>JAWWEW010000166.1:30555861-30618919 GCA_035583185.1 Anabacerthia variegaticeps | reverse complement strand
GACATTTCTAGTGTCATAATGAGGTGTTTGCTCTGTCTGGTCCTGAGTGATCTGTGACCATCAGTGTTTTATCATTCTCCTCAAACACAGCTGTAAATTCTCTTTTTCCTTAGTCATATTTCTATTTGCTTGTAACTCACCCTAATGGAACAAGGTGACTTCTAGGTGTATTAAAAAGAGATTTGTTGAAAACCTGAGAAATAAAACAGACAAGCTGGGTATTCATTGTCCCCCCTAGAGCATGCTTGAGCAAACTGGGCCCAAGGAAGTCAACAGAATCATTTTCATTCACTTTGACAGACCAGGAGTGAGGAGTTTTAACCGCTATTTAATCTTGGGAGGTGTGACACAACCTTAAAATCCAAGTACACTGCATACTTCAAAGCATTTACAGACCTACACAAGCAGAAATTAGACCAAAAAAAACCCAACACTTCTTTCACATTTCAGACAAGTAAAGGGTCTTGTATTCTCATTTTGTTTGAATACAGCTTGTAACAGCAATAAATATTTATGCCAGGGGCAACATCCTAGTACAGCACTTGCTGTAGTCTCTCATTTCTTTCCTCTTGACCTATGTTAATGTTTGCAAGGCAGATACTTAAGGGACTGCTCATGTCTCCAGGCTATAAAATGATGTCTGGTTTAAAGCAAACATCCATCTTCCTTAAAAATGCTTGCTATTCTGCAGCAATATTCCCAATTATTAACTTAGGGCCAAGCCTTACAGCAGTTTGGTTGCACTCTAGAACAGGGCTGCAAAATTATTTTCCTTAGAGGATGCATTCCTTTAAGTGATGTATTTACTATTGCCACTACATGCAGTCAAACCATCATTTATATAAACCTTCTCTTGCAAATCAAAGGGTTTGTATTCTGCACCTCCCAAGGTGTCACTGCTGTCACTGTGAAAATAACAAAATAAAAGGATTCTCCTGGGATTGTCACTCTTGGAGACCAGTGGAGTTTGGTGAGGAGATTGATGTTGTTGATGCTATAGACGCACCTATGTGGACACATCCACCCTTTTGGGAGCTCCAACCAACCTTTTCCTGCTTCAGGATCATCTATCTGCTCACGTGGTCTCAGAAAATAGTCTTTCAGTGATTAAAAAAAAAAAAAGAATAAAGGTTTTCTTTGCACTCAGTCTATTAAAAAAAATGTTGCAAGAAACTGTGCAGATTTGGAAATTTCAGCTAAAGAAGAATTTTGAAAGCAAGTTGAAATAAAAAAAAAAAAAAATCCAAACTTGGTCTCAAACAGCTCTTTCAACATTGCTTTCAAATATATTACATTTTCCAGCCAAGCAGCATTACTCTATTTATATCCTATTAAAAATGGTATTCAGATTTAAACATCTGCAAGGTGGTTCAGCATTCTCAGCAAAATTATGAGTAAGCTCAACTCCCACCAGCTACAGATGGAGAGGAGGGGGCTGAGAAAGTACACTGCAAGAGTCATTCTTGAGTACAGTTAAATTTAATTCCATTTTGATGGGTGCTGTGGTTTGAGACCACCAAATCACACTCCATATTTAGAAAGCTGACTCTCATAGCAGCTCAAAGTCACACTTCAATCTCTCCTGAAGGGCTCTATTTCTCAGTACTTTGACATTATGACTCTTTAAGAAGGTTCATGGTATAAAATCTGCCATAAAATCCATAAAACCAGGAAACCATAGTATTATTAAGCTTATTTTCTTTTCCCTATAGGTTTGACTTAGCAAGCACAGCTTCCAGTTTTTGGAATCTAATGCTAACTTGTGCCAATTGGGTGGATTCTACATGGGAAATGCTTCGTGGGTTATTCAGATTTATGCAGAATATAGGTTGTTTCTCACTACAACTCATTGCTTCTGGTTTTAATGATGTGCTCCTGCTAGATTAAACTGGGTCTTTAGCCAAAATAAAATGCTGAAATAGATACAAACTCTTCTGTAACATATCCTGAAAATCCAGGAGAGACTTGTCTCAGGAAGAGTCCTGTTTATTTTAGTGGCTACTAAATTAAAGGAAAAGTTCCTATATAACCTGAAAACCACAGTTAAAAAATATAAACAGATAAAGGCAAACTAGTCCAGCCTAAGACTAAAGCAGTTGGAATATTAGCAACGTGAGCAATTTCTTCAGGAAGACACAGGCTTTGCAGTTCACTGAAAATGACAAGACTGAGAGTTTTGTGAGTCACTGTAAACCATAAATCATGGCCATACATATTCCTTTCTAGCATTTTAGCAATCACCAAGCATGATATCACAGCAGCTTTCACACACCCTGTAGAGAACCAAGCCCAACTCAGTCCTGGTCCCTGCATGGGGAAGGAAGGATTGCACTCATTAAAAAAATAATAGAACATGAGAATCTTTCTTGTACCATTTGTAAACAATTCCAGGAGTTACAGTCAGGTTAGAAGCTTCCTAGAGATCAAAGGAGCACGAGATAGCAAAGCTTCTGACACACAACAGAGGTTTAAAACACTCATCGACATTCTGAGCATCAGCACAAAGATTCAGGAGCCAAATTGCACCTTCCCAGCTCTCAGGCTGCTTTGTCTAAATTTGCTCTCAGCAATTACTGAGCAGGAGTGGTTTGGGTTTGTTTGATTTTTTCCTCCAAAGAGTTTGTACTTTATTTTTTTTGCAGATACTCAAGGCTGAATGGGAAACTTCACAAATAATTCTTTGCATTTGATAAAATTACTTCACTGAAGTGAGAGCTGCATGATTTCAGACAAAGGTGTACATAAAAACCCCACTTTCATTAACATCTTGCCTAGAACACTACTAATTTGCAATTAAACACCTTTAAATTTAAAATCATTATGCATCTATTGTTCAGACTGTAATTGCACCTCAGAATCCAAAGCAGCTTCAATAAGTGTTGCACTTACATCGTTAAGTAAAACAAAAAATCCACAGCCTCAAGATAGGGATAAAATATGTTTTATGTGATGATAGAGTAGCCAAATACATTATATTTAAATCAAGTTGTCTCAACAGGACATCTAAAGGCTTTAGCATGAGGTTTCAGGGTACTGCTCTGCTCACTGCAATAATAACCTGTGTTTGCCCCTAGAGAAACCAAGGGAATCTTATGCTGTTGCAGTGTTTTATTATCTTTCAGCAGAATACTGAAAAAACATGCCATAAAAATAATATAAATATACTAAGCAGCAAAACCCCAAAAAGCCCCATCAGAGAACTCACTCCAAATGCTTTTGGAGGCTGGAGCTGCACCACAGGGTCTATCTCTAAGAAATCAAAGATAATGACTTTGATATTTTGAAAACCCAAAGCCCATGAAAACAGGTGGCATCAACCACCTTGAAAAGCCACATTTCAAGGCAACACTTTGGAAAAAAATCTCTCAGCACATTCCCAGTGATTTAATAATATTATTTCTCTGTTAGAACTATGGCAAAGCCTTCAAACTGTAAAGGAGATCAGAGCCAAGCTTTTCCAGCTTTTATAGCAAACACACAATGTGCCTGTGCTCCAAAGGGCTAAAAATCAGCTGTTGAGACAGCACAGAAAGGGGAAAATAAAGTAATATATTTTCACTTGAATGAGTTCAATGCATTGCTTGGGTGTCACACAGATCTCTGATACCTTCGTGCCCCAGACCTCCCTTTTCCTTAAATGCATTGATTGAAGAAGCTTCAGAAATTCTGCACCAGGGCAGGAACTCCCAATAAAGCACAAAGAATAGTTAGATGAAGATGTGAGTAGCCTAAACCAAGTATTCTAATAATCTGGCTTGAAGGAGACTAATTAGGCTCTTAAAATCACAGAGTATTTTGCAACTAAATAGTGCTAAATAATTACACAATTACCTAAGAATTCAGTTTTTGAAATACAATCTCCTTACCATGCCTAGGATGGAAAAACAAATAGAAAAATAAACACGCAGTTCTGACACACGGTTCATTAAATCTTGGGCTGAGCTCAAATTATTTTTCACAAAGAAATGTCCATTACAACACTACTTGTTAATTTATCCACTGAAGTGATGCATCAAGAACAAGAGCTCCAGGCAGGATGACAGTAATTCCCCTCCCACTGCAATGAGAGCACAGGAGTCCTCCCAGCACAACCCAGCAAGGAAATCTTAAGCACAGTGAAACCAAAATCACTCTGTGCAGATTTTTGCAGCCTTAAACTTTTTAGGAGGTCTTTTCCTTGAGCAACTGATGGGTTTTCTGAGCAGAGATGATGATAAAAATCTCACTGTGAAAAGAGCGAGTGAAAGAGCCACCGAATTTGCTCACTTGTTTTGTTCATGTTCTCTTGAACGTACAAGTCTCTTTCTTTTCACATACAGAGGAAAAGTTTTCCATTTATTAAAAAAAAAAAAAAAAGAAAATAACAATCTCTAGGGTTATTCTTAAGCATCCCTCTCCTATAAAATTCAAAGTGGCCACTTTCTGCTTAAATTAAATGAGCTCATGTTTAATCTGATTTATCCAAATCAATCACACCTTCTACCTGTTTAAATAGAGGTTTAAGCTACATTTTGACATATTTGCTCTGTTCAGATGCTTCAAATGGTGCATTTCTCTTAATCCATTTCTTGAAATGGTGTAGTTTTTTTGAATCCTCTTTTTATTTGGTTTAGAAAGGAGTTTTATTCACGCCAGATTTTGCATTATTTTCCATTCTGAGGATCTGATTCCACAGTGACCTAAGGTGGCTTTTATGTTTACTTAAAAATATTTTAATACTCTAGATCTTAAAAAAGTTATCACATTTGAAGGTATGTGATTACTACCCCAAGCTGTGATCATGAGTAAATAATTATTTTTGTTGAAACCACCATTTTTTACACCCACAGTGACTGAACTTTTAAAATGTCTCAGTTTTGCTGCCAAACACATAGGATCATCTTCTCCCTCTGAAAGCAGCCCTGGGCTCCCTTCAAGTTGTAATGAATCAGCACCTCATCATCTCATCCAAGGTCTTTTACCCTCTGATGACTTGCTGCTCGTTGCATTCCAGTACAACTTTCTAGTAACAGAGACCTTTTCCCAGTTTGAAAGTCCCCCCAAAGCCTTTAGAAGGTGAAAAACACTGAAAAGCACAATTAAAACCCAAAGCAATGAGCTCTGCATCAACTTTAAAGAATGAGGAAATAAACCCTAGTCTTAGGGCAAAAATTTTCCTCCTAATTCCTGGATATTCCCAAATATTTAAAAGGTTTAACTAGAACAGATCTCAGGCAAAAATGCCCAGGATGGAAGGGATGTGAATCCAGCCACTCCTGCTGCTCAAGTCTCCAACTAGTAAATGAAAGCTCAGGTTGGTATGGAAATGTAGGAGTTATTTGCATATAATATGCACACATCTGACAGGATTAATTTTAGTCCCTTTTTTTATAGCAGACACTTATCAACAGCCCAATTATCTGGAATATCAAGTCAGAAAAACTAAAAGAAAATGAAAGAGAAATCAGAGAAGGCAAAACTAATCTGGCAATAATGATTAGGAAAGTAAGTCATTTGCAGGAAATACTTTGACATCAATGGAAAGAGCAGTGACATCAGAGGCGGCGAGAACATAATTAGTCACTAAGGAGAAGTTTTGCACTCAAAGCCAAAGTCTCCACAAAACAACAGAACCTGCTCGTGAAATGAGGTTGGCTCCGAGTTTTTCATCATTCAAGTTGCTTCCTGTACCATATGGTCAAAAATAATAAGCTTCTAAACTGATTAATTATTGAGAAAGTAGAGAGAGCTGCCTGGCCTTATACAGAGAGAATCCTCCAGGTTCCCCTCCAGACACCTCCCTCCAAAAAAGGGTTTCAGTAACAAAATTCTTTTGTTTTATTTGCAGCAAACCCTTTTTCTTATAATTTTGCATCCAGGCTCAGGCATGGAAAAGCACCTCTTATGTCCCGTTCTTGCAAGTAACAAGGAAAAGGAAGAGGCAATTATTGTGGTTCCTTATTTTAACCAGTAAAAATGTTTAGGGATTCCACCAAGCAGTATAACATGGAAAAAGAGATTTAAAGAGACTGGAAAGGTATTTAAAAGACCAACTAATTGCTTATAGGTTGTGAAGACCAAATTGAGCTAGAAAAAACTAGAAATTGTAGCTGCTGAGATTGTCCACGGTCTGTACCATGATCATAATTATTGGCACAGCCTAAAAGTGCAGCTTTGAGCTCAGGCTTGTGTGAAATACAGAGCTGTTTGCATGGAGAGCACGCAGTCACAGACTTGCACATTTTTCTGAAAAACAGCAGGCAAAGCAAGAAATAGAAGAGTAGAGTTGTTCTATTACTAAACCAGACAGAAAAACAGCACAAATCTTTATTCTTGGCAACAGCTTCCCATGAGTCATATGCCCCTATTTCCCCCTGCCATGCCTTGGAGCACTTCTGTCCAGGGGCAAGGACAGGGGAGACATCATTTCTTGTGAGTCTTCCCTTGTGCCAAGATGTGCTTTTGTTCCCTAGAACAAGATCATTAAACCACAACTCTCATGCAGGTGTTCCAAGTTGCACTGACAAGCACTGGAAAGCTGACATTTTATAAAATAAAAGAGCTATAACATCCCAGTGTCAGTCTGGAGGTCAAAGCCTCCCTGCCTACACCTCACACGTGTCCCTCTATAAACGCCTTCCCAGAGAATTCAGCTCAGGGCCCTCATTCTGCTTGCCTTCATCTGCCCAAGGAGGCAAAGGTCAGCTTTTTCCCAAATAAATTATCACTTTTAAGACAACCTTGTGGTCAGTTGCTTCCAACAGTGGAGAGCAGTTGAGCATTGTGTGCAGCCAGACACTCTCCTTGGAAGCAGAGGCAGAGCCAGCTCATCTCCTGAAGGGCTTGGCAACTGGGCAGTTTTGTTCCTTGCTCGTGAGCAACTCACCAAAAGATGAGATTGAGTCATGTCTGCATTCTGTGGGGTTCTGGCTTTCAAAACAAATCTGACAGATTTCAGACAGCTTCAAGGTCAAGAGTTCTGATTTTTAAAAGGCTGAGTTTTAAACTGTTTGGTGAAGCTTAATTCAAAACTTTAGGTTTGGCCATTTTAGGTAGCATAGGATGCAACCTCAGGAGACGACTCGTGCAAAGAAACCCACAGGTAAATGCACATATATGAAAATTAGATAAACTCTATCCTGTCAAAATTCACACCCTGTTTATCTGTATTCAACTTCAGTCTTCACACTGACTAAAGCTCTTGGCAGTCTGAATACAAAAACCAATAATCTCAAACTCAGTTATATTCCAGAAAAAGAGTCACAAGAAAGGATTTGACATCAGCCTGCGATGACAGAAAGACAACAAAACAGGTACACCAACTGTTGGATAGATTTTTTTTAAAGTACAAGGGGAATGAATAATAGCATGAATTATTGACTTCAAGATCTCCGATAGCCTGTCTGGGTTTTCCACCAAAATAAAACAAATGTTCTAATTCACTGCTCTTTATTTTGTGACAAGAGTTATAACAGATTTAAAATAAAATACAATTACTTTTTTTTTTGGTTCAAAATGGGTACTTCTAGTCAGCTGAAAGTTCTATATTTAAGACTAATATTCCCTATGAGCAACAGATTGGCGATATATGACAACAAATTCATGAGTCTCTATATTAACTTATTTGTTTTCATGTCAACACCATGCACACAACTGAATTACAATTCCAAAATCAGATGGATTGAAATAAATCCTAGCTATGAATATCATTGCCCTCAAAGAATATGGAATTTCTTTTTTTGATTCTTATGTAATCAATACAGTCTGATAGGGTGAAAGTGTGAAAATGCCAAATCCAATGTATAAACAATCCTGTGCCCTCGAGTTAGTCAGTAGCTGAAACACATGGTTGTGTTTTGGAACATGACTGAGCTGAGCCCACACATTGCTGTTTTTAGCATGTGTAATTCCATTAAATATGCCCAAAACTAAATTTCTGGTTACATTCTGTACTCTAAAAGCTAATGACTGTACTGCGGGTTGGAACATTTGTGTCACTTAGAGCAGGATAAATCAAGAGTAATTTTGCTGAGGTGCCAAAGTAGCTTCTTAATGAAATCTGGACTGGTTATTTCTATAAGTAACAGACAATCAATTTAGTCATAGAATGTGCTGAGTTGGAAGGGACTCATCAGGATCACGGAATCCAACTCTTAGCCCTGCATAGGGCACCCCAAGACTCCCACCATGTCCCTGAGAGTGTTGTCCAAATGCTCCTTGACCAAATAATACGAAACCTTCTCCTCTCAGGCACAGACTGCTTCATGTAGGTGTCACCAAGTAAACCCCACACTGTTTAGCAGATGCAGCCCTAAACTGATCCATCCTGAATGGAAAAGCATCCAGACAGAAAGCTGGCATCCTGTGAATCCACGTTTAAGGATAAGACACAGGGAGGCAGGGAATGTGCCTGCAGGGCAGCTGGGGGAGAGGGAACCCACGGGCAGGAGCTTCTCCTGTGTGATACTGAGGACATGAGGTCTTGCCCACCCTGTCCAGGACCACCTAACCAGGAAAGGCAAAGCAAGCCTCATCAGCCCAGGTTGTCAGTCCAGGGAAACTGCCATAGTTTTATTGGGATAACTCCCAGAGATTGTGGACACTGAGTTTTTTATGCTTCCAAAGAAGAGAATGTAGAATAAGATTCTTTCCTCAGCACCATTTCCTTTCTCAGGACATAATTTCAGATGGCTTTTCTGCATTTGAAGATCCCTGTGATCTGGGCAAAACACCACCACATCACCTTTTTTTTTCCCAAATCTGATAAGCACAACATATTTTGTTATATTTCCCCTCATTTATGGGGGGAATCAACTAGTTTGTTCCAACTTTCTTCCTGAAAAACATGCCTTAAAAATGTTTTCTATCCTATACGTTGTGTCGCTGAATTTTAAGGAAAACTTATGATATAATTCAAATTCTCTGTACTGTGTTGTGTTTAATAATTCTGTTGTGACTGACAATTATTGAAGTAGCAATATCACATTTGAGAATTTCTAGATATGACTTGGAAACTCTATTAACATCAGAAAGGCTGCTCTGTTTTTGTCTCTCAATAAAAACCATAAGCATACAAATCAACAAGGGTCTAACACTGGTATTTTTAAATGTCAAATCTGTTTAAATCAGTCTCATTTTTCATAAGAAATTTTCCAAGCACCACAAAAGTCAGGTCCCAGTGCCAGACCCAGTTTCACAGACTGAGCAGCATTTTATAACATTGCTCTGCCAAATGATCAGGGTTTGATGAACATGAAGCTTTGCAGACACACAACATCATCAGGATCACATGTTTGGAAGCAAAATACCCCCTTTCTCTGCAGATGTCAGTTCTATCTCTCTATAAAAGGGCAAAAGGTCTTTCAACCAAGTGCTCCTGTAAGTACTAGACATTTTTTTACACATCTAGAGACACACAGGGAAAGGGCTGTAGGTAATCCCTGTTGTCCCAATGTAATTAACTTCTTGTCCTCCAGGCAAGAACAAACCTGAGTAGGTTGTTTCTGTATGAACACTGAAACATTTATCCAGAGGTTACTTAAAGTGAGGTGACAGCCTTGTACAAAATCTTTTCATTCCCCTGCATTTCATACCATGCTTCAAACACAGCATTAGCCCAAGGAGCAGTAGACTGTTTAGTGAGATATTTTCAGTTATGTAGCACATTAATAATATACACATCTCTAAAACACATTTATATACATTCATGTTTAAAGCTATACCAGCCCCTATTGAATTCAAATGTACAATGTAACTTTGCTGAAATATATTTTGGGAATTTTTTTTATTATTTTTTCTTTTTGTCTGAGATTTATGAATTGCTAAAGCAGCAAGAAGTAATTTTAATTTAGGAAGAGAACACTGAAAAACATGTTCACCAAATGGGTATCCTTGAACTCATAGAATCATGGAAGCATTTAGGCTGGAAAAGACCAAGACTCTTGGTTCTTCTTTCTTGAGGACAGGTTTATATTAAGGGAGTTTCTGGACTATCAAAGGTGGCCAACTGGTTCACTAATGAGGAAAGCATGAACCAAAAGATCACTTAAACATGTTCATCCAGTTGGATGAACATCTCCACTTTCACAACACTTCTGCAAAGATTACCTTGTCCCTTTGGGCTACTTCCTTTGGTAATTTAGTCTGGACATAGTGGGACAGCACTTGATGTAAGTGGCTTTGAGCCATGAAATTCAGGTCTCTCCGAATCAGGTGGCAGATTTTGGATGCACGTCCATGGATTACAGCACAAATGCCTGATCTACCTGTAAAGTCCATCTGTAAGGAACAAATCCCTGGTATAAAATGGGTGCTAAGAGCGACTGCAAACATCAAGTTCTGTTTGCTACAGTAGACCACTATCAATAATTGTACTACTTCACAGACTTCCAGTCTTCTATAAATCTCTGTTTCTCAGCACCTGGTTCTTCCCTGATGGGTGTCAGGAGACCTTTCAAAGGTCTGCAATGACTCTCTGCAAATGTGACACTTACTTGTCAAATGTGCAGGTGGCCATTTACTGAAATAAAATCATGATGCTTTTAGGGAAAAATTGCAGCCTTTTTTAATGGACTGGATAATCAAGTTCTGGGGCAAAGTTCTTAGCTTTTTGCTGTATTGAAAAGCAGTGGAATTTCCAAACCTACCCTCTGTAATCTCTCAAAAGAAAAGGAAAATCAAGTTGTATTTAACATCTGTCAAATCTCCAGCTTTTATGCAACTCATAACAACCTGACAAATCAATACTCTGTGTTCTCTTTATTATTGTCTCACATACAGCTGAGACAATTTTGTGAGCACGGGTTGCATTGGGGAACCTTGCACAAGTAGCAGCAGTTTTTATATTACGACACACAGCTATAGAAATACCAATCATGGTCAAGTCCTTGGCAGTCTGTGCACAGTCTGTGAGAGACAATCACATCTGGGAAGAACTTAGAACAACAAACAAAACAGGGAATCTTGAGGAGAAGGAAAGGTGCTGATAATATCATTGTTCCCATTAAACAATGGGAAATAAAGACCAGGACTTAAATGGCTTAAGAAACTGGGCAGGTTCAAATATGGTTACTGCAACATAAGATGTTTTGGCCTCCATTTGTCCTGAAATGCTTTAGCTGAAGTCACTTGGAAATAAATGGGGAAGTAAAAAAGAGGACCCAGCCTGTGCACAGCCCAGCTCTGCTTTATCCTTGCTGAGCTGCGATATTTCCCCCTGCTGGTTTCAGTTGTTTTAAGTGCAGGAATTCAGGGAGGCTTCACTATTTGCCCAAATACTCTGCAAGGGTAAAAGTTATTCTTAAGTGCTCCTCCCTCTCTGTGGTACCCACTAGCACCCAAAAGGGACCTCCATCAATGCACAACTGCTATGATGAAAACTGCTTTTCTGTTCCAGGACACTATAAAGATAATGGGATATGCTTATCCAACTTAAAATAAAAAATTAAAAATTGCAAACTTTCTGCAAGGGAAGTTCCTGGAAAGGTTTTGTAAGACAACCTCACTTGGCACTTGTTCCCTTCATTGATTTGTCAGGCATCTTAAAAAAGAAGTCAATTAATTTTGCAATTTGTGCCATATTGAAAAGCATGATTAAAACTTAAAAGGCAATTATTAGTTTTCTAGCTCTCAAAGAAATAATGCTAATGCAATTTCTTCCAAAATAGGAGTTCAGTGAACAGGGCTAAGCTGCTGAAAACAAAATTGAGACTCGGCAGCAGTTCTGCCGAAGTAATAAAGATTACTAAGAAAAAAGAAAACCCTGAAAGCCCTAAAAATCTCTAAAAATTACCTTTTCATGCTTTTTATTAGGAAAGAAAAAACCCCCAACACTAATCTTGAAACCAATTCTTATAGTTAATACCAACTCTCTTGTCCTAGCAAACAAACAAGTCAGAAAATACTGCCATGAAACCCTAAAAGAAGTGAGGAAGTTCATCTCATTGTAGCCCTTCTCAATAGACTGCAGATTTCTGGGGTCACCTCTATGTCTGCATTTACCACACTCCTGTTCCCTCACTAGAAGTGACAGGTAACCAGCAACATCCCCTCCAACACGGGGAAGCTTCACAGTAAAACTCCAACAGAAAGACTTGGCAACATCCAGGTATTTTTCACATTTTCCCCCCTCTCTGGCCCTTCATTTCCATGGAGACACAAGAAAGGAGCTGTGCTGGGCTCCACTGGATCTTCTGAACATCTGGATTAGAGATAAGGAAAGGGATAGAAAGTGTGCTTGCCCTTCACTTTAGGGGCAGCTTGTGGCATCACCGGCGTCTCCAAAGGAGAATTTGGAGTTGAGCAGCAACAGAAATATTGGCTTTCAGTTGTCATGTTTCCTTTTGGTAACTCTTCAATGAGAATTCCCCAAAGATGTTTGCAACACTTAACTTGCACCTCCCTTGGCCAATGTGTTCAATCTCTGCTTCCCTGGAGGTAATGCTAAGGTGCTGCCAGCCTGGTTTAACAAAGATCAAATGATGTGTTTGGGGACTGGTTCTTTTTTCTCCCATTACTATGGAGAGAATTTTTTTTCTTCCTGGTCCAATTATTTCAGGGAATTTGGATCTCCAAAGCAAGAGAAGCAACTGCAGAACAAGTTCTCCCTAACTGCTTCAGATTCCTTTTGAAAGTACTACTTTAGAGGTGGAAAGGATAGTCAATTCTTCATATTTGCTGTTTTATTGAGACAATCAAGCAAGAGATAATTACTGTGAACTGAATATTTTTTTAAATATTTCAGTAGTATTTCAATAGTAATAAAAATTTAATTGTAAAAATATGAATAGTAATAAGAGTATTGTAATAACATTTTTAATAATATTTGCTGGTGAGGGGTTCTGCTGAGACCCATTCACTCATTTCACACACCAGAGAGAGCCCAAACTAACAATATCCCCTCAGACATAAACTAAGTTTAAATTTACTAGTGATGCCAGTCTGTCTGCTGAGAGTGAGTGGCATGACATAAGTATTTAAGGTCCCCAGATTTATTATGTCACATCAATGAAGTGACTTTTTCCCCCCCAAATAATCACACTGTGGCTCTATGTATCTTTATAGACTGTATCAGTTCAACTCAATAACTTCTTAAGAGCATATATTTGAAATTAAAGCACAAAAACTTAGAAGTGAAAGTCAAAATCTTCCCAACTGAAAGTACATTCACAAAATACTTTCTTCAGACAGTGGTAAATATAAGTGATTTTCCTATTTCCCATGCCAAGGGCAGCCCTGCAGGGACAGCAAGAAGCTGCTGATATGGACCAACTGATAATATTTCTTTCAAATCTTCCAATATTTCTTTCAAGAAGCCTATCTGCACCTTTCATCACAGGAGAAATCATAAAGAGCTAACCTCAAAAATATATATAACATGATAACCAACTCTGCAAGTGGCAATTCAACCCACTTCTAAAAAATAAATAATGTACATTAAATATAATAAAGGAGTAGGAAATGTACAAATTAGAACGTGTTATGAGAAATTAATACTAGGAAACCAGCAAAAATACTCAGTCATGCTGTGTCAGAGGAACTAAAAATATCATCTGTTATTAAAAACCTTTAAGGAAACTGCATTCATGTTTACTACAATTAATAGATTTGGAAAAATTTTAATTAACAAATTTCCTGTTTCCAGTCGACCTCAGGTTAAAAACCATCTTTCTGTTTGAAAGCTCCTGGGCAGTTTCATTTTTTCTAATCAGTTTACATAAAGGTAACTAAATAATTATACTGAGTACTCATCGTTAGGATGTGACATTACAGTAACTATTTGAGTTTAAGTTTGATTTGCATTTGTATGAGAACAGTAAGTAACGAGAAGGTTTTGAAAGAGCAAAGTGCCAGAAGATATTGAAAGGATGATTCTCATGTTTTTCCAAGTGAAACCAGAAACCTCAGAACTTTCCAGTTCTTGGCTGTGGTTTGACAGCTGTGCTCCTTAATTCAGTTTATCTTCACAGTCAAAACTGGAGCCAAGCGACTAAACTTCCTTTCTTCGCAATTTAGTATTAAACCCAAGCCTAATAAATGAGTTCTGTGACTGTTAGGAAAGCAAAATAAATGTTGAAACAAAAGGAAAGCTGAAAATAAAAGGAAAACTAAATATTTCCACTTTTTCCTACAGTGTGATTTATTAGTGTCGATCCCAGAGACTGCTCAGCTGAATAAATTGTTAATGCCCAATGGAGAAGAATCTGATTATTATTATTATTATTAGAACCCAAATAAACCATGCAACCTGTAGTAGCAACACTCATTACTTTCTAAAGCCATGATTAAAATCTGCAAATAACTAATATATATTCTCTAATAGAATTCAGAAATATGTTCCTGACATGGAACCTGACTCAGGAATGGCCACAACTTCAACAAAAGGCTTCTAAATATTATTTTTATATGCTTAAATAAAGGCTTCATTGAACAAAATTTCAATAATTTTTTATTTGAAGTTACACTGTGAAGTTCCCTTAAGGAATAAAGTTCACTAATGCACTTTTAATTTTCCTTCTGAATATATTCAGTTTGTAAAATATTAAACAACCAAAAAGTCAAATCTTCATTCTATCACCTCATCTTTTCCCACCTTCAAGATAGAGAGAGAATAGTAATTCCATCTAATCACATTTTTTAAAGAATATTCTTAACAGCATGTTAAATTCTTTAGGAAATCTGAAGTGGCAAAGTGGCCTTTTTACTTCTGATCTAGCTGGAATAAATTGAATGCTGATTTTGCAGGGGAAAATAAAGAACAAAGTCACTTGGTGCAGCCCTTCTCAGGTATGTACATGTAGAGTCAGGGCCAACCTCATTAAGAACAAGGGAGAAGAGTGTCTTCCATGAGGTGGGCTCACATGTCCTTCCTACATGCCCAGGATCACCTTTCTCCCCCTCCTGAACTGTGATACTTCATGGCTCAATAGAAAAAAGGAAATGCAGTTTTACCATTTAAAATGAACTCTAATTATCTTAGAGTGCCTTTATGTTAACGAGTATCCTGTAGCTCAAACAGCATTGAAGCCTTAATTCATCCCACAATTAATTACATGAAGTAGTTTCTGTATCTGTTCTTGTCTATCTTCACTTTACAAAACAAGTTTATTCATCTGTGTGTGTTGTGTACATTTGAAAACACAACATACAGCACCAAATACCACCCATTAACCTCACTACTGGAGCTGCTCTTAGGCCATTGCCAGAATTAACCCTACAGGCTTTTACATTGAATGTTCCCTCCATCAAAAATGGGTAAAAGAGATGAGAAAACAGAAAATTCTTTTTCCTTTTCTGTAAACAAGTATTGGACCTTGATAAGGGCTAGATACTAAAGGGACACAGAGTAATTTTCTGCACATAAGAGCACATGGAGTTCAGTCAGTGTAACACAAGTGAAATTGTGGTAATTAAACCTGTTAAGAGAGTGAAGGATCTGCTCCATAAATTCCAGAATGTCTCTTTCTTGATAAATAAACTCAAATAATAGCAATCATGTGACAGAACAGCAATTTACACTTGCCTTTTCACAGCACTTCACTCACAGTAATTGGCTCTCTGCAATGGTTCGTCACCTTCATTGCAAGAGCAACAGCCATCACTTCCAGCCCCCACACTCTGTATTCCCAGACAGGATGTGCACCATGAACACAACCGAGCTCTGCAATTAATCAGGACAATTAATCATGAAACTCATCACTTCCATAATAGTTTTTATCTCCACAGTGCCTTGTAAACATGCACTAAACACAAGAACGGTGCATTGAGCTAGAGGAGCTGGAAATATCATCTCCCACTTAAAGCTCAGATGGAGTTGTGCCAGGGAGAGCCCTGCACAGGATGGTGGTGCTTCTCCTGGCCTCAACCCATCCTAGACCCTCCCCTGAAACAGGTTAACCCTCCTCTTGTCTCTGCATTCCCACATTCCACAAAGCATTCAAGGTAAATGCTCTAGAGTTTCAAAAGTTGGGGTATTTTCCCCCCGCAGTTTAGCAACACTTAATCAAATGACTCCTTAGCTATTCATAGAATCACAGAATAGTTTGGGTTGGAAGGGACCTTTAAAGGTCATCTACTCCAAGCCCTGTGCCATGGGCATGGACACCTTCCACTGGACCAGTTGGTCCAAGCCCCATCCAACCTGGCCTGGAATGTTTCCAGGGATGGGGCATCCACTACCTCTCTGGGCAACCTGTGCCTGGCCCTCACCACCCTCATCATAAAAAACCTCATTTCTTCCTTATATCTAATAATTTCAGACCAGTTCTTAATGTTCCTCATCACTTATATCAAAAATAGCCTTCTCTTATCATAATTACAGCTTCCCACTGTAATCCACTGAGGATTAACTTGACCTTCCCTCACAAAAGAATGTCTTATGGGAGGCAACATTCCCTAAAAAAGCACTTGTTAAAAACACAAAAAAAAAATAAAATTAACAAAAGTAAATTCTTTGCACTGTAATGAAGGTGCTGCAGCAAATAGGAGACAAAAGTTCAGTGCCCAGAACTGAGAGAAGATTCTGAGGTTCCTTCTATGTCTCATCAAAAAGACCAGTTTTTGGTTAACAAATAAAATCTGAGAAAACAATGTATTGCTTTAACAGATATTTCCTACTGGAAAATTTTAGGATTGATAATTATTTATTTTTATTTCCAAATTTGAAGGTGCAAAGAGATTTTTGTTTCACTTTTCTCAAAGTCTATGTTATTCGCTGCATTTTTAGGGTTTTCTCTATGTAGTCAGGTCTGCTCTATTGTCCCTGTGCTGCTCCCAAAGGAAGACAAACAAACTAAAATTTTGGTATGTTTTGACAAAATCTTTCACCTCTTTATCCCAAAATAGGAAAGGCTAAAATTCAAACAAACAAACAAAGCCAAAAGCAGCCAACCAACCAACAACATATAAAATTTAAAATAAAAACTAATAATTCATTCTCTAAAACCCCCAAATAACTGAGAATGAAGAGCTTGCACTGCACTGAAAAGGTCCTGTTGGCCTCAGCTTGTGCTTCTGACCTGCCTCCCTCCCCTGCCCATCAGGGCAAACCAGACATATGGCACAGGTATCCATTTTTGCTTATTAATTACCTCGCAGTAATTAATTAAAACTTTCATCTCGAGCTGCTAACTTGCATTTCTCTGGTCAACTGAAGTCAAAAGATTCAGAACTGGGGCAGGGACACTGTCTGGGAAGAGCAAGCTGGGAGGATCTCCTACTGCACAGCTCAGGACTTTTTATTCCTGGGGCTCAATATAGAAGTTCAGTGTGGATTCAATGGAATATAAAGTCTGTCATTCCAGAAATAGCTCTGAGAGTCCACTCCAAGCCCTAAGGTTTCATATGTTTCCTCCCTGATGGATGTTTATGGTGCACTTTTGTTTTCAACCATCAGTGAGTTTTTGTTTGGTCTTTCTAAGAGCTGCTCGCCCATCTTGAGACTTCCTAAGAGCTTCTCCCAATAAAACAAGTGCTGATGTGTAAACCAACATCAAATTGATGCCCTGTTTGCACCCAGTCACTGCACTACCCACACTGAGCTCAACACCAGGCTTTACAAGGCAGGGAGATGTGCTCAAAGTATGAAAAACCTCTGAAAAAGCAATTGTATTCCATATGTGACTTCCTCTCCTCCTCACCTTTTGGACAGTATGCTCTCTCTGCTTTCTCAAAATCCCATCCCTGTTGCAATGAAACATTTCAATTTTCCTCCAAATTTCAGGATAAAATTCATCTGTTCAGAGTCACAAAAAAGCAATGAGAAAAAAAAAATTCAGGCAAAGAAAAGAACTAGATTTTTGGGAAAGGAAATTTTTGTGACAAAAGAATACGGATGGTCTCCTTAGCACAAACACTACATTAATAATGGCAGTAGCCAGTCAAATGAAATAGGAAATGCAGAAACTGAGAGCAACCTGGAAACTTTAAAGGGCAGAGAAGGAAAAGAGAGAAAAAGCAATAATATATTCAATAAAAGATGCCTGGTAGAAAGCAATAAGCAATCCCAATTCATACTGGGGGGTCTGGGAAGCAGACAGTGCCAGATGCTACTGTGTGAATGGAAAGATGGTGAAAAAGAACCACAAAAAATGTACCACACAGAAATAGATGTGAAAACTCAGACATGTTTAGGCTAAGCACTGCTATGGAATTTAATGTAGTAGCTGAAACACTTTTTTATTGATAAATTTCTCTGACAAGGTCACCAGTCTCCATGTGTATTCAGAGCATGAGGGAAGGAGGGCACTGACAGACAGTGCTCTGGGGCAGACTTTGAGGGGTGACAGGACTCTGAGCCATGAGGATGGGGCAAAATTAGGTCAATTTGGGACTGCTCCACGTTAAAGCATCTGGGGATGTGTGAAAAAGTCATCTTTAGATCAATCATATGAATAGAAAACTCCTGATCCAGTGGGGCATAAAATGAGCAGTAGCAAGGGCCTTTTTTTTTTAAATTCTAATAAATGAAAAGGACTCTGTTTTTACCTATAACAAACTTCAGAGAGAGTTTTGTTAATATCTAAAGTGCTTCACTTACTCACAATTTTATTTTTTTTCATACAGACAATGGTGATCATTTCTCTTAAAGTTCTCCAGAGATCAAAAACAAACACAAAACTCTGGCTGCAGATCCTGCTCCCTGAGCTGCTGCTCATGGCATTTTGAAGAACCTTTAGAAAAACTCCCCACCTTTTATGACATTTTTTTCTTGGCTTTATCAGTAACAGGGATGTTTCTTTCATTTCAGTGCAGTCTGTATGCTGTATATACAGAACAGATCAGAGAGCTGTTAAATTAATTCCAGCTACTCAGTTTTAAGATCTCTAAAGGTCTAAACAATGAGGACCTGACACCATTCTTCACATAATAATATCTAAGTAAGAAAAAGTATCTTGACTATGAGGAAACTAAATCTACTGCAGACAATGGGAATGTGTCACTCACTGCAAAAAAAGAAATATTTGGGGCTTTTTTATAATTGCAATTAGAGGTATTGTTATTATTGCTACTGTTAGAAAAATCAAAGGTAGTTACAATGTAAGACAATTTTCTTACAAGGTTTTTTGTAGTAGAAGTAACATTTAGTAACACATCAGGCAATATCACCAGCCCTATTCAATGTCAGATAATTAAAAGTTTAATTTGTGCCACCTGTAGGCTAATTATTTCAATGAAACTTCTATTTTTTCCAATTTTTTTTGTCCATTCTGCATCTTGGCAGCAAGTCAAAACTTGGCAAGTCAACAATATGGGGATCTACAGTGCAAAATCAAACAAAGAAAGAAAACCTCTCTCAGCAACACATTTCAGCTGAAAGAAAGTAACTACCACAACAAATAAAACAGGCTAGAAAAGTTATGGGATGGGGATCTTGTCTGTGCAATGTTCCCTGATGCTGAGAAAATCCACTCCCTGGGGGAGGAAAATTAAGCAATTTCAAAATCATCTCTTTGGCCTCAAGTCTGAGCTCAAACAGGCTGCTCAGATCCTCCAAAATTATGATTCTCTCATGGTAAGTCAATCTCGGGTTCAGTTTTATACCTCAACAGCCTTCCACAGAATTCTCTTGACTGAAAAAGGGAGTTAACCCAGATTATACCAAAGGTTTTTTTGCTGGAATGAAGGTTTTAGATAAAGGCCAACTTTTCCCTGCCATGACCATCAGTTTACACACTGTGCCAGGATCCCAGGTCCTAATTGATAGTTATAAATCCTCTTCCATTTCTCTCCTACACTTCAAAAAAATCAGCTTAGCAATAAAAGTGCAATTATGTAATTCCACATAACTACACCCTATTTTCTAAGTGCATTTAGGAGCCTGCATTTCTACCCTCCCAAATCAGCCTAATTCAAGGCATCCATTACCTTAATCCAAGCATTAAGAAGCTTTCAGTGAACAGTTTTCTTATTCTCAGCCACTGCCACAAGTCCACCAGTATTCTAATTATATATTTAATTTCTTTTGATCATGTTCCCAAAGCCATATCATGTTATTGAATATGTAGTTTCATTGATTTAAGTTTTTGGGTTTAGAATGCCTTTTTTTTTCCCAAGCAGCTTTTCTATAAAAAGCTATGGTTCTTATCTACTCCCTGAAACAGATGTATAATTGGTTTGAATGGTAGGAGAAATGAAAAACTTTATTTCTGTTCCTGAATTCTTATCTTTCCAGATCATAAGAGCTAGAGAATATGCTTTCCCATTCTAATTGATTCCCCATAAAATTCCTATTAGTTATGCTGAGTAGTAGACACTTACAGGCTAATGGAATTGGGCAACTTAATTACAAAAACATTGTAAATAATCACGTACATCTGTCTGGTGCAATATTCCATGTTACTGTGGCTTGCATCGTGGTAATGCTGAACACAAAACCATTCACATGCAATATTGCACTGGGATCTAAAGTTTCTACTTTTGGACACAGGAAAATTGGAAGCTCTTGGCTTTTCCCACAATTATGAAGGACACAGACCAACATTCACCCTGCAGTCACCCACCCAAGCACACTCAGAGGGGGAAAGCCAAGATTCCCAACTTTCGGAATGCCACAATCTGTGCTGGGGGTTGGAAGGATCATGCTGGATTCAGGTGACAGAAATCCTTCAGCAGATGACACTTGGCAAAAATCTCCCTATCCAAGGGACACAGAGACCTAAAGAAGAAGGAGAAAAGATGCACATCATGGGATCTCTGCGTGTGGAGAGAGACCATCCCAACTCAAGGAATCTGTCCCTTGTGCAAAACTCAGTCACAGAAAATAATCTGAGGAGCCAATTTAGGCACTGGTAATTAAAGTCTGCACAAACTGTCCAAAATCTCAGCTGATGTCAACCAGTCCCAGAGAAATGTAGAATAACACCAGCAAATATCAAACAAGGATGCAAGTCTCCCTATGCAAAAATGCCAATAGTGATCACAAAATGCATTGCCAGACCTGCTCCCTCCCACCCCAGGGCAGGGATAACAGCTGATGGCACAGCTCCAGGAGCCAAAGCTGCCTGCAACACACTCTGATTTCTCCTGCAACGAGTTGATTTTATACATCTGCAGTGCACTAAACATAATTATCTCCTAATTTTCCTAAATGAAAAAATGAATTTAAATTACTGAAGCACAAAATGCCTTCTGCACACCAGCTTGCTAAAGCCAAGTCCACCACATCTACAGGACAGCAGTACTTGGTTCTAATTATGCCTAAACTAGATGATACAATTTCAGAAATAAGCTTTTATAACTGGTAAGGCTAAAGAAATGGCTTCATAAGATTTGTGGAACTTGTTTTGTTTTCAATTCCGATGAAACCAGAATTTAACCCAATAAAAATTCCCTTTGAGAATGTGCAGGGCAGACCTCAATTCCACAAACATTATATTCTGTTTCTCTATTAATCTGAGGCCATGCAACTGCTCACATGAATATACCAAGGATCAAGTCTTAACCTTAGTTGACAAGGTAGTGATTGATTAAAGGCTGGACTCAATGTTCTTAAAGGTCTTTTCCAACCTAAATGATCCAGTGATTCTCTAAGTTTTACTCATTAATATTAGATATGTATATATTATAATTAGATAGCAGTCATATAGTGGTTAACAAGCAGCAGCTACAAATGCTCCCATAGATTCTGATCCCACCCAGAAGCAAGAGAGCAAAGTGAACCAGCCAGTTGTCTGCCAGTGACACGACCCTGTCCTGCTGCACAGTCACAATGACACCTCAACTAACATTAGATCCATAAAAGAAATGTTCAGAGTTAATCAGGATTGATCCACTATTGATCCATTCCAAACAGAGCTCAGCATCCACACACCAGAGCACCCTGTCACCTATAAATCAGGTGTAATAAGGCTGCCACTGACAGATTTATGGCAGTAAATGTGGAATGCACAGAGAACTGAGCCTGCTAATCTGTCTAACAAAGCCACTTTGGGTTTGTAGAAAGTCATCTAATTTACTTAATGTAAATTTTGCAAAGATGATCATTTTAATATATTCATTTTATTGTATGATCTGCATGATTTAACAAAATGTTTATGCATTCGTAAGGTTACTTTTAAAAACATTTAACATACTCATGCCTTGTAGCTGTTTTATTAATCCATTTGGGTTTTTAGCTGTTTCCTTAAAGCATGCTGACTTTACAAGAGTGCATAATTGCTTTACAAATTAATGAACTGAATTAAAACCTACTCTGCAAGCTGGATGTGTTAACTTAGCATTTAGACTTGGAGAGCACGTCAAGGGGATTTCCTGCTTGGGGATCACTTAAATGCCTGGGTTATCCTTTCATATAGTGGAATATGAAGCTGGTAGGAAGAACCAGGGGGTCTTTGTGACAGAACACATCTGGATCAAACATGATATGTGAAGAAAAATGATCCTGCCATGTGACTGAACTGTGGGATCAACTGTCCCAGCCCTGCAATTCCCATCCTTCAGCCCTTTGCCCCTCAAGCCAACACAGAGATGAGCACAAAGAATAAGAAAATCGAGTCAGAATATCACATTGAGCATTCAGGTGGGAAATGGACCTTTATTCCCCCTTAGGACTAATCCTCAGGGAGATGGACCACATTTCACAGAACTCCTGAACTAAGTGTGGAAACATTTTAATGCAACAGATATTGAAAGTCTTGTGTATGTCCTAGAAAGTTAAATTAAGAATCTAAATTCAGAACTAAGTATTATAAATAAAACCAATTTATTTAAAAACCAAGAAAATTTGCTCACCTTCCTAATAATTAGAAACATTAACCCATTTTATAACAGTACAAAGGCACTATATCTATCTCTACACTTGATTACATTTGGAAGCTTCTCTTTCCTGCTTAGAAAACTGGACATTTAATTTTTCATTCAAAAACACAACCTCTCTGTCATGTACTCACACCATGTGGGTGTGCACCAGCAGTATCATCAGGGCACTCTCCTCCCTCTCTCCTGCACATTGTTTCACCCCAGAGCTGCTGGGGGAAGGCTATCTAGCCTTGGTGTCTCCACAGATCAAATGGGACTTCTCCTTCCCAAAGGCTAAACGTGAGGAAAAAAATAGCCTTTGAGGCCTGACATGAAAAGATTCAGCTTCAAAGATAACTCCAAGCGGAGGAAACATCAATGGAAACACTCTGATGGCAGCAGTGCTACTGCCACGGGCTACTGGAAGTCCATGCTTTTATTTTAGCCTGCTTTAAGTATCTGTATGTTTAATCATTTACACTGATTTTGGATGGCAGAAGTATAGTGGAGACAGCTTGGGGTAAGGTTTCTTCTCCAGTCTTAGGTTTGATATTTTTTAATTTTTTTGCTAATAACACACATTCTTCATTCCTCAAACACTCAATGAAACTTTTCACCTTGATTAATCTCACCCCCTGGCTCTTTCTTTACAACATAATCCATTAGGTTTGCATAACTCCTCTTTCTGGGTTATGTACACTTGGATTTAATCTGAAAGTTGCATTTTTAAGTGAATTTTCAATTACCACTTTGTTTTCTGGTTTATAAAGTGATTGCTGCTGGCAGCCTTGAGGTACAGCAAAGAAAAGCAGTTAAGCAGAAATGTGGGGTTTCTACACTCGATTAGTTAATGTTACTGGTTTCCCCAAAACAGTGGCATTTATGCTGATCTCACATCTGCCTCAAACTGAATTATCTGTTTCTTCTATTTCTCAACCATTAAAGCCAAAGCAGCCTGCCTGCTGCTTTCTCTCATGTATCCAATGAAAATGTCACATGAAAAATTAAAAAAGAAAAAGAAATGTCATGCTGCTATACTTTGATGCTTGGTATATCTGTTCCCAAGGAAATTGAAATCTCCTCTTAATAACAGACAGAAGCAAATTTAGTACCTTGGTTTCTTACAACCGGCTTTTAATTTGCTGGAAAGGAACTGGAGTTTACAGGAAAATTATCAAAATTAGCGTGAAATTGTTTTATTTCTTAGTATTTCAGGGGACTGCCTCAGGTATATCTTTCATTATCACTTCTTGCTGACCAGTGACTGGGTTCATTTTTTGGCCCCACATTCACCTCAGCCCACTTTCCCTCTTTCTTTGGGTTAAGAAGTGAATAATTATTACTTCCTATTCTTAATTAGCCACTAGTGCTGTCCCTACACCTTTTCACCCAACCGATGTGATAAGAACACCTTCCTGTCCACACATCTGGAAGGGTCCAAAAGTTGTCCCAGAAGGCAGATAAGAGCAGAGCACTGAGGTTCTATAAATTGTTCTTTAAGGAGAAACCACAGGCAGCCCCTCCAGGGAGGTACCCCTGGTCCACCTTTCCTCCTCCAGGATTTTTCCTGCTAAAGTCAGGGGGTTTTTCTCCAAAACCCATGCCAGCTCATGTCGTTAGAGCACTGATATGTCACTGTTTAACCTTTTTTGGCAGAGTTATTGGTAATCAATGTCTGCTCTCCCACGAGACAGGATTTTCCCTAATTCCATTGCTTTAATGTTTATTTGTTCCACCTTTAAAATTTCTGCAACACTGAATTATATCTTTGTGTTCCAGACAAAGTGTCTGGGTGTCTCTTACAGACAACCTATAAATCTATGGGTCATCCTTTGGCAGCAGGAATTATTTCGGCCTTCCTGAACATCACAAACGCCTTCCTCTATGGGGTATAGCTCCCGAAAGCAGATTCACATCCCTTTTTTAGCTGGTTTTTTTGCTGTTATTTCTATTCAGGATAGGTACATATATTATTTCATAGCCTACTGTATAATT
Organism: Anabacerthia variegaticeps; assembly: GCA_035583185.1. Lineage (NCBI taxonomy): Eukaryota > Metazoa > Chordata > Aves > Passeriformes > Furnariidae > Anabacerthia > Anabacerthia variegaticeps. Next base: position 30,594,211 of record JAWWEW010000166.1, on the reverse strand, counting down.
CTTAGCTTCTCTCCTGTTCCATTTAATACTTACTTTCTTATTCATACACTCTGTCATACCTGATAGTCTGTCAAGCACCTATTAAGATATACTTTCAGAATAACATTCTGTGAGTATCATTATACAATATAGTTACTGCATATTCCTTTGCAGAGACAACAAATTATTCAGGAGCTGGGACTGCTTAATCTAGAGATGAAAAGACTGAGCAAGACATCTTAAAGTTCTCGAGTGTAGTAAATCACACTGAAAGGAAAACCAGGACTATTTACTCTCCATATTTATAATGAAAGAGAAATAGAACAGCATTTTTGTTGACAACACGAAAAACTTTTCCCTGCTTATTTTTTAAAATAATAATATTTCCCCAGAACATGCCTAGTCAGTTACTGAGGTAAATAAATACCTTTCCTCAAAACATTGATTATCTCTATCCATCAAGAATCTCACTGTATAGGAAGTCTGGAATGAGGGAAAAAGGTTGATCTACAGGAAGATGATTTTTTTTTTTCCCTTTTCCTTTAGCATAATGCATTACTTTGACTCCCACCTAGAAGTTTTATTTTTCTGTAGGATGTATTAACTGATTTTTATAAGGAAGTAAGATACATGACTTTCATCCAATTGGTTACTAAATTCAGCAATAAACTACAAAACTAACATGGGTAGATATGAAAGTACACAATAATAAATGAAGCAACCATGTTAAATGTTTAATTTCATTTGTCTCAAAGACTTGATTTAGTAACACACTGGAGACAAAGTTCCTCTCCCTACCTCACTTCTATTTGTTTTTAATTGCAGTCCAGTGTGAAGAAAGGGTTGGGGTGAGCTTTTATATTCACAGGCTTTAGTCATTCACTTCTAGGATAGAGATCAATCTTTGGCACCCATTGCCCAAAGATAAAAGGGTTTGTAATCTCACTGGCACAGAACTCAGGAGGGCAAAAAGAAAGAAGAAAGGATAATAGATTTTAGTTTTTATAAATACATATCTGAGAGTAAGTATTGACTTTCTTTCCTTAGCTTAACAGGCTTTGTAAGGATTGGTTAAACAAGACAGGACAGATTCCAATCTCAGTAAAACTAAGGAAATAGGAAAGGACTGCCACAACAGAATAAAACAACTTACACATCATTCAATAGGAAGAAAAACTGTGCTTTTCAGACATTTATAGGTTTTTATGATCTGTCTCAAAGCTCCCATGGTTACACTGAATGCTGTCCTTCCTCCCTTCATCAGCAGTTCTCTTCTTTGTTTAAGCAACCAACAGACCAACCCTGTTTCTGCTTGCACAGTGAAACCACAACCTTGATATAGACTTTTTTGATAAGCTTGGAGTTTCCCAACATCACCCTTAGAGCAAACCTTTTACTTTCTTCAAGCCAACTTTTTACCTTCTTCCCAACAGTAGAAAACTAGCGTGATACCAATCTTCTAAAGGGCTGGGCCCACTTCTTGAGCAAGAGGCCAAGCCTGCTGTGAATACTGGAAGCAAAAAACTTGAGAAATTGTCAGCTGTTGTCTCTGACTCCTCAGGGAGTTGCAAATTACCATTATACACAGTTGATGGATGCCCCTGCAGGAGTTACCTACCATGAAGCCCACATTAAAGACTTATTTACGTCCTTAACACAGAATGTCTTGCTGTTTGAGTGTCCTTAAATGGAGGATTAATTGCCTTTCCCTTGAATATCTGATTTTGTTCCATCAATCTGATTACATCAAATCCCCTGGTCTACAGCACAAAACTTCATTACAGCCCAGCCCCTGCGCACAACTCTATTACCATAAGAGCAATGCCAACTGTGATTTCAATGGAGCACCATTATTCAAGGTGATTTCAGGTCCCCAGCTCCATCCTTCATGCTTGCTTACCACTGGGATTTGTGGTCCAGCAAACAGGCTTTACATCTTCCAGGACAGAAGGAGCAGCAGTCAAACCAGAGAGCAACAAGCAGAAGGCAACTGGCCTTAAAAATGGATCAGTGTTTTTCTTGTGCCCAGTAAGCAGGCACTCATTTAATAATTGTGGGAACTGAGCCATTACTCAGATGACAGCAGGAAAAGAAGTGCTGTGTTAGAGATGTGCTCTAGAAGCCCAATACCTGCTTACTGCACAATCTGCTCAACTGCTCAGCAAAGAAAGGGTTAAATGAATCCTGAGAAGCAATCCAAGGTCAGAACTGCATCACACTGAGCCTGTTCCATAAATCTTTGCTTGTGCCTCGAATTTCTGATGGAATATATTGTGGCTGCCCCATCCCTGGAAGTGCTCAAGGCCAGGCTGGATAGGCTTGGAAGAGCCTGGTCTAGAGGAACGTGTCCCTGCCCATGGCAGGGGAGTTGGGACTGGATGGTCTTTAAGGCCCCTTCCAGCCCAAACTGGCCCACAATTCTGTGATAACATTATCAGATGTCTGCTTCTTATAGCTATGATTCCCTTCAAAATTAGCACGTTGAAGTCAGTGGATGAGACAAGAAACTAAGGACATCCTCCCTCTGCTTTCCTGCTCAGGGAAAACACATTCCTTGCTCTGGACATACCTAAAATCTCATCCCTCTGGACCAGGGATACCTTTACCCAAGAACAGTTTAGCCCAAAGTAACACATTTCAGTAACAAGTTTCCACTGTGAAGAATCAGTGGACCTAATTAATTAATTTTGGACGGAAGTGCCCAAAAGGAACTGTTTCAGGACCAGAATCTTTCATTAACCTGACCACTGGTTTGAGAGCAAGTCCTAAAGGAGTAGGGAATGATAATCCCATTTTAGAAGCAGAAATTGTACAATTTACCCATCAATGCCCTGCCTGACGCTCCAAAATAAGGGACAGAGGGGCTGTGAAAGGGGCTGATTGTTGGCAGAGCCAGTGGCAAAAAACCAACATCTGCCACACAGCAGGTCCTTGGGTTGCCTGGGACAACCCAATCATTTCTTGGGCTCCCTGTGAGCACCATCAAGAAGAAGAGTGGGAATAATTGCTGAGAACCCCCAGGAAAATGTATTGCAGCTCCTCAGAGAGCTGTGCAGAACATGAGGAATTAGACACAGCTCAAGTGTTCCCTCTCAGGCACATCCTGCAGCCCCCTCCGTGTCTCCCAAAATCACAGTGCCTGGTCAGCCAGGGCATCCAAAGGCTGATTGCAATTATTTTAAGTTCTGCTTTCAAGATAAACAAAAGCTCATCAGAAAAATCTCACTGGAAAGCAGACTGCTTTTAAAGAATCACAGTAATTTCTTCATCACCAGAAAAAAAAAATAAAATAAAAGGAAAGGAAATAAAAATTACATGATGTCAGATTTTCCCTGTTCTCTTTTCACTTCAGGGTGCTTTTTACGCCAATAGCAAAAATGTAAAGAGAAGAACATGGTGGGGGGGAAAAAAAGATAGAAAAAAAGCAAAATCAACATACCTTTTCCAAAATTTTATGAGTAAAGAGCTCCTTCATAAATTCCATGAAAAATACTTGCAATTTTTCACTTTCTTTATGAAAACACAATTTAAAGAGCTAAATTGATCCGTAACCAGCAGTTTTTAGGAGCTGACAAGACTGCACCCTATACATGCATTTCCTACCCACACCTGAAATGTGCTAAACACTTCTCCAAAGGACTAAAGTTCTAAAAATACTTTGCATTTTTAAAATGTTCTTCTGCTTTTCCAAAGCTTTTCACACACCCCCCCATGTCCCAACACTGTTCTCTCTCTGGAGATACAGGACTACAAAGTGTCCTGCAGGGATATCTCTGTTCAGATCCTAATGAAGAGTCATCCTTAAAACCAGGTTGCTGGGAAGTGGCTATAAAGCCCCTGGAATGTGACAAGACGACCATGACAGCTAATATGAAGATAAATTAGTACTCTGCCTTGGAATTAGCAGAATATTAGCAGGGATGTGCAAACATAAGGCTGACAAGCACCTGACAGCCTTAAATGGAGCAGGAGCCTCCAAGCGTGAGCAAAAGGAGGGAGATTCTCCAAAAAAAGTTGCTTTATTTGTTAATCTCCTAGAAGTGTCTGCATCTTTGTGTAACTCCCTATCAAGGTCAAACAGAAGGAGGATAAAAGACCAGCTGAAGCATGGAAAGGCTTTTTTTTACAACAGCTAAGCAGGCTTGGACTTACCAGCCTGGAGTAGAGATGCTCAGGGGAGATGGAGTGAAAGGATGTGAAATCTGGAATTCCACAGGGAACAGGGGCTGTTTGTGCACAATCCCTGCAGGGTGAGGATTGGGGACATCAAGTCCAGGCAGCAAATGGCAGGTTTAAAACAAATAAAGGGAGGCTGTTTGCTATTAAAGCCATGGTTCCTATTAAAAGATTGCATGTAGACTCAAGAAGAAGATGGACAGGACCAGCTGAAGATTCTGAACACACAGGACTTGCTTTCAAACCAGTGGTCAGGTTAATGAAAGATTCTGGCCCTGAAACCACTCACTTTGGGCAGTTCTGTTCAAAATTAATTAATTAGGATGATTGATTCTTCACAGTGGAAATTTGTTACTGAAACGTGTTACTTTGGGCTAAACTGTTCTTGGGTAAAGGTATCCCTGGTCCAGAGGGATGAGATTTTAGGTATGTCCAGAGCAAGGAATGTGTTTTCCCTGAGCAGGAAAGCAAAGGGAGGATGTCCTTAGTTTCTTGTCTCATCCACTGACTTAACATGCTAATTTTAAATGTTAAGATTCCTGCCTGGTCTTTTGCTGGATTATTCAGTTTTATAATAATATAACCTTTGCACTGCAATGCAGCAGGACTAGGAGTCCAACTTCTTTTGAAAACTGCCTTCCAAATTCCCCAAATTCTGACAAGAACAACAATCTTAATGACTGTTGTCATGTTCTTATCAAAGAACTTGATCTATAGAACTCTTAAAAGTAAACACTTGTGATTTTTTAGAGTCCCCACTGGTAATTATGACCTAGGTAACTGTAAGAAAAGGACATTTTTCTCTTGAAGCATTTAATTCTCAAAACAAAAAAATTCTCTTCTTCCTCTAGGGAACCTAAAGCAACTGGAAATGGTCCTGTTTTATTTTTATAAATAGGGAGAGTCAGACATTATGCAATAGCAGACCTACACTTTATCCTGGCTGGCTAACCAATGTGTTTATTTACCCTCCCTTTTCAGTTATACAAGAGTTCTCTGGAACACATAAAACTGCTGTCCTAAGGCACACTAGACCTGCAGAGTTATGAAAATTGATATAAAGAACCACAGCCCCCCAGAAAAAAAAATTTTAAAAAAATTAACCCCAAGTTTAAGCAACAAAATCATATAAAACCCCCTTCCTTGTCACCTACCTTCCCAGCTACAGCAACACACAAGCCCTGGCCTCAGAAACTCTTTATTCAGTCTGGACAGAGAATATTCTCCTCCTAGAGATCCTCAAAATGCTTAATTCTATTTAACTGCATTGAGCTTAAAACATTTAATATTAATAATTTTTTTTTAATTTTAAAAGATTGAGTCAAAGAGGGTAAATAATTTGGTATAATCAAACCTGAACTTCTGTTGCAGCTAATAAAATATTGAAGCAAAAATAACAGAAAGAATAAAAAAAGTAAAATTCAGGATACTTTATGGTTTTCTACAAGGTGATTTTGTTCTTTTCTTATTCATTGATTCCCACCCCTGCCTCCCCACTGCAAGGGATTTATTGTGCATGCTGCACACCTTGTTCCACAATGCCAAAATTAATGTCTGTATTGAAAAATAGTTCTTTATGGAAACATAAAAATAAGTAATAAACTACAACAGGAATAACTCTGAGTTCTATTTGGTGTTTAACTTCTACATTGAAAGGGAAAGTGATTGTCATCTCATATTTGAGCTCCTCACTGTCAGATCCACCCTGGTTTGTAGTACTGGAGAACCTGTCTCACTGAAAAAAGTGGCCACCATTAAATATCAATAACCTGGATTTCTTCTCACAGAGGGTCTGAAGAGCTGGTCCAGCAAAATACTCCCAACCCCTCTGTGAGCATCTCCACACACAGGTCTGTCCCAGCTGTCTCACCTGGTGCTACAACCACTGGTAGAATGAAAATCCTTGGAGAGGAAAGCTGATAAAATGATGTTAAGCCAGAGGGGTGTGCACAGAACATCATTTTTAACTCCAAACACTAAATGCAGTCCCTTTTTGCAAACCACCCTCCAGATAAAGACAAGCTTCAGGGGTTCATGTTTCCCAAATGCTGATGAACAGCTCCCTAAAGCTGTTTGCTTGCAAATGAGGAGTATTAAGAGTAGTAATTCATGACAATGGCTGAGACATTGCTGGAGTAAAAATACACACACCTATTTTGTGCCTGACATCAGATCTAGTTACTTTAGATGCTGTAATACTGCAACATTTAGAAATTTAGATTAAAATAGAATGGTTCACCTGAAGATCTGTTTGAGAAGGCAGAAAAATCTAAATATATACAAAAACAACTAAATCAACTGTGCTAAAAATAAGTTTCTACCAGATACACTCTGAATGCTTTCACTTCTCTAATAAATGTTTCCACTGGGAGAGAAACTTAAGATTTTTGCACATGTAATACTAGAGCAAGTCCTAGGAAAGCAATCAACAGCTGTGTTATTTGGTCCTGTTTCTCTCTGTTTCATCACCTATCAGCCTCAAAGCTAAATTTCATGAGACTTTATTTAAAGATAAATAGAAATGAGACAAGGCAAAGGAGATATTTAGAAAGAGGCTTTTAAAAAGCATAATAAACTAAGCGGAGACATTTACAAGGTTACTGAAGAAATGAGGAAACCTTGAGAAAGATGTATAAAGGTATTTGAGCTTGTAAAATGTAGATAATTGAAGCTGAAACTACAGGAAGGATAAAGAAATTGTCTTATACAACACTGAAAGACAGACTGTTTAGAAAGGTTCTAGCCAGATATGCATGGACTAAGCCAGTGGCAATCTTTAGCCGCTTAAACTGGTTAAAAAAAAAAAGAGGTTTTGTTGTAATTCATGTTCTTGTCTTTACAGAAGAACTCACATCCTGTTTGGTACTACCATGGGTGCATATTAAAACTTATTTTGCTGTATTTTATCATTTACCTCTTCAGAAAGCTGACACACCAGCACCTGCACTCTCAGTAACTTACACCTTTCCCTTCAGAAAAGTGGTTTCTAACAATTTGTACAACTCCTGCCCCAACAATCATACAGAAAACTGTGCAGCCCATAGTGCTTGAAGCCCCCACACAGAGCTCAATTCTATCGTGTTACAGACCATCCACCAGAAGAAAGCTCTGCTGTTTTTCAGAGCTGCCCCTAAGAAGGATGGTCTGTGGTGAAGATTTCTCACATCAACATCAGCTCAGTGGAAAAACAAGGTTAGCAAGAGGAGGAAAGAGGAATCTTAGAGGTCCTTTCCAACCTAAATGACTCTATGATTCCATGACATCTTGGAAGAGCCGAGCCAGGTGTTGTACTTGCCAGTAGGTGAAAAGAGGGCAAACAGAAGTTTGCTCTAGAGCTCAGTCTCCATCTTAACCCCTTCCTCATGAGTGCTGAGACACCCAATAAGGCAATAATCATCCTTCTATTTAACACAAGAATCTTTCACTTCAATTTTTTTATACAAAATGTTTAGATACCAAAGATATGGGTGAAGAGGCAGAGGAAAATACCTCACAGTGGCTGAAGAGCATAGCTATAGCAAATATATTGTTAAGGTACTTTTGTGCAGTGTCAACCCTGTTCCACTCCTCCCTCTCCTCTAAAATTGGGTTTTCTTTGGATTTTAACATTGTGCACAAGAAATTCAGTAAAAATCTATGTGTCATAAAACTGGGGGGAAAAAAACCCTCTCTCTTTTAAGCTCAAGGGTAGCAGGAGATGAGCAATTGAGATGATCAATGGCTCTTGAACAGGCACTCTGTCTTTTATTATACAAAATAATTTGGAAGATGTATGCTGGGTTCTGGTGGGAGACAGGGATTAATAATAATTCAAAAACTTATCTTCGCTTAAATGTGTGTGATGTAATTCCTGTGGATATATAATTCCTGGAGGCCCCAAATTTTGTGCTCAAGTCATTGGCCAGCACAGAGCAGACCAACACCAGAATGAAAGGGCTGTGTCTGATTTCCATCTCTCCTGCTGATCTTGTATCAATTGAGTTGCCTCTGCTGGAAACTCTCCAGAGCTCTGTGAAGAGGCTCCCACCACTCTGCATATGTTGGGTAATTATGAGCAGCAGAGGGTAATTACTGGAATACATTGCACTTCCATGGTTTGAGACATCGGTGGCTGCAGAGAAACAGCCTCTTGGAACTCAATTGCTCTTTGTTTCCACAATGAGCTATATGCTGGTGGCAACGTGGAAAGCTTTGTCCTCAAGATATATGATTGTAACTATGGGCAGCCTCTGGAAAACAACACTAATAAATGTGTCACCATGAAGTACTCTGTAGAAATGATTATATATAATATCATGGCACACTTTGTTCTCCCTGCATCAACCATCTTGTTCTTTTCTGTATTTTCACATTTATGAAGTGCAAAAAAGAAGTTATATGAGCTTCCTTCTTAGAAGCTGCACTTGCCTTTCTTGTATGGAAAACTATTCATATGGAGCTGGTACCAGGAACAACAGGGAAATTCTGCATGAGCTATAACAAGTCTTGTGGCAATTATTGCTGCTTGATTTAATCCATGGAATACTTTTCTGCCTTTATCTTGGAAAAGTTTCTCTTTGAGGATGCCTTTGCTTTGTGAAAGGACTATCATTAATATGGTCCTTGCCCCAGACACAAGGTAAGCCATAGATAAATTGATTTAGGCTGAATCATGGGTTATGATCACCATCTCTATGTGTCCTGTAGAGACAGGAGATGTCACAATTCTGGGTGCTCTGTCAGCTTACATGACCAATATCTGAGCTGCAAAAAACCAAATTAACATGCTTATAAAGCAGACACAAGCACCTCTGAGACACATCAACAAATCCAGGTTTGGCATTGCAGTAAGACAGGCATTGCAGTAATACAGACACCCACATTTTGGTTATGTGTAACAGCATGGAACATCTCACTGTCTGACAAGGAATACTTGTTTTTTAAAATTTTATGCAGGCATTAATGGGATCAGTGTTTTTGTTGGCCTTTAAATAGTGGGATGCTAAACAGAATTTATAGTGAACAAAAATAGCAATATCTCCTCATGCACAAGGTGGGCTTGCAGTTATGGAACATTGTTCTTCATGTTAATAATTAAATCTTGCTCAGTCAAGCTGAGATTATTAAAATGCTTGACATTCAAGCTCCATAAACACTATTGCATGGCAATTGCCTGGAACAAGTTGCCCAAGGTGCTACTACTCTCACCTTCTTTCTCTCTTGCATAGTTAGAGACTGTCAAGTGAAAAGCCTGGGGGAAGCACAAAATAAGGGAAATCTGTTAATAGCAGTGGGTCAGGGATGTTAAATCTGAGTATCTGCAAAGCCACAAAGGAGAGCAAGCAGAGAGCAAAGCAAAGTCCTGGCCATGGCTACAGAGTCATCCTGGCAAACACTTTATTGCTGTATCCAACAGAGATGGAAATGAACTTAGATACATTGTCAAACCAACATGCCCTACAAGAAAACCTAGAATTTTGTTGAGCATAGACCTTAAATAAATATATGTAACCTGCATGGCTTAGAAAAAACTCTATTCCCTGATATATAAATGCACAGCTGTCACGAGGTGAATTGAGTGATGTGTGTTGAAGTATAGAGGCCTGAGGATTTCTTTGTTTCCTCAGAATAGGAGGACTACTGTATTTGTTGTGGAGTTTTATTAAATGAGGCATTTTGGTGGAGTAGAAAGGAATTTGGATATCTATTTCACACAGTGACGGGGTGTTCAGTAGGATTGCTATCTAGCATGTTTAAAATCTTTATGTATCAACTTTTAGAGGAAAAAAGTCCAGTTCAACTAATTTGAGTAAATATGCTTATGATTCCATTAGCACAGTATCAAACACACTACAGTTTCTCTGTCATAATATAGATTAACGAGGGGGGATGTGGAGAGTGGAATTATATTGCCCAAACTGGCAGGGATGTTTAAACACACACACACAAAAAAAAAAAACCAGAACACCAAGATGGCCAAAAAAACCCCAAATATTGGCTGTTTTCATGCTGTCCACAGCATTTGTGGACATCAAAAGGACCCCTATGGGGTTTAGCAGCTTATTCAAAACAGCAGCTCAAAACTCTGTGTTGCCTTTCAAGTGAAATAAAATCCAAAATAAAGCAACAGACCTTTTGTGCTAATCCCATCCTTTTCTCCCCTAGGAAATGAGTAAGAGATGCACCATTTGCTCACACATTTGTTTCCTACAGGTGCTGCCCTCAAGCTCTGCTCTCCTGCCAGCAGCACTTCAAAACAGCCAGGAGCACTGACAACTCAACTCCCATCACACTGGTGGGGAGCTCGTAGCCTTGCCTTGTCATCTCTAATTAAGAAGAGCTAACATTTTCTTCTCACCCTGCCTCTTTCCTTTGAATTCATTCTTGCAGTGAAGAGTGATTTTTGGCATCCTGCTCCATCTTCCTTCAATCTGATTTACAGGTCCAAGGTTTTGGAAAGATGGCAGAATTTCAAACTGCACACGAGCAAAGGGTGTGCTTTAAGGTCTGGTAAAAGTTGTTAAATAGCAAGAGGCCATTTATATATCTATTTGTCATTTCCCCAGCTAAGACAATTAATACTGTATAAAAATAAAAAAAGGAAAAGTGTCTTGCTATTAAATTCCTATCTTTCTTCTACAAACCCACCTCATCTAAAAGGACCTGTTTCACCAATCTGAAAGCTCCACAGTGTTCATGATCCAATTTTGTGTACAATTGTTGCATCCAGAGTTTGGGAGAAATGTTATCTTGAAGCTGTTACACAGGCAACCAGTGGGAACTGAGTAAATAATAGTTATTGCTCTGGATGTTCTGGTGCTTCTAGTTATGAGACACAATGCAGCTATGCTGAAGGGTAAAACTGGACAGCAATAAAGCACAATGAGTCCCATTACCAAAGGAAAAGAAGTGTCTCATTGCTCTCAGGTTTTCCTTCTGTTCTGGAAAAGATGGTGGGTGACTAAAACAGCTCTGCTAAACTGGTATTGTCATCATCAACCACCTCAGGATTTATGCAGTCATTTCTGTCTCCAAAGCCCTTTGTGCCCATTAAAGCAGTGCTTTTGTGGGTGAAGTTCATCGTGGTCACCCCTTCACCCCAAGGAAATGATGGAGTTTTTGCACAGGCTCACCTGCTGACTGACTCAACACTGAGCTTGTTCCCAGCCCCAGAAGGGCCATGCAGTGATGTGATCCCATAGTGACACACTCCCTCATGGCACAGCACATGCCAGAGGCAAGACTTGCTCCCCAGCTCATTGTGTATTGATGTCAGGGAAAACCAGCTCCCACATCCAATAAATCTGCACCAGCAGAAACAATGATTCCCTGGTGTCGCTTACACCAGCAGAGTTCCAACCCCACCTCTCAGACAACCCCAAGCCAGTGTTTTATTCTCCCTGCTCTTGGCTCAGATTGGCAATGAGAGAGGAGAACATTTGTCTCTGAGCCAGCCCTGCTCCCCAGCAATGGTTGCACCCCAGAGCTGCTGGGAGCCCACCCTGAGCAGTTCCACTGCACCTTCCTGCCAGATGAACTCTCACAACCCCTGCACAACAACTGCAGAGGGATCACCCATGGCCTGGAAAAGAAAATAAGGTGGGTTTGGCGTTCTTTTTAGGGGTTTCTCTTCAGGTAAACTGAGTGCCAGCAGAAACACAGCTGCCAGGTTGAGGTCAGAGCTCATATCACATCACCTCCATGCTCACAGCAGGATGCAGGCTCTTGCCTCTGCTCCTTGCAAAGCAGCAGGTCACTGAGCCCTGCTCCTACTCAGACCAGGATCACCCTATGTGTGCCCTTGAGCTAACTGGATAACAAAGGCTGGTTCCTTGGTTAAAACCCAGTGCCCAGAGCCTGTCTGGAAGGGAGTAGCCCATGCCCTGGCACCAGGGGCAGCACAACTTCACTGCTCACTCCATCTCATGGCAATGGGTCAGGCAACATGCATATGGAGCACTGCAAGAATGTGCCATACCAACTTTGCCACAAGCACATTCCTTTAACCTTTCTTTCCACTACGTTATACTTGCACTTGGAGAACACAGCATTAATGATGCAGACTTTTAGGTGCCCAGGTGAGGCACAAGGAGCAGGCTTGCCGCTAATTAAAAGCTTCAGGGGGTTTAAAGTCCCATTATAACCCAAGTCAAAATGAACTTTTTTCCCTCCTTCTTTCAGAATTTCTGTGTGGTGGGTTGACCTTGGCTGGACTCCAGTTGCCCAACAAGCTGCTCTATCAATTCCCTCCTCAGCAAGACAGGGAGCAAAGGAAATAAGATTAAAAAAAAAAAACCTATGGCTCAAGATAAAGAAAGTTTAATAAAGGAAAATCAGAGCAAAGGAAAACAAAAGATTTATTCTCTACTTCCCATCAGCAGGCTGTGTCTAGACAATTCCCAGGAAGCAGGGCTGCAGTACCCACAGCAACTGATCCAAAAGACAAATACCATAATAATGAATGTCCCCTCACTTCTCTTAACTTTTCTTGCTGAGCAGATACCCTATGCCAAGGAACATCTCTTTGGTCAGTTTGGGTCAGCTGTCCTGGCTGTGCCCCTTCCCAAGATTTTGCCCACCCTCAGCCTACTGGAGAGGGGGAATGTTGGAGAGACAGGCTTGATGCTGTGCTCCAAAACACCAGTGTGGAACTGACACCTTTCTAGCTACCCATCCAAAGCACAGCACTCTGAGGGCTGCCATGGGGAGATTTGACTCCCTCTCAGCCAGACCCAATGTATTCTGTTCATCCAAACCCCACCCAGATCCCCAGGAAGAGATGATGGGATACACACCAACCTTCTCCTAAGGTCTGCCAAGGGTTTGTGTGGAAAGCAGAGCTCTGCCCTGGATTTAAAGCTGTATCTGAGATCACAATGCCTCAAAACAAAAAACATTTCAAGTCGAAACACACATTTGGGGTTTAAACTGGACTTTGTCAAAAGAATTCTGAGCAGGTCCCCTCAGGACAGTCAGTGCTCCCTCATTTCTCCTTTCACTTTCATTCCTCCGCACCCTTTAATGTTGAAATCTTTTCTGCCCTGGGAACAGGAGTGAAAGAGCATCTCAGGGCTGGTTCTTCCCCTCCCTTCTTTTACACAACAACAACTTCAGGACCTTGTAAAGCTGAAATAATAATTAACAAGACTGACAATGTAATTCACACAAAGAGCTGAAGCACCAAACTAAGAGGCAGGGAGGATGAATGTTTAACACTGTCTACCTCTAGTCTAAAGACAAACAGATTGATTTTTAGCAATCACCTCCATGGTATTTCAAACAGTAACTTCATTAGTACGAGGCATTGATCTAAGAGTCCAAGAAAGACATCTCCATTGTTTGAATTCTGCTGGCTGGGCCACCTGGGTGTAAAAACTTATTTCAGAGCTCTGTACTCACAGGGCAGTCAATAAATTGCTTTGCTTCTATAACTTCATATGAGCTTGTGCATTGAAAACAAAGAAAATTTAAACCTGAAGTATTTGCAGTGGGCTGCAAAGGATTAACCCCTTCCAAATCCAGTCCAAATGCTATCCTTACTGGACAACCAAAGGCAACATGCAAATGCCACATAGAAAATATCCATTCTTTACTGTGGGAAGTCCTGAGTTCTATTGCATTGCACAGTGGCAGAAATAAAGATAGAAAAGACTGTCACCAAATTCTTTATACTGAGATTGAATCTAAAGGAAACCACGTGCTTGAGTGCCAAATACAGCTGAAGGTATGGAAAAGAAATTATTTGGGAGACAGAAACTTGATCTTGGCTATGTTAGCAACTTTCTTTTCAGAGCTTTCTCCTTTCCAGATTTATTGGCTGGGTTCACAATAAAAGATGATGTTTAATAACACACCAGTGGAGGAAGTTTCTCCTGCTCCTGTTGAAGGTGTGAGGTGCTGTTCTGTTCCCACTCTGTCTGCACACCCCCTGTTTTATAGCAAATGTCTTATCCATGGTACTGAATCTCCATTTTTGCTTAATAAATACATTTTATTAAATAATTTGTTGAATAAAAATACAGCAGTTGGATGATTTTTACTGTTTTAAAGCTCTGTCTGAAAACTCCATTTGGCTGGTATATTTTAGAAAGCAAAATAAAATTAATTTTAGTAAGAACTTCCATTCAAAAATTTAAAATTTGTTTTGGTTAACACTTTTTCCATTTCACTTCATGTTTTAGTGATAGAATGCACTGAAACTTTTTGGATGAAAAAAAAAAGTTATTTAGATTTTGGCCTTCTATGAGAAGGAAAAAAGTAGAGACAGAACATGGTATTTCCTATATATGAGTGACCGTGCCCATGGCAGGGCATCAGATCTAGATCATCTTTAAGGTCTCTTCCAACCCAAACCATTCTATAATCCTATAGTTTATCTCAGATGTTGCCAAAAAAATAGTGGCATTTTCTGACTAGCTATTATAAAAAAAAATCTTTGTATTAAGAATTTGGTCCAATTTCAGCTAACTTCCTACGTAAGCACATACCAATCCTTTTGGAATTCTAGTAAACCTCCTGTACTTGGTTTATAAAGGATTCCTCTCACTAAAAAGGCATATTCCAGAAATAAAAACTTAACTTTTGTTTGGGCTGTAATATCTTCAATGATTGATGCTCTATTATGATTACTGAAGAAGCCTTATACTGTGAAATAGATAAAACAATACATAATTACAAGCCCTGTTCTGAAATAAAGCTCTCCTCCAGTCTCCCCCATGCAATCCAATTTGTTTCCCTTGCAGCTTTTGTTTCCTGCCCAAACACCCAAATTAATCATCTCCCTTCAAACTTAAAGCACATTATGAAAATCACCACGAGGCAGAACCTGAGAAATTCTCCTGCTGGCATTTCATTCTCAAGATGGATTTATCAAGTCCAAATGCAAAGCACCAAATCCACACTTTGTGCAATGAACTGCACCAAATATGCAGCATCAAACCAGAATCCCTGCAAGTTTTTATGAATATATTTTTCAGGAAGACACAACACAGCTTTCAATATTACAACCAGTCCTTCAGCTCTTTCAACTGGTGGCAACTGGAGAACAAGTTAAACCAGTACAAGGCTTAAACTGAGATCAGCTATTGACCTTCCATAGTCCCCAAAGAGCTCTGTCATCACAAATAATCTGGTTTGGAAAGTTTTTATTAAGCTAAGGTGGAATTTCAGCTTCAAATGAATATGGACTTCTGTTTTCCAACAGCACCTGGTTATACCAGAATACATTTATGATATTAATCTCTTTACTTACCAGCAACATAAACAGAAAAAGCCATCAGTAACTATAAATTTTATGTGTGTGGTTTTCTACCACCCATGGTTGAAAGGGAAGCTAGCTATGGGGATTTTTCCTTTTTTTTTTTTAAATATTATTAATTTTTAGTGATGTAATCATTTATTTATCCTTTCTGGAGAGCAGGGTGTGTTTGTCCCAAAGGATGGCTGAAGCTGAGGAGTAGCTAAGCCTTGCTGCATGTCAGGAAGAAATGGAGCGTTCAAGACATTAAAGATTTGCTCTGGATTTAAAGAGTATCAAAATGAGCCTCTTACCTGTGGGTCAGGTTTGAGGCACTTGGCAGCATAATTTGGGAAACACACACTGCTGCTGCTTGGTGGAGACACAGAGACCTTCTGTCTCTCCCACAGCCCATCTGGCATCTCCCACAAGCCCTGAATTCACTTACCCAACACAAACAAGTGAATAAGCCCTGTGTGTTTAATACTTCACAGAATTCCATCTTAAAGGGAACTGGGGGGGAAAAAAATAGGAAGGAAGGAGTCAGTCTATTTATACAACAGACTGCACACTGTTCCTCCTGGTCAGGGCTAATTTCATGCACTGATATAATTATTCGCAGGCTTTGCTGATTGGCAATAGGAGACACTAACTCACACAAATTGAAACTAAGTGAATATGAGTGGTTTAGCTCCATAAAATAGAATAAAATCAAGTGGTTTGTTCACATGAATACTATTCTGGCAGTCACACCTCAATGACTAAATACTGTTATTTGGGAAGAAACACAGACCCATCTTAGTCATCAAGGCAGGATTCCTTAAAAAAAAGAAAGGCTAGATTTCAATTTTTTCATCCTTTGAGTGGTAAGCTGTGAATTCAGCTGCAGAAATAAACCTTGCTAATGTGTAAGGTCATCTAGTTTGAGGGTGCATTCAGCCATAGGAGCCTGGGAGTCGGATCAATGGATTGATGCCCTTCTCATTCAATGTTTAGGAGTGTTGAGGCTTAATGGGTCATTCAAGGCCCATTTCTAAATGCCATGATAGCTGCAGCACAAGATTAAGGGACAAAATTATTTATTTATTAAAAGCCTCAATTATTTAAACCAGATTGCTGTGTAAGAATCCTCAGTTCCTTTTGTTTAAGGAATGAAAAATTTCAGTCTTGGGGCTCTCGAGAACAACTTCATCCCTATGGGCTGCAGAGTACAGAGCAAATTAAAGGGTGGAACAAGGACAGGTTTGCTTTTTATGCTTAAAATCCTTAACCACAACTTCTTTAAATTTAGGGGGTTGTCATTACTCCTGTAACTTGCTTGCAGTAATTAAGTATAGAGGCTGTTTCTGCCAGCAGAGCATCCACTCCCCATCCATCCACAGAGCAGGATGAGTTTATGTCTGGGATTATATCCCAAGAGCATGCTGTAAAAGCTGCTGGGTTACTGAGAACATAATTGTGCTTGCACAAATTTTGTCATCTCCAGTGAAACAACACATGCATTCATAGGCCAAGGGCTGGATCCCTTCAGCTCTTTTGAGAGCTTGTGTTCCTTTACAGGATTACATCCTCTTCCAAGGATCACAGACTAACACACTACTCACTGTGAGCACGCTGGGGCCTCTCAGCAGGACTCAGTGCTCAGATGTATGGAATTAATAGACATAACACCATTTGGCTTTACAATTTTGGGGGTTTTTTTTGCTCTATTAGCATGAGATTGTTCCACACAATTTTATACAAGATGCTTCTTAACACGTCAGTGCAATGATCCTACCCTAGTTATTCCTGATGGTGAACCAACACGATAAAGGACTGGGTAAAGTCACGTTATTATGCTTGTAAAAGTGTAAAGAGAAATTAAGGTAGGTGGTCTGGTTCAGTAGGGAAATGTTTGAGTTTTTTTTAAACACAACAAAAAAATACCACAAAAGCATAACAAACATACACCAGAAGTGTATATTGAACTGCAGAAATAGCCACTTTGGCTCAAGTTTATCATACACTGTGCAAAAGGCAGCTTAACTGATGTAGCTGGCAAGTCTAAGACAGTTCCTTAGGTAAAAGAACACATCCCCTCTGTATTATGACTAAATCAGTGTTTTGTAGCTTGTTTCTTTGTGCCATTAATTACACGTTTCCCTATGACTTCTCATACAGCCTTACAATCACCATCATTATGGGATTACACTTAAAACTTCAGAGGAAGAACATTTGGCATCAGAGCCAAACTTCTGCTATGATATTTGTTATTTGCAATGCAACATCAACTACAATTTTAGTCATCATCATTCTTCTTTAATGAGGAGGCAGTTTACTGACAATAAATGAACTGGGACTAACGTGGTTGTGGTGATTGTGTCTAAGTAATCTATACTATTTACTATGGTATAGAAAGAAAAAAATAACTGAAATTATAAAAGCCCAATACTTACTATAGTTTAACATCCCCAAGTTCCTTCAAAGTCAAAACTACAGCAGTTCTGGGGTTCAACACTTCAACCACAGCCCTGTTGCAAGGCTCAGTCTGTCCTGTCACCTCAGGGATTCCACTGCCCTCCCCTCCAGCCTTCTTGGAGACCACATGCCAAACCCATTCCTGGTTTTATTTATATCAGTGGGTTTCAGTGTGTTGGGCACAGCATGGCACTGACAGCACTCCTGGCTCTGCTTTTGGGCAGGGCCAGCATATACAACCTCCTTGAGTGACCCCAGCCCTTCTAGACCCCCTGCAAGGGGCCAGATATCCCTGACAGGGTCAGACTTGTACCCCTGTTCCCTATGTTGGGCCATCTGTGAAATGGGCTCTTACCACTTGGCTCCCAAAATTTCTTCTCCTTCCCTAAGTTAAGACTTTGCAAGCAAAAGCTTTAGGGAGCTGAAGCTCTAAATCTCAGATTTCATGGAAAGTTGGCCAAGTTTATCCTTTAAACCTCCTCAGAAATCCCAGGCTGTATTTTATTTTACTGTTTCTTGTTGCCTGAGTCCATCCTTCGCTGGAATTTCTGCTCCAGCAGCACAGGGCTTGTGAGAAGCTACATGGAGTGGATCTCTGGAGGGTGAGTGGGCAGTGCTGGTGAAGCCCAGGGGTTGGGCAGGGTCTGGAGTGTTCCTGAACCACAGGAGGAGGGTGAGAGAACTAAACACCATAATGTGTTCAAGTGACCCTTTCAAATGTAATAAGGAACCCACGGCACGACACAGTTCATATCCTCACCCAGCCTGTGCTGGGGTGGGCTCAGTGTGTGAGTTTGCAGGACTTGGCCATTCTGGAGACAAATGTCCCAGCCCACATCCTGGTGTGCCAGGCTGTCCATTTCCCACAAAAGCTCTCCAGCTTTTGGGAGCAGAGGCTTTGGGACACCACGTGTGCTACCTGTCTGGACCAGGAGCAGGTCACCACCAGCAGCTCAGCCTGACACAGCAGAGGGTCTGAACCTCCCACCAACACCCAGCAGGAAGGTCCAAGTGTCACCATTGTCTGGCTCTGGCACTGCCTCGTCATATTCCACCACCCCCCTTCCCACCAAAGACATTTTTCTGGGCTTTTTCTAATGCACAGTTTGCCTGTGCTGACTGGAAATCTGAAACCCTCTGGGGCAGATGTTTGTCAGATTGCCTATTTGCACTGGCAGAGACCTCAGCTGGGCTCTCCAGGGCCTTAACTCATAATTCCCTGACTGCCTTTTCTGCCTTGAGCATTGTATTTTTCTCTCAGTCAGTGAGCAATTCAGAACATGAATCTGGAAATCTACATATTCCTTTATTTCAGAAGTGTTTGTGCTTCTAGTTCTTCCTTCTTGTGGTATAATGAAATCACAAAGCAAGAATCTTTCATAATAAAATTTGATGTAGACATGCCTGGAAAATGAAATCAGAAGGAAGCAGTGATGGGAAAAGCTGCCATCAATCACAGCAGGCAGACTGCTCCCCTTGACAGCAGTCAGACACAGAGGTAAAAAAATTCAGTAATTTAATAAGAGCTGCAGTACAAAACCAGGAAGAAACATTATGATGCTAGTCACTACATATTTAGTATCATATCTTACCTGCATATCAGGCTGGTGAGTGATGGCTACAGCAAGAACTGCACTGTAGTCATCAAGCTGCACTGGTTACTTTAAGGCTAAAGAGTTCTTAGGTTCAGTTTCACTGTCTGAAGACAGTGATCTAATGTCTTCTCTGACTTCTCCTTCTATACCCTCCCCAAATAATCCAGGGAGAAAGGCAGAACAAGAGGATGATCCACTCCACTTCATCTCTGGATAGAATGAATCAAGTGCTCAAGGACCTATCATTTTCCACTGAGTGTGGAGATTCCTTAGATTAGAAACCTGACTTTAAAAAAGATGTTTCAGAGAGAGCAGCTTCCTCCAAACTTCAGCTTGGATTTTAAGTATCAGTTGGATACAATATTTTATGGAATTCACACTTTGGTACTTCACTTAACACCATACAACCATGAACACATTTAGGTCCTTGTCATGTTCTACATCTCAAAGAAAAAAAATGTAGTTCCCCCCTTTCCCCTGCTCCACAAGAGTGTCAGAAACAGTTCTTTCTCCAACAGAAGTCCTGGATCAGAATAAAAACCCTCACTTTTTATCAATTTACATTCATTACCCTTGTATAGGATTGCCTACACATGTTGTTTAGGAGCAGGGAAATATGTAATGCAGCAAATTGGTTTAAATAGCCAAATTTCTCTAGTACCTAAATTTCTCTTCAAACAGAAGCTACAGGAAAGCCTGACAACCTTCTTCCATTCACAGAAAAGAATGAAAAGATATTATTTAAGCCTCAAGTTCTGGACTTGTATAAAATAGTCCCAAATCATGATTTAAGACAGATAAAAACATCCTTGTCGAACAAAATCTGTTACATTTGAAGGTTCTTGGTTTTCTTTCAAAAACAAAGGGTAAAAACCCATCGGTGTTTTTATAACAAGCCAAAGCAAACTACCATAAATACAATAAAATTAAACACAAACTCTTTGAAAGCAAACTCTAAATAATGTTTTTAATTCTAATTTAATCAAGTGAATAATTCTCAGTGCACAGCCTACCAAAAGGCAACCTTATAGATCAGAAAAGCTTCCAGTGCCCTTCCTGAATAACCCTGCAGACCAGAACTATTTAAATAAAATCAAAGTAGCAAACAAAAAATATATTTCACTGTCATGTCTTGTGAATTTGGGAAACTAAAAATCATTTTACTGAGATATAAAATGCCCATAAAACGTAGTGCATCTTCAGACGAAAAAATGCCAGAGTCATAAGTTATGATTACACATTTTTTCTCTCCAAGGATCTCTGCAACTCTTATTTTCAGACTTCTTTCTTTCAGTGAAAGAATGACAAATATGTTGGGAAAGCACTAGGGGTTTGGGAGAGGAAAATAGGGATTTCTTTGTCATTGAAAACCATCACTAGGGTTATAGGTAATCTCTTAAGTGAGTGCTCCAGAAACTTTAAATCAGTAAATGTGAAAGGCAAAATACCAGCCTGAAAAAAAGACATTCTGGCCTGAGTGGGTCCTTCTAGTCCATGAAGGGCTGCACGTCAGTCACTACTTGTTAATATGTGTAGCACCAACACATTTATCATCTTTTCTTTGTCACATGCACATCTGAGCCTCTGCTCTAAGAATGAAAATAGCACCTTGTGCCATGTTGGCGCAACAATTTAAGATTCAGCCACCCATCATGACAAAGCAGGTTTCAATAAAAGACAAAGGCTGTATTTAAAAAAATTCTATTACTCCTCACTATGGGGAGAAAAAAAAGTCATTGTGTTTTATCTGTGCCAATTCTCCACTCACACCAGTTCAGCCAGCCCAGAAATAAATCTTACAGCCCTGACTTCAGCAGAACCCAAGTATAAGAAACCAACTAGAAATATATTGTAGGGAATCTTGTTTAATGGAGGAAGACAATTTGCATTTTATGGCTGTTTATGTGTATTTGTGATACATTTAATATGCTATGACCTCCAGAAGTAGTAAAATTTGAGTTTTCATCTCCTCAGAAACTCTTTGGCATGCTGCAGTTTGCTAAGATGTGCCATCACTCCAAACTGGGAAGTAATAAACTCATCTGACTTATTTCCCTGAAGCAAACTGACTCCTGGCTGACACTTGGAGCACTCCTGCCTAATTATAATTGCTCTATAAAAACAAGATTGATGCAAGGACAACTTGTTACCAAAGTATTCCCTTAATGGCTTGACAGAAATGCATCCTTTTCCTTTCACTGCTTGGAGACATCTTTAGGTGAAATCAGGTGAGTTTCTCTACTACAACCTTTGCAATAACAAGGAACAATATTTCTGTTCAACTTCCCATATCAATACACAGAGCAAAATTGCCACTGCTGTAAATCCACAAACAAAACCACTAGGCTGACAAGTCAAAAAACAGCATTACAAACAGTATTTCACAATAAAGGTTCTTTTTTAAAAAAAATTCTCATTTGTAACTTCTTGGCCTAGAGTGATCCTGCTCAGCTTTACATGAGTTATAGTACACTAAGTGAAGAGGATTAAGACCATGCACTCCAGCATTATACCAGTTAAGTACCACATTTAAGTACCACATCTAAATGGGGTTATTTGTCTTAGGAGGACAAAAATACACAGGAGAACGAGGGATTTCAGATTTTCCTAAGATCACAGAAGGGTTTGTGTTGGAAGGGACTTTAAAGATCATTCAGTTCCAACCCCCTGCCATGGGCCGGGACACCTCCCACCAGCCCAGGTTGCTCAAAGCCTCATCCAGCCTGGCCTTGGACACTTTGAGGGGTGGGGAAGGGCTGATGGATTTTAGCCAGCTTCATATTACATAAGGATTTATGCTGTTATCAAACAGAGATGAATCATAGAAAGGGCTACATCACAAATAAAGGAGAAACAACACAATTACCTGACACTCCCAACACTCGAACAGCCTGACATGGTACAAAATGTTCCACAGGGGTGTTTTTATAAAGTTGTTACAACCCACAAAATACCACAGGTAAATGAGCTTATTGTTTTCCACCTACTAGCAACATATAAATAAAACACCATGACACACAAAACCAAAAAGCTGTAGAACAGCGGGAAGAAGCTTAAGTCAGGAAACTTTTTTTTCCTGGGTCCAAAGCATGTTTTCGAAATGATTTGAGCACAAAGTCTATAAAACATATGATACATGATAGCAAATTTTACAGACACACAAAAAATTCACTATTTAAGTTTTGAGCAAGTCTGCAGTGTGTATGGAAGGACTGACACTGCAAAGACCTTCCTTTTGCAGGGTGAATCCCTCAAAGTCAAAGATGCCTCATTTATATTTTCACTCTAATTAGAAAGGTGCAACTCTGATCCCACAAAAGTAGAAGAATAAAAGGAGTTTGCGATGCAGCCATGCTTTGAAGCATCATGTGCAGGTAAAGGTACAGTCATCAGAAAGGAGGTGTTCAGCTCCCTAAGAGGAAGAGCTGCTAAATATTCCCTGCATTCTCAGTCCCAAGATCTGAAATCTGCTTTGAACTGCAGGTAGAAAAGTTTTTACTGCTAAGTACGATGTGAGGCTATTGTTTCTTTGGACACAACCTCTCTTTTCAAGTTTATTTGTAATTCTCTGATCAAGAACTTTAAACAATCAGACCTGCTTTAGTTAAACAAGCAAACAAACCAACCACACAAAATATATTTCACAGATTTTAGCTTGCACATTCAATGGAAGCAAAGCATGTAAATCCCAATAGACTGATAGTTTTCCCTGGCAATCCTCTCGAATTTGGACACCATGAAATACCAGCTCACACAGCTTTTCCACTCTGGATGTAAAAGGCAGTGCCTTTCTGATACAGAGCAGGAACAGACAAGAAGCTGACCACGTTTGTCAGAACAAGACATAAGTGATGGTTGAACATCAGACTGTTTGAAAGCACAAATTATTTCCTAAATTTGCTTTAAACATAAAGATTTGTTTTAAACACAACTTTTCCACTGTTTCCCCTTAAGGTGCCGGATGTAACATGTAAAAAGAGACAAGTGCTGTGCCTGGAAACAATCTGGCTGGAGCAACAACAGCGTAAAAAGACATTGATAAAGTAATGAGAGGAGAGAGTAACCAACTGTTTTGTTGGAAATTCCCCAAGAAAACATGTAACTAACCAGCCTGAGCCTCTCATTAAGCTCCCTGAGTCCCACAGCACCACAGTGGGAGCTGAAACATCTCACTGATAATTCAGCAATTATGTTTCCCACCCAGTTATCTCGTTATTGACATCTATCTGGACAAAGCCACAGCAAAAGACTGAGCAATTAATTAGTGTTAATGTTGTTTCAGCAAGTGGACACACCAACAAACAAGTCTTCAGATTTAACATCTTTTACCATAGTTGGAGAGATTACTTTTCAGATAAAAATCATTTGAATAGCTTCTCTTTAAAAGAACAGACAGCATTTCTTATGGGAACTGCTTTTCTCCCCACAAGAGCCTCTTCACATCCTTGACAGCTTTAATTTAGTCAAGAAAATATCAGAGGACTTAACCTCTTCAGAAAGCATAAAGGCTTCATGCAAATCTCTCAAAATTCAAAGATTTGGGGGTATGCACCAAATCATAAACCAAAATTTAAGCCTCAGTTTGGAAATCATTATGCTCCTTAGCAGCTGTACAACACTGCTTGCACCTGCCTGGCCACATGGATGAGTGGTAACACAATATAAAGTGGGGGGAAAAAGAAACCTAATAATGAAAAAAAGCTCTGAAACTCATTGTTCTGACAAGCCATCTTTCTCTTTTACCCTGGTGGGAGTTATCTTCAGTTTCTAACAGCACATTACCATTTTTTAAGCTGCAAGCAGACACACTATAACCTGTCAGAGTCACCCAGCAAACAGTAATTGCTGCTTCATATGATGGTAACTCTGTGTCTTGAGCAAGACAATGCACCAACAGCAAATTCCCCCTCCACACACACATTATGCTGAAATACTTTTAAAGCCATAGCAGGAATAAATTGCAAAATTGTGCAAAAAGCACTAGAAGGGCTCAGCAGGCTGCAATTGTGACTGCTGGCATTGTGCTTGCTACTTCATAGCTTCATTGAGTAATCAAGGGAAGCACATCCTTTTTTCCCTGCTTTCCAAAGCTGATAGTTTTTTAAGTGTATAAACAAGCTGAGGGTATAGAACACTGAGCAAGAGGTCACTTTGGGGCAAGTGTTCCATCATACAGTGTTAAACTTTATACCAGCTCAGTATTTACTCATTCAGTGCTCTTTAAAGACAATTTTCTCTTATAAGTCACCAATACTGCAAGATCCAGAAGCAGAAGTAAGGTCTGAGGGGCATAAAAATAGAAGGAGTAAGGGGAAAAACCAGGAAACTCTGCTACTACTGGTATAAGTTTGAGGTGGCAGTAGTGGTTTGATACACACAAGGGCTGAGCTCAAGACTGATGCTCTGTGTTTATTTTGACAGTGATTTTAAGAGCTTGATTTAAGAAGTGGATCCTCAGACACTTCAGGCTGTGGGAAATTACCAAGAGCTGCACTTGGCATTGAACAGAGCTCTAAAAGCTTCATTACACCAACTTGTCAGAGGCAGCCCCTGGATGTGTGTAATGCTGCTGTAATTCCAGGCAGGCTGCTCAGAGAAGAGCACTCCATAACCCAGGGGGTCTGCAGAGCAGCACTCTCCCTCCCAAAGCATCCTTTCATCTCTGGAGTATTTGCATTTGTCAGGCTCCAGACAGTTTGTGAGAAAGAACTCTAAAATAGGGTAGAGGAAATGAAATTCATGCAAGATTTGCAAGGCTCAGTCTCTGTCTTATTAACATTTTGTTTTAATATAGTCATAGGAGAAAACAGGAACAGGATACAGGCAACATAAAAATCAAACTGTGAAAGAATTTATGGTGTTGAGTATAAGTAAAGGCTTTTTTAACAAAGAGGATGAGCCTCCTCTTCTCCAGATTAAAGATCCTCTGCTCCTTCAGTCATTTCTCATAAACTATATTTTCCAGACTCTTCACCTCTCCTGGCCAAGTTCCTATAGGTATTCATATAAATCTATAAGTCTGCAAAAAATCATTCCCTTTAAAAACAAGCATCCTCCTCAAAAAAAAAATTACAAACATCTCAATGAAACAAACAAATATAACAAACTACACAGTAAAGAAGCCAAAAAATAATCCCACCACTTCAAAAGCAAACACCTTTAATCAGCATCTCTCCTAGGACCATTAAACACCTTTAACACATTGCCTCTGGTATTGTGCAAGAGGCTGAGATTCTTGATTCAGGATTAAGAACTGGAATTTAGGGCTTTTCTCCCCAGTGCTTTCTCCCCTGGCTGGAGCACCACTGAATCACCAACTGCACAAACACTGGCTCAGAACTGCATTTCTGGTTAGTCAGAGAGCACAGCCCAAATTTCCTGCTACCTTCCATTGAATTGATGCCCACTGACCAAGCTTCAGGAATGGCATAAAACCTTCCTCCTACCGGGTTAATCCATAAACATTTCTTTACACAAAACTTCAACCTTTCATGCAAGTTCTCTCTGATCAGAGCTTTGTGTCGTGCAGCCACAGCATTTTTGATCCTCCATCACTGACTGAAAAGCCAGTTTTATCATATCATCAAACCACAGCTCAGCCTGCTGCTAAGCCTTCCCACCACACAGTTGTCTGAAGTCTGGCTGCTCAAGAAAACATGGTTTGAGCTCCAATTTTTACCTCTTTGATCCCTGTTTTGTCCAGAAATCAATTTTCAGCACTAAAATGCTCCCATCTCGTAGACATGAGCTGCTTAAATAATGCAGTAGATAAATCTGTAACTCATTTCAGATCTTTTGGTTTATTTTTCCTCCCACGACTAGGCACATGCAATTTTAAAATAGAGACTGAAAGGAATAGTGATTGTTTTGTTTCAGGACTTGCTTATACATTTGAATTTCCCAGAGCTCTGATGGATTAGAGCAGGTGCCAAGAGGAGGTTGAATAGTTTTATTCCTATAATCCACACTCATTCTTTTGTCAAATTTGTGTTGGCAGTGCTCCCCTGGTACATTATCCAGCCTCTACATTAATATCACAAAGAAACCATTTCTCCAAGGTCTAAACTTGTCATTACAGTTTCTGCTTTATTTTACTTAGAGGAGAAGGTAGAAACAGTGGCACTGGCAGGACTGTTTCATTCTTGTGAGCCCAGGCATGTCTCCGCAGCTCTGAGGAGGAACTGCCCTGGTACCATTTCAATCAATTCATACCCAACTGCTTCTTCTGACTTGAATTATATACTCAGTCTTTTTCCACACTGACAAAGGTATTCCTGTGGCAACCATAACTTTCTTCATTGCCTATGCCAATGCAATCAAATTGGGAGAGCGTATTTTGCCAGCAAACCCCTACACCAGCAGGCAGAACTAATTATTACAAACATATTTTCTTTGTCTATCTGCTTAATTCTCTCATGCAACCGACATACAACCCTTCCAAGACTGATGACTTCCCAGTTCTTATGGCCCATGAGCTGCCCTTCACCAAGCAGGACCACCCCACTGCTCACCACAACATTCCTCCAAGACTGGGGTTGGAAGTGGGATCAGCGGCAGGATTTCACTGGGTAGGGAATGAATAACAAGACTGCATGGGTGAACAAATGAGAACATACCAGATGCCTTTGAAGCACATCTCCAAAAGAACCTCACAGAGCCTGCAGAATGTCCCTCCCTCTTGGAGGAGCCATAAAACTCCAGTATAAACTTTCCCACACTCATAATTGTCTTACGAAGATTATCTTGCTCATATTGAATTGTCAGCTAGTAGTTACTCTGCTTGCCTCTGTCTTAAGCTCATAGAGCATCATTAATGCTGGGAACCAGTCTGTGGCACAAAACCCCCTGATTTTAACCACACAGATGAGCCCTTTGCAGCTGGGTTGCAATTTGGTCATGTTTTATATCAGTTAGAAGTGGGTATTTGAAAGCTTGATGGTTATATTGATAAGTTAAACTGGGGAACACTGCCTGCTGGATTTTTCTCCTCAAAAGAACAAAAGAAGAATGAGGAAAAATACTGTGAGCAAAGCCATGCTACAGTGGCCACTGGAGATCAGAAACACAGATGTTTGGGGGGGGATTCCCTTCTATTTTGCAGGTGTTTCTGGGTCAGAGTCCTGAATTACAGCTCTTTCTTTGCTCTCAGATGAGAGCAGCATCCCAGTGTTATTTGAAGCCTTTCCCATCAGTTGATGCTATTCAGGACCTGATCTGTACAACTCAATGGTATCTCGCCAGAGCTGCATTCCAAGTGAACCTCTGGAAGAACCATATTGCCAACCAAACACCTGTATGGACAAAGGAAGCTTGGAATCATTTGGGGGAAATTGTACATAAATGCCATGGAGATTGGAGCAATATGTTTCTTTTATTATGTGCATTTTATTTTTTGCAACAAGACTCCACAGGGCAGAACAAATGTGTGGTGCACCAAAGCCAGCTCAAAAACTGCCAGCAATCAGTTTTCTGCAGCAGACCTTCTGCTTTTTCTGGGACAATAAAACCCTGTGACTATGATGCCTCCTAGCAGATTGGAGTGCATCTCATCTGGAAATTCCCCAGGGTGTCAGTGTGTCTCTCTGTGCATGGTATTGCAATTATAACATGGAATGTTCTGAATGCCTAAGTCTACCTTCAACCATCTGGAGCGCCTCCTTTATTAAATTCATTTTTAGTGTTTGTACAGTCTCCTGGTAACTAATGTCAGACATAAAGTAGATTTGTCCCATGTTCAGAAGCCTGTCATTTTTCAATTTAATGACAACTTGAACGATTAGAGACAAAGCAATACATAATTATATCCAGTACACTAACATAAAAAAATACATGTTTATCTTGAAAACCAAACACACACAACCCACATAACAACAAGGGCTGAAATTTTAGATCACTTTCTTTGGTGTAGAGAAGGGAGGTGATACAGTTTTACCACATTAATATAGAGTTCCAAAGCAGACATGAGCACAAAGCAAGGTCTAGAGAAGAGCAAAACTGCCACACCATCACCCCTTATCACACATGGGCTGTAGATACAGAGAGAGAGAACCCTGCAGGAGTCGTGGACCAGCTATTCCCATTTCCAGAAGCACAAAGGGATCCAAGATGCACAGGCTCCAAAACCCACCCAACTTATTAAACCTGTGGGTTTAATGCTGCAATTACCAGCACCCCAGATCAGGCATGGGGGCATCTTGCATGGGGCTGCTGAATGTCCCAAAGCTCTTTAGGACCGAGCTTGGAGCAGTTCATAAACCAGATATGAGTGTGGAGGGTTTAGGGAGATTTCTTATTGTTGTATGATTTCTAATTTTTTTGTTTTGTTTTTAATAGAAGCTTGAATTGCATTTAATCAGAGAAAGGGTGATGGACATAATTACACCACAGCATGGATGTGCCATTATGGGCTAGTTGGGTTTTTTCTTTTAATTTCAGTCAGTGATTTGAAGCATTAATAACCTTCCTAATTTTTTCCAACTAATGTAAGCACAGATGCTAATCTTGCTTATATAAGCAGCTCCTCACATCACTGTTTCCCAGGGACTAAATCAAGTTCAGTAAATTCATCAGACTCTGTAATGGAATTGATCAATCTGCCTGTGAATAAGACTGATCACTTCAAACTCCACCTCCACTTCTACTACCAAAATTTGCCTGAACCAGTGTCCAAACTGGTGTGCTTATTCTTGTTTGGGAACCTGGTATTCTCATGGTAGATGTTATTCCTCTGAAGGGTGGCTCTTTTTTGGTGGGTTGGTTTTTTTCCCAAACCTCTAGGAAGGTGTTCACTGAGAGCAAGTCAGTCCTAAAGCACAATTATTTGTGGGCAATATTATCAATCAAATGCCATAAAATCTAGAATCATCTGGACTAGATCCAACAAAGCTGCCTGCACACAAGTATATCACTATGCACTCTCTACAGAATTTAGGTCATGTATTCTGCTGTTAAATTTTAATTTCCTTTTAATGAAACCAACTTGCTGATTACAGCAAACATCCCAGCACTAGTCCCTTATTAAATTCTTTTCATACAGCTTGAGAAAAATAGAATTTTATCATGAACTGCCTTATATTCTTCACTAGGAAGACAAGAACTGAGAAAACATGATTAAAAATATTTCAAAAACATTTTAAAAGAACAGAAAAAGGTCATTTAACAGTGGATACATAAGAGAATTAAAACAATCTACTAATTTTACAAATTACTTTGCCATGCCTCTTTTAGGGAGAAAGAACATCTCTAAGTAAAAATAATTAGAGCTGCTTTTCAATACAAGAGAGCACAGTGAAATCAGTGGATACACTCCTAGCAGAATTCCAGAATTCTCCCTAAAATAGACCTTTGAGTGAGAAGGATGTTTAGAGACTCTTGTTTGCTTTCCAGAATGATTTAAATAACCTGAAGAAGATTCCCTCAACCCCTTATGGGGCTGCCTGAAGAAATATTTCAAAGCTAACATATTTCTGCCCTCAAATCTAATTTATAGGTTGGGCTTACACAGACATTTGGTTTATTCAGGGGTATTTTATGGGCCTTTTTAAGGCAATGCACCGAGATCTAAATAGTAGCTAGGCTATTTTATTTCAACACTATGAAATATGCCTAAATACACATCAATTCTATATATCACACAAGGTGTCTGGGAAAGAAATAAATATATCACTATTTAAACTTTTCTACACAACCAGAACAATCCAAAAAAACACCTCTAAAAGCCACAATCTCATGGAAAGCTGAATCAGAAGCAATATTTCCAAAAGCTCCAGAAGCAACAAGATTAAACCTTTGTGTCTATTCTGTCTTACCAAGGAGAAGCTCCAAAGTTAAAACTTGTAACAGCAAAACCCCACAGACCAGGGAGACAATGGAATTCATCCTTTAAGAGTTGTTTCTTCACAACAGTTTTTTTGAAAACAAAGAATATGAATTTATAACTGTGGCAAAAATGCATACTATTAAAATTAAAAAGCAAATACAACCTGAAAGATATGAAGTTCGAGCTGATGTTATTGCCCTAATTTCACTAGCCCATGTTCAATGCAAGTCTTTGCAGTGTGTAATAACATGTTGCAGCTCAGAGGGTTCAACAGATACTTCATAAACAATCATAGGTAGCAACACAAAAAATTCTGCCCCCAATGAGGCCAAAGTTATAAGAAATAAAAGATCTGTGAACTCGAGAACATCCTTTGTGCTAATTGTAGTCAAAATGTTTCATGGGAGAGAGCATAGTTGGAAGAATTCACAAATAAGTATTTAGAATAGCAAAAAATAAAGATTATGGGTCAAGAAAACTCAGAAGTCATAGATGGATCCCTTTGATCCCTTTTGGTCGAGCTCAAGCACTGAGTAAACCCAGTGCTAGCAAAACTAATCTTAAATAGGTTTAAAATGGTGTAAAGGAGGAGTTCTATAGAAAAAGCTTTCAGAACCTGCTTTGGCACTAGGATATTACTGGCAGCAGAATTCCTGCATACCTGAATCAGAAACAAGACCCTACATAGACATATTCAAAAACAGCCCTAGGGAAACAAAATTTACACTTAGATTCACTCTAACCAAATATGCACCCAGTACATCAAATGATA
Organism: Anabacerthia variegaticeps; assembly: GCA_035583185.1. Taxonomy (NCBI): domain Eukaryota; kingdom Metazoa; phylum Chordata; class Aves; order Passeriformes; family Furnariidae; genus Anabacerthia; species Anabacerthia variegaticeps. The sequence continues at coordinate 30,563,198 of JAWWEW010000166.1, read as the reverse complement.
AAACTGCCAATTTTATATTCCTATTTTAAAAAGCAGGGGAAATATTACAGCTTATCACTGTTTTCAGGTATTCTGTAACGTCTCAGAACTTGATTTCAGGGCAGCTTCACCTAATATTCTTTTTGCTTCTAGAGATTCTCCTCAGGACTTTAGGTAGTTAACCACTCAAAGTCTTCAAATGTCTCCAATAAAGCAGCTACTTTCATTTTCCAGAGGTATTTCTAGTGTCTGTCAAACCAAGGCAACTTCCAGTGGGTTTTGGGACTGTCCCAAGCACCTGTAGCTTGTCCAAGGCACTGATTCCTGTATTCAGACCCAGCAGACCACAGTTCTCATGGGAGCAAATCCAGTGCAGTGACACAGATGAGAAGAGCAAGCCCAGACCAACCAAGCCCTGTTCCAAGCACCAGGGAGCCCCTGGGAATATCCCCCAGGTTTATCAGCTGCAGGACAGCCACAGCTCACCTCCCTCAGCTCTCAAATTAAAGCTCTCCTGGACTCCAGCAAGGCTCAGGCTGCATTAAACACTGACAGAAAGACCATGCCAGGGCTTTGCTTTCTCCTGCAAAGCATCACCCTCTTGCTCATGTCCCTTTCCTGCTTCTCCAGGAAGGGAACAAGGACACTTGTGAATCATCACCCTTGAGCCTTAAAACAGCTTCATTTCCCTTTCCTTTCCTCACCCTCCTGCATCTCACAGGCCACACACCCTGGTCCCTTACAGGGCAGCAATGCACATTTTAAAACACAAAAGGCAAACCCATAGCTGTGGATTTGTCCAACCATATCCATCCCTTCTGCCACAGAGCATCTTCCTCTTTCCTGCCACTGAAATCAAAGTCATTTCTACCAGACTCACCAGCTCTCTGCAGTCTCCAGCCCAGGTATTCCAGTCCTGCACAAAACACACTGCTGGGGTGCTTGTAGCTAGAAAGGGCATCAGTCTTAATACAATGATTCATGCATGGACATTTTCTCTTCATATTTCAACTCATTATTTTCATATTTCTGTAGCTTGTCCAGAAAGGGATGGAGGAAGCGATTTTAGCTGCTTTCTAATTAGACTGCTGCCTAGAGCACCTATCCCCTTGCATCTTCTCACTCAGATTATCAAATTTGTCTGTGTTATTCATTGTACATGCCTCCTAAAAACTCCTGCCATCCTCACCTGTTCCTCTTCATTTCCCTTTTCCCTCCATTGCCACCTTCATGTCCCCTATAAAGTTTCTCAGAATTTAACTGCTATATTTATGATCACAAAAATACCAGCATTTAAACAGAGGCTTTTAACAGAGGTTTCATCTCCTTGGGATCAGCCAGTGAAAGATAAGTTATTTTAAAGTATTTTACTTCCTACAGATATAATCACACAGCAGTGCAGTCACAGACACTCAGATGCTGTGATTACAGAGCAATCACTTCACCACAAAGAAGTACTTACACATTTATAAGTAGTTTCGGTTCCAGAAATCCCAACTGAAGTTTTGTTTAGGGTTTGTGTTGGTTTACTAGGGGCTTTGGGGTTTGTTGGTGTATTTTGTTAAGCAAAACTAAAGAAAACTAAGCAGATACACAAGCAATTCTTCAGAAGAAAGGGTAACAGAAAAAAAAATACAGCTCAAAAATGCCATAAGTATTATTCCAATTGCATCAGACCAAGAATTTGGCTTGTAGTGCTCCATGATGAAGATGTGCTACCAGTTCATGTAAAAGCCCCCACTGCAGAGTAGAGAATTCTTCCTTCCCAATTCCCTCAAACCCACCCCACTTTCCCAGTAAACAGGAGGATAACATTGAGCCACAGCCAATGCCCACCCCAGCAATACTCTTCACATTATATTAGATTAATTTCATCAGCATTAGGGACACTTTCCCTATCCAACCTATTTTTTTTCTATCCTTAATTACATTTATTCATAGTGGCAAATCCCAGAGCTCATTCCCTCTCATTTGCTTCTTCCCAAGCCTGTTGTCTCCACCACCCTCTGCATCCCAGGAGCTACAACATCACTCAGCTCACTGATCTCACACATTCCTGAGCCTTTGTAACCACACTGGACTGCAGAGATTGATATTGATCCGACTGCTCCTTGTACGTGAATGTCTGGAGCTGAACCTCCCTGTCCTGCACCCAGCCACAGCTCACATGGGAAACACAGCAACCACCTACCCAAGGGCCTCAACAAGAGCTGTGCCAGGTCCCTCTTTTCTCCTCCTACCATATCTATTATACAATTACCTTATTTCTATGCAACAACGTACAGATAAATCTGAATTTTCTCTGAGGCTGAGCAATATGTTTTAAACCATAAGCACACTCAATTAAAAAGTGAAGACCAAGAGACACCAAAAATGGGCCTAAAATGAGACTTTTCTCATCAGCCACATAGCAGACAAGCTTCATACTCAGATGGAACTAGGTGATCCTTAAGGTCCCTTCCACTCTGTGATTCTGTAACATGCTAGGAATGAGCAGCAATGTGAGGGAAGAGATGGTTCTCAGCTGGTTACAGGACAGCAGCAGCGACTGCACAGCCCCAGTGCCACCCAGACATGTGACAGCAGCACCTTGCCCTCCCTTTACACAAGTTATAACAGCACAGGAGACAGCAATCACATTCCCTTAAGTGCTGAGACATGCAATGGGTGTTTGCAAAGCTCTAGCAGAGCTTCAGATGAAAGGTGTCATTGCAAGGAAAAGTGCTGGTGATCTAAACCCATGAGGAGACCTGGGGTGTGTGATGGGTCCCCTGGGAGACCATTAGAGAGCCTCACAATTAAAGAAATTCATCACCTTTCCATCTCAAGCCACTTTTCTATTTTAATGCAATGCATAAGGAAGACTAAGGGAAGGACAGAAAACAAGGAACTGCTGTGACAAATGTTTCCTTTCAAGCCCTGCCAACCCTGGGGAAGCAGGTAATGTTTCTCATAGACTGTGCACCTTGCCAAACATCCAACACTTTAAGTGCCAGCGTGTAACTGAGGTGGAAAGGCACAGCAGCAGGCAAGCTGGGAGCAGGGCTGTGCTGGGAACAGCAACCAGAGCTGGTGGAATCCATCAGCCCATCCCAGGAAGCCACCCAGGCCAACCTGTGTCCTCCTGCACAGCACAGGGCAGAGCTGTGAGTGCCCAAACAGCCCACACAGAGGTGGGAGCCCAGGTCGGTGCCCTAAGGACAGCACAGTATAAATTAACAGAACAAATGGCAGTAAAGGAAAGGGCTGAGGCAGCGATTATGTGTTTGTTACAAAGCCATCAGAAGTCTCTTGCAGAGCAATCCTCCCTCTAACACCAGGCACCCCACCAGCCAGGGGGCTGAACTGGAAACCAGTCATTCTGCCTAGTTTATTACCCTCTATTAGAATAGAAAATTAGGTTTTTACTTTGATTTACAGTCTATTTATTACTTCCCAAAATCTTCACAACGTGAAGCAAATGTTGAGCCTGCATTTTCTAAACCAGCTCCATTCACACCAGCAAAGAAAAGTGGGATGAAACAGCAAAAAAAAAACCCAAAGACATCTAAGCTACACTTGTACTTCAACTACAGACCCATCTCTGACTGTCCTTGGCATCAAAAAAGAGCCCAGCAGCAGCCCAGTGTTTGTAAGTGTAGAGTTGGTCCTCCTTTTCTGAAACAAGAGCGAATTTAACCGCAAAATATTTACACACAACCTAAACCCTTCGTGCAGAGCCCAAAACCCAACTACGACCATCCAGCTTGGCCTCAACACATATCCCATCCTTAAGACTGACCTAACAAATACAGCAACCATTCCAAAAAGCACCAGCAAAGCAGCAAATTTCCCATCAACCTCCACAGAACACTCCAAAACTACCTTTTTTTTCCCCCTAAAAATTGATAACACTGATAGATAAGATCACCACTAACCTCTCTTGAGCTGAACCACGTAGACGTTCCTGCTCTTTCCAGGCACGCAGCTCCCTCTCTGCTTGCCTAAAAGGCTTGTAAAGCAGCTGCTGGTAATTAGGGATAATTAGTGATAATTAGTGATTTCTCAGTTTCACCTGGCCAGCAAGCCTGGCTCACAAACCAAGCACCAGGGTCAGGTTGGAGGGGGGAATGTCTTCTGCCTCAGAGGTTGCACGTTTTTTGTATTGCTGTGATTTGGCTTTTGGTTTGGGGGTTAAAAGGCCCTCTTATGTCAGCTGCTCATTCTGTGTATTCACTGGTTCCATACATTTGAATTCATTTTATTTAATTTACTATCCCATTTCCTCCCAGAAATAATCCTGGCTTTTTTAGTGGGAAAGAAAGCCCTAAACTTTGCTGCCACGAACTGCAAGGGTGCCTGCACTGCACCGAGCCAGCAGAACCCATAACTTCAGGAAATTCTAGTGCTGTTCTCCATTTGGACCAATAAATAGGAGGAACTATTGCTTAGAGTAATGAGTGTTCACAAAGCTGTTGCTAACACACATCAGTGCCTTCTAAAGCACCCATTTCCTAAACCAGCAGAGGAAGAATAGCATCATTACTGGGAAAGCAAGTTTCAAGAGAATTACTGTATTTGCCATGGCAGACACACCGCTCCTTTAATTTGGTTTTGACATCCACACAAACGAGCCTGTTTAAAAATGAAGGAGGCATAAAATGCCATGGCGCTCTCTTGAATCAAAGCTCCTAACAAAGGTGGTATTTAGGTTTCAATTCCTTTTGTCACGCTCTCAGCTGTGAGCCTTTCCAAGAGTCAATCACTGGGAATTGAAATCATTAGGAACAATTTCACTGCAAGGCTGGAGCACCAAGGTGCAAGCGAGGGCAGGGGCTGGCCTCGAGCAAACAGGGTTTGGGTGAAACTGTTTCCAGTTACAAGGTTCATTATAACTTTTTAAGCACTTCTACAGTTAGGGGAAAAAAAAACCAATAAAAAAGCTAAAGTCTTACAGGAGGCTTTGCCTTATTATTCAGCGAGTCAAAGTGGATCCCATTTTCTTCTTGGAACAGAAAATTACTGTTTGAGCTGAACCTGCCGCTAAATTGCTTTATCATTTTTGCCTTGTTTAGAAATAACTTGGAGCAAATCTGTTCTACAGCAGAAGAAAAACATTGAAACTACTCTTTGGGAGGTATTTGGGCAAAATATTTTTTCTCTACAAAGTCCACTAGAACACAGGTTAAAAAAGAAAAAAAAGGAAAGAAGAAAAGAAAGAAAAGAAAGAAAACCCACGAAACCACCAGTGTTGCCATCCTGAATGTTTGTAAGAATTTTTTTGGCACATTTGAGTTTGAAAGCCATGCTTGCAGGATTGTCACTGTAACCCTGTAACACTGTGATCTATTCACATATATGTGAGACAGGAACCCAAGGGCTTTTTCTAGAACTCTTATTTAAATAATTATTTTTTTTTCTCATCACTGAAAAGAAAACTCAGGCAATTTATGTGTAGATTTGGCTTCAATTTCAAATGTATTTGATTATATATTTGTCACACAGACATACCTGTGTGAAATTATGACACTTTCAGACAGGGATGTGTTGAGTGGGTTTTTGCCTGGCAAAATTCAAGTTAGTTGTTATTAAAAACAAGTCTCCCAACCTGTTTTAGATGCTTATATTTGTCATTCAGACCATTTTGCTTCCAGCGTTGGATAAAATATCAATGAATGCAAGGTGCAAACATCAACTGTGTGCAGTGCTGGCATGAATACAAACCAAACAGAGGAGTGGGAAAACTCTCCTAAAAGTGTTTCCCATCTCATATTGCATTTGAACAAATAGAAGATGCTGTAGAAAACACAGCTTTCTTTGCTATTGTATGCTGATGGTTATATCAAAAGGATTTTTTTTTCCTGATTAGATTATATTTTGTCTATTTTAAGCAAGCAGTTCCATCTCTGTTAGATATTTTTAAGTGATTACTCTACAAGACCATGTAACTCGCTCCAACTTTTGCCTTGATTGCATAAATTAGCGGTTATTTTAATTTAAGTGGAAAAGATTCTGACTGGAGACAAACAGAGCAAAATTTCTGTCAGCTGAACCATCTAAAATGTCACCTTAAAAGCTACCTATTATTCAGTGAGCAGCTCCACTGGTGATGCTCAGTTGTGCAGCCCCTTGCACGTGCAGGAACTCGGTCTGAGAAGGGCTGAGCTTTAATGGCTGGCACAGAAAGCACAAGTGGTTCCCACTGGCCTCTCTCTTATCTACAAACTCTGTTCTCAGCACTGGCAGCTAAAATGAAAACCCTTTCCCAGCAGCTGTGACCAGCAGGAGTGCCCTGGGCAGTGGGTCAGGAAGGATCTGGGAGCAGAGGGGAGTGCAGGTTTGGGAGAGGAAGGTCCATGCAGGGGCTAGGGGCAGTGTTATCTGCATGATGTTGGAGAAGGTCCATGCAGGGGCTGGGGGCAGTGTTATCTGCATGATGTTGGAGAAGGTCCTTGCAGGGGCTGGGGGCAGTGTTATCTGCATGGTGTTGGAGAAGGTCTGATGGTACATGAGCAAGATCTTAGAATGGTTTGGGCTGGAAGGGGCTGAAGACCATCTCATTCCCATCCCCTGCCATGGGTAGGGACATCTTCCACTAGCCCAGGTTGCTCCAAGCCCTGTTCAACCTGGCCTTGAAGAATCCCAGGGATGGGGCATCCATCAGTCTGTGGGCAATCTGTTCCAGGACCTCACCACCCTCACAGGAAGAATTTGTTCCTAATATCTAAGCTAACCCTGCCCTCTGGCAGTTTGAACTCATTCCCCCTTGTCCTGTCACTCCATGCCTTAATCCAGAGTCCCTCTCCAGCTCTCTTGCAAACCCTCTAGGCACTGGAAGAGGCTTTAAGGTCTTCCTGGAGCCTTCTCTTCTCCAGGTTGAACACCCCCAGCTCTCTCAGCCTCTGTCCACAGGAGAGGTGCTTGAGACCCCTGATCATCTTTGTTGACCCAATTTCATCATTTTTCAAGTCGTTTCAAAGAACAGCAATGTGCTTTCTGTTCTTTCTCCACAGGCTTCCAAGATTTTCATATGAGATATAAAACCAATCCTTGCTGTTTTCCAAAATAATTTTTCTCTCTCTTGCCTATTTTTACCCTCTAAGTTACAAGCAAGGACAAGTCTCCCAAGCTGGTGCTGAAAAAGAAGCAGCAGCCTGGGAGGAAGGGCTGGTGCCACATCCAAACCTTGGGTCTGCTCAGCACCTGAGCTAACCTTCCCAGAGCTGTGACATGGATATTCACACTCAAATGCCATGACCCAACACTCTTCAGTTTTCCCATTTCAATCCAGCAGGCTCCTTATCCCATCAGGGATCCAGTTGCCCCATTTTTTTGCCAATTAGCTTTCAATGGAATTGTCCATTTAGCCCCCAAACCTG
>JAWWEW010000166.1:30445657-30555851 GCA_035583185.1 Anabacerthia variegaticeps | reverse complement strand
TTAATTAGTCTATTTAGTAGCCCTAATAAACAGCAAAGCGTTGTATTTCTCTGTTCTACTTTCTAATTAATTCACAGTGTGCATTTAACAAGTGTTTTTTTAAGGAAATGGATAAAGGCTGCCAAGTCTTCTTCCTCTGTAAAATCCAGGCTTGCATTGGAAATAATTTTAGCATGCTGAAAAAAAAATCAGAGGAATGCATTGGACAGAAGTAAGCATTTATTTTGAGAGATTAAATATATTCCAGTGTAGCCATACGATTTTGAATGTTTCGCTTTCACTAGTCTCTCATTTTATGAGCTTATAAGTCCTTTTGTATGTGACTGAATCTGATCTCATTCCTGGCTTTTCTCAAAACTATCTTCTCTAAATTTCCAAGTAAGGACTTGGACAAGACCTATGGACAAGATTTTCCTTTGCCTGAAACTCTGAGTAAGCTGTTTGTAGCTTCGCATCCATCTCTCCTGTGACAGAGGACATACGTGAGTGAGCACTAACATGGTCACCAAGTAAGGGATGGATGGTTCCAGACCTACTGGCTCCAGATTTTGGCCCACAGCCTCCCTGGGAGTGCCAGGCTGAGGGGTGATGTAAGTCTGCACAACTGCAAAGCAGCCTGGATACCAGACTTAAATAAGCTAAGAGGTTTGGCTGATATGTCTTTAAATTCGCTTTGATAGAGTAAGGAAAGGGCTGGACAAGATGTTAATTTGAAGCAGTTTTGATCTATGGGATTACACATTCCTGACAGGAAAGTGGATGGCACAGAACTAATGAAAAAGAAGAATACTGAGCCTGAGAATGGAGGAGGAAACAAGGGTAGGAACAGTTTTAATGCACGAACATCTATCATGCAGAGTTGAAAAGTCAGACTGTGGAAAGCCAATTAGTGCACCAAATATGAAAAGCACATGAATTAAATATAAAAAACATCATCAAAGAGAGCTGAAATACAGATGTTCCCAGCATGCAGACATAAAGACATTTCAGATGAGTATATAAGAAAATGTTTTTAAAAAGAAATGAGAGGCAGTGAGAAATCAATAAAAACAAGCCTGTAATGGGCAAATGATGGACTGTGAAATGAAAGTAAAAAAGCCAAATCTTTATTTAGTGTCTAACACCGACAAGACACTTGAAGGTTGAGTTTGTGATGTTCTGTGCCATAGACATCAAAACTTAGAAAGCTGGTTTGTTACTTAATGCATGTTTTTGTTTCATCTCTTCTGTTCTTGGAGAGATAATGAGCAAAAAGATGGATTCTAGTATAATACCCATGTTACAAGAACAAAAAAATAAGAACCAACATCAGCACTGATGGTTTAAATGATTAAAAAATGTCTTGAAAACAGTACCTCCTATTAAGCAACTTGGGTGCTCCTGGTGGTCTGGACACACTGAAAAGTGCTTTAATATAAATACTGAATTTGTAAGAGATTTTATTTGCACTTAGAGTGGTGACCTGTTGGCTTTTATTCAAAGGAGATCAAATAGGGAGGGTTTTTTTTTCTGGTTCTCTTCTATTTGGATAAAAGAAAGTATTATACAGTGTAGGATGTCATCAAAATATTCGACAATTGCAAACAAAAAGCTGTTCAAGTCTCTAACAAGTCTTAGTAGAACAATTACTCAGAGGAATTGTCCAACTGGAGAAGCCACCATAGACACCCCTTTCTTCTCTTTTTTCTTTTTTTTTTTATTGTTGCATTGCTGCATTTTTCATTTCAGTGGTTCAAAAAGATTTTTATGTAGAATATATTTTGAACAGTTTAAAGCTGCAATTCAAAATCAATATCAACATCAAACCAACATAAAAAACTGTAGCTACTTGAAAAGTGGAAATTGTATAAGGGTGTCAATACTGTCTCATTTTTTATAAGCATTGGGAAAAAGTTTAAGGATGAAATCATGTAGAATTTACTTAAAATGAGTACTTTATATTTCTGGAGGCAGTCAGCACCTAAAGGTAATGTCAAGTCAACATATAGAGGTTTACAAAACAAAACAAACAAACCCGCACCAAACAACTTCACTCAGCTATTTTGCTTTCACAGACCATCCCCTTCCTCTGTCCTTCTGCAGGACACCATTTCCAGCCTGGAGCTGACCTGCAGTAGGTGAGCACAGCTCTGCCCACAGCCCCAGCTAACACATGGACAGTTTCCATGAAGTTCTCCCTTTTACACAAGTATTTCTCCTCACTGGCACCTACAGGTTTCTCAGGAGTCACTCTAGAGGGGAATGATCTGTTTCCAGGTCGCTGGGAGCGCAAATCACACTAAGCCTGCGTTAACCAGAGCAAGTGAGCAACCTGGCCTCGTGGAAGATGCCCCTGCCCATGGCAGGGAGGAGAAACTGGATGATCCTTGAGGGCCTTTTCAACCCAAACCATTCTATGACTCTATGAATTAACTGTCTCACTGATCCATCCTCACTCTGACACGCTAGTAATCGGTTTTCAGTCTTGTCTAAAACCTTGAATCACAAAATATGAAGGACCTCACAAGCCTTGGGTTGCTGCTTTGAACAACAAACCGTAGGATCAAAACGTGCTGGATATTTTACTTCCCAATGACAGCAGCTCCATGAAGATTCCTCAGACAAGTTAATTCTAGCTTTGAGCTGAAATGGCTCAGCTGCAGGTTAATGGAGACCTCAGCAGATCATCAGTGCTGAAAGAATGAGCCTCCTGCAGCTCAGCCCTCAAGAAAACTGATGTGCCAGGTTGCATGCAGACCAACTTTGGCTGCCTGAGAAATGCCACTTGTGCTACCCAGCCATCTCTGAAACTTGGAATATTTGATTCTGCAGCTTTTCAAGTGTTATTTTAAAGCCGTTGATGAAAGACTGTGTTTAAGCTCCTGCTGACATGCCTTTCCATTTATTCAGTGTGTAAAAAGGATACAATTCAAACCTTTCCTGCTTTTATGTGGCTTTAGCCCACTAAAGCCCAACAACATAACAAGCATGCTAATGAAATCTTTGTTAATATTCTAAAGAACTTGCATCTATATATGTGCATGTGTGAGATATATATATATACACAGAACCTCCATCCCTACAAATGTTTTGGGGATGGAGGGAATTATCTCTCCTTCTGGAAGTCTATTTTCCTGACTGAATTTTCAGACAGCACAGTTTTTTCCTGAACTCAGTATTAATCTCCCTATATTTTACAGAGCAAATAAAACCCCTACCAGATGGCTGGCCAAGGCTATTACAGGCTGTCATTACTTTCCACACCCACTTGTCTCTCCAGATTAGGAAATATGACTGAAGAGTTGGTTTTCCTCCTGCACTTTCTCGTACTGCCCTTGCCAGTGAACAGATGATGCCTCGCAGTTATCTTCAGCTCCTCCCTGAGCACTCTGCTGCCATTCCATTCCATTCCATTCCATTCCATTCCATTCCACTCTCCTTTCTCAGAGAAGGAAAATGGAAGTTTTAAAGAACTCAGAGCAAAATGGAGTGTAGCGTTTCACTGCACAAGTAGAATCTGGGTGTGACAGAACTTGAAACAAAATTAGATTTATGTCCAAAAACAGATCCTTGCCCAAGAGCCATGGGTGTATCATGTCCACAGCCAGCTGGAGACTCCACCTTCCCGGACTTGTGCTGCAGAGTATTCATTCCCACAGTGGACACACAGGTAGCTGTAACCAGACTCAGGGATTTCTCACAAACCAGCTCTTGGTTTCCTGGTTCCCTGTTCCTCCCATTGCCTTGCAGGGCATGGAAACACAGCAGCACATGCCTTTGCAGCACGTGGAGGAAAGCAGGTGCTGGGGTAGTGGATGTGACACCCCAAACTGACCAGCAGCTCTCTCAGCTCCTGATTTCCTCTCCCAGCCTGTGCCCAGCTCAGTTACCCACTGTTAGCACAGAATGGATGGTGCTACTCCAAGGCAAACCTGCTTTGAGTTCACACGTGTTTGTCATCAATAACAGATCGATTTCCAATCAGCTCAGACTTGCCAGGACTGTTAGCACAGATGCTGTCACCTGGTCCCTTGTCTTTTCAGCTGAGAGCTTAGGGACTGGCTTCATCTGGCTTTTTTTTTATGCACAGATTATACATGAAGCATAATTTAGTCCTTCTTTTGCAAAGTGCTCTGAGTGCTGTTTGTTAATTTTAGCACACACAGCAGGGCTGTGAGTCCTGCAAATGCTACAACTGCTTCGACTCAAGTCTTGCTCCACAGAAAACACAAACACTGTGAAGTGCAGGCAAACATCAGCTGAGCAGCAAAGAGCAGTGGAGTTCCTAAAGCTGAACCTGAAGGAATGTCACGGATGTGAATGGAAAAGGGAATGTTAATGCTCACAGTGGATGAATATCCATTGCTCTTGTGAGAATGCAGAGACCTCTGGGCAGGACAGGGTTCTGTACTGCTCAGAGAGGGACAGGGCATGTCCTGAACCATGGGCACCATGGGCACAGGGATGAGTGAGGCTGAAATGGAGGCATCCCTGCACCCAGCCCTGGGCAGGGTGGAGGAAACAACCCAACCTTTCTGCCTGCTAGACAGTACCACCCTTGGAAGCTTTGAATAACCCTGCTATCAGTGGGATAAACTTATAAATCCTCCTTTTGCTGCCCAAAGGTATCGCTCTGTCCGAGGATGCTGAACTTCCCTTTCCCAGCTCTGTGAGGGGTATCCCTTCTCTGGCAACACGATGGAGTCGGGACCAAAAGGGTGATCAATCCCCATCGCTCTCAGTTTGCTGCCTGGCTCCTGCACCACCACTCGGTAATTTAGTGTTTATGGAGAGGCAAGAGCTGCCAAACTGCCCTCAGGTTCCTTCTCCTCCTTGTATTTATCTTTTCTCCTTCAGACAGGCAGTTTTAAAATCCCAGGTAGTGCGGCCCTGTGAGGGGTTGCTGAATGAGTGGGTCTGTAAATCTTCTAAATGAATGCTTTCACTGTGTAATTCCAGCAGCCCTGAAGTGATCCTGAAAACTGTGGTGGGACCTGGGAACAGTTTCACTTGGGGGAATGGCAATGGCAGCTGTCAGCAAAAAAACTGTCTCTAGAGGAACTCACATGTGTGATGGATAACGAAAATGATTTTAAATATTTGTTAGGTCTTTCTCTACACTGCAACCCTTTTTCTGTCACAGACCTTGTATAAATTAGGAATTAACAACCTTCAGTTTGCCCAAAACGTAGATTTTTGCTTTAAAGAACTGTCTTTGATGCAAAGAAATGCAACAGTGTACTTAAGTGCAACTTATTTCACAGTAATTAATCCATTTTTCACCCTCCTCTGCCTTCCCAGTTTCGGTGTGTATCTGGTTGTTACAGCAAAACCCGGGTGGTCAGAGGAGCAAGGGAGAGCAGGAGTGGTGCCAGTTGCAGTACAGACATTCAGCACGTACAGAACACTCAGTCCCTATGGATTCTGGATGCCCACCGTGGCTGAAATTATCTATTAATATTTCTATTTTCTTCATTTTTATTTTCTATTAGTATTTTTACTTACTTCAGTGCCACCCCTTTGGTAAGTGTCCCAGACACAGCAGAGGTGGATACCTGATCCTGCACAGTCTACTACAGTCACCAATGGCTTTGTTTTCATTTCTATTGAATAAAGACCTGCAGGACATGATGCAAATACATCCACTGATGTATCTGTGCAAATACATCCACTGGTATCATGTTCTTCCTTCTGGTTGTGTTTTGTGACCTTTTTGTCAGTCATATTTTGGCTCAGTCTCCAGGGCGGGAGCTCAGACAATCCATAAAGGTGTTTGTGGACACACAGAAGCTTTGGGACCCAGACCTGAGACACAGACAATGTCAGAATCAGAAGGAAATTGGGGCTTTTTTTCCTTTTACTTAATTTTTTCTTTTTGTCTCTCATTTTCTCTTTTTTTCTTCTTTTTTTCTTTCCTCCCCCACCCCCCCAAACATCAGTTCTACAGCTAAAGTTCACGAAACCAGTGGAAAATGAAAGACTTGGAATAATAAGGCTAGATGGGGCTTCCATTTATTAGCAGTGGTATTTTCAGCATGAGGATAAAGTACACATATAAACACTTTCAGAATTAGCTCCCAAATGCCAGGTGGAAAAGTATCGGAGTCAATGAAGAAAGCTGTGTTCCAAATCACTGATATATCTTTAATTCAGGGTTACAACAGGCACGTTCCATTTGCATTTTTTATCTCAGCTAGGATCTCCCTGGGCTTTATCATGTGCAGTGATGAGGAATCATAAGCAGTGAAGGACATGGTTTAAAGTCCCTTTCAAATATGCAATTTACAGGGTAAGTAATAAGGTAAAAGAAATGCTTTTTCTGCTTATGAACTGAGCAGACTCGTCTTGGAAGAGTGAAGTGACAAATAAATATGCCATTTCCCAGTGCCACTCTTAGAGTGACTTTCCAGAATAGAACCATACTTTAACCTGAAAGCAAAAAATATCTCTGCCAAGTAATACATAGTAAACAATGTGATTGTAATTACAGCTCATTAGTGTTTGTTTACTGTGTCAGAAAGTGCCCAGGAGACAACAGCCTGGCCTGATGTTCATCAAAGCTGTCGGGTGGATTGACATTAAATTTAATGGGCTAAAAATAATTGCTTGGAAGGCATGTCTCTTAAAAATTTAAGGTGTGCTTTTTAATTCCCTTGGTACCAAAAAGATTTCTTATTTGAGTGTTTTTGTAGACCCAAAAGGCTTGAGAATAATCCCAATGGAGCCACTGCTAGCTGAGTTTAGTGACAGGTACTGCAAAAGAAATTAAAACCTTGAAGTCTCGGGTAGCTGAAAGAAAAGTCTGACTTCCTTTCATGTGCAGAAGGTCACTAAAGTGAATTTGAAGCTGGTGTGATAGAACCGCTTGGCTTTTAAGTAAGAACCTGACATAGAGTTAGTAGAGTTTGACAGGGAGTGTCAAATGATTTCTGTAGAGCTCAAAACACTCATTTCTGATTATTTTGGAAGCAAAATATCATAAGAATATGGAAGTGCTTTTTCAAAGTTAGTGAAATGAGCTTTAATATTTTAAGCTCATCCGTGCCATAAATACCAAGCATCTTCCACTCTGCAATTTCTAACCCAGAAGAGGAGGCCAACACTGGCTCAGCAAAAGATAAAATGAGTTGAAGAAAATGTTTTTGATAATAGTCATGGCCTTTAAAGCTCTATCATAAAAGATAACATCAGCTTTTAGAAACTGTTTGACTTCAAAGAAATTGCTGTCACACAAAACCGAAAATTGATGGTCCCATTTCTCTATCTCCCCCAACCAGGTAGTTTGGAGCTGCTACTGCTGTAAAGGGAGCGTGGCTCCATAAAATCCTAAAGTCAGATTCAGGGTCCCACGAAGGGGGAAAGAAAGTGAAATGTTACCATGGCAACAGAAAAAGCTGGAATGTAGAAGACATACGACTTTTACACAGGCTGCACCTAATTCTGGGTCATCCTCAACCGTGAAGGGCCAGTGACTGTAGAAGACTGAAATTAGCATTTTATCCCTCTTTCCCAGTCTTGCTCCAGCTGGCAGATCCTGGGCTCTGTCACAGCCAGCTGTTGCTTTCACCTGCCTGCAGGTTTTTCATAATTTGTCTTTTGCCAGTATATGAGTTTCTCCTTTCTTGTTCCTCTTAGTCCAGGGCAAAAGTTAGAAGGTAGTGGTGTATCCTATGATAGAATAAAATAAAAACCAGCTACATACAAAGACAGTGATTTCTGTTCCAAAAAGAATTTGATGGAACTGTGAAATGTCACTGTTATCTATTTATTCAGGGCTGCACTGTTTCTGTTATTAATGATATATTTGGTAAACATTACTTTTAAATTTGTCTAGCTCCTGGACTAGGAGGTCCAATGGAAGCTGCAGATACACAGAACTACAGCACTAACATTCCATAAAATAGTGAATGTCTAGACTGGAAGGAACTTGATTCTTTTTTTCTTCTTCCTTCAGAAGTGTGAAAGATTATCTTACAGTCTTCAAAATACACTAAACTTTCAGGCTGCTTGAATCAATGTCTTAAAGGATGTAAGCAAACAGGAAAGGATCAAAAAAGTATTGATTACAAAAGTCCAGGCTACTAAAGGTCTTTTTTAAAGGAAACAAAGCTTCTGTGAGCATCACTCTCTCTCAGAACTTTAATTAGGTCTCTGGTTAAAGCACATCAAGGAATAGATGGTTTTCAGCATTAATGGGCAGCTTGGAACCATTCGACACCAGTCATCCAGTTCTAATCTCGTCTCCCCAGGAACCTCAAGGGGACAGAGTTTAAGGCCACACCACCTTTCCCAAATGGACATCTTTGTATGTTTGTTTCTAATCTGTAAAAATGGCATCTAGGGATAGAGATAAATCAAGAGAATGCCAAAATACTGGGTTTTTGTAACTGGGACTTTCAGAGTTTTCCTTACTGAGGCCATGCTTATCCTCCCCTCCCAGTGTAGTGGGTCTGAGATTTACAAAGGTCACTGTCAAAAAAAGGCCACAATCCACCCTTCTTTTGAAAGACAATATCAGATGTGGGACTTTGGAGCAAACTCTACCTAAAGCACAGATCCTTAATTTCAGGATCTTTTAGTGGGCCCTGCATGTCATCCATGGGATGGAAGAAACCTCACAAGAAACAACCAGACTCAACACCTTTAGAATAAGGAGTTGCACTTGGATTCTACGTTTCCTTATTAAGTATAAACTGCACTACTGAGCTACACTAATGACCCTCTGGGTGCAATCCCTGTATTATCTATTAACTTAGTAGAAAAGTTCTGCTTAGTCACTGTTCTCTTAGGTGACATATTTGATTCTGGAATTTTTTATCGGGCTCTGACTCAGGTGCTAGATAATAACAACCTCTTTCTTCTCTTCAAAATCCCGTAGATCCTGATGAAGTTCTCAATAACAAACAATATTTTCCAACACTAATAAGGACTGGATGTGGTCAGAAACTGAATAGGTTTGAGTAAAAGGGTCAAAAATCTCACAGCAAATGTCAAGGACAACATTTCTCCTCAGCCATGGCAGAATTTTAGTCTGGGATTGACGTACATCTGGAAATTGTAAAATTTCTGTGTGCTTGCCTTTTGAAGGGGGGTTTAGATTGTACCTGTGCCCCCTGCAGTTGTCTTTGATGTCCCAAAGCAAGATTAATGCACAGAAAGAGCAGTTTTGTAAACTATTAGTATTATGAGCAGCATGATAGAAAACAGATAAACTAATATGAAGAGGAGACAGCAATAATCTATAGGAAATACTGTCATGATCTCCCATGGAGGGATTTGCTAGTTAAACTTAGAGCTGTAAAAGCCATTATATCCTATTACTCTTTATTTTTGTAATTGTTTTCAGCTCTAACAGTCCGATTTTAACTTGGCTTCATTCATTTAATTCTTATTCAATGTATCTAGTTTTGCTTATAGAATCTGAGAATGGTTTGGGTTGGAAGGGGCATTAAAGATGATCCAGTCCCACCCCTGCCATGGGCAGGGACACCTTCCACCAGCCCAGGGTGCTCCAAGCCCCGTCCAACCTGCCCTTGGACACTTCCAGGGATGGAGCAGCCACAGCTTCTCTGCCCAACCTGTGCCAGGGCCTGCCCACCCTCGCAGGGAAGAATTCCTTCCCAATATCTGAAAGCAGATTGCTTGTTAATTTTGGTTCATTGTCTTCATAGGGATGAAATGAGAACAGGTTTTGGATGAAGACTTTGAGTTACAAAAACAAATGACTTCACTGGGATCAAATCTAGACACTTACCATTATGTGGTGCCTCCCAACACCCACAGCAACTTACACATTCCACTGTGTTCATATTCCGGCCTTAAAACAGCATCATATCAAAGCAGTGACAGGCAGCAATAACAAAGCTGCTACAGGCAGTTCTTTATGTGTAATTTGAAAATAACAATAGAAATTGGAATTTTGACTGATTTCCCTGAAAAAAAGTAAATCTCGATTGCGTGGAAATGTAACAGCATACAGCTTTGGAACTATGCATTTATATAACTGTACAAAAACAGGCTTTTTAACCTTTAGAGGAAAACAGAAAAGAAAATACCATATTTTTCATGGCAAACCCATTAAAGGCAGTACTTAGGACTGGAACATCTAACCTTTTTGCTATAGTGACGCCATAGTGATATATGTCAAGGTTTCAGTTTGTTCTGCTTAGTGATTTTGTCTCTTTTTCCTGTAAGCTATGTGGACTGCACCATCTTAGAGACTGTTTTTATATATGGATACAGGAAAGAGATTTATATATATTTATATTTTTGGCCTCTGTCCCAGTAAAGCAGTGACCAGGAATTTCCATGAATGAAATTTACCTTGCATTTAAAAATAAACTAAATTGTATGATCTGACTTCAGGTAATAATAATCACTCCTTTTAATAGCTAAATATGCCAGATGGGAATTTTCCCTTCTGAGAACAGATACTATTATTGGTGGTAACGTGCAAAGCCAAACTCAGTTGCCTGGTGAACACTGATGCTTTAATGAAGTGCTGATGTCTGAGATTAAAAGCTGCTATCAAACTTTGTACCATATACCTGCTCTTCTGCCCAGAAATGTTGTATTCCAAGGTCAGTTCTTGCCTGAGTGGGCTGGTCTGTGGTTAAAGGAGGTGCAGATCTCCCTGCACACTCCTCTGTTCTTGTTTCAGTCACAGCAGGGTGGACACAGGAGTCCTTGTTTCCCTTTTCCCCTTTCTTCAGCTGCTTGCTGGAGCTGTGTAGATCTGTTTGTGCTGCTGGTGGCAGGGTATGAGAAATGAAGCTCAACAGGTGGTAGGATTGCTACTGGCAGCCCATTTATTATCATTAGCTGGTACAAGGAAAACAGGGTTCAAATGAAAAATTTTAAAAATATAGCAAGCTCTAATCCCGGTTTTTGGCATGACTCTTAATTTAAACAAAGCCTCACAGTAACCATCCATTAAGTTCTTTGCCTGGAGGAATTTTTCTCTGTATATACTCAGAAGACAGAATTTGCAAAAATTAAACTGATATGGCATCTATTTAGAACAAAAAAAAAAAGGAGAGAGTGATTCCTTTCTTTCATTCCAGATGAAATCAAGAGGAAGGCAATCATTCCCACTGAGCTACATCAGACTGAGACTAAAGACATACAGCAAACACATCAGGTTTTAGCACATTGGTGATAAAATCTGCCTGGTGGGAATTTTACTGATATTAACAAAAGACACTGAAACCTGGTAAGTATTATATAGCAGGTTGAACGCTAGACCCAAAAAAAAAGCATAATTAGCCAGTCTTCTAGGACATATTTTCATCAGAATCATGTTAAGAATCATTAGACAGATTTTTGCATTTATTTTCCTTCTTTTTTTTAAACCTCCTCCTTTTAAGCTTTATACTTTAAGCAAAATACTTTGCATTCAAGAAAACAATATGAGGCTCATATTTACCTGCATCTAATTCCAAGTGGCAATAATGACATTGGAATGACCTCAGGGTGATACATGCCAAGGATACAGGTGGGTAGGAGTGGCATCCTTTGGAAAATAAAGAGAATTTCATCCTCCTGCCTATATTGTTCCCTCAAGTCCTTTGGGGAAGGGCAGAGGTTTCTCCCCCTACCTGTCCCAAAAGAGGGGGCAGAAAGAAAGGCTCCACATCCCCCCAGCACCACGGGGGACTGAGCTGCAGCCCAGGGGATGGAAGAGCAGAAAGCAGCCCCACACACAACCCTTACCTTGCTGCAACAGAGCCCTTCACATCCTGCATTTAAAGAGAGCAGCAAGAGGTAAATGCTGCCTGTGACCAGCAGGGAACACCAGACCTGCTTTAGGCAGCTGCTGGTTGTAAATGACACGTTGCCTTTGTGATGCTCTAAGAGGAGAAAACAGAACCCAGATTGGCACGTACATGTGGGAGAGTTTATCATTTCACATACACAGGTTTGCCTGGAGATAAACCACAGGAATGTGAAGATTAAGAAGCTGGTGAGTGGTCACTTTGCTGCACTGACCAGCAGGATAAGCTAAAGATGGATTCCTGATGAGACACCGTCCCTGTCTGTTTTAATTGAGTGCTGTTTCCATAATAAACCATGCAATTCCAGCAAAGCGGGCAGTGGAAGAAAGAAACACCAAATGGGTTTGGAAATGAGCCATTACTCCATAATTCTCCAGCTGAACCCCAAACCACCGATGCCAATCTGCAAATTGCCAAGTCACCTCTGAATCCAGGCTGGAGAAGCAGCAGGATAGTCATTCCATGTCCTTTCTCTTGCTAAGTCCACTGCAGCTGCAAATCCACTGCTGAAAACTTCTCCCCACTCTGGGATTCATTAGTATGCTGGTCTGGTTGGAATGTCAGCAGCAGAACATGCAGTATATGATGAGTTTAGAGGGAATTTCAGAGAGTGCACTAAAATGAGCCATCACAAGTGGCATGTGCATCGCTCTGGTGTCACAAACCTTCATTAGAGCAGTTCACTAATTCCCTGAATATCTCCCCCCGAGCTTTAATGACACAGGGGTACATCAGCATAATTATCCAGGATAGTTTGCTGAAACTGCTTCATTTTACTATCTTCTTCTATCGTGGGGTCTGGACTTCGGGGCAGCTTCCCACTTTTGGCTGTTTTGAGGCAACACAATGCTTTCTTCAGTACTTAAAATTTGACTGAAAGGAGTAACACCTCCGTGGGATAAGAGACCTGCCCAAAATTATTCCTGAATGAGATGTTCTCATATGTCATTTACAGTAACCTCATTCTTTACGCCCAGGCTGAGCTTCCATGGAATCCCCGAGCCCAGGGCTGGGGGTAAGGCTGGTTGGTGTCACTAAGGCTTTTTAGTGGCCTCAGAATGATGACACACACCCTCCATCAAGCTGTGCCTGTTATTTGCTCAGAGAAGAGGGGCCGGGTGCGAGGACAGCAATCTGGTTTAGTGCTGATGAGGGAGCAAAGAGCCTGTGCCACTGACCTGTGCCTGTGTCTCCCTGGCCCCTCTGAGGCTCAGGTCCAGCAGAACGTGCTTTAGGAGATGCTGCTCTCTGCACACAAGCTGTGCCAGGTCCTTGGGTGTGGAAATCAGCTCCAGCATTGTTTAGGAGCGAGGCAGGCTTCAGCATTTTTAATTTTCCTTCATTGCCTTGATCTGCTCTTTCTTTGCAGGAGGGAGAGTTGGGAATGAGACAGGCTCTGCATGTGTTTCTGCAGGTGTCAGAGAGCACTGGTGGAAGTTGCAAATGAACTCACTAGATAAAGAAAGGATAAAAGCAGTCAAAGGAGAGAAGCAAAGCTGATCTGGGATATATTTTTTGATCTTTCTGCTTTCATATCCATGAGTCGCAGCTGCAGCTTATAAAGTACCCCTATAAGATGCAACTGCCACTGAAGCCCCACAGCAGCATTGCTGGGAAAAGATTGCTAAAACAGTGCCAGGAAAAGAAATACGGAAATCCATTTCTTACCTCTTCGGATTGGTTGAGGAAAACTTTGTTAGCTCTAGAAATTTCGTGGTGTGATGAAATATTGTACAGAGCTCCGTGACTTTCACAGAACCATGACTGTGAGTCAGGTTGGAAGGAACCACAGTGGGTCATCTGGTCCCACCTCCCTGCTCAAGCAAGGTCATCCCAGAGCACATGGCACAGGATCGTGTCCAGGTGGTTCTGGAATATCTCCAGTGTGGAGGGAGACTCCACACTCTCTCTGGGTGATCTCTTCCAGGGCTTGGTCATTGCACAGTAGGAAGTTTTTCCTCCCATTCAGGTGGAAATTCCCACATTCCAGTTTTCACCCATTGTCTCTTCATGGTGTTAATAGGAAAGAAAATTAAAAAAAACCACAATGGTTGCTGGTAGTAGAATCAGAGTTAATGATTTTGCAAAGACCACCTACAGCAATTTGATTTGCTGTCTTGTTTGGCTATTGGGCTTGCAGGAAAAAACTGATCCTATTCTACACACTAAAATAGCTCAAATAATGTCCAGAAGGAGGATGCTTGTTGTTGGCACAATCCTATCCCCTTTTGTATAGATGTAGGTACTTTTACAGAAAATTTCTTTAGTGGATCAGAGCACTAAGTGTAACTGGATTCATCCTGCCCCTGTCTGGAAGTGAAAGTTGGTGTTGAAATTGCAGTTGTTGCTCCTACAGAACCAGCAGGACTGAAAAACGAGTTTTGGCTGAATTTTTTTTCAGGGTTTTCTCTATAATGGATCTTGAAGGTGTTATAAAACTACCTTATTTTTTCTATTTACAGAGTTTGCATTTTACTGTTTAGATTGTTAGTTCTGCCACAGCCACTTTGAAAAGGTAAGTTTTTAGTTTTATGATTCAGCTACACTGGAGAAGAAACATCATCCTATGCTGACTGGTAATATTAGAAGCTGTACTTCTCATCACTGTGAATGTATTTGGGTAATATTTTTTTTCCACACAGCCTAAAGACCTTATTCTAATTCATTAGTTATATTTTAAAGAGATATTTTGAATGAAGTTCCATTTTAATGTGCGTTGCATTTGCCATGTTAATTAGATCACTTCCATCTACTTTATACAAATGTTTTGGATGTAATTTCATACTTTCTGCAAGAACACATTGCAACTACTACATCTAAAGTCTTACGAGATAATAGAAATGTCACAATTTCATGTTCTGGATCAGATATATATGGAGCTGTCATGCAATATTCCATTTCTGACAAGAAACCAATAAACCAAGAGAAGAAAGAAGGAAAAAAACATTAAAAAAAATATCCAAAAGAAGCCGTGATTGATGGGCATATAGTTAAGATTCCCATGAATAATGTTAGTTATACAACATGCCAAAAGACAGAGTTTCCAAAGGGAGTGATTTTATGATTAGATGTAAATTGTAATCAGGACCAGAATAGTTGTGGGAATTAAATGCTGCTAAGCGCAGAAATGAAGAAACAGAATAACCATTCTCATTTTAAAGAGGGTTTTGTTTTTCTTGGCATCATACTTTGTGACAGCTGTCCTGCCTCCAAAGTATGGATTTTATTTCTTTTTAAATTGACAAGTGAAAAATCTTATTAAAACAAAACCCTCCATGTGCTGCTGATAATGTTCCGTGTTATTAAATCTCAAAGAACTTTTTAAAATCTGATTTACTCTTCAGTAATTTACCACTCCCACATTAGATGTCTTGGGCAATAAAAGTATCTGTCATTGCTTTCTGGAATGCCATGTTTTAACAGGGTTTTGTAGAATGTGAAATGCTCAGAGAGGTTTGTAGGTAAACCATTCATTTCATTTCAACTAAATGAAAATACAAGAAAATAATTTAATCAATATTTGGTACTATAAAATGAATTTTGCCTTCTCACAAAATACAAGCTATCTGACAACATTAGCAGATACAACTGAAGTATTTGAGAGAGAAAACTTTTGAAATTTGGTTTTCCAGCCCAACATGACAGAATAATTAACAGAGGCCATCCAAGCATAAAATTCCAATACCCAGAACAAGGCTGTTCACAGAAATAGAAATTCAACTTGTGTAAGTCCAAGTCCATGCAAACTCCTGGGAATCCTCTGAACAAAAAGATATCCCTGCACATGACAAGGGCTTGGAACTAGATGGTCTCTACAGACCCCTCTAACCCAAACTATTCTGGGAATCTGTCTGTAGGATGTCTGCAAAGGGGCTGTGACCACCTTACCCTGTTCTTCCTTCCACATTTCCATCTCACCCGGTGGATGACCAGACCATTGTGTGGAAATTGTGTCTGCAGGCATTTGGGCGTACTTGATAGCCCATGTCCAAGTAAATACCAAGCTTAAGAGTCCATTTATGGAATAAAGGTCCAACATGAGCTGAAGGATCTTCCCCTGGAAAAGACAACTTCAGCCTGGGGCTGCAGGCAGACAGACAGACAGATGCCTTTTAGGACATGTGCAGGCACACCAGTATCATTTAGGAGGAAGCATGTGGAGATTAGTAGCCTTTCAGCTTTCTCCTTTTTCTTTACTCCTAAGAGTTAAAACGGAAGGAAGGGAAAAAAAAAAAAAGTCAACTTTTGGTTTCACGTCTTGCACACAAATTCTCTTACACAAGGTCAACATTGCGTGCATTGTTCTCCCATGGATTGTCTGCACTTGCTGATAATTCATTCATTTTCTGGCTCATCAACTCTTCCTTCCAAGAGATTAAATGGCCCTTGTGTCTCTTCAAGAAATATGAGAGAGCTTGATTGCACAGGGATGACAAGAAGGATGAATGGATTGAATTTCGACACGGCCCTTTCCTTTGCTTCTCTTATTTCTCTGCTTCTTGAGGAAAAAATAGATATGCTGCCTGTGCAAATGTGCATGAAGAAAGCAGGAGAGATCCTCTGGGAAATTTTACTTTCCAAAAAACTGCTTAGGACAGATGCCATGAGGTGAAATTTCCCTGTGAGGGAGGTCTGAACAGGAGGGTGCTGGTGGTGTGGGGGGCTGGCACAAACAACACATCTCACACATCTCACACCCACTCCTTTTTCTCTCTGGAAAAATCTCTTGCTACTGGTCTTTCCTTCCCATGTCAAAGAAATATTCTAATTCATTTCCACAGTGGTACTATAACCTCTGTTTCCCTATTCCTGAATAAAATAAGGATGAAGGCCCACCTCTGTAAAACACGTCAGGAAAAGTCTTTGTTAGTATAATCAATTTATGCTGCAAAACAAATTATTGTATCAGAAGTACTGGTGTTTTATTTGACCTCCTTTACTCCTATTTAATGCAAATCAACCCTTATATTCCCCTCTGCATCTCAGATCTTAAAAAGAAGGACTCATCATGGTTACTTTCACATTCAGACAGGACTTTTGGACATACATTTGTTTTTACATTTTTTGTAACACCTTTGCAGAGGTGTGGACTGAACTGGCCACAGAGAGACAGGCAGGAGGTTTTCAGTAGGACCTGCTCTCCAAAAACATGCCAAGCCAGATCTACATCCTACCAAAGCATTAACAAAATCCCATTCTCTTTCAACTGACTTTCCACTTCTGATATGATAAATCCTCATTTTATATAGTACTTCCCACATCCTGTAATGGGCATGAAAAATAGCTAATTAATTTCTGCTCAAGCACACTCAAAAAGACAGAATTAAAACAAGGTCTGCAGTACACAAATATATATATATATATATATAAAAGCAAATATTGGTAGAGCTCCTAAAAGCCATTATTCCCCTACAGAAGGCTTTCAGCTAACAGATGCACCATGGAAATACTCACAGGAGCAAGGTCTCTGTTTTGCAGGGCAGGGTATCTCACAAGCACAATCCTTGCTGGAGTGAAAGGCATTGTCATTATCTCTTCCTAAGAATGGTACTCAGAATCAGCCTCTGGTGTATATTAATAACGATGCTCTAATTGAATCTGGAGCCCATTGTTCAGAAGCAATGGATTTGGGGCTAATATTAGCATTTTATAGCTTTGGATAGAATGCAAGTGAGGGTCTTGCCAAGATAAACTCAAGGTTTGCTTTTATTGCTGGCAGGCATTGCTGGAGTTCCATTGTTAGAGCTGGAGTTCTGCAATAAATATCAGCAGAAAACTCAGCCCCAAGTCTTTAAGTCATTGCTGTGCCAAAGGTGAAGTCCTTAATAACCTACACTGAAATTCCCTTACTAAAGAGAATTTAAGAAATTCCTTTCCCTCCTAAGGGAATCCTTTCTTGAAACTCAGCACAAAAAGGTAAAGACTGGAGTTCATTGTTATTTTAAAGTGCCCTCCAGAGAGCAGGAAACGAGACATTTATTACCTTTGTGTTACAGGTTGCCACTGGCACATGAAGTTTACCACTGGATAATGGGCAAAGTTGGGCAGGAATATTCTTTATTTGTAGCAAGCCCTTGTTAAAACATTGGCAGCATATTTTGGAGTCAGAGATGGCCAGGTATACCACCAAAAATGGCAGGGGACACAAAGGAAATGGTACTATTCTTGTTTGCCCTCAGAAGTGCAGTGAGTGACTTCTGGGGTTGATCAGACATCTAGAATAGACCTTTTATTCCCCCTCTATTCTAATGGGATTCTCTGATCACTCTTAGGTACCTAAAAAGGCATTAACCCAGAGAGCTATGCTCCTCACACAGATCTTTTCTGCATAGCTCTGGAGGTGGGGAGTTGTGGAGCTCTGTACCAAATCCTGACAAGTGGCATATATTCATTGTACTTGAAGCTTGGTGCACTCCTAAGGGAACTGCTTACAAAGATGACAAGCCATCTGTCCCTACTTCTGGTGTTTTCTCTGCTTCCACACCCATAAGTTAAGGCAGAAATAATGTTTTCAACTCAAAAGCCTAATTTGCTCTCTAAATTGTGAATTAGTAATGATCAAATCTAGTTTGAACCAGACAGTCAAGATTTTTCCCTCAGTTTGCTGATAGGGATTCCTTTCTCACAGCACTAATGGCTTGCATGTTACTGCTCCAGTATTTGCATCTAATATGGTATATTATAACGTCACCAAGTCCATGTTCTGGACTCCTGCTTGTTTCACCCAGATTCATAATGATTTACACTAACCATTCTGCTGCACTGGCTGCTCTGTCCCAGGGGAAATTCTATCATAATAAATGTGGGCAGTGTAAAAACCAACATTGCAGAATATGGCTTTGATTATCAAGGTGCTGCAAGGATGCATTGGAGAGTTACACATGTGGGGACCTGGAATGAATAGCAGTACAAGGAAAACATTGCTTCATTTCCCTGCAGACACATCATGTGTGGGCAGAGCTGAGCCCATCCTGCAGAACAGACAAGTGACTGTGAGCAAGGAGTTTAGACACAATGCACCAGGCAAGGAAGGCTTTTTGAAATGAGACATTTTGTCTGGGCAGGACAATGGGGCAAGAACCCAGAGCATAAGGGAAATGTTGGGCAGTCTTGGCAGTAAGAGGGGGAGAGAGCAAAGGATGCCATCTCTGGCTACAACAGAGCTGGAGAGGGATTTTGGACAAGGGTATGTAGCAATAGGACAAGGGTGAACAGCTTCAGACTGATGGAAGACAGGGTTAAATCAGACATGAGGAAGAAATCCTTCCCTGTGAGGGTGGGCAGGCCCTGGCACAGGTTGGGCAGAGAAGCTGTGGCTGCCCCTGGATCCCTGGAATTGTCCAAGGCCGGGTTGGACGGGGCTTGGAGCAACCTGGGCTGGTGGAAGGTGTCCCTGCCCATGGCAGGGGGTGGAATGGGATGATTCATTCCCTCCCAATCCAAACCATTCCATGATTCTATCATCTCAAGCCTTTCCTTTTGGCAGCCTCTGTGGCCAGTGTGTTTACTGACAGCAGAAAGAGCTGTGCAGGTGGGCTCCTCCCAGGGGGAACCCCTCTGGAGCCACTGTCACCTTTAAGGTGCAGCAGAGAGAGGAACAATGGTGTGCTGGCCATGGGCACCCCAGCTCTCCCACCAAAGGTGTCCTCAAGCAGAGACCCAGTGATGCTCCAACCAGTGGCATCCCAGTTGCTGTGCCAGGTAAAGACCAGCAGCTGCTCAGCCACAGGAAGGTGCTGAGGAGGGTCCAGCTGCCTGCACAGACAAGTTTTCTGCAAAAGGTTTTGCAATATTTCTCCCAAATCTATTCTTCAAACTGGTTTTTGCAATGATTTTCAGCAGTTAAGGTTGTACAGACTTTTGCTTTCCTTCCCCCTCCTGCCATCAGCTTCAATTTTAAATTAATTTGGTGAACTTCAAAATCCTGATCCCTGGTAGTGAAAGGACAGGACTTTTCAAGTTTTCCTCAGGGCTGTGGCTGAGAGAGCACTGGTGTTGAGCTCACTGAATTTATGCCTGTTTTGAAACAGTTCTGTCCTTCCTACAAACTTCCAAAGTTTCACCGGTGGCCAAGCTCAAATCCACAATGTTTTCAGCCCACAGATTATTTGAACTTGTACTAAGATGAGCCCTAATTGTTTTACCCTAAGTGCTTCCAGTACAACATCTGATATGATTAGCTAGGCCATTAATTATCTTGTGCTGTAACTAAGAACCTCCTGCTGAAATCCAAGGAAAGGTCAATGCATATCCACAGAAAGTGGTACCTAACAAGATACATTTATCAGCAAATTAGGCACAATGTGAATTCAGCATATATGCAGTCTGAAGGGTTTTTACTAGTGTGCTAATGGTACTTGGTATTTTTTTTGCTAGGAATATATGCTTGTGGTCAACAGAATATTGTCTGGCTAAAACCTCCCTTGGACTTTGGAGCACAAAAATCCTTTATACATTGTAACAAATGTCAGATTGGGGAATGCAAAAGATATTTGGTCAGTAGTCCAGTCAGCACAGATACTGTCAAATGATACCTGGAGAGCTGCTGTTACAGGTAATAGTTCCATTACATATCTTTACCTAAAATAATTTTAAAAAGTCCTCTAGAATCACCTAAATATTATCATACACTCAGTTTCTCTCCTGAATGTTTCTTAGTACTGGCAGCAAAATAGGACTCCTGGACCTGAATTTTTATTCTAAAATGCTGCG
This sequence comes from Anabacerthia variegaticeps, assembly GCA_035583185.1. NCBI lineage: Eukaryota > Metazoa > Chordata > Aves > Passeriformes > Furnariidae > Anabacerthia > Anabacerthia variegaticeps. The sequence goes on along the minus strand of JAWWEW010000166.1, from coordinate 30,535,386 downwards.
GCATCTGGATCTAAACACCATAAGGGACAGTTATCATTGCAACATGTTTCCTTGCAGTTACTGATACACAGAGGCAGTTTGTAGTGGTTTTTTGAAGCATTTGGTTCCTTTTTATCCTGTAGCTCTATTGTCCCTTTCCTTTAAGGATGTTTGACAATATAATGTTGCAGTTTGTAAATATATTTCATGGAATCATAGCATGGGTTGGTTGGAAGGGACCAAAAAGACAACTGCACAGGGGGGTTTATTGAATCTGAGGCAAGAACATTATGCCCAGCCTGAACCATGCAATGACATTGAAGGAATCTCTGAAGAAGGTGGTTTTTTAACCTGCAACCAGAATATTGTACGTGAGAAAACACTGTTTCCTGAGTCCACAGTTTTATCTATGTGCAGTACTCACCACATTCTGCAGAAATACCAAGATACTCACACTGTGAGGATTTCTTTTATCATTTGTATTTCCCAATGCAGATAAAGACTTGTGTCTGTGATGAATCAAGGATTTCAGTGGGGAGTTTTTGAACTGCAAAATGTAGCCCTAACTTGTGGCTCATCCTCAAACTTTACCTTTTCTTCCTTTTCCCTCCAAACAGACCTTTATGTATCATAAATATTATTAACTAACTAATCATTAACTAATTAAATATCATTAACTCATATCGTAGATATTAACTAATTACCCACAACTTATGGTTATCAGTAACACAAAAATATGAGACTAGATCTGCTAGAAACTTCAGCTGATAGAATTATAATGCAAAGATAATTTTTCTAACTACCTTCACATGTCTAAGAAAAGTTATTATTTTTCCCTCTTAGGCTTCAGCATTTAGATGTTTGGGATAAAAGAGCTGGGAATGTGCAAGGGGTGATTATTTGCTCCTGCTTAAGGACAAGCAGCCTGGGGGTGCTGCAGAGGGAGGTGTGGGGTCTGTGCTGTTCCTTCCCATGGGTGACCAGCAGCTGGTTCAGTATACAGGGAGAATCCTCTCCTTTCCCTGATGGCTCCAAGTATCCCTGTGTGCTATTCCCAGACTGTCAATGCAGTTCCTATGTTTTTTTCAGTGTCAGATGTACATTAAACAAATATGGCTTGCTTTGATAAATACAGAAGGATAAAACAGTTATTTTGCAAAGTGTGGACAGCTTTCCCCAGGGATTTGGGACTGGCACTTGTTGCCCAGATAAACCTCCCAAGAAACAGCTTGGGAAGCATTTTCTTTCAGCACTGTGGCTGGCCTAAGTTCCCCAACCCCAAGCTGGCACCTCTGCTGTGGCTGCATTGTTTGCTTCACCAGAACCAGGAACTAAACCAGATTAAAAAAGCTTCTTTTTACTTCTGGACTACTTTTAACTCAAGTCCAGGTCACCAAGTGGCCTCACAGACACATCCAAGCAGGTAGTTGAGTGGTCAAAGTAGGGAAAGAGGCTCAACAAGCCCTTGGATCCCAGCACAGATGCATTTCTGCCCTACCTTGAATTCTGCTGTGTCAGTGGTCTGCTGAAGCTGGCATTTTGAACTTAATGTCATTTAAAAGAAAGGCACTACATCGAGGTCATATTAAAAATATTTCAGGGACATGTTTAAATAAGTCAGTGGATTTCAGTTCTTACAGGGTTTAAAACTTGGATAATTTGTCTTGGAGGAAAGGTTAGACTTGGGATCTCATCAAAATAAAGGACAAAAGGTTGAAGAAGCAGCCCACAGTCTGCATATGTGTTTGGCACTTCATTATTTCATCTTCCAGTTTATGAGTAACAGAACACCTGGGTGCACAGAGCAGTTTTGCACAGATGGTTGAGCTCAGGAGGACTTGAGAGCCAAACCCAGTTTATTGCAGCTCCTGCTTGGGCAGTTCATTATGCCCAGGCACTGAGGCTGCAGTGAGCTCCTGCTTCAAATAACCTCTTTCAGTGCAAAGAGGTTATCGTCAAATCAAGCACTGATGTTACAGGAGAGATGCCTCTTCTATCCTCAAAACCAGGATTTTTCAAGCAGGTGCTCATTACATACTTATGTAATATATACATATGCATTTCTACCTAACCCTTAGTCCTATAGTTCCTGTGTCAGTTCAGTTGGCAGTTTCTGTTAACAGCTCTTTCTACACTGTGGTCAGGCACCACTGCTCTAAGTGTGTTATCTCCTGAGAGGATTTCACAAATCATTCAATGTGAGATGTCACTACATCTCAATCAATAAACCTGTACCACAATCCCATTAGCAAAGGAGCTTCCAGTGGCTAAAACCACATATATTTGTACAAAGGATGACCTGAGGAGCAAAACTAATCCTGTTTATTGACAGAGCTCATCTCTGAAAAAAAAAAAAATGGGTCTTTTAACGAATCATTTGGCCAAGATTCTTTGCAGAAATGCTGCCACATTAATGAAGGAGTTTTGGAGGTGATTTGTTTCTACTCTCTGGATTCATCTCTTGTTTTTCACTCAGCAGCATTGTCAGTATTTTCTCCATGTGTAGCTTCCACTGAGAAGCTAAGTGGAAAAAACCAGATGAGCTCCCCTTTCCCTGCAGTGGCTACTTTATATTGGCAGAAATCTGAGATCTGTCTCTCCCTCAGATCCTTTCAAAAGCTCCCTCCCACACCACTTTAAACCCTCCCTGGAGGCTGCTAGAGCTTATTTTTCAGAAATTCAGAGCTGTATTTTTTTACTCCTTTGTGCAGACAAGAGAATTGGGGAAAGAACAATCATATCTGAACATCCTGCTACGCAGAGAACACCATGAATCCTCTAAGAATCCTCTGAGCCACAAACAGATGCATAACTAAATGTTTCACAATACCCATAACAAGCCTTGGCTTAGAAAAGCTTGACTTTTGACTACACTCCAGTGAGCTACTTCTACATTCTGAATAAACCCTTTCCCTACTCATGCACTCAGAGTAGTCTTGAGCATAAATATTGCTTCTGTTGTATTCATGAGGCCATTTTAACAAGATTACATTAAAAGTTATTGGAACACTTTTTTGGCAGAAAGTGAGACACAAGGTCAACTGCTTGGTTTCTTCTCCCCTCAGGACTTTTCTTTCCTCTATTACCATCTCTTAAATAGACACACTTCACTTCTGATTGCCTGAATTTATATGGATCTGAAGCTATTTTATTGATATATAAAAGATGTTTCTTTTACAGCCTCTGTATGTAAAGGAAGCCTGGAGAGTCCTTTGCTTTAAAAGCCATTAAGCTGAAAGCACCATTCCTCATGCATATTGGAGAACTGCATTTTACCTTCTAGAGGATGCATCATATGGATTCCTTGTACCCTCCAAACAGCTCAGCTGAACACTGTGAGCAAGCCTTGTACTGATGGTCACCTCTGCTCAGGTCACTGAAAATTGCCCCTGCAGAAATTAGACAAATACTTAGGACTTTGGGTTCTGCAATGAAGGCCACAGCAGTTCAAGCTTTTCTGTCCATAGGTTGTTTTGCAGTTAGGAATAAACACTAAAAGTGAAGATGATGGGGGTGCTGGGTGATGATTGTGCTGCCCATCAACAGGCTGGAGAAATGGGCAAAGAGGAGCCTTGGGAAGTTCAGCAAAAGCAATTACAAAGTTCTGCACTTGGGGATGAGCAACCCCAGGCACCTGCACAGGCTGGGAGCTGACCAGCAGGAAAGGAGCTTTGCAGGAAAGGTCCTGGGTACTGATGATTGTGAGTAACACCTGTATTCTTACTTTTCTTACCACTGTTGGCATCATACAGAAAAAGAACACAAGGTTCACACACTTCCATGTGCTCTGGACAGCACCTCATGTGCAGGGTCAAGGACACTCTAAATGACTCCCAGTTTTGATGCAGCAGATCCCAGTTAATGCTCCAGTGCTCATCTTTTCCTCAGCCTCCTTCCCCAGGCAGCTGGGGACACACCCAGGAACTGTGTAGTACCCAGAACGTGTCTTCTGCCTTCCTTCACCTCTTTCCTATCACCATGGGAAAATGGGAATTCTTTAGAGAGCACCATGACTAATCTGCACCTGAAGCAAATAAAAGCCCCTCACTGACTCTGTGGAAGTCCCAGCAAGCCTGTTTGTAGCCATATTTACACTGGAGTGGTTCCATTAGCCTTTGGGAAGTTAATCCTCATTTACCTTTATGAAAATCAGATAGAAATCCAGAGACAAGCTCAGAGTTTAGGAGTTGTTCTTATAACAGTCTGAAAACAACCCCCAGACTGCCCCTATGAAATCAAATTAGCTGTCAATGACTTTCACCATTTCAGTTAAACACAGGTATGCCAAGAAATGGGAACAGGCATATGAAATAATATTCTCTACTTTTAAACAAGAATTCTATTTATTTCAACACCGGGGAGCACATCCTAAAAAATAACAGTCCAATAATACTCAGCTCAGTCTGAGAAATGCAGCTCTGCAAAGGGCTGCTCTCCAATGCCTGCTCCTCTCATGTTTTAACATCCAGTCTCCTCCAAGCAGCATCCTGGCACTGGCACCAACTGAGCAGTTTTTTAGGAAAAATGAAAGGCTGGATTTTATTATTCATCACAAGAAATAACAAAATCATATACGGAAAGAAATCAGGAAGAATATTATTATGGAAATAGCATTTTAGACAGAGTTTGTAATGCATTTGTCATATTGCAAAGTTATAAATATTAATATAACATTCACTGGGAAAGGACCAGGACAACTCTAGCACAGTTACTGGGAATTTTCAGTGTTATGCAAAACATCTCTTAGCACAAGGAGAAATTATTTGCCTTTGCTACTTTTATGAATAGATGCGTGAGGAGGTGCTCCCAGAGGATACATTCCTACTGATGGAAGCAACAGCTCCTGAAAGTGGGAGAGGAGCAGTGGATAAAAGGTTTCCCAAAAGAAAACAGTTTTCAATGAAAGATTCATTTTTGACCAAATGAGAATCTTTCAGGGAGGTGCTGGGTTTCTTAGAGAGGCTCTGATTATTTCCTTGGAACTCATTCATTAAAATTTCCACCTGGAAATTAATTTTCCCCACAAGGCCTCAATGTAAAACTGGGCTGTATCATTAGCACATGAAAGAAGCATCCAGAGAGGTGTGACCTTTCAGTAGAATGTGATTAGTTTTGGTTTTCCTGGGTTGTTTTTAATTTTCCAATTAATCCTGCACACTGTGTACTTTGTCTGTGCCCTTCCCTTCTTGTGTGGCTTTGGAGACCTCACCAGCAACCTTTGGTTCCTGCACATGTTCTCAGTTGCAATGCTGAGGATAAAGTGCTTATGGAAAAGTCAGTCCAAGCACTTTCATCCTTCAATTAACTATTATTCAAGAAATTTGCAGTGTAACAGATCTCTAGATGCAAAGTAAGACCAAAGCAATGTTACATACCTGCTTACCTGAGAGCATCACACACCATTCCACACAGCAGTCTCCTCCCAGCAGGAGCAAAGGCACTTGCTTTTCAACACTTTCACCACACAAAGCACTGTATATTGTCAAAAGTCTTCAGATCTTCCTAAATGTCCGCAGAGACAGTCTCCCACTTTAAGTGGAGGTCGGGCTGTGTCAGAGCAGCTCAGGGAGAGCACCTTGGGCTCAGAGGATCCTCCAGAGAACACTCAGCAGGAACGTGTTAACTGTAGGAAATACTGATCTAAGCAGCTCAGCCAACCCCTGGGGCTGAAAGGAAGGGACCAGCTGAGCAGATCCAGGACACAGGTGGCATCAGAGCAGCTCCTTCAGGGCCCCAGCTGACTTGTTTTCTGTGGTTGGAGCATCTCCCACAGCAGCTGGTTGTTGCTTCAGATTTGAGTGATGACACACTGTCCCCAAACAGCACGGCAGCCTTTCAGGAGCAGGGAGGGAGATAAAATGTTTTTAGGAAAGTTACAGAGCTACACAGAGTGCAATTAATGTTCTCCTTTGCACCAAGAGTTACTCACACAACTCCATGAGTGACTTGCAGTCTCTTGTCTTTGCATGAGTGGGGCTTTGCAGTGTGGGGTTGTGGCTCAAGGATGATTTAAGCACTGAAGAGCACACCTACCCCGTGGGGTTCACTGATGGTGCCAGTGTCACTTTGCTCCTCTCTCCATGCTCATTCCAGTGTACCTCAGCATCTCCAGGAGCCTCCTGACCCACCTTCTTTCCATGTGGGATTGCTCGGAGCTTGCACTGTCTCACCAGGCCCAGCAGCAGTGGCTGCTGCAGAACCCACCCTGTTCACTCATTGCTCACCTGAAAATCTTCACTAAGTTAATGCCCACAGCCAAACTTCTCAAGACACCAAGGGTGGGTGAAAGAGAAGATATTTTGATTTTAAAAAAAACCTCTTCTGGATAATTTTTTTTGTTTAAATGTTTACAATCACTCCAGCACAGATGAAAATATGACAGCGAAAACCTTTAAATTTTGTGTATGGATTGACTAATTAAAGCTTAATTAGCATTATCTGTTTAATTATGCATTACAATACCTACAAAAATAAATGAAAAACCAGCAAGCCTACAGCAGCAAATATTGGAAGCTGTGCTGTACATGGTCTGCCTAATACATTATTGCAGCACACTAGGATGATTTCTGCTGAGGAAGTGATACATTCATCTGTAACAAATATAAAATCACTCTATAAACTATTTGCTTTATTTTTCTTTTGTTTTATATAATTATAGGTTACACTGTCAGTTTTCCTTCCTTTATGTCTGAATTTATGTCTGAACTTCCGCGTGCTTTTAAGATGTAACAACAGCTGGTTACTGTAGTTGCAGACAATTTTTTGTTTACACAACTAGAACTGATTTTTATGCCATATTCCCAAAACAATTCCTCCATTCCAGATGGTCCTCATTCACCTGCAACATCCTCCTGTGCACCCTTCCATTGCAAAGCAAGCTCCTTGCCAGCCAGGGAGCCCCATGCAACAACAATACTCACACAGCCATAAAATGATCCTGTTCCTGAGTGCTGCTGTTCCCTCCCAGGAGGATCTATCACAGACCAGCAGCTTCTTCAAAAATGCTGTTTAAGCAAACTCAGCAGATTATTCAATGTTGCACAGAGGTGACAAACACAAGTGTATAACCTTCCACTCTGTCATACCTAAGATAAAAATGAGGCCAATGGTTGTGGGTTCTTTGTCGTTTGTTTATGTATTTATACATATATATATAATTTGTATTCCAACTAACAAACCACATCATAAAGCTTAAAAAACTTTACCTTCAGAGGTTAATTTCCAGAGGTACAAATGCATTTGGTATTTTGAATAAAAAGTTTCCTTTGGCAAACTTGCTTCCCAGATGAACTTTGCTAAACTAAAGCAAGTCCGGTGCAAAGCCCCAAGATAACCACGGGGTCATGCAAGGAGATGCCAAGGAAAGTGTTTGGGCTCAACTACTGACCATGAGAGTACAGGAGAAGACAGAGACTTGACTCCTGAAGATGCACAGAGAAAGGACAAGAGGTAACAAACACAAGCTCCACATGGGAAATTTCAATTATACATTAGAAAAGAATTTGCAATCAAAGCAGAGCAGCTTTAAGATAGGGCTCAGAGAGGCCAAGGACCCTCCAGGCTTGAGCAAGGCCCCGAGCCAGCCCTGCCCTAAGCAGGGAAGTTGGACCAAGCAACCTTTACAGAGGTCTCTTCCAACCTATTTTCTGTGAAGAAAAACAAAATCTTGCTGTGCAGACCCACTGGAAGTAAGGTAATTTTAATTATAACAATCAAATTATATACACAATAACGTGTATTGTACATTTATCAAGAAAAAAATAAACATACTGCATTTCAAAATTCATTTACTGCAATGACAGAGGCAAATAGTCAGTAGTAGGTTAAGTCACTAATATTAAGAAAAGCCACAATGTCTATGTAAGTTGGAGCCAGAGGAAAGCTACAGCAGCTCAGTATTCAGAGACATGAATTCCAAGGATTTCACACTACCTAACTCATTTCAACTTTGTTACAAAAAAGGGAATCTGGATTACAGGTCTGGATCTAGATTATTATCTAGCACCCATAAGCTTCAGGATCCTATTTACATTAACTGTTCTGAGATGTCAAACTGCAAGGTCAAAGTAAGTATTTTAGTTCTCCCAATCTAGTATCACTAAAATTGCCTTAATTAACTCAGAGTAGTCTGTAATTCTGTAATTACCAGATCAAAATATTATTTTAAATTGTTCTTCATTTCAGGATATGTGAGCACTGACCTAGTTGTAACAAATTTCTAACATTTTCAAAGTCAAAAGTTCACTTCTACTTATAAAAAAAAGCAATAATAAAACTCTTAACAGAGGCTTAAAAAGGTCTTTATAAAATAATCTCCATTGCACTTACAATAGTAAGAAAATGATTCTGATTGCTAGTTTTTAGTAAATATGAATTGGTTTGTGTAATCTGTATTAAACAGGGTTATAACTACAGTTCACATTTTACTTTTTCAAGGTAAATGAACAAATGTGTCAAGAAAAAGATTATTGCAGTTTCTCACCAAGTCCTTTTTAATAAGGACATGTTGCCTCGGTAGGCAGAGCATGTCTGACAGCCAGCTGAGACAGGAGAGCTGAAGGAGAAGTAATGATTTGCATGCCAAAATAAACTTCTTCAGTGATCACCTTATACTCGGCAACTGTACAATTTAACTGATTTAAGATCAAAACTATGCCATTCCATCCATCTCCTGAATGACAGTGCTGATCATCTCCAAATTTAAGTTTGTTTGAAGGGACACCAGAAGGCAGAATCTGAACAAGTTCTTCTCTGGCAGAAAAAAATAGTCTGATGCTTATGCTGTCATGTGTAACTAAGAAAATGTCAGATGTTTTCCAAAGAGTGTTTCACCAGGTCTGTCCAAGTAACAGGTGTGGCTGTGCAGAAAAAACAGAATATGGACATATTGTATGATGTAGATCAAGTTTTCCATTCCTGCAGTAGTACTAAGAAAATGAAATATGCCAACATTCAATTCCAAGAGGACTCAAAGAGATCTAAAAATCCATACACGTTTTTAATCAAATTTTTAATACATTAAGCCTCTGAAATACACTTTCTGTGGACAAAAGTGAGCAGTTACAATTACAAACAGAAACAGCTCACAGCAACTGCTAATAAGATGTCATTCATTATATATTTTAATTGGCTATTGGATTCTTTACCTTATGGTAATAAATTATCCTACTCTAAATAGAGATAAAAACAGGATGTGATAAGTTTACACATCCAAGCTTTAATATGCTGGTGCACTTCTTTACATGAAACACTACATTACTGTCTCACAAAGGCCAGCTTCAGGGTGATCTAGAGCTAAATCAAGTCATTCATACAACACAAAAGTCAAACCCAGGAGGTACAGTGAGCAGAAGCAAACAGCCCCCATAGAGGGCCCACCCCACCTCTGTCTCAGAAGGAAAACAATCAGCTGAGACTAGAGACAAAACCAAACACCCAGTTCCTCCCTTAGCCTGCCTCTGCTAATGTTTTAACTGTTCCAAAATTCCCACAGTCCCCAAGAAGTGATCTGCAACAGCACCAGGAAGATCAATATTCCTGAGAAGAGGCAAGCAGGCCAGTAGGTCCTGTCTCTCTCCCTCTGCTGACAGCACACACCATGAAATTAAACTGGACAGCAAGAGGCAGCTCTGCACATCAAAGCAGGAAAGTGCTCAGGTCTCAGAATGCAAATCAATTAATATGAAAAGTATGACAAAGGAGCCCAGCGCTACGTCTGGAATTTACTCTTTCTCTTGAGTAGCCCACAAATATAGAGGCTGTTTCTTCAGATAAATCTGCTTCTGTGTAGGTAAATGGATGTTGCTGTCATAGGCACTGCTGGATAATCCATTACCTTCACATTTGAAAGTCTTAAAAGAACAGAAAAGAGGAAAAGAAAAAAACCCACATGCCAACCCTACCTGACAACTAACACTGGGGAAGAAGTTTCCACTCCAGTACTTGCAGACTTATGTGATAGTATTTTACACAGTGCATGTAAATACACTTCTCCTCATGTGAGAAAGATCCTGGTCTTGCAGTGTGCCACCTTCCCAAGACACCACTTGTCATTTGGCGCACCCAGTGGTCCCCACCTGCCCTCCCACCTAAGCCTCTGGTAACTGAAACACAGTTATCCCAGAGTCTGCTGAAGCTGAGCCACAAACTACTTTCAGCTTTGTAGTGATAAATTAACATATCCCTTTCCCCCCGCCTCAGGAATGAGACTTAAAGGCCTTTCTTTCACAATAAGCTTCAAGTGATTTCAACTGAAGTGGTCATAAAAAAAGGAGGAGGAGAGAAATATTCTGCAGTTATGACCTGAGACACTGCCTGAGCCATTGTGAGAACTGATACACCACTGTCACAGCTGTGCAGACAAATGGTGCCTTTTCCTTTTACTTCTCTATGCTTTAAAGAAATGCATTTGATCAGCCTTGATATTTCATTTTAAAAAAGATGTTATCAACTGACCATCAGCAGCATTCTGTTAAAAAAAGGCTACTAAAACTGTATGGTAGCAGTGAAAGATACTTAAAATATTCCTCTGAAATGTCAAGTATTTCTCTTCATGCTGAGTATTTATGTACCTTGACATTATCAGTTCTTCTGAAAATGGAGAAATACATCAGAAACTATCTTTTGTATGATTCCAAAAAGGCAAGGTGCATATTATTTCATCCTTGCCTCTCAAGAAAGAATATATTCTTTTCTACAAATCTAGTGATGCAAACCGGTACACTACAGAGCCCCAGTTAGGAACCACATATTTTAAAATAAAAACACCTGCAAGAATATTTCAGTCTAAGATAATTATATTGTGTATTTCTTTTCAAAGTGAACCAATTTCCATGCTATGTCATTTCACTTGTTCTACTGAAATTCTTAAGCTATATAAAGATAATAAAATACTGACATATATAGAGGTCTCATTCAGTAATTTATCAATATCAGTGTTCAACACCACCTTGGGAGACAAGCACCTCCTTTGCTGGCATAGATGTGCCCCACTGGTCAATCAGTACCATGGGGACATTAAAAAAGTGGAAACACTGCTGGTGTTCTTTAATTTACTGCACTGTAAATGAAGTTTCAACATAGCCAATTTCACCAAATTTTCCTGTTCTTGAATATTCACTGAACAATTGACTAAGGGAGAAGCATGATAAAGAGAAATCATACTTTGGTCATATTTGTACTGGTGATTATTATCCCATACCAAAACTACTAATATCAGATACCTTTTGGGAATGAAGAGGGAAAGAACATGAAGACTCCCCCTGCATTCAAGTCTAGAAATTGCTTTTCCACTTAAAATGGTATTTTATGGCTGCCTGCCTTGTAATTTAAACTTCAGAGGAAAAAGGGGAAGTAAAGACATCTAAGCTGCAGCTGAATTTGATATGAGTACATAAGTTCTATTAGAGCAAACTTACAAAGTCATGTTTCTATACATCAATGCTGTGGCTGCTCAGGATTGATATTCATAGTCCTGTATATTTCTTTGAGAAACAGCAAGGCAGTGTCTTCAGAACCCCTAGGAAGAATGAAATTTAAAAAGGAAAAACATTAGTTCAGTATGGTCCGTGTTCTAATTCTTGAAGTCACATTTCATGCTACCTCAGCTCTCAAAAAGTTTGCACAACCTCTTGCCCTCATAATTACTCTTTATGAACATGGCCTTACCTCTACCAACTTCCTTCAGGCTACAGTTCTTCATCAGTTTTGCAGTGGTTCTGCTGTCAGTCCCAGCCCCTGCATTTACCTCTGTTTACTGCATTTCCTTCTCCTCTGTCTTCCCTACCTTACTGTGCTGCAACTCTAAATCCCCTTCTCTATCCACTTCTCTGATGTTACTTGTCTTAAATCTCCTCAAGTGATATATCACTTTTTGTCTGTGATGAGCTCCTGAATATATTCCACACCAAGAATACATTCTGTTTGTCCAGGCTCTCTTCCTTACCACTAAAATGTAAGAGTTCTCAAATAATTTAAAGATTAATATAATCCAAGTGCCATGTTTCCAAGTGTCTGTTTTCCTTCCTGCTTCCAAAAATCAAAGCTTCAAGCTCTCTGAATTTAAATTTAACATGGACAGACTTAATTTTCTGATTCATCTATAAAATGCTATTTACACATAAACAATACCAACATAAAAAATTAATGAGCACTGTAAGTTAAGCAGGCAAAATTTAGCAAAGTTCCAAAGCTGTGGGAGTTGTTAGATGAGGGCAGCTTCCTTTGCTTTTTAAAATAAATTACAGTAAAGGAGATCTAGATGGTCAGGGCTGTGATCTTCCAAATGTGAGGAACATAATTTACAGAACACCAGTACAGAGTTAAGCATGCAAGTTAAGGGACTACAAATATTTTCCACAATTAAGCACAGACAGTTACCACAACTGTTGATGGTTTCTGCTGTTACATGAGCAGCAAACAAACAAGTAGAAGGGTCAGCACAGAAGCTCAGTTTTCTCTAACAGAGCATTTCATTTAAGGCTTTTTTCACCATTCCCAAAAAATAAACCTCACAAAAAAGGGCTCTCAAATTTGGGTCATTAATGACCATGCATATCTTCCTTACTTGAATGACAAAAACCAGCGAGGAGTAGGAAGTTTTTCAAAGCCTGGCAGTGATCTGCTGCCCCCGTGTGGAACAGAACTCCCCATCCCTCAATCCTGCCTGTGGAGCGCAACTGCCACCACTGGGTCACCCTGACAGAGCTCAGTGGGAGTGAGACTGCCTTTAATAAGATCCTTCGGGTAATGCTTTCAGTGCCGTATTTTAACCTCTGGGAAAAATGCCTGCTTCTAAACTTATCAGCTAGTGAGAATGAACCCTTCAAAAAGAATGTAGAGCACTGTTTGTCCAGCATCTGCTAAACTTAAAACAAGGGACCAGTCACTCCTCCCTCACCAACACCTTTCTGCAGCTCAGCAGCTGATATCCAAGGCTGACTGTTACATACAAAGGTGTGTTGTTGTGTTGTGACACAGTTTACACATCCTTTGGTCTGCCATTCCACATCTTGTGTGTTTTCATGTGCCCCTAACTTCGTAAGTCATAAAATGTATACAATGGCACTCCAGAAAAAGAGAGCAACTAATAAGGGCTATTACAATAGGTCAACAGTAGCCTCTGTTTGTATAAATGGAATGGTATCTTTCTCCATCTGAAATAAGTAAGCACTTTTGAAAAAATAAATCCAAACCCAGGTGAGGTAATGCTGTACAACAGCTCTGACTACAGGATGACACCAGAATCTGCTTCTTGTTCTATAAATTGTTCTGTATACAAGGAACCACTGCACACAAGTGGCAAATCATAACCATCCAAATTTACAGGAAGTTTCACTGTGCCCTTTTTCTCCCTCTTTTTTTGGTTAATATTTGATAGCAGAGCATCCAACAATGTCACTTCAACGTGAAGTGGCAATAAAGTTTTACTGCATATTGTAGTCTAATACAATTCCTTCGTGAACAGTTTTATTGGAAAAACTACAGTTGTCAAAATGCTTACAAAATGCCCTCCTTATTTTGAAAACAAGCTAAAAATGTGTGTTTTGAATGTCAAAGGCCAAGAGAACAGTATGCAATGTCTTTACTATAAACACAATGATAGATTTGCTCACACTGCACTAACACAGAATTTTATCTTGAAATTAGATGAGCCTGGTACTCCTGGACAATCACATATACTGTTTACCTTAAGCCATACTTACAGAATCACAAATATTTCCTCTTACCAGTAGCACAAGTGACTCTGCAAAGCAAAAAGGTATTCATTGAAGCTTTCTATTGGCTTCTCTTGCAGAACATAATCAATCCGACGTCCTCCATTTAGCATTCCAACTTTCACTAAAGCATCTTCATCTTTTGGAGGTTCTGGACTTTCAGTGATCTTCTCAGCTAAAATTAAAGAGTTTAAGGTTTAAACTTTTTTCAAGCACAGCCTGCTTGACTATAATCAAGAAATATCATCCATTTCCCCTGCTATAATTTCCAAGTGCTTGTGATAAGACAATAATAACAACCTGAACTGCCCAGAACTGCCCAATTCAGAAAGGTTACTGGAGCTATATGCTTATTTCTTTCATAACAGTTTAAACAGCCTGTTTGAAAAAGGGCTCATGCAAAGTCATAGCTGAGTAATTTTCAAAACAAACCCCACTGTTTACACATACACAGACCTAGTCATTCTATGAGTGGATAACCTGACATAATACACTTTTATGTCTTCCCTGCACAGTGCCAATCACTGCCCTCAATTTAAACTAGGAGGAATGATTTGTCTTTCTAAGAATAGACTCACACTGGAGAAGATATGGAGGACTGTCTCCCGTGGGAGTGGCCCCACACTGGGGCAGGGGAAGAGTTTGAGGAATCCTCCCCCTGAGGAGGAAGGAGTGGCTGAGAGTGTGATGAACTGACTGCAGTCCCCATTCCCATCGCCCTGTACTGCTGGAGGGGAGGAGGGAGAGAAAACCAGAACCTGAGACTGGGAAGAAGTAAGGGGTGGGGGGAAGAAGCTTTAAGATTTTCTTTTCTTTCTCATTATCCCACTCTGATCTGATCAGTAATAAATGAAACCAGTTTCCCCAAGTCGAGTCTGTTTTGCCTGTGCTGGTAATGGCTCAGTGATCCCTTCCTGTTCTTGTCTCAAGCCACGAACCTTTCATTGTATTTTCTCTCCCCTGCCCAGCTGAGGAGGGCAGTGACAGAGCAGCTTTGGTGGAAACCTGGGTTTAGCAGAGAGGCCTCCTTAACAGGGTCAGGAAAATCAATAGCAAACAGCCACTGGGATACTCAAGTTTCAATTAATCTGAGGTCAATAAAACAATAATGTGTCCACATACCTTCTACGACTTGCTTTTCTTCTTCCTCTTTAATTTGGTTGGCTACTTTCTCCAGTTCTGCTTGCAGCTGGCTTGAAGATGTGTGGGCACGTGCAAATTCATTAAGGGTCTGCCATGCGCTCTTCAAAGAGCTAATAAAGCCCTGTTTCAGATCAGAGCCCATGCGAGAGAGAGAGTCTTTCAACTCTAAGAAAGAAATAAAGAAAACAATCTCCATATAGAAGGATTTAAAATTATTAACTAATCCCAGAATGATGAAACCCCGTTAAAGAAACATCCCAATTACGAGGAGAAACAGGCTTGCTATGTCATGAACGTGCATTTCTTGCTTCTCTATTCCATTTAGAAAGATTAGGGGAAATGCAATTAATACACAATTGATTTCTCACTGAATGGGTCACTGTTAAAACCTGCTAGCACAGGAAACAGTCCAGTCTCCACATCCAAAAGGGACCACATAAATAGCTGCACCACCCCTCACCATCACTCCTGATACCCTACACTAAAGGAATAGGAGAGAGAGACTTAATTTCAAACTCCAGCACAGAATAGACCAGCAAAGCTGCAAAGCATCTCTGAATGAAGGTGTGAATGCCCTGCTTATTCAGCTCTGATGTTTAAGAGAAACATGGAGATATCCAGGAACGCTCACTAGTGTCTTAAAATTTTACAATACTCTAATGCATCAAATGAGTAAATAACAAAAATGAGACCCATATGAAATAAATTATCTTTTTACCCAGATGAAGTCTTTTTCTGCCTTTATGATGCGGAATGAGAACTGGTTTTAAATCCATGTCTTCAATGATCATTGGTTCTAACCTGTAAGCTACCGGATCAAGCTGTTAAGAAACAACACATTGACATGTAGTTATTTTAGAAGTTGTTCTAATTATCACATTTTGGTGAGAAAAAAAACCTATTTATGATCATTTAATAGAAAACCATTTTTTAATTCTGTACTATTTGAATTTACAGAAACTCAGTTCATGACAGTTTAATCATAAGATTAAGCAGATTCATTAACTACTTCAGTCTTGTTCTACAGACAGAGATTCTAAAGAGGAAACACAACAGCAAGATTTTCTTCCACTCTGATGTCACTGTTGTTAAACAAGATGACACAGAGGAGGAAAAACATACTCCATGTAAAAACACAAACACTCCATAAAAATCTACAAGAGTGCCTTGAAATGAATGAAAAAGGAAAAAAAATGGTCCTTAGCTCTGAAAACAAATAAGGCAAATATTTTCAAGCCAACAACGTATGGAACCTACAGCCAGAGCTACTTCACTTTTGCAGTAAAAGCTAAAAGTATGTGGAATATGTATTTCAGATGGGTCAGGGTTTTTTTTCTGTTTTGGGAAAAGAGATGTAATGCTCAAAGTTAAAACTTCTTATTCTATATTTTTTTGTCATCTGAATGAACTAAAACCAAATCTCAAAAGCTCTTCTTACTCACTGGGTGATAGATGTTGAAGAATCCCTTGCAGGTGGGAAGCCTGTAGTTTTCATCAATCCTCTCCACACCCCTCACAGTGAGGAACACACCAATAGGAGACCCAAGAGCAAAGAAAATATCTGGTTCAAAGTCCAATGAACTGTAAGCCACAGAAACCTACCAGACAGAAATCAGACATAAAATCTCTCAGAACTGCCAGCTAAGTAATATAATGCTCTAGCTAGAAAAGAAAAACAAGTTGTGCATTAAATTAACCACATGCTCACAGAAAAATTTTCATTTGCACTGCCCTTTCCATAGTAATACCATAGTAACAGTGCATAAGAATACTATAATATTACTTCTGTGCAAACATAATTTTTGTATAACAATCAAGGCAGGTACCTCAAAGTCATAAACATTAAACCCAAAAACAAACAGACAAACAAATAAAGGACAGGACTGTACAAATGACTGAAGTCTCTGTAGTCTCACCTGGCCAGTTCCAACTTCAAAATACTCATAATCAATGTTGACAGAAGACACAGATGCACCAACTGGAAGCTTCCTCTTTGAGTGCAGCTGGCCAGACTCTGAAGAGGACACAGAAGCAACTGACTCTTTTGGTTTCTGGGTGTCTTCTTGAGTTTGAAGTGTGGCAGCCAGCACTGCTTTCTTTTCTGCTAATGTTTTCTTTTGTTCCTTTTGAGAAAAGTTTCAAAGTCAGGGACAAACAAAAGTTTATTTCACAGTGGTCAAAATTCCTTTAATATATCCAGGATGTTAATGAGAGTGTTCAAGGATAGAAGCTACTCCACAGCAAGGAAGTCAGTTATGTTTGCTGACATTATTTTATTTCATTTCTGAAAAATGTATTTACCTGCTTGGCTGCTCTGTCTTTTACAAAATTAGCTATTTTCTTTCTTGGTCCAAGAGGTATGCCCATTTCCTTCAGGTCATCAACCGTACACATGAGCTAAAGAAGTAAAACAGCAAACACATGCATCAAAGCACACTTAATATTCTTATTGGCAATGAGCTATGAATTTGCTAAGTCATTTTATAAAGCTACAGAAATCACTAAAAAATAAAAAGGCAGGACACAAAGTGCTTTAACATAATCGAAAGGAGGCACCACACCAAGAAAAAAAGAGTCACAGTAACCTTTAGTCTTCAAATCAAGCACTGGTTATCTTATCTTTGCAACTGCTCTCATGCCTCATGGTCACTAAACCCCAAACCAAACCAACAACAAAAAAAACCCCAAACTTAAACCCCCATATCCTGGGCAATCCCCACAAGTCAAGTGAACATCACTGTACCAGAGACTCCATGTCGATTCTCTCCTTCTCAAAGGTGCTCATGTACTCTGACAAACTCAGTATTTCCAGAGTCTTCTGCAGAGTAGGAACATCATCATCTGCTTCAGGTTCACAAAGGTCATCACCAGAAGTGGCAATTGAGGAGCCCAAGGAACTGGTATCTTCAGTCATCTTAACAAAACAGCACAAAACTAGAATCACATCCTCTAACAGTGAAAAACCAATATGCAGCAAGCCAATTCCTTTCTCTTAAAAATATCATCATGCAAGCTCTGTAAATATACATCCATTTTTAGTAAACTGGGATGCAGATTTTCCACTAATAAAAGAACAGCAAAAAAATTACTAAGAGACAAAAGTTTTCTTCTTGAGCTTTCTGACACTCAAAACCACTTTCTTTTATTCATCAAACAACTGGTCATCAATTCTAGCCTGAACACAGACATTCTTTCCTGATTCCGAGTCTCCCCCACCATTTAGGTGCTGCTAAGACCAAGTTATGTGTTCACAAGGGTCAAAGCTGATGTTCATGATCAAATCCCATTTCCAGCCTACTTGGAATTTGACAAAGATGAAACAGTTTTTCCTGAGAACTGGCAATATTTACAAAACTGTATATTTCCATTAGCATGTTAAAATGTACTACTATCAGAACCCATAACCATGTTTCAGCTAATAAATTCTGAAAAGAAAAAAATTGCTGAAAATATTAAATCTATTGGCCTATAAAGACTAGTATGCAAATTACCTGTTTATCATGAACAGTCACATCCTTTACAGTCCCATTAACACCAGAGAATGGTCCAGAATTTACTGCTGAAGCCAAGTCCTTTTGGTTAGACAATATGTCAAATAGAATTAAGGCACCTGGAAACAGGAATTAAAGTTGACTTGAGAAAAATGTGAGGTATTCCTGTCTCTAAATCTCAAGGAAGATTTATATGCAATATTAATAAAACACCCACCTATTAGTTTGAATATAATCATTCTCAGCTAAAAATAAGCCTTTCCCCCCATTCATGCTTCATGTAGCTGCTATGATTAAATTATCTTTAAACACCTGAGACTGCTTGCCAAACTGGAGGAAAAGTTCCAGCCCAAACCAGTATGTCAATATGTTGTTATAACACTTATTCTATCCTCCAAAAGACGATTGTACTTTTTCTAAGTAGGGGTTCTGAGACACAGAAATCACCCACCTAACAAGACACCAAGAGAAGCTGTCAGCTTTTAAATACAAAGTAGATCCTGAGTCTTCAAGAAGGAAACTAAAGGGGGGGAAATGTACTCCTCCATGAAGTACTAACTTTATCTCACAGCTTGATAAACTCAGCTATTGAGAAGTGTTTGCCTTTCACTCAGCTCTGACAGCCACGCCCTCAGAGCTAATTTGAGCCTTATGCTTAATAAAGGTTTCATTTTCCTTATGCAGGAATGCTGGTTTTACCCCAAAGAGTTCTAAGACAGCTACCTAAGCTGTGCCCAGCCACAGAGACTCCTCCTTTGAATTCGGGGTTGCGGCTCATGAAAAGCGCGTACAAACGGTTCATTTCCATGCCGACTTTATCCACGATGGTCTGGCAGTAGGTGGGGCTGTTGTAGAACAGGATGTCGAGGAGCGTTTCATTGGTGAAGTGCCGCAGCCGCCCAATGCTCGGCAGAGTGATTTTCTTTATGTTTCTAGTAACAAAAAGTCATTAGGAGCATGAATGACTTTAAAGAAACACAGATAAGAACTTCGTTATCTTTTGAAATGACAGGTAGTAGAACTGCAATGGAAATTCTACAAAAAGCGTCTCTAAAAACATTTTAAAAAAACCACACAGACTTCTGGCCTTGTTGTATATTCATACATTAGTGCTACATGCCAATTGTACCTATTTAAGAAAGATAGAGCTCCCTGAAGGGACACCTGAAATAATCTCTTCTCTATTCCAACACTGCTCATATAATAACAGGGAAGTTTTGTGAGCAGATTGGTTGAAGTGGAAGAGAAAAAGAGCTCACATATAAAATTAGAATCATAGAATCATAATACTCTCTTTTTGAAGGAAAAGCTTGGCATCCCCATCTGCTTGCCTGGAGTTAAGACAGCTGCAATGGAATTGTGGAATTGAGACTGCCTTAGTTAGCATTGCCTGGTTTGATTGTAGAATAAGGATCCCTTCTCATGACAAAGCAGTGTCCAAACTCAAGGAGAAGACTAAGGTTCTCAGAGAGCAGCAGGACTTGAGTGAGCCAGAACAGTCTGGAGAGTACCAATGTGAGCATGAGGTGCTACTCTCTCAATTTCTACTTCCCCATCTTTGAACAAGAGAAAACAGCCTGAAATGTTAAGTAACAGTAAAGGGGTGGGCCCAGGGAAGTGAGTCTAAGATATTTTTAAAAGCTGTAACACTCATACTCAAATATAGACACTTTGCTTCAAAAGAAAAAAGTCCTTGGCTCAACTGCCCAATCATGATTCAGATTTTCCCTCTAGGACTGGACAGAGGGCTCGAGGCCTCCCTCAGAAACAGGATCCTGACAACTCCTAGGGTCAAACTCAATCACACTGCAGGAAGGTAAAGAACAGAAAACTCTCCATTCTAAATTGTACAATGTGTTACTGGACAAAACATCTCCATACTCACCACCTCGTATTTACAATCACAATCTCTACACTCATCATCATGTATCATGTATTGGTCACTTTCAGGAAAATGCAGTACTGAACAAGTGTGTGTGATTGTGAAAATAAACAAGAGAAAATATTCCTCATGCCTTGCCAGCTTTCCTAATACTTTTAGGAAATAATACTATTATCAATAGTATTAATACTATAACCAAAATGCTAATTAAACAATATTAGCAATTCTCTTTTGTAATCCAGTCCTACATTTACTCATTTAGCCTACAGAGCATATGAACTGCTATTTCCCCCCCCTTTCCAAAAACTCTTAAGCAGCAGCTGATGAAGTTTTCAACATTAAACAACACACTCACCTGTCTACACCTGTTGCATCTCCATGCAGAGAACTATGCCAGTGAACTGGAAGGAATTCCACCCTGCTCACTTTACCTTCCTCTAAATATTTCTTAAAGTGAGTCTGCAACAACTTCAGAGAAACAGTCCGAAAATCATCAACTGCAAAGAAAAAGAATAATGGGAGTCTGATAGAAGTAGTACTCCCCCCACTTAATTTCACTCATAGTCAGAATACAGGTGATGGAAACTGGAAAGATCTTTTCAAGTACTACTACTCTAACAATAAGAAAATACACGTTTTTGTTCAAATGGATTTTCTAGCAAGCTTCTACTTATCTTAAAATGACTGCATTCTCCTCTATGACCAGACAGGGCTTTCTTAATTTACTCAGTTGTTCTAGAATGTATTTTTTTTTAAAAAAAGCAAACAGAAAACCATACCACACACACAAATCACATGAACACATAAACCCATACCACAAAAACAAAAAGCCCCAACCAACCAAAAAAACCTCCCCTGCCTACAGATCCCAAAACCCAAATCACTCTGCAAGTCTGATGTTGAGGACTAGTAGTAACAGGTAAAGCAGCAAGTCTGACAAAACACAGATTCTGCTTTTGGAAAATAATCCTGACAAAATTCTACCAGAAGCTGAGCTTCTTAACATTAGAGACTTCTTTTTTTAAAAGAAACGCAACAAACTTGTTTATCTGAATATGAGCTAGAGAGAGGCACATTTAAACAGTTAAGAATACAACTGCTCATTATATAAGCCATAACTTACCACATTCAACAATGCTTCTAAACCTCAAGTCACATACAGGACCTATGCCATGAACCATAAATACCAGGTGGTCAATTTGGGACATTTCTCCTGTAGAAAAAGAAAATCAAACATTCAGAATACCAATATGTACTGCAGGAATGAAGTTTAGAGTCAAGCAACTGTAAGACACATTTGCTCTATAAAGCCTATTACATAATAAGGTTCAGGACATAACAGAGCCACAGGACATCTTTGATTTAAAAAAAACAGAACTAGATAACCTCTTTCAAGCAGGTTAGCTTAAGGAATAACTTTAATCTTTAGGCTCCAGGCAGGAACAGTGCATTGCCACACTGTCCAAGTTCTGCACAGACTCAAACTGACTGCTCACAGTGCAGACCCACCTACAGTGATCACATACCATCAGGAATCTCATCATGGTCATCCTCAATTCCACGCTTTACCAGCCTTGGTCTTGCCTGACCATCTTGAGAGGTCCCCCATTCATCTGGTGTGGCAGCAGGTTGGAACTGAACGATGACCTGCAACAAATACATTGTCCAAATATAAACACAAAAAGCCTTGTAACTCATATTGTTAGTCTGAAAGCACTGCATGGTTTAACACACTTTCCAACTGCTTTACCTTGCATCTGAAACTCATCTCGTTTCTTCAGTTAGCACATATGCAAAAAAAAAACCCAGAAAAGCCTTTGAAAGCCCTAAGGCCATTCCCTGAGGCAGGGACAGCTTCACTAAAACCAGACTCCAAAGCCATAGACAATCCTCATTCGTGTGAAAAGACAAGCTGGGCCTGCTTAGGGATTCTGAACTATTTTAACTCCTTAGACAAGCATTACACAAGCTCCTCTCTTTTAGTCTCCAGAACCCACTCCTCCTTAGCAGATTACTGTTTATGTGAGGAAACTGAATTATTTACAATAACTACATCACAAGGAGAAAATGGGAGGAAAAAAGTGCAGTGCTTTTCAGGGAAGGACAACAGCATTTGCAGTAGTCCAGAAACACTAAAAAGTCAGGAATTCAGTAGTATAGCTGTTTATAGGACTCACACTCTGAACTCATATTCATGACACCAAGTGTTTTAAGTGCTCCTTCTCTATGTTTTTACTGGGCAGAATTCTTTAGCCAGCATTATTAAATGCTTCAAGTAGCAGCAACCATGATCCTTTCTGGCCCTTGGATTGTTCTATTTATTAATTACTGCATCTGTGATAAGTGAACAGTTAACAGCATTGGTCAATAAGGCTGAAGTCCATGTTTTAATAACGTGAGACTGCAGAATACTTAGAGTAACTTCTAAAGCTTGTTTTGCTGTACTTTCTTACGGCCTAAAAATAGTCCCAGTAGAAAACTTCTCACAGCTTAAATAAACAAACTATTTACCTTTTAGTTAATTAATTCTCTTCTCCACATGAAAGCTCTCAGTTAAAATTATCTTTCATTAGGTACAGACTGTCTGAGGTTAAACTAATTCAAATTGCTTACCATTTGCTCCCAGTTATGCTTAGCCCAAATATTTACTATGCAAACCCTTATTCTCCCTAGGTCTCAGAAAGCACTGTCTGTTAACCACATGAACCAGCTGTTAACCAGCACATTGAAGCAAGCAGAGGTTCAGCGTTTTGTAAACTTTATCATCTTCAATGCACACATATCCAAAACAATCAAAAAGTATGTTTCCAGAAAGATTAAGACTGCATTCAATGTACACTTCCATGCACTTCCTCATTCGCCCCTAATGAATCCTGTGAGATAAAATTGCCCAAATCTATTACCTTGGGATTATGCATAACAATTGTCTCTCCATTTGGGAATTCAAGTCGCCGGTGCCATTGATTTGTAGTTACAGCCCTTTTATATTCTGCCTGAAACAGTAAACAAGTTACACAAAATCAGTACATCATCTTCTCAGCATTTTTTGGCCTTGTGCTTCATCTGTAATGTTACAGTTATAATTTACATAACTATGTTTATATAATAGTGTCACATGAAGGGCTATACAAGTTGATTTGAGGTCATAGCAGTGAAGGAACTGATTCATGAGCAATGTAGCCTTCTAGCCACACACCTTTCCAGGATTTGCTTACTTATGTTCCAGAAACTGCAATCTGGAAATCATTTTAATGAAACAGAGAGAAGTACTTCTAAGGTCATTATTACAATGAAATAAGGTCTTTGTGCAGTTTATGTAAAGATAATACTAACCTCTAACTTCTCACTGAAATCCTCGGTGTAAGGGATGAAGCGGCTGTCCTTGTCTCCCTTGTAGAACCACATGCACCGCCGCACTTCCGAGGGCTCCTCATCCCAGTACACAGCCTTCCTCATCCTGTCGTACAGGAACACGTCGTAGCGCCCCCCGTCCGTGCTCAGAACCACGCTCTCGGGGTCAGGCTGGACTGTGACACACAAGCCACACTCAGTTACCACACTAACACACAGGATTTTTCTCTCTCAGCCCAGTCATGTCTGTGATCAACATTAGACCACTACAACAGACAGTTATACCAGAAAGAGCAACTTCATAATATCAGGCAATTGTGTTGCTTCTAAAACGCTTCTGTATCTCTGTACACAACAAAAAAGCTTTGAACAACTCCCAAATATGAATAATTATCACTGACCTTTCAACAAAAAGGCAAACCAAGACACAGATAATCAGGAGTTCTATGAGAAATTCTGATATCCACCCGGGATGGTACATCTCAACACTCACAGCAGCAAGCAACAGATAATGGAAGTGAATAAATTAAGTGGCACAAAATCCATCTTCAGGATATGTGTTAATCCTCCTTATTACTGCCATACCATGCTCTCGTAGGTCAGTGGCATTACTCCAATATTTTCCTTTTAGTCCTTCTGTTCACCTCTGGATAAAATAGCACTTACCAGAATTATAGACTTCCTCCAGTTTTGCAGAATCCAGAAGGCTGAACGGCATCCATATCTGCTTGTCCTCCACCTCCTTACAGTAGAACCAGTGTGGCTGAACTGGCTCGTATTGGTTGTGCAGCAAAACAGGAGCTGCCGGGACCAGGGGACCTGCAGGCCTGGGAGTCTGGACCTGGGACTGTGGAAACTGAACACACAGGGGCTCATCACCTCAATCTCACACGGCTTTTACAGAACTGATCTGCACTTTGCTACAGGGAATACTCTGAGCCTTTATTTCTAACATTTCCTCCTCCCCAAGAACATTATCTTTCATAGTAAAAAATGTTATAGACAAATTGTCCACTTTATCATGTGTTTGAAAATTTATTCCTACATACACTCTTAAAAACTGCTATGGTTTAGCATCACAATTGCCTAAAACCACTAAGAGTTCAAATATACTCTTAAATTTTCAAAACTCCAGCTGAGTTTATTTCTTAAAGCCAAAAAATTTGATGTTAAAATAAAAATTAATTCTTCTCATTTTTTTTTTAGACATAATTACTTTTTTTGCATAAATACTGTCAGTTCTAGCAAGTGGTCACTTCAGTAATAGCTCTCTCTCTGCAAAGTGATCAGAACAGGCAGATTTCAAACTCAAATGTAGCCTCAGTAACACAAAAAAAGAAATTCTGAAAGGGACTAGAGCCTACATAAAATTGATTTCATACAAACTGTTCAAATATGCAGTTAGTACAACTCAAACCAAGTGATGTCAGCAGTAGCTTTGATTGATGGTACATTTAAAGAAAATAAAAACAACCACAAAAATACTGTACAATATACAATATCAAGCAAACAGAAGTCCTGAAATAATAAAATCTAGAACTGCAGACTGTTGAGGTTCTACAGCATTTGCTATGTTTTTGTCATTATATAATTATACTCTTTATTCACAATAGCAATAACTCAGGCAAAACGAAAAACATTTTTTGCTGTTTTCAAGGCCAACATGTCAGGTTATTACTAACCCATTTGCATTATTTTAATAATGTCTTTGTGCAGGTAAAGAAGAATGGAGATCAATGCTTTATAGCACGCAAAATCCTCAACCAATGTGTTTCAAAGAATTTGCTGGCAATTTTATGTGACTTAGTTTCAAAAAGTTCTGGTTTCACCAACAAAACCAGCTTGAAAAGAGATTTTAGCCCCTATCTTGCAAAGGGCTGAATGACCTGATTTACAACAGAGTCACAAACAATGCAGCAGCACAGCTGAAACTCAGCAAACTCAGAAACCCAGAGAAAAGAGCTACACAACCTCAAAACCAGGCTTTGTTTGTGACCCCAGAGGTTCACATGCCTGCAGCCTCAGGGTACACTCACTTCAAAGATCAGGAAGTTTTCCTGAAACAACACAGTTTCAGGAAAGAAGCTTTTTTAGCTGAACTTTTCTAGTGAAAACATTCTGCTTTTAGAAATGGTTCAAGACTTTTTCTGGGTTTTTTGGTAGAGAAGAAAAGCCTTCAGAAGATAATATATATATAGTTCAAAGAGGACAGGGACTTGACTTGTCTTTTTCTGGTAGCAGGACGTCGGGAATGATGGACATACCTGTGTCAAAGGCCCTGGAGGTGTCTGGTACATCTGCACAGGTGGCACAGAGGACGGTGTGTGAGCAGGAGCGTAGCTCTGCTGCAGCTGTGGTGGGGTCAGGTACGGGTTGGCTCTGCTGCTCAGGGTGGTTTGTCTGTAGGGGTTGTATCCCTGCTGAGGTGTTCCTGGGGGAAGTCCTGCTGCACTTGTGGGTGGGGGACAGCTCTGCTGAGGGGACTGGTAAGGTGGGATTCCCACCTGGGAAGTGGGTGGTGCACTGTAAGACTGGGACTTAGGGATATGTGGTGAAAAGGCATTTTGCTCATCCTGTGACCCAGACACGAGTGGAAGTGAAGTTGGAGGCCTGGAGAAGGATGGTGCTCCAACAGGTGCTGCAGCAGTTGTTAAGGGTGGCTGCCCAATACTCCCAAAGGGATCACTGCTGCTGGGTACTTGAGAGAAATAGTTGAAAGTCTGTGGTGGGTTGGGGCTGGCAGAAGTCTGACCCAAGAAGCTGTCCTCTTCCCCAACATCTGCAGAATCATCTGGAAAAACACAAGGATCACCAGAGACACTTGTGAGATGTTCAAACCAGCTAATGTATGAAGTCAAAATGTTCTGTAACATTATCAGCTATTGCCAAAACTGTCACTCCCCACAAAGCCAAAAGGATTACAAAGCTTACACATCCTTGATGATTAAGGACATCATAAAATGAAACAAAAGATACAGAGTCTTCAAGAACATTTAAAATGGACCATAAAAGTCATTCAGCATACATAGGAAAAGCAACAAATATTAAAGTAAGAGACCAAAGAATAACTGCAGTCAGGACCTACCCAAGGCAACTTGGCAGGCACTAAAATCCCTCCCAACTTCACTTATGCCTCACAAATGCAAGAGCAGCCCTGGTTCATAACCTTTCACCACATAAACAGTTACTAAGCATAGAGCTTTATGCTCTAATTTTTAGACTTCCAAGATCAAATTAAAAATTAGAGATTAGGAACATTCCCAAATAGGCCAAAGCTACTGGTTAACCAATCCATTCTTGCCTGCTGCTCCAGCAGAGCCCTCACAAGGTTTGTCATTTGACTTGCAAGGTGGCCATTAACTTATGATCCCAAGTCACTTGATGAATAGGACTTACTCCAGTTCTCGCTAAAAATACTATTCTAGCCTGGCATAAAAGCTAAATTTCTGGTGCAGAACAATCAGCCCCCATTCTGCATAACTGCAGGAGAGGGCTAAAAAAGGTGCAAGGCCATGACTGCCCTTTCACACTGAGAAAATAAACTAGGTCCTGGTCAATCACAGTTTTCTGCTTGGCAGTGATTTAGGAACAAGTTGTGGGGGGGGAGAGAAGAGGTTTGACATTATTAGAGCTCTCACAGCTAAACCTGTAATGGTCTGAGCACCACTGCCTGCCTGCTGAGGGAACAGCACCTTGCAAGGAGTCAGTGCAATCTGAAATGGTTAAAACTGTTTCATCTGGTCTGCCAGTCAAACGACCCCCAGGCTGTGGGGAAGGCACCACAGAGGTAGGTATTGCTGCCTCTCTGTTACTCAGCCCCCAGACCAAGTGTCTCTGCAGCTACAAACAGACAAAAGCAAATGTCTTTATCTGCAGCCAATATAACTGTAATAGAGAGAATCAAGGGAGTACAGAGGAATCCACGGAGAGGACTCCCTAGGAAGCTGCTGTTCTAATTAATTAATCATAAAAGAAGCAGCCGCCAAGATTAAAAAGAACTATTTTAACCATCTTTTATTTAGCAGCCTTTGCAGACAGCGTCGATTTGAGGCATCACCTGCCTTATCAATTACTTACCTTATGCTTATCAATTTCTCTTACTTTCACCTACGTCACTTTATCCCGCTTACAGAACAAATCCAAAATCTGTGTGTGTAGGCCATCACGTGGAGGATGCTGAAAGCATTTACAAGCAATGACCACTCTGAAGACAGGCCTGGGGATTATCTCCCAACTACAAGCAGAATAACCATTTATTCTAAATAAAAAGTCTCAACTTCTAAACAATAAAATCCTCCTTCCTTCCATATTTCATAAACACTGTGGAGCAGAGGGAAGCATATTGCACGCCACACTGTCCACTCAGCTTTCCATAATAACTGGCAGCAGAGCAGGCAATTCACCTCACCATGTCAAGTCACCTTAAATATGTACCAGAGTACTGAAGGGTTCCCAAGGTCTTTACCAAATGCCCATTCACAAAACACCTACTATTCTCCAATTTCAACTGGGTTTTGGAGATTTTGTGTAACTGCAGCTTTCCCTGCAAAATGAGGATGACAAAACTTCTGCCAAAAAAAAAAATTATATGTATATACACACACACATGCAGTATTCCAACACAATACATTACTTTCTATCTTGTCTCCTCCTAATTTTGCAAACGCTACATTGGAACCTAAGCCCAGCCTGGCAGTAAAACAAGCACAGCATGTGAATTTAAAATAATGAGCATACAGTTTTGATACACAAGGGCAATGTTCTTCCCATGTACAAACAGTTTTCCTTCAGCTGTGACTGTGTAAGCCTCCTTTACAACCCTCCCTACATAAGGCAGAACCTCATCATTCACAGACTGTCACCAAACAGCCACAAGTGACATTAATCCCCTTCCTCACTGGGAACATTCCTCTCTACCTACAGTAAATATATTGGCCACGTCACCCATCCCTGAGCCAGTGAATGTATCTTTTATTGTCAAATTGCAAAGCTCAAACCACTAATTACTTGCTCCTGGAGACAGATACAACAAATTAATGACTGCACACAGCTTCCCAACGTTGGCTGTCACATATCAAACAAACCCCGAGACCGATTCTTATTACATTTCACACAATTTAAAATTCAAACTCGAGAGCTTGTTCTTTTCTGCTTTATACCATGATTCAAGATACAAACTATTCTACACAGCCAGATCCCAGCAACACCTGGCTGGACAGATGGTGAGTGCAACTGAGTATGGGAACAGAGCATTTAACAGGACACAGGGCTTGCTCGGACAGACACAGAATATGGCACAACCTTTGCACTAAAACTCACTCCAGCCGCAAAACTGTGAATCCTCATCTGATCAAATTTTAGGTGAAATAAGAGAATACGATTCACCACCTTAATGAATGAAATCCTATCAGATTTTCTCCCTGGATGGCTTCAAAATCTTCAAGGATGGCCATGACAGTCATTTATGTAAAGCTACTGGACAGATCAGCACTTAAAAATTACTCTATTTCCTTTAATAAAAGTTAACACATATTTGCAAGAAAGAAAAACTATACTGATTGCACAATGGAATCAGTAAATGTGTCAACCAGTTAGATACTTAAGTAGGGGTAATATTCTAATGCTTTTATCCCTCCCACCCAAAAAATGTAGTTGAGCTAAAAAAAATGTTTCAAAGCCATAATTGGCAAACATTTTATTAAATGGACAGAGATGGACTGCACTGATTTCCAGCTATATTAAAGCTTATTTTAGCTAAGATAGCACAGTGTTGAAATGAAGTCTTGGATTTTGGACTCAACAGAGAATGGTTTGGGTTAAAAGGGACCTTTAAAGGTCATTAGTCCAACTGCAACACGTACAGTGCAGTAAAATTTGAAATACCTGATTTCTAGATGCATTCCTAATGTTCAGGGCTTTAATGTCAGACTGAACACACTCCGGGAAAAATCCATTCCTTTATCTGAAACTGCTGGAGGACCAGATTCCAACTGGTGCTGGGAACACCATTAGGGCATTAGAAGGAAAGGATAACAGAGCCAGGATTAAATTAGCATGGATATTTAAAGGTGCCTGCTTAACTTGCTATTTTCACACAGGGAAACCAGAAGATAGAATGGGAGAGGAGCTTAAGGAAAGGTGAAATCACTAAGCACGCACTGAATGGAAGCACTGACACCTTTAAATGGCTGAAAGGAGTACCCTAAAACACCGAACAGGCGACAAACACCCCCCTCTCCTCAGGTACAGCGCTAAACCCCAAAGAGACGGGCACCAAACCCCAAAGGCACGGCCACCAAACCCCAAAGACAGCAGCACTGAACACCATGAAGCATAAGCACTGGACCAGGAGAAGGCAGGACACGTAACCCGCAGTCCGTGCCGAGGCAGCAGCGCTGACACCGGGCTAGGGAAGGCGGCGGGGCCGGGTCGGACCGACACGGCCCTCAGTCAGGGAAGGCCCCTCAGCCCTCAGCGCTCCCTCACCAGGCCCGGCCCCGGGGGCTCCCTCACCCGGCCCCCCACAGCCCGTATACCTGCGGGCAGCAGCGCGGGCGCGGCGGCGGGCGCTTGGCTGACGGGGATGAAGGGCACGTTGAAGCTGAAGTCGGCGGCGGAGTTGGAGAAGAGCAGGTTGGTGCCGGTCCCGGTGCCCGCCGCTGCCGCCGCCCCGGCCCTCGCCGCCGCCATGGCCGCGCCCCGGCCACGTCCCCTTCCGCCCTCACCCAAGATGGCGGCGGCGGCGGCGCGCGCAGGCGCGGGGCGGGCCGGGCCGCCATTCCCGCCGGAAGAGGAGGAGGAGGAGGAAGCGGGAGCAGAGGAAGCAGCAAAGGAAGGAGAAGGAGAAGGAGCAGGAGCAGGAGTAGGAGTGGCGGTGCTGTCCGCGCTGTCCCTGCTGCCCGAGCCGGGCTGGAGAGCGGAACCCCGCGGGCTGCCGGCAGCCCCGCCATGCCGTGCGTGGGCGACTGGCTGAACAACCCGCTGAGCATCGTGCGGGGCTTCTTCGGTGAGGCGGGCGGGGGGGGACCTCCGGCACCCCTGCTCCTCGTTATGTGTGTTTACCTCGTGTTTGTGTGTGTTTTACCTCGTATTTTGTGTGTGTTTTACCTCGTATTTTGTGTGTGTTTTACCTCGCATTTATATACATTTATACCTCACGTTTGTATACATTTATACCTCACATTTATATGTGTTTCACCTCATATTTGTATACTTTTTACCTCGTATTTATATACATTTATACCTCACATTTATATGTGTTTCACCTCATATTTGTATACATTTTACCTCGTATTTATATATATTTATACCTCACATTTATATATATTTGTACCTCATATTTATATACACTTATACCTCACGTTTATATGTATTTATGCCTCACGTTTATAGGTATTTTTACCTCACCTTTATATATGATTTACCTTATGCTTATATACACGTATACGTCACGTTTATATGCATTTATACCTCACGTTTATATATATATATGTTTTATCTCACGTTTATACATATGTTTTAGCTCACATTTATGTATACTTGTACCTCACATTTATATATCCTTATACCTCACATTTATCTATATTTATACCTCATATCCCATCGTGGCTGGGCTTCCCCATGGAAGGTTTGGGAAGGGCTCTCCCCACCCTTGTTACAAGCTCGCTGATGGCTGAAAAGGCCAATGTGATTTAGGCAGGTCCGATGGCAAAGGGCATGGTGAGAAGTGTCCTTTGGTCCATTGGCACTGCTGGCGAGGCACGGTTCTTTTTGCTTTTTATACCTCGTATTTATAGATATTTATACCTCACGTAGAGTGGGAAGGGAGTGCTGCAACAGGTGTAAATTACACCAAAATGCGGGTATCTGTAGCCTAAAATGCACTTATTTCCCCAGAATAGAAGTGAAGGCTCGATTAATGTGAGCGAATGCTGGATGGAAGTCTGTGTTTGGTGGTAATTTTGGTGCTAATACATGTGTAAATGTGTGTGTGTGGTTTTTTTTGTAGCCCAAAATGTCCCGAACTCTGATTGGGAAAAGAAGGTGACCGAATACTTCAAGGAGAAATTAAAAGAAAACAACGCTACTAACTGGGTAAGAGTGTGTTATTCTTTTGGACTCGTGCTTTTTTTCAAGTTTATTTGGTTTTTGCATTCTGTTGTCGTGACTTGGGTTGGAGAAGTTCTTCCCTTCAGTGCCCAGAGTGGGGCTGAGTTTGGGGCCAGGCTTTAGGGTGTCCTATTTACACCTGGGCAGCTTTAACCTGGGTGCAAATCTAGGCTGTGAGAGCCCCCCTGCTCTTTCCTTCAGCACAGGGTGCTGCCAATCTATAGCACAGTCAGTAGATGGCAGGAGCTGACAAATATTGTCAATTTTTGGGCAGTGTTTGTGCCCGCCCTGTGTCCCACCGAGCTTCTCAGCTGCTGGTTATAAACCTCTTCTCTCTGAGCTTTTCTGAAAACTTTGTGTAGGTTTGAGGAAGTAGCTGCCTGGGCTTTCAGGTTTGAGGAGGAAATGGTTTTTCTGCTAAAAACTCTGCTTTGTCAGGCTGGTTTGTGCGGTTGAGCAGGGAAGCTGTGCTTAAGGTTTAAAAATAAAACTTGCACAGGTGGGTTCAAAAGCTGATGGTTTTTTAAAGGGCTGCAGCAAAAATGGCATTTTGGAACATTGCGAAAGGGATTAAAAACTTTCATATCAAATCTGGTTTAGTTATGGCTGAAAAAACAGGTGAAAATTATTTGATTTTTTTCTGTTTCTCTCAGAGTATTTGTACTTAATATTTCAATGATCGTTCAAATCAACCTGCAAATGGCAAAATTTAATTGAATTTGCAAACTTAGAATGAATTGAAAACACACTTTCTTACTCAAGAGAATCATGGGGGAATACATGTTTGTTAAAATGCCATTTCCCATAGGGACACTTCTGGTTTTCCTTGCATTTTAATGTTAGATACAGGTTTTTTTCAACAAAAAGTTGAAAAAATTTAGAAAACTCTATTCTTATTGCAAGTTAAACCAGCTGTTTAGGCATTAATTTTTTTCCCTTCTGTTGCCATTGTCATGTAAAAATACATGAAAAAAGACTTCCCCAGTGTGGACTTGGACATTAATATACAGATTTTCCACAACCTTTTGTTGTAAGAAATTGTGCATGTGATTGCTCCGCTACTGCTGGTACATAAAGCAAGATGAAAGTGCTGTGAAGTGGAAATGAGATGAGTAATAAACTCTGCTTAATAACTTCAAGTTTAAAAGTTGGTTTCAAATGTTGTACAGTTTTCATGCAGTTTCAGTGACTGATAATAATTTCCTTCATAGTCCAATATTGGGACTGGTGGCTTTGGAACTGGAAGAATTTGGGAATTGTTAAGTGATTGGTAATCATAACTATTAGATGTAACAGCCATTGCAGGAAGGTGCTGAGATACACACACTTTGTAACTGCTTGGATTAGGATGACATGTACCCAAAAATTATTAAGTATATTACTCATACAGAGTTTGAGGTAAGTAACTGAGCAGAAGAATATACTGGATGATCAGAGAATAAGTTGGTGACAGTTTTTGTGCTGGTTTGGGCTTACTGCAGAGCACTGCTTAATATGTACCAGTTTCATAGAATAAGCTCTCTTTTTTACAGGTTCCATCACTGAATGATGTTCCTGTCCATTACCTAAAACCCAACAGTTTAGTGAAGTTTCGCTGCATGGTTCAAGATATGTTTGATCCTGAGTTTTACATGGGAGTGTATGAAACAGTTGACTCAAACACAAATGCACGTGTAAGTGAAGTACTGATTTATTATTGTAATAAATATTTATCGTTTTATCCATTCTGGTCCTTGTATTTCTCTAGTTTCTAAGTTAAACCTACGGGATCTAGATGGTATTTAGTAGTGTGTTTGGCCCAAATGTCATCAGTAATACATAACTTGTTACATTTCTGCTGAAGAAAAGAAAATATTACAATAATGAAAGCTTTGGTAGTATATCTGTGTAGGACTTTGGACTGCAGTGTTTTCTGTGTAAGTGATTCCTGTTCAGGATGCTCTCAGAAACAGAATGATTGCATTGCCTTTTTCTTCTTGACAGGTTTTGCATTTTGGTAAATACAGAGATGTGGCAGAATGTGGGGTAAGTTTTATACAAATTTTGAGATGAAATATTAGACAGAAAATTGCCATTTATAAGTGTGATAGAACTTCTTTGGTACTTGCCAGTGGATTCCTGAAGATACTGCTCTTAAAATGCAAAATTAATCTCAAGTTTGGAAAACAGAGCATTCATAACTGCTCACTGGTGTTCTAATTTCTAAGCCTGAGGAGGCTTCCAGCTGTTTCTCTTTTATTTAAAATTTGTTTTGCTTGTGTGGAGGGGGAAGTGCCCATGACTTTTGAAACAGTTACTTCTGGTAGTGCAGTGCAGTTGGAATCAAAGCAATAGACAGAGACTGTTTGGATTCACTGTTTCGTGAATATGTAGTCTTGCATGTTAGTTGTAACTTCTGGCTGAGTAAATGAATCTGTGGGGTTGGTTTAAAAAAAGAAAGCAAACTGTAATCAGGTTTTTAACAAAATTTCCCTTGGTATTCCAGCCTCAGCAGGAAATTGATTTGAACTCCTCACAAACAGTCACCTTGGAGAGACAGACTTTCTACTGCGTTCCAGTGCCTGGTGAATCTGCATGGGTGAAAGAAATATCTTTTTTGGCTGAGCTAGTGCTCTGTTACACAATCAGTGATCACCAACTAATTAGATTTAAGGAGATAAGTTTATTTAAAGATGCTTTTTTTTCTCAGTGAATCAGGTGGGTTTAGAAAGAGAAAAAAGGAAATATTGGTGGTGTGTTATATGCACAAAGACGATGCAAATGAATTTAGGAGCATTGCTTTTTGATAGGGATTTAAACTAGATTTGCATGTTTCCTTGGGGAGGTCTTGAGAATTAAGGTTAATTTCTATTTGCAAGTGCTTAGAAGAAGGTAAATTTCAGTTGAGCTATGAGCATTCCACCTGTAAAAACACCTGTAGCTGAGCATTTTATGACAATAATTCCTAGAATGTTGAATTATTTTAATAATTTGACCACAGGATGTCATTTTATCAATGAGTACAGGAAACAAATTCATTTTTTGGTTTTTTTTTTTGGTTTTTTTTTTATTTTGGGGAGAAACAAACCATCTTCAATTTCTCCTAGTAAATGGAAATTGAATTATCTGAGTGAAATGGATACGAGATGTTTATTTTAACACCTTCTAGGAGTTTTATATTCTCCAAGACAGTGGGGGAGAGTCCTAGAAAACTTAATGTGTGTTGTATTTTGTGATACGATAAGAACTCGTTGGTAAAATCTATAATGATTTGATATTTCATATTTTGAGTTCAGAATTTAAGATATCTACTACTTGTCATTGGCACAGAAGGCTAATGCAGTTTCAAATTTAGCAGCTACCACAAGTTTTGTAATAAAATGACTGATAAGAGTGTTTGAATGAAGCTTAAAGCAGAGTACAGCAGTAGTGGAAGTGAGAAGTGAGCTGGACTCATGAAAATCATGAGCAGATTTCAGTGCTTGCTAAGAGAAGGAACCTTTTTCAAAAAGAATTTACAAGTGTAGCACTGCTAGTGTCTTACATGTCAGCATTTTCTGTGTGTTTCTTCTAAAATTGATAATTATTACATCAAGTAACAAGTCATTACATATTATAATATCCACTCTTGAGGGTTGAGATGTGGAAAATTCTTGAGTTTTTTATTTGTTCCTGACCACAAGTGTGTTCTCTGGGAATAAAAAAGTCTCCCTTTTTTAGAGACTGATGGTGGAATAGCACTTGGTGGTTTGTAGTTTCTATTTCCAACAAAGCCACTGACTCTGTACACTTCACAGCAGGTTATTTATATGTCTAAAGAAGTGACATCTCTGTAACAGTTTGAATCGTTATTTTAATGTCTTGCTCTAAATAGAGCACTAGGATTTTGTTTTAAAAAAGCCCACAAACCTTACTGTGCTGAAGTTGTCTCTGCTCAGTCTGTGGTTGTCCTTAATCCCCAATTTTACGCGTATATCAGTGCAAGCCAAGCCCGAGTTAGCCCTTCAACTTCCTACACACCCAGTCGCCACAAGAGGAGCTACGAGGAAGATGAGGATATGGATCTGCATCCATCCAAACAGAAGGAGCAACATATGGGTAACAGTCACTATTGATGAATAGTTAGGATGTGTTTCCAGAATTTGTCCAGATTTCACGTTTAAAAACTGAAATATTTGCAGCTGTGTTGGTGCAGCCTTTATAACTCACTTGGTGGCTCTGCTGAAGCCATCAGTGGTTTGATTTGAGGTAGTGTGGGAGAGCCTGCAGTGTTACATGTGTGCTGTACGACTTGTTGGCATTACTTTGTGGAGTTAATTGATAAAATCAATACTTTGTACAGCAGCACTTGAGTATTGCCTTTGGTGTGGAACAGCACACAAACAATTTAGAGCAGCAG
The DNA here is from genome assembly GCA_035583185.1 of Anabacerthia variegaticeps. Classification (NCBI taxonomy): domain Eukaryota; kingdom Metazoa; phylum Chordata; class Aves; order Passeriformes; family Furnariidae; genus Anabacerthia; species Anabacerthia variegaticeps. The sequence continues at coordinate 30,499,338 of JAWWEW010000166.1, read as the reverse complement.
GTTGAACTTCAGGAGTTTGGGTTTAATTTCCCACTGCATTACAGATTGCAGGGTAATGGGAGGGGAATCCTGTAATTTTGTCTCTCTCATGCTGCCTGTGGGTCTTACTGTGTAAATTGAATCTGAACTCTGTGTCAATTAGATGCTGCTTTGCTGCAGAGTATACATCTAACAAATATCTTTGAGTCTTACCTTTCTTCCAACATGGTCTGCTAATCCCACCTCATAGAGGAACAAGACTCATGTCAGACACTTGTAGCATCTTGAAGAAAGCTATTTAAGCTTTTCAGAGGATGGCATTTCCAACACTAGCAGCACACAATTCTTACTTATGTTGTAATTGGTCTGTGAGCTGTTTGTTTTGATGCTCATCTCTGGAGATGCCACTCACACTGGAATGGGGTTTTTCTTCAAGATTTTGGCAAGTTTTCTCTTCAGCAAGAGAAAATTAGTTTGAGTTGTTAGTCCTGTTAAAGAAAAAAGTGTAGAAGTTACTGCCTTCTTTGTTCAGTGTTCTGTGTCTGTTGGGTTCATTAGCTGGACTCAGGATTTTCCTTTTGTATTCTTGCCAGTTTGCAAGGCAGTTAAGACTGGATTGTCTTCGTGCCCAGGGCTGATCAGTTGTAGAACACATTTTAATTGCTTTATTATTGCTGAAAATCCACAGAGATTTTTAATGTAAACTGATTCTTTATGCATATTCTTACCTTTAGGAACTATATGTTTTTTTAAACATGAAGTGCAGAAATATATTGCCTTTGCAGTCCTATGAGAGAAATCCTAGAAGTCCTAGAGAAAAATCATTCACCTGATGTAAACATTATGTTTTGAAAATCAGATTTCTGGCCACGTTTGGGTTTCCAAGATGCACAGATCTTTACCAGTACTCTCACTCTCACTTAGCTTGATAATATAAAATACACATTTGTGAGACTTCTTTGGATTAAGAGTGTATTCTGTCAAATATATTGCATTATTAAACATTTATATCTCTAATGTCTTGATAAATTAGCTTAATTCTGTCTTGCGCCCTGAAGAATGTTGTTCAGTTTTGCATTTCTGTTTAAAGAGCATACAAATCCTGTATTTTTCAGATAGTGGAGGTGATATCCATGGATGTGTGGAGCCAAAAAGATTAGAAACAGAAGCTCCTGCTGGTCATCATCTCATTTCTCCCAACTGCTCCCCTCCACTTGACCTGAATTTTCCATTGCCGGGAGAGAAGGGACCAGCATGTCTTGTAAAGGTAACAGAAGGGGAGAGGCGATGATGAGCAGGGCTGTGGCCTCAGAATCTGAAGTTAGAATGCCAGTAGTTGGTCTTGCAGGGGTTTATAGGCACAGAAATTGTCTCTCAAGTCAATTCTTTTTCTGCAGATGATTGCATTCCTTCTTTTTACTATTGCATTGTTTCTCTTCTTGAGTGCTGCATTTTAATTGCTGAAATCCCTCCGCAGCATTTATTAGAGTTTGCACCTACTCACCACACTCAGCTTAAAAAACCAGTCCATTACTAGATGCTTGAGGATGTAGCTGGTATTGAGTCCTGGTATTTTTGCTTTTAGGATTTTTCCTCTAAAGGAAAGAGAGTTATGATGGAAAAAGCTGGAAAAACAATAAACTACACGTTTGTGTATTGTATTTTAAATAATCCTTGATTCACTATTATGCTATATTGACTATGAAACTTCAACACAAAATTTCTCTGCTGTTTCTATGTTGACTTCTTTTACACAGCAAATCTTGATAAAACAGAATATAGTTTTTTACATTTCTATGGCAAAGAATGCCAATAGAAAAAAAAAAGGGAATCACAGAAACTCACTTTTCTCATGTAAGCTTACTGAGACCACAGGCTGGAGGTGACTTCTTCACCCAGGCTGTTCTCAGTGCACAGCTGAGCCTCCTGAGCTATTCCCTTCTGTCTGTGTTTGTTGCCATCCTGCATCTGGCCCACCTGGCTCTGTATTTTCTCTTTGGGGCAGATCTATGAGAGCTGGGAGAGCTTCAAAGTCAATGACGTGCTGGAGGTTTATGGGATTTTGTCCGTGGATCCGGTGCTGAGCATAGTGAACAATGAGGAGAGGTAAGGCTGCCCTGAGCTGAAGGAAATGTTACTGCAGTGAGCTGATAAGGAAATGTGTAAATACATCCAGTTGTGCTCAAGAGGTGAATTTTGTTGTTTAAAAAGCCTTGATAAGGAAGATGTTAGATCAGCATCCTGTAAACTGAAGCCCAGTGTGCTTTGGTCCATCCATGCCCTTGGATACACAGCATCTTTTTTTTAGGTTGTTGTACAGTCTCTAAAGCTATAAAGTCTAAAAAGCTAAATGTTTGGTACTTTTCATGCCTATTAAACTTTCACTGAATGAGTGAATAGGGAACAAAGCTTTCAAATGAGCTTTAAAATTATAATGTCTTTTTGAGGTAATTTCTAAGTCCATAAAAATTGTTACCATAAGCATTTCAGAAGAATATAAAAAAAAGGTTTTTGTGTCTGCATGGAGAGCGATAGTGACCAAAATGATTAAAAGTTGGGTTGATTTTTTCATTAATTAGGGTATATCATCATGTTATACCATTCGTAGAATCCTCCCATTTCACCTGCTGTTCTGCAGTTACTTGCAGTTACAAACTGACCCAAGATGCAAGAAGTCAGTTTTTAAAACAAAACTCTTTGCCACTCTAACGTAAATACTACTGATGTCTTGAACCATTGCACTTTGAATTATTTCTGTTGGTGATCAGTACAATATCCAGAGTGCAGTGTGAATTCTTTATAGTGCCAACTTCTTAAAAATTAACTCAGCCTGGTCAGCTGCTTTTGGTTATCATCTGTCTGACAGCTAATCCCAGACTGACAGATCAGTTGGTCTGTCAGGGGTTGTTGTCTTTTCTTCCCCATGTGTCATTCTATCACAAATAGACAAAATGGTGGCATTTAGCAATGTTTTGAATGCAAACAAAAGACATTTCTTTTAATGGAAAGAGTGGATAATGTGTTGGTGAACTGCTGAAGTGGCTTTGCAGTTATAAAGCCTGTCAGCTTTTAGAACCCCAGGACAAGCTGATTAAATTTGTGCTAAACTTTTCTGCCTTCTGATACAGTCACTTTAGGGATTTTAGTTTCCACATGACAAATGAAAACCACCTGGAAGGAGTTTTTTAAGACATCTTCAGGGAGAGCAAAGCTTGTGTACCCCTAAAATTAAGAGGTAATAGCTCCAGGTTTGAGATGAGGTACATTAGGATCTATTTACTCATTGCTTTTCTACTCAGCCAGTGATAAAGCTCTTACGTGACTGTCTAGTAGATTTTGTCAGGCTCCAGAACCCAGGAAAAAAGGAAACCTGTGCATCCACAGACAAATGTAATAAATCAGGGCCTTATTTTCTTAAAGGTTACTGTTTAGACTTTGTTGAGTACATGCTGGACAGAATAGTGTGTAACATTTTGCTTGAAGCTACAGATCACAAAATGTGGTCTTGTTTGGTTTGGGGGGGTTTGTTGTTTCTGTTGTCTGGGGTTTTTTCCAGAAAAGTGCTATCTGATTATTTTTCTGAAAATCATAGAATCCAGATTTTTCTGGCCAAGCATGCTTTGACATTTCTGTATCCTTATATGATTGTGATTTGGTATTTATGGTGTTTATAAGTTTGCAAGTGGGAGGAGTTCCCAGGAGCTGGGAGCGGATGTTGTTTGTTCTGACATACTCTGTTCTTGGCCTGGTTCCAGCTGCCCTTAGTCAGATGGAGAGAAATTTGTGTGGAATGTTTCTAAGCCCAGTTGTGCTGTGCCCTTTCTAGGGATAGCTCAGCCCTTGATCCTATGGAGTGTATGGACACGGCAGAGGAACAGCGAGTACACAGCCCTCCTGCCTCATTAGTGCCCAGAATCCATGTAATTTTGGCACAGAAGTTGCAACACATTAACCCTTTGCTGCCTGCCTGCCTTAAGGAAGAGGAGAGTAAAACCTGTGAGTATCTGAACCCTGTGCACACAGGAATGGGCACTTTCCTGGCACAGGTCAGCAAACACTGCTCTGCTCAGGGGCAGCTGCCTCAGTGGCAGGGTTTGAATTTAAATCCTGGTAAATGGAGGAACCATCTAATGCTGCAGAACTGAACAAGATGCAAGTGTTTGTGATGCTTGTGTTTTCACTTGTCTGAAATAAATATGATTTATATGAAGCTTGCTTTTGCATTCTACATGCCCTGGGATTTTACCAAGATGCTCAGCTATAAGATTTGATTAAGTTTTCAAATGGAGTTGTGAATTGCTGGAAAATTAGATTTCCAATTCAGTATGATAGTGGGAATAAGAAACATAGTGACAATATAAAGAATCATAATACTGTGCAGAAAACAAGGCAATTCTGGTTTTAAAAGACTGTGCTATTCCTTGTGGTCTGTTTGACTGCAATTTTTTTTTTTGTCATTGCATTATTGCTTGCAAACTTCTGATATTTATAATTTTCTTCCTTGAGTGCCTTGTATTGGTTGTCCTGAGCTGTGCTACGTCAGGGGGTTTTTCTGCCTTTAATATAAAATGGATAGGCTGTGATTTTAGAAATTTGGCTCCAAACTTTATAGCCTTCTGTAAATGCATTACACAGTATCTAATTTTAAAAATAGAAAGCATTTCCAAGGAAATGTTGAGGGATTCAGGTTATCCAAAGCCAGTAATTGCTCAGTTGGAAAAGCTAATGAATGTTTTTTTTATTTGTCCTTGACTGCTCTGGAATAAACATTTTTCCTCATCAAATTTCAATAGAAAATAAGATTTATAGAGAGGGAACAGGGTGAGAAACACATTTTCTGACCTTTGTTGTCTTCTGCTCTTTTGTTAGTTGTTTCTAATTTCATGTCTGAGCTGTCATCAGTGAGAGCAGAGTTGCTGGGGTTCCTCACCCATGCCCTCTTGGGAGACAGTTTGGCTGCTGAATACCTTATATTGCATCTCATCTCTACAGTGTAAGTATTTAGATGTTTGAAATTTTATATATTCATCATTTAAAAGATATCTCTTTATGAGGTTCATCACCAATCTTCAAATAAAGGACACAAATAGCTTAAAGAGTAGTTTTTCCAGTAGTACTTTGTCCAGCTGGAGTTGTTCTGTCATAATAGACACAGAGGCAGATTTCATTGTCTGAAATAGCAGTAAGTATTGACAAAAGGCCAGTTTTGTGGCTTTTGTTGCTCCTTTGACAGTTGAACCAATCTCTAAGACACACTTTTAACAGAGGTACGAAGACCTCTTTCTGCCTCTAGCTTCTTCTGATGAGTAGGACCTGGAACTGACTTCTCAAAGATGGCAGGAGTTATTGTTTATGTGTTACAAGATACTGAAAGGTACATTCTGAGAATTCATTTAATTGAATGTAAACATGTTTAATGATAAGTTCAAGTGGACCCCCATTTAGCATATGATAGTAATTTACTCTTATGTGGGTTTAAACTGCCACTGGGTGAAAGGGCAGCATCATTTGACTCATTAAAATCTCAAGTATGAAACTTCAGACAGTGTGTTTTGATTAGATTAAATATAGTTGTCAGGCTCAAATTTAATGTTAGTCCTTTTAGTCTTCAAAATTAAAATAGATTCTGTTTTCATTCTCAGTGGGACTGTGAATGCTCTGACACTTAGACTAGAATGTATTTTCTCTCTTAGCTGGTATCACAAAAAAGTTGAGAGTTGTCGAGAGTGGGGAGAAGATACACAGTAAGAAGAGGGAGAGGAAAGCTGAGGGGAGGTAAAGGAGATGAACAAGTTGATAGGCAGGGAAATTGAGATTGTGCACGAGAAAGGAAAAGAATGAAGTGTTTTTATTGAGGAAAAATAGAGTACAAGGAGAACAGAACGTCTGGAAGGCACATGGCAGGGTCCCAAGCACTGAATGTCCTGGTTTTGTGCAGCACAGCCTTCAGGAGCAGCTTCAGCCTGGCTCAGCTCCTTGGACCCCGGGCAAGGAAGGAGAGGTGGCTGTTACTGATGTATTAGTGCTGAAATGCTGCTGGCTCTGAGACACCACACAGCACCCAAACTGAGTGATACCTGTAGTCAGTGTTAACCAGAGTTTTACCTAACCTCTGTTATTTTTGGTGTAGTTATGCAAGACGGGATGTGCTTCCTCTGGGAAAATTCGCAGTCAACTTGAGCGGGTGTCCGAGGAACAGCGTCTTCACTGAGCATGTCTACCGCATCATCCAGCAGCTGGTGCCAGCAGTAAGCATTGGGCTGCTTCATTGTTCCTGGGCATGGGTGCTGTTCTAATTGTTGCAACCAAGCAAACAATACTTTAGGTCAAGGCAGGCTGCCTAAATGAGGGCTCCTGCTGCCCGTTTGGGGAGCAGATAACAGTGGAGATGTGGCTTGCCTGTGTATTCAAGTCTCTATTCCCTCATCAGCTAGGATGGACATGGAATGAAATCCTCTCCTCAGGGGTGTTGAACTGACAGATGCTGCATATTTTATTTCGTCCTTCTGGATGTATATTTTTAAACATTTAGGTCATTTAATGAAGGTGTCTTTATGGTTTATTCCCAAATTTGTGGACACCGCTTTGCATAGGAATTCAGTTTGGGGTCATAATAACAGTATTGCTGCAATAAATCCCTTGTTGTGTAGCTCACCCTAGATGTGCGGTACGGGTGGTAGGAGTTGTGAACAGCATGATTTGCCTTTGGGAAATTTGTACTTCAAGCACGGGGCACTTTGGGATATGCTGTGGTAAAAGGTTTTGCCTTACTTGCTGTGCAGGTGCCCAGTGCTGCTGGGGGGCTGGAGGAGGGGGGCTGTGCTGATGAGTGTGCTGTGTCCTTGCAGTCCCACCGGCTCCAGATGACCGTGGAGAACATGAACCAGTCGCGCTTCATCCCGCACAAGGACTACGCCGCCAACCGCCTGGTCAGCGGGGTGCTGCAGCTCGCCAGCAACACCTCCCTCGTGGTGGATGAGACTCAGCTTGAGCAAGGACAGCTTGACACGACAGGTACACAGCTCTTGGCTTTTCAGGTCTCATCTGGAAGGTTAAAAGCTGAAGTATTTTGAGATAGTGATGCTAATTGTGTCCCAGCGGTGATGGCCTGTCACAAAACTGTGGTTTCTCTATCCTGTTTCTTTGCTGTGAACTAACTTCCTGCTAGCCTGCAGCCTTCTCAGGCAACTTAAGGCAAATTTGGATAATTCTTCATTACCAAAATAACTCTGATTAATTACAGTGGCCTTTCAGTTTCCTCTGGTAATTCCTGAAGTGGGGAAGCATATGCTGTTGCCTTATGCTCTATACTTTTACTGTATATTTGGAAACCATCCGTGAGAACCCAGCTAAGAGCTGGAGATGAAAAGATTGCTATTACTCTGTGAAAGAGAGTGTTGATTCTGTCTTACAAGCTGATGTAGCCCTGTGTAGCATGCTTTCTGCAGAGCTTTAGACCATTTATTTAATTTTAATTTACATAAAAGCTGAGTTGCACCTATTAAATGTTCAGTAACTGGAGAAGCACAGTACAGGTATCTGTGGTGACACCTGGGGCTGTCCTGTGCAGGGCCAGGAGATTCTTCTAAAGAAGAATAGAAAATCACTGCAAGTGACTTTATTTTAAAATAAAAGCTCTGTCTGGAAAAACCTGCTGTGTTTTTTTTAAGTACTGCTCTTATAAATTGTTAATTGAACTTATTCAATTGCTCTTGAGTCTTTAGTGTTATTTTGTTACTCTGCTTTAGTAAAGTTACAAAATTTCACTAAAGTAAAACTAGTAACAAACTTTGCATTGCCTATTTCCAAAAAAAGCAGTCAAAACATGGAAAGCTCCCATTTAGGGAAAAACTCTTGCTGTGCTGATAGATAGGTTTTCTAAAATGTCCATAATGTCTAAGAAAACCTCAGCATTTAATGAAAAATAATACTGTAGGTATTAAAAGTTGCAGATAAAAAGGCTTGTTAATTTTATTTCCTTTTAGGTGTGATGTTATTATCCACTGAATTTAGAGAAAAAAGTAAAAATATTTAATTTCTTATAGCAATCTTGGGAACAAAATTTAATTCTAGAGAAAAGTGTCTTCAGATCTAGTAGTTGGTTTGGAGCTCTTGGAAGATACAGCTTAGAGATTTCAAATGGCAAAATGTCCCAGAAGGAAACCATAATATTCAGTTTGCCTTTATAATTCCTGAAAGGCAAAACCATTACAGTAGATGTGTGATTTGACACAGTGACACTGCTCCAGAGAAATTCAATTTGTCAGCTACATGTTGGTATTTCAAAAAGAGAAGTCCAAGAGTCAACCAGTAAATTCATCAGTCCTAATTTTTTATATTTTAATTAACCTAATTCCAGGTAAGGCAAGTGACTACTATAAAAATTTGACAAAGTGAGTGGTAGTGCTTTGTCCACTTTTGAGGAGAGATTTGTTTGTTTTTTCTCTCTAAATAGTTGTCTGGCTTTGTAGGGTAGATAAAAAACCTGAGCTATGAACACATGTATTAAGCCAGATCACTTGAAATCAAGAATTGTTAGTTTTGATTTCAAGAAATGGTTGTATCTCTCTGGAAGACACCACAGACACAAGAAGAAACAGGATGCTTGCAAAAACTCTTCTGCTAGCTGCTCTTTAAAAACAGATCGAAACAGAAATCAGGGCCGGCATTTGTTTGGGTCCAGTGCTCAGGGAATTTGTTCTTGCTTTTCCAGGTGTCCACAATGTGACAGCGCTGGGCAATCTGATCACTTGGCAGAAGGTGGATTATGACTTCAATTACCACCGGATGGAATTCCCATGCAACATTAATGTCCTCATCACCTCAGAGGGCAGATCCCTCCTGCCGGTACGGCCTCTCCTCCTGGATTTGGCAGGGAACTGCAGCTGGCAGCTGCTGCCCAGAGCAGGCCCTGCCAGGGACAAGTGCAGGCAGGAAGGCTGCCTTGTGACCAGGGCAGGTGTGACACTGGCACTAGTTACTGCCCTCGCCCTCGTGGCTGCAGCCCAGCCAAAAACCTGGTCATGGGAAAACCAGGAGAGGGACCTTCCCTCCTTTTTGTGAGCAGGGATGGTGAGGCAGTGACGGTCCCAGGGATGGGTAAAGGCTGCAGATACTCAAAGCAGTGTTTGAGGTGCTGGGCACAGGAACAGAGAACAAATCTGGCACTGCCCCTGGAGCAGCCTAAGCTTGCAAACATCTCATCTCTGGCATTCAGCTTGATCAGCTGAGCCTTTGCTCTGCTGGCTCCTGCTTGAATGAGAACTGCACACTCTTTGGACTGGGAACAGTCCAAACAATTTAGAGAATTGTCTTACCTTAATTCTGGGAATTAGTGACTTCTGTTGGGTCTGAGAGTAAATTGATCTTGGAACAGTGAACAAGAGGATGTGGAAAGAGATGATTGTGATTTTATCTTTCAGTCAGATTGCCAAGTCCACTTACAACCCCAGATCATCCCCCCAAACATGGAGGAGTACATGAGCAGCCTCCTGACAGCAGTGCTCCCATCTGTGCTGAACAAATTCCGGATTTACCTGAGCTTGTTGAGGCTGCTGGACTACAGTATATCTGATGAAGTGACCAAGGTAAGGAAGACTCTACTAATACATTTTCAACTGCATATTTGGATAGAAAACACCTTAATAGACTGTTACTGTGCTTTCCCGTTGCTCTCCTTGAAGTTTTCTAAGAACAAAACAGAAGCATTTTCATGTCCTGGATGTGTCTTCAAGTATTTGTAAAGCAGGCACTGAAATAAGTATAGTACAAATAAGAAACAGTACATGCAAGCTGCTTTCTGACACCCCCTTTGAAAACTAATTCTTTTCAAAGATGAGAAGTAGCCTATTTTTGCTCAGGCTCTGGACAGCAAGGAGTTGAAACGCTGCCCTGTAATGTACAGGTAGTTGAGGTGTTTAGCTCCTTAAAAGCTTATCTCGAGGTAGAGGTTCTGTTTTGCTCCATAACTCCACGCTGTTGTTTCCAGGCAGTGGAAGAGGACTTTGTGGAGATGCGCAAGAACGACCCTGAGAGCATCACAGCCGACGACCTGCACAAGACACTGCTCGTGGCCAGGTGGGTGGTGCTCCTTGTCCTGCCTGAGGCTTCCCACAGACTGTCTCAGTGTCAGCCAGCAGCTGGATTTAGCTGTGCCAGGCTGGGAGGCTGTCAAAGGTGGCATCTCCTCTCCCTTTGTTCCTCTTGTCACAGAGAGGAAAGTATTCCCTCCCCACTTTCTTCCCATGCTTCCTATTTCCTAGGATACTGAAAGAAGGGTGGTTTGGGGCTGTTGGTTTTCCCCCCTGCCACGAGCAGGAGCTGTTCCTGAAATGGCTGTTTGTGTCCCCCAGGTTCCTGTCACTCAGTGCGGGGCAGACGACGCTGTCGAGGGAGAGGTGGCTGAGGGCAAAGCAGCTGGAGGCCCTGCGTAAAGCCCGGCTGCAGCAGCAGCAGTGTGTCAATGGCAATGAACTGTAACACGCGGGGATGGTGCTGTGCAAATCTGTCTAATCCTAGGTGGAACCCATACTAAGATTGGAATATTGTTTATACCAGTTTTTGTAGATAATTTATACCAAAAAGTTATGGATATTTACCCTTGCAGTCTGAACACGCTTAACTCTGTTCAGCCAGTTAAACATATTTTATGGAATTTTTTTGGACCCTGTTTTGTAATTGAAAATTGGTAACAATGAGCAAATTGTTTGATATTAAACTTTAATACTGAAGTTGCATACACTTATTTCCTTTAATAAGAAAATGTAACCCAGAGCCTTTGTGCACAGCTGTGGTGGGCTGTGTTCTGGAATACATGTGTGCTCTAATTGCTGAATGGCTGAATTCTGAGGATCAGAGCTCTCAGCTGGGCAGCAGCTGCAGGGGGTGCTGACTTTAGCATGGAGCTCCTGTGTTGTGCTGGGAGCTGAGGCAGCATAATGGTGATGACATTGTGGCACAGAAAGTGATTTGATCTTACCCATGACCAGGTCAGGTATGAAATACATCTTTATTGTGCTTAGAGCAGAACATTACTAACTTCTCAGATACCTCTAATGAGCTTTATTCTGGCACAACTTCTTAAAAAAGCCCACACTGACTGGAGAATTGGTGGTGCATATTTGTACAAAACATGTCTTACTTTCTGCCTTAGCAGTACTGCAGTGTGTTTAAAGGGTTGGAATAATATCACTGAAGCATTCAGAATGGTCTCTCCATACCTTATTCCTGCTCTTCACAGGACGTGCTGCCCCAAACAGGACTTGCAAAACTAGTTTAACAAGGGTGGCTTAAGCAGTGAAATGTTAAACCCATACTGAGCTGGGCATAATGCAGAAAGGCTGTATTGTGGGGCTGTCTGTGTGGAGACAGCCTGCAGAGTCCATGCTGGAGCCACTTCTAGATTTTGCTTCAATTAATGCTTTTCTAACAACAAAAAAGGCTCCTGCCAAATTTCCATTAAGCTCAGACCACCTTAACTTGGATTTTTTTCCAGACTGAGATCATGTGAACAGAAACCCCCTTTTTTACTGCTTTTTTTCCTATTCTAATTATGATGGTTCTGCTGTACAGCCAATCTGGATATTTTGTCTCAACCCACTGAGTATTTTATTATGGAAAATAATTTTTGTGAATCTTGAACTTGAGCCAAGTTTGATGCCCTTTTGAAAACACTTACAGCTTTTTTTTTTTTTAACACCAAAGTGAATATTCATGATTTCCTCTGCCTAGCACTGTCCAGTGAAGGAAATGAAGTCTCGGTGGTGCCAGGATGGGACAAGAGGCGCAAACACAGGAGGTTCCCCTCAAACACTGCAGACTCTTGCACCATAAGGGTGGCTGAGCTCTAGAAGAGGTAACTCAGAGCAGTGCCAAGTCTCCCTCCTTGGAGGCTAAGAGTATGAGGAGGTGAGGGTTTGTCTCTTCTCAGTATCAAGAAAGAGGACAAGGAAATGGGCTCAAGTTGCAGCAGGTGGGGTTTGGATTAGATATCCGGAAAAATTCCTTCACCAAGAGGGTTGTCAAGCACTGGAAGAGGCTGCTCAGAGCAGTAGTGGAGTCACCAGCCCTGGAGGGATTTAAAATCTATGTGGATGTGGCACTTGGGGACATAGATTAGTGGTGGGTTAGCAGGAGGACTTCATGATGTTAGGGGTCTTTTCTGCCTGATTCCATGCTCCTCAAAAGCCACCTGGGCATGGTCCTGGATAACCAGCTCCAGGTGGTCCTGCTTGAGCAAGGGGGTGGGGCAGGTGACCTCCAGCACTCCCAACTTCAACCCCTCCAGGACTCCTAAGCCAGAGAAAGCCAAGACAACCACCCATCTTTGAGACAAACCCCCACATCCCTTAATATCACATACCAAACCCATCTTTTGCTTCCACTTTTTTTATTAAAATATCTCATGTATATTGCTCACATTAAAATACAGCAGTAGTTTAATATTAAATATCGCCACAAGTATAGACACTCAAAAAAAACACCCAAACCCACATCACTGTAATAAAATAAATAAATCAAATTTGATTATCAAAGTTTCAGACCGTCAGGGTTAGATGATAAGTCATTTCAGACACACTACACGTCCTAAGACACAGAACTACCCTACCCTGAGGACACAACGTTGTGGGGACACCACGTGCAGCCTACCTACAGTACAGGGACAAGAACACAGAGGCACTGGGTCTGTCAGGGTGGTTATAGTTACAAACCACAGCACAGGAAGGTCCTGCCTTACAGCAGCGTTTGGGTCATGTCCTAGACTAACATGGCATGGCAAGGCATTTCTGGGAAAGAGTATTCAGATGGATTTCATCTTTTGACACACATAGATAAGGGTATTTTTATCCGACTCCCAGCATGAGTTGATGCTTAGCTTTATCCTGCAAGTATGCAAAGCTGGAGTAGGTAATGAATTTGGTCTTGAGGAGATGCTCACACCTATGCTGTAATGTAACACTGATCTCAGGAAGCAGTACACTGGCTTGCTGCTTGAGATGCTGGTTGGGCTTCTCCATCTGGGCAGTTAGAATACCAACAGTTTAAAAGAATCACAGCACAGAGGGACACGATGCCTGACAGGCAGGTATCTGGCTTGTCTTGCTTTAGACAGAGACAAAAAAATAGAGCAAATTGGCAGTTTGGAATGCCAAAAAAAAAAAAAGGAAATACGAATTGCTTTCACATGGGCTCGACAACTCAAGGACATTTGCTTCATTTCCCCTCACCTCAAAACAAGGGAGCAAAAAAAACCAAGACAATCTACAGAAGAAATTTGCACTGCACAATCATGGGTACTTCAGATTGGGTCTTTAATGAAGTGTCCAGGATGTGTGGAAAGAAAAGGATAGGAAAGAAATCTCATTTTCTGGTTAACATATTTAAATTCAACAAAAACTCATCTCTTCCCATTGTAGAGGCACAATTCATAGAAACCTGCATCCAAAACCTCAATGAAAACAAGTAAAAACACTAGTCCAAAAATAAATAAAATGTCATTTACTGTACGTTATTTTGCTGGTGTAGTGCAAGGTAAGTAAGGTCAGAGAAGTGCAGTTTCACCTTTGTAGTATAAATACTTTCTACATAATTCAGAAGAGCTACAAAATTAGTCTCCAAAAAATAACTGTGCAACACATCTAAGATAGACAGCATGCTTATTGAATCCCAGTGTCTAAGCTACCTGTTTAAATATGGGGTTTGACTGTTCTGTCTCACCTGATGAGGGAATTCTGAAGCTTGGTCAGAACCAAATTCATTTGCATCTCTCATTGCCTGTAAACAAGTTACCTCTTATCAATCCCAGCACATCCAGTAGCTGTTCATGCCACAATGAGTCCTGATATCATTTTTCTTAGTACTTTATTAAAAGCCACAAGAAGAACGGTTCCTGAATGAGCAACTAGATCTGAATTATTCGTGTCTGGCATTGCGTAAACATTTCTTTCAGTTCTTTTTGTTTGATTTCATTTAAAGCTTCTGGTTCTGCAGGGCTCTTCTGGACCTTTGCCACAGCATAGTTAATCCCTTGAGTCAACCCTGCCTGGGTGATGTTTGCAACCTGGACCATGGAACTGCGGATTTTAGCAAAAGGGGACACGGCTCTGCTGCCACCGTCGGCAGGAGAAGGAGTCGTGTGGAGTCCTGTCTCGTGGTTACCAGACACAGATCCCGGGCTTTTATGGGATTTAGGGAGGTCAGTCCCACCAACAGCTAAGAGCTGAGGGTTTGGCTCAGAAGACTGGACATCCAGCTTGGATGGCCTGGAAGGAACGTCTCCCACAGCCTCAGCCTTGGGTTGTGCTGCCTTAGCCACGTTATTGCTGGGTTGGGTCACTGTGTGATGGGGCTCCTGAGAACCAGCCTCGGCCTCCAAAACATCTGGCCCCTTGCTCTGGGCATCCTGCACAAACCTCTGGCAGTACACATCGATGGGCTTAGCAAACTCCATCTCTGCATTGTCAGCAGAAGGCATGGGAATGTCCTCACAGTCGGAGCGGCCGGGCTGGGAGTCCTGGATCTCAGATGGAACGGGAATGCTGATGTTCATGTCAGTGCTGCTGATGGAGTGGGAGCGGCTGCCCAGCCGTGGGGCCGAGGCAATGATGCCACAGCTTGGCAGCACATAGTCTGTGGGGCCGATGTTCTCCAGGGAGTCAGTGAGCTGGTTGTCCTCATCGGATTTGGAATTAGTCAGGAAGTCATCGGAATGGAATGAATCATTGTCTGATCCTTCCGTGTCAGATTCAGTGTGGGCTTTGGGATCTGCCCCTGGGTTCTCCAAAGTTTCGAGGCTACTGTCTGATTTCCAAAGATTCACTTTCAAATTTGGCTTTAAAAAATTGACTTTCACTTCAGGTTTAGCAAAGCTGCCCAACTTCCGAAGGTTGCTGATGTTTACATTGGATTTGGTTTGCTTCACTTTCTGGTTGAGAGAGGAGAACTTGCTTAGTAAATAATTCTTGCCTTGGGCCAGGGAGCCTCTGTTCTGAGACCGAATGCCAATGATGTCTTCATGAGGTTTACTGCTCCTCCTAGAAGAGGGGGAAAAAAGTACATCTCTGATGTACAAAGCAGTCTTTTTCATAAACACCAAATATTCACTATCTTCCAGTCTATTTCCACAGTAGAGATGGACATTTTAGTTACTAAGTTATCCTTCCCTTATATAAATAATGAAGTTCACCCTTTTCTTAGATAATAATATTGTACCCATATAAGCTAATGAAGCTCAAACCAACAAAAATAAAGGAGGGCTGATACGGAACAGAAGCCAGACAAGGGGAACAGCCAGCTCCTGCAGGCTCTTTAGTTTTAGAAGAAAAAGGAATTGAGCTCTCTGTTTTTTGTAACTCCATGTAATTTGATGTATGCTGTTCCAAATAGCCAGATTAGGCAAATAGTCACTCTACAATACCTGTTAAAAATAATAAGATTTTCTTGCTACACTTTGAACTCATCTGGGAAAAGAAGCTGAAACAGCACCCCAATAACCCAATACAGAAAAAAGTTCCTGAAATGTGTGCCTGAATCGTTTTCTCTTGACAATGTACAACTGCTACACAACACATTTTCTAGTAGTTCATACTGGCTGAACTGGGAGTGTCCAAAATAATGCAAAAGATGACACCTGAACTGGTAAAACATGGCCATCCTCTACTTCTACCCCATTGTCCTTTGTAAAGGGCACCAGACTAACACTGCCAGATAAAAGTTACTTCTGTCTATTTTATACAAATGAATTTGAGAAACTACCTAAAAAGTTGTAGTAAGTACTTTTGTCATCTGTGCTTTCATGTGCCCTCTTAACAAGAACTTCTGTGCCCTTCTAACACTTTGAAGAGATCAGAAGTTCTAATTTTTAAACCACTCAACTGCAGTGGAATCCAATCTAGATTTACACCTCACAAGTTGCCTCCTCACTACAGGAGCAGACATGAAATTTAGGTAGGAAAAACTGGACAAACTAATCCTGAACCATGTGATTTGCAGTATGTTTTTTACATTTGGTGGTGTACACTGTCTATAAGCACTCATGGAAGATACTATTCTTGCTTATACTTTTGGATAAGCCCCCACAGAGTTTTGCCATCACTGGCAGCAGCACAGGGACACATTAACTCAGCACTGTAGCTGGATACAGACATTTCTTTTAGGCATCACATTGTGTGGCTTGTCCCTGAGAAGAGAGCAGGAGTGGGACACACAAGGGTCACATCATTTTTGTACTCACCTCTCCAGCTTCTTCTCAATAATGGGCACATCCAATCCCATTGCCTGCTTTGTGATTCTCAGCATCTCTGCAATGCACTGGAGAGTGTCTGAAATCCAAACAGCAGCCTGTCAGACCCTTAAAAAAAAACCTTTAAAAACCCATAGTCTACAATCTACAAAGAAATAAGTCTAATTTTCACATAATTAAGTTTGCTCGGTTTTGTTGGGTTTTTTTTCTCTACCTTACAAGTTGCAATTTTGATTTCAAGATTAAAAAACAGGCTCTCCTTAAGCCCTAAATACTGTGTGTTAAGTGAATCACTGCCACTCTGCTTCATTTGTGGAAGGAAGAGAAGCAATTATATTTAGTCTAATCCTTGTCGACAAAACTCAATGCTCCAGGTAAGAAGTGATTTTTCCCACCCTTATTAGTGTTCATTTAATTTAGTTAAAAAGCAAGAACATTTCCAGACACTGATTTCACTAAAGAAATTAATTTCTTCAGCTCTTTAGGAGCTAATTTTAACTTCATTTTATAAGGTTTTGGAGCAGTAAAGCCCTGGACAGGGAAATGTCTCTAGTTCTACAGAGATATGTTGCTTTAAACCTGTATTTGAAAGTTATTTTTCCTTCAATTAAAACAGTAACATCCGTATGTTCACATAGGAAGCCACATAGAGGATTTTACTGGTTCCCCACACAATTGGATTATATTAATTTCTGAAGAAAGGTACATTTTAAGAGCAAAGGAACAAGTGCTTCCTAGAGAAACAGTGGGATAACACACATCTAAAGCTTTTCCATATGAAACAAACCTTTTCCATCTTCTTCTGGGTTGCGAACCACAGCTCTGAGGGTGTGAAAATACCCACTCAGTTCTTTGTATTTGTAATGCAGCCTCATGCAAGAGAACTTGGGTTTGCCAAAGAGAGTAGGCTCAGGCCCTGAGAGAGAAACCAGGAGATTAGAAATCTTCAACCAAACACTGACAGATACTGCAGAGGCTGTACCTAAATGTATGTATGTGTTGACAGTCTTTTTCAGCATAAAAAGCTTCTTGTTTTCTTTAGAGCAGGAGAGACATTTTAAATGAAAGATTTTCACTATAACTAAACAATCAATTACTTACACAAAGCAATTAGGCTCTCTGTGTGTTTATTATAATCCAGCCTGATTGTTACTACACATCACCCTTTCAAAGAGAAGACAAAAGTTACACCTCCTACATCCTGTGGGTTTTTAGGGAATGCTCCTGCAAGGATTAAAGGGATACCTAATATATTTTTACCAAGTGGAAGTTTCAGGATTTAGACCAAGTACTTCAACTCTTCATTGCACTACTTATATCTACAGCATCCAACAGGTTGTAGATGGAGATGTGTCAGGACATGTTACAAATCCCACAACACACAAGCAAGGGAGATCTTTCCACTGAATTCTCAGAAACTGCACACAGTGAAAGTTACAGTCAGGAGGTGATGAAATCACTGTGTATTGTGTAATGGAGGATTAGACTCTGTTGGAGCAGGGGGGGCACACACTGAGGGCACAAAATTTCCCTGCTTTCCTCCAACTAGAACACCTTTTTCATCTGCCAAGTCAGACATCACGCCTTTAATGTTTTCAGCAGAAAATGCTGGATTTAGCCTGCAGAGGTTACATCCTACAGCAAATAGCTGAGTTAAATCAGCATAACAAGGTGATTTTGTAACAGCATGTTTATTATCAAACCTTGAGGAAGAAGTTTGAAAAAGCTATGAAACAGATGTAAAGTAGAATTCTGAGCCAGCTGCTGCTTTTGGATCAAAGAAAGAGCTCCCTGAATGCACAAACCTGTGACTCATTACAGAAGGTGATCAAGTTGTTACTGCCATTTTGTAAATAATGAAGTTGGTTTTGATGACTCTGGTTCTTTCAAGAGTTTGAAAGAGGGAAAACTTTAGTACCCTACCAGTGATCAAAGTTTCCATTTCAAGCAGCAGCAAAAGCCAGGTCTGGGAGAGAACAGACAACTCTGGCATCTGTTATGAGCAAGAGAGGCCATTTCCAGCCATGGTGGACTGCACAGGATTTGTATCTCACATCAAGGTTTGCTGCTTCAATCCCATCTGCAGGATGCTTTGATGAGAGCTCAGGCTATTGTTGAGAGCATTCAGAAAAGATACACCGTGACTTTTTCTTACCTATTTCTATTTTTTCCAGAGCTTCAAGACCTAACCTTTGGTACTGATTCACTTTGTCAACTTCATCATCGTAACTAGAAAAAAAGAAACAGAATTTAATGTTTCCTACTAATGTAAAACAAAGCTGCTAGAAATAAACTACACATAGTAAGAGAAAGCAGGGACTTACTAGGCCACGTAGTAGGCAGAATTTGAAAGCAACAGCAGAACATCCACATCCTTGTGAGTGGCATCAATGAGACTATGGAAAGGGAAGAAAAATTAATACAGGGGAGAAGGTTTTATTTGCAGAGCTGTAACCCGTGTCCAGTGTATTCTGAGGACACTCTTTTACAACTGAATACATATTACAACAATGTACCATTATCCAAACTTCTTATCTTGTGTGATGCTGCTGCCTGCTCAGGGTCACTGAAAAGCCCAGTTAGGTGGGTCACTTATTGGCTGGCCACTTCACAAGCCAGAATGAGACCTGCCATACAATAACTGGATCCATGTAAGCAACACTCTCTCTAACCTGAAGTCACCCAACAGCTCAAATAGGTCAGCAGAAGGTCCAGAATAAAATAGAAAACCCTCAAGCTATTAAAAATACCAGCAGAGAAATGGAAAAATACCTCAGACTCAGTGAAGGTGATGAGTCTTTGCTCTGAATATCTGTCATAACAACCTGCCCTGATATTTTTAGATGCTGGAGTTTAACCTGCAGAGGATCTAACCACTGTTTTTCTTTTACAACCTAGTGAACTCTGACCTTGATAAGGAGGGAAGTTGGAGTTCATGCCCACTACTTTCCATGAAGAGAAATCTAGACTTTCCTACTGCTGACTCACTCCCCAGGAATTTAACCTGGCTCCAAAGTCAAGCTCCACTTTTCCCTATGAAGCAATAAGGAGCAACAGCTCCTCAAACAGCCCCTTCTAGAAATAGGGGTGGTGAGAAGTTCTCTTCATGGTACCTTCCAGTTTTGGCAACATGAACTGAACAAAGGTATTTCCAGATGATGCTTCAAAGGTAATTCCAGTGAGAACCATTTTTATGGAACTTTGGGAAAAGCACATGTTTAGAGGACCTTTTCTTTTACCATTACAAGCATTCAAACCCTTCAGGGACTCTTATCATTCTATAGAACTGTCCACTTGTATTCTCTTAGCCCATCAAAATCATTTAACATCAGTAGGAACAGATGCCAGAGGAGCAATTCTGACTTGGTCCAACACACCTTGGATCACAGTCAATAAGTGCCCACCCTCCATGGAATTTTTCATCATCTGGTAAGAGCATTTTCATGTAGCTCTGCAAAAGTTGGCTGATCAGCTCCTGGTGGCTCCTCAGGCTCTCCTTGTGCAGGGCTTCATGTTCTTTCTCTTTTGTAAATATGGAGTACAGATCCTCTGTTACAGGGACACCCTGCATCAAATCTAAAGGAAACCCAGAAAACAAACAAGAAAGTTAAAAGTGACATATGGCAACTGTCTGCTGATTACTCTGTAAACTCCTTCCAAATGTTTCGTATTTACTTATGCTCTTGATATTCTTTCTGAATAGAATGTAGGTATAACACTACTTTCAGTGAGAAACAAGAGTTACCTCATCATTTTAAGAGGCACCTGCTATATAAATTTAGCTTTGTCCACAAAAAAAGATGCTACAAGACACTGAATGCTAAAACAAAGTTAGGGGCAAGTTCTACAATGAATCACACTGCGTGCAAACCCTCCAAATTAGGTGTTGTTTGATCTCCAAAGAGAGAATCACTGCTCCTTATGGTGTCCATTACAGAGACATGAACATGATATAAACCCTTTTAAGCATCAGGGTAAAAAACAAATCAGTCCAAAGAAAGCCAAGATGGTTTTAACAAACTTTTCTGAATACCACAGTTCAGGTTAGTTGAAATTGTACTCTTACCTATGACTGCTTGCCTATAAGCATCCCTGAAACGATTCAAGTAGTATCTGTTTGCAGAATTAACTCCATCCTTCATTACCCCTGCCAGCTTTCTCTCACCAGTCCTTGTGAAGTCCCCCTGTCACACAGAACATGCAGATCATGCACAGATGCAACTTGGAAGCAGCAGGCTCAGCTCAAAAAGCTTTGGCATTCTGAGACTCAGAGCTGAATAGATGACAACTCAGAAGTTATCTACAAGTAACCATTCCATATAGAAGCTGAAAATATTGAGTTTTCAAAGGGCATTGTTTGACTCTGCAGTGAATCTTATGTGTTTGACAGACTTACAATTAATATGAAGTCCTAATGGCAAAGAGAAATCTGGACATATATGCCAGTTAACACCAAAGCAGAACATGCAAGACATCAGTCACTGTGATGCTTGAATACCTCAAAAAACCCTTTATGTTTTGGCCTTTAACCCAAAAGGAACACTTACTGGAACAATGGAGAAGACTGGAGTTACTGAAAAATGGCTTTCATCTTCTATGTTTTTGCTAGCAGAACACACTGAAGGAGGACAGTACATCTCCTCAGCCTCAGAGACAAAAGCCAGTTTCTAGGCCACAGAAGGCTCAGAATTTGAATAAAAAGCTGTTTTAGTAGTTACACTTCATTAGAGGATTCTATTTTCAGAGACACTTCAATGCTGGCACAAAGCAGTTCTAAAGCCATGTCAACTACTACAAAGAATATTTTGAGTGTTTCACTCTCAAATTAAAAGAAACACCACAATTAAAATGAATTTAATTCATGAACCTCAATAGTGAGTAGAGAAATTTTCAAACAGAAGGCCTGAAAATTTAGATCTGTAAATGGAGGCATGTGCTTCATATCAAAGTTAAATATATATAATGAAGACAAGCATGTCAGGGTGGTTTTTCTAATATTTTAAAAATGTCACTGCAATAAACTAGTCAAAGTTCAGTAGAGATATTTAAAGAAGGATTTAAGTGTTAAGGAATTCCACCATAATGATTTTTCTTATGCCAAATACAATGACTACGAAAATTTGTTCCACCAGTAACTCAACACACAGCAAGTGCCTCAAATTCTGTGACTTTTCAAGGCACCAGGAATAAAAAGTAAAGAGTTTCACACCTGATCCTGGGAAACAGACTGCATTCCAACTAATTAAGTCTTTAGAAAATATAAGTAATTAATATCTCCCTACTACTTACACGTCCTGATCTTCAGACCTTCAGAGTATTTTTGAAGTACTGTAACTGCTTAGAAGTACTCTAACCATTCTAAAATTTAAATGGATGTAAGGTCATATGTATCTTAAACTCTCAGCTATGCAGTGATGCAGACCTGGAGGGAATGCAGTTAAACTGCAGCCAGCAGTGCCACAGGACACCGGGCAAGCAGAACTCTCCCACTCATGCCAAGCTCTTCCACTGCAAGGCCTCCTACCTCTCCAAAACAAACCCATGCAGAATATTTGGCTTTATTACATACTCAAGAGTTTTGCACTGCACATAAAGCCTGAAACACAACCTGCTGGTGGCCACAAGAGGTGGGACTCTTGCCCCTGTACCTTCAAGGCTGCAGTGCCAGCGTACTGCCGGCTTATGGCATCGCCGTTGTTCGCCCACATGATCTGGTAGATCCTGTTGCATTTCACTGGCAAAGGCTGTTCAGGTGGCATCACACCCAGTTTTTTGAGCTGGAAGTTGAGATATGTGTTAATATAATGTCCAAGATAAAGGTCATTCTTTGAATCACAGCTTGAGAAAAGAGCGGAAACGCCTGTCAAGCATTTAATTCATAAACTTTATATGGCCTGAAAAAGGAATTCATTCTGCTAATTTGTCAGATTAAATTAACTGCTAGCAATGAATCACTAATTCAATGCTAAGCATCATATCACTGGAGGCAGCATTAACATATTAATTATAGATTTAGAAGCCAATCATCAAAAAAATGAGCTGAAGTTACTGTAGATTACTCAAGATAGAGAACCATCAAAAGAACAGACATCACAGAGCTCTAACAAGCATAATCAAGTTAATATGTCTTCTATTGCAAAGGCATTTATGACCTCAAAGGTCTGAAAACAAACTAACCCAATTTCTTCTCTTGGTTTATAATTAATGCTTGCCCATTTTGGACAGTAACTGTTTAACAGTGATACTGAGATATCTCGCTCTGCAGAACAACCAGTACTTCAGTATCCCCAGGATAAGCCCTGGGTACAATACACACTTTAGTCTTCTTACAGACACTGAGTTGGTCAAGCAGCACAGACCTAACTGCAATGCAGTCACTAAATGATAGGCCAACTGCAGGGATAATGTGCAGTAAATCATAGGCACACAATTTACAATCAAAACCAAATGCTCACTCTTTGCAAGTTAGATGAAGATTGATATGAGGCTGTTCCTGGACTTTGAAAGCCCTATAAAGTTTCCAGATGAGAGAAAGCAAGTTCCATGGTTCCAAGGAAGAGCAAAGGTAAGGTACATGTAACTCTCAGTCTTACACTCCATGTCATTCACGCTCCAAAGGTCAGGGCATTTCTCAGCCCTGAACTGATTCCAAGGCACTTCAGCTACAACATGAGAGTGATGCAGCCCATCACAGGCTAATCCTTCCATGGTTACTGCAACCTCCTAACAAGAATCTACAACACTCTTGATTTTGAAGGATTGCCTTTGAGCTCAAGAGTTACCCTAGATAGAAACCTTGTTCCAAAATAACAACTGTGGGATTGCAGTCCCTCCCCTTGTCCTCAATACTCCTAAGTCAGGAGTTCAGAACAGCAGATAACAAATAGATCTGCCAGATACAATGGTCGGAGCCATTCTCTTTTCAGCCTAATGAAGGACCCACTTCATCCTTTCTCCTTCACTCTAAACACAGTGAGGTTTGCTCATTTTGGGCAGGGCTGTAACTGAGCCTTTGAAGTTTCAGTTCCAGGCCTATGAAGTCTGTATTAAGTCTATACTAGTACTGTATTTATACAGTCTTCCCAAGGAAAGACAATCGTCACAGATTCTATTACAAAAAGCAAATGGGGGGCAGGGGAAAGAAGGAAATGACTAAAGGAAGGACTCTGTTTGCTTGCAAACCCCTCCTCTTCACAGGGGAACTATTCCACACCACAACAGTCACAGCCGTCAGGGATATTTACATCATGAATTAATTATTCCTCTACACACAGAAGAGATAACTAATCTCTCTACCTCCTGCATCACACTGTTTCACTTCAAAGCAGCTAAAATAGCATCCAACTTCTAGTTGGATTTTAGTCCTTCAATATCTCGTTTCAGGGAGGGATTTGGAGGTGGCATGTTTTGGTTTTAACTTTTGTATTATTGCATAACTTAACTCAAAATTACTAAATCAAAACAAGACGATCCTCTCCAAGATGTGGACAGTCAGTCATTTCCTTTCTGAAGGAGGAGACCAGGCATCACTGCTCTATAATGCCTTTAAGCTTTGTATTTACATATATTATTCCTTTCAGCTTCACAGCTCTCCAGGTATTTTGCAAAGATTCTTTCAGTGGAGGTTAGTTTAGCATTTTCCAAGCCCATAGATTTCTCTGTGAATAGCAATTAAGTTCTGAGGTACTGGGTACTTGACAAAGTACCTGCTGTTCCATGACCACTCTGGCAATAGCAGCCTGCACAACATTGGTACGATCCAGACAGTCCATGCAGTTAACTCGAAAAATTCCCTCCTGTTTGCAGATCACTCCAGCTTGGTCAACCCTTTCGACAGGAAGAGAACAAAAGCACACTGAGACACTTAAAATGCAGTGTAATTTATCAGCTTCTATAAACAGGAGAAGATTTTACACTATTTATAGTTGTACTCATCACCCAGCCACACCCAGCTCTGAATTAACTCCTCCTGTTCTGACCTATCCTCCAATTTAATCTAGGCTGGATATAAAATTAATCCTATTGGGGCCATAACCTGGGGATACAATCAGATGCTGAATTCACCTCTTGTATGCATAATACAAGCTTTCAAGTGGAAAGGCATTTAATTTTAATTTTAAACACAAAGAAGCCAATAACAATGACAGCAGCCTCTCACTGAACAAGAGAGTAACTGATTGAAGATTACAGTGAATTAAATGAATGTGGCTTCAACCAGTGGAAGCCAAAAGTCAAACATGCCTCCTGGTTTCAACAGAAGGCTGGTGTTCTAGGCTTTGTGGGTCAAATACAGTGTTTCACATTAAATATAACAAACCCTAAAAGTGTTAAATGCAGTAAGCCCTGGGCAGGAAGCAGCACCTCAGAATTTTTTGCTAAATATGTAGAACACCAACACTTCAGAACACAAACTCTAACAGACAAGCTGGGCACCAGAAGAGAAACATAAAACATACCAGTTATGACAAGATTAAGGCCTCCAAATATCTATTGTTTCTTTTTTTTCCTACAAATGTTCCATACTAGTCTAAAAACAGTAAAGTACCTACCAGCACCACTTCATGTCAAGAATAATATCATGAATGGCATCAGTCAGAGTTTGAACATTTTCAAACTTCATTCCTCGGCTAAAATACAGAATTTCACAAAAGTTAGTTTGAATTAGAGCAGTGGCTTTATTATTTTATCTCATTTGTAATGTTAACAAAGACAGAGTTTTGGCTAAGTGGGAGAGACAAGCATTCTCTCCTGCAGTAAACTTTAAGTAGGAGCCAATGTTCAGAACATTTTTAAAGAACAGTTCACCATTAAATCCAAGGAAAGAGGTTAAAAGGTAGTTAAATTCTCAAGAATTTGCATTTTTAATGCAGCTTCCCTAAGGAAGAATAAGTGCAGCTACTCAGGCATCATGTGCAACATTCTGTTCTCACTTCAGTCACAGTCTCAAAAAAAGTAACTATGGATTTGACATGGGGATGGTGAGTCCCGCATTACCAGTGATTCTACAGAAAACACACCTACAGACACATCACCCCCTCCTCCCCACACCCCAACAGGTTGTTTTTGGGGACTGTTCTCTATTCACTCATGCTCACTGTGCAAAAAGAAAGAATCCTGCTCACTGCAGAAGTTTTTGGGAGAAAAGTGGAGGAATGAAAACAAAAGCTCCTTTAAACAGAAGATTAAGTATCTAATCAATTCAGAGAACCAACAGTCCTCCACAAGACTCCAAGGCCATTACTACTTTGATGGGGCCTCCTACCCTCTGACAGCATCCATTAATGACACACTTATTCAGTCAGTAATGCTCTCCCAGGCCAGATGCAATCCCTAGATTACGTTTGGAAATGAAGATTAAAACAGTTTAGACCCTGCACTGACTCCCACACAAAGGCAGCTTGAGGGAAGCAGGAGAAACACAGGCCTGTGGGACAGATTAAATAAATGCCTGGGCATGTGAACACTGCACTAGAGAGTGTCAGCATCAGAGTGGAGTCATGAAAACAGCAACTGCTTACACTGGATTAAAATAAAATCTGCTGTATTTTAGTGAAAAACCAGCAGCAGGGTCCTGAAAGAACCCACCATATTTTTACAGAAAATAAAAAATCAAGAAAAACAGAAGTAGAGAAGAAGGAAACGCAGAAAGCTACATATGAAAAAGCAGGTCAGCCACAGCTTTACATTCATAGCATGTTTAAGGAAACTCTCTTCCTTAGAGAGTGTGACAATTAAAGCTTTGCCCAAGAAATAACTGCAAATTTAACACGTCAGGGACACGAGATCACAAACAGCAGTGCTTGGTTAACCAAACTTAAAGTTTTATAGTACTTTAGTTCACAAAATGTATTCTTCCTGTTTAACTGCTTCATGCAGAAATAGAAATAATAATGTTTTCTCCTCCCTTCTACTCTTCTTTCATTCTAATAGAAAAAGATGCAAAGGGACATTTTTGAAAGGTTTCTTACCAGTGCTCATGGAAGTCAAATGAAACATAAGTCAGATTTGCATTGTTGTAGAGAAGGACTTGTTTAAGGTAAGCATCTCCAATAATCTTCTCTCTGCCTGTTTGATCCACCAAGTTAATAATAACCTGTTCAAAAGTTTAATTATTTATCATTTGTCATGTGCTACACAGCTTGCTTAGATATACACCATGCAATAACAAATAGCTCCAGAGTTAAATGATTTGCAGGCAATCTTGCTGAAGTTACAGTCCTTGCTAGGTTATACCTAAGACAAATAAGCTCTAACAGCTACCTGCCTACACAAATTTTAATACAGAGAAGCTCTGAATTCACAGGACAGGTACACAAAAATAGTGTACATCACTGTTTTTAGAGGTTACTTACAAGGACACTTGAAAAATCTAAATTCTATTTATTTATGTACCAACCTTCTAATTGTCAACAAGTTTCTTCACAACACATCATTAAGAAAAACAAACTAAAAGCATTAACTTTCATCCCCTGCATTTCCATGAGATTACTATTTCATCAAGTAGAACTCACCTGCTTTTTGTAATGTTTCAGCTGTTCTTCAAAGTGTGCACGAAAACAGGGCACAGTTTCATTTTCACCTACAAGGCAGAGCGGTGTTAGACAGAAACAGCCTGTTCAGCAACAAGTCAGGTCCTGTTTGATGGATTAAATCGTGCCTAAATCTGTGCTTTAGAAAACCAAGACAGCTTCCCTTAAGACACACAATGTAACACATTGTACAAAACTAGTCAAAGCTGTTTCATCGCTCTGCTCAACTTCCACATTGCTGTTCTATCATAATGAACATCAATCTTAAATTTTGCTTTCTTCTGCTTTTCGTGCAGAGGAGATGGGACAAAAATTTAATTTGTAATGAGCCTGCTTAATTTTTTTACCTATGCACCACACCCCCACATAAGTATCTCTTCCAAAGGCAGAGCTCCCTGGGGACTCTGATCCTCGGGAATTCCACCCAAATACTCACTCTTGTCCAGGCGGGGTCGTGGGTTGTATCTATATCCAACTTGGCTCCAGAAAACAGGCACAGAGCCTCGTGTTTGGATGTAGGAAAGGGTGTGATTATGAACGTGAATCAGTTGCTCTGTCTCAACATAATTTGCCACGTTTCCATTTTTGTCAACACCTCTTCTCTTATACCGCATTCCTGGGAGGAAGGAGAACTGTCAAGTCATATTTAAGTATTTGGCTTAAGCATTAATAACTTTTGTTGCTGTTTTTGCCAACACTAACACAAGACAACAGTTCTAGCCAAATCCATGACCAGTGGGAGAAGCCACTCCTATCCTAGTTTATTCCCTGCAAATTATTTTGGCTGTATGGATAAAGTTTATTTACTAATATAGTAGGAGCAGCAGAAAATCAGCTGACAGGGCAAGGCAGTTTATTGGCACTAGAAAGTCACAGATATCTCTAGTTCACCCTAAAAGATACATTTCTTCCTGTTCTGTCATATTTAGCAGAAAGTTCTACTCCAGTGCTCAGCATTTCCATGAACCTAAAAGGCCACTTTTACTGACAGATGCTCCACCTCTGAGAGATCCCACAAGCAACCCAAGAAGATCTGCATGTCCCACAAAACAGAAGACATTTCCTCCTTGTTTTAACCTGTGTAACTAACTCTGCACTTTAAGAAGAGATAATGCTCTCCTGACAACACAGCTTTATGCCCAGGCAGCTCTGACCTGCTCACTAAACAGAAAGGTGTTTGCGTATCCTTTACTCAGAGGAGAGTACATCACTATTTCAGAGAGGAAGCAGGTGGTAGCAAAGCACAGGGAAGGAAAAAGATTCAGGGTCATGGTTTATGGCATGGAAATTCAGCTCAAAGTCCTGAAGTGGCCCTGGACCAACCTTCTGCTCTGAACCTCAAGAGCACTATCTAAGGACTATGGGAGAGAAGGGGAGAGGGGACAGATAGGGAAGGGAAAGGAGTATAAAACACCTATGATAGGGACCTTTACAGAGAAATTGTCAAAGCAGTATTGCAGCCTTTAATCAGACAGGGGCTTTTAGCCTAATACATCAGATACCTTTACTTACACCCTGCCACCAGTAGGGGTTCATACATGAAAACCCAAACTTAGTAATTCACAAATAAAAAAAAACCAAAACCAAACAAACAAAAAACTGGAAAAAAAACAAAACAAACCAAAACAGACACAAAAAAACCCAAACCACAAAAAAACATCAAAAAAAAGCGAAAAAAATCAACCCCCCCCCAAAAAAACCAAAAAAACCAAACAAAACCCCACAAAAACAAAAACCAAGCAAAAACCAAGCAAACAAACAAAAAAAAAAAGAAAAACAAAACGAAACAAAAAAAAGCCAAAAAAAACCCAAACCCCAGTGTATTTAACATAGAAGTATCTTTGGCTTTCAAATGAGTGTTTCCCCTGTTCTGGGGTGTTTTGGGGGGGAGTTAACTACAGTAGTTCAGAAATAAAGACACACTGAACTCTTGCCTAAAAGTATGTGCCACACAATAAATCAAGCACACAATCCTATAACTATTCAAAATATTGCATCAGTTTATCAAAACAATCTCTTTGTGTCAAGAGAAAGCTCTACAGTTTGTGCTCTGGACAAGCAATCACATGAGCAGAGTGACATTAACACCAAGAGCAAATGAATAACAAATGTTCCCTCTGCAATTCAGTTCCTGTACCTGTGTCACAATTTAGTATTAAAAAGGCATGCTGTAAACTAGATACTACCCTGAAACCCTCCAGTATTTACTCAAAGTTGTTCTGACAAATAGTTTTCCTGGGAACTGAATTAAATGCATTGAAGTGAGCCGTGGTACAAACGTCAGTCCCACATCAGGGTAAGCTCACCAGGGGTTTTATCTTGGTTTTTTTACATTTAAAAAACTGACTGCATAAGAAAGCAGCTGGACACAATGGAGAATCTCTTAATAAAGAAAAGTCAGAGCTGAACAGGACCTACTGAACTGTAAAGTGATTCAATCTTTCTTTCTGAGTTCCTAAGAACAGGGAATAATTTTTGTTTGCCCTGCACCTTCTTTGACTTATTCCAGTAGCAGCAAGGCCAAAGCATGGTTCTCATTTCACACCTGGACCCTACATAAGCATCTCTCAGGACACAGGCATGCACACACATGGCTTTTCAAGTCTCTGTTCAGCTGCTGCCAAAGCCTCAAAGGAAGACCTTGGAAAATCTGCCTCCCACCCAGGCCTACAGAAATCTCAAGCAGAATTGTAAGCAAGGTCCTAATCACAGCCATCTTTGCAGAGATGCAACTGTGCCTCAGGAATGTGACTTCCAAGGACACATTCAGTGCTCAAGGGAAGTGAAGCTCACTCAGCCTCACCCTAAGTAGTGTACTGCTGCAGGCACTGCAGCCTTTGCTCTTGCTCCTCCAAGCAGTGCCCACTCTGACAAGGGCTGACCATCTGCTCACCAACACAGCACCCTTTCAAGTTGCACCACCTGCATCCCTCTCCAGGGTTGAGGAACAAGCC
Source organism: Anabacerthia variegaticeps (assembly GCA_035583185.1). Lineage (NCBI taxonomy): Eukaryota > Metazoa > Chordata > Aves > Passeriformes > Furnariidae > Anabacerthia > Anabacerthia variegaticeps. The sequence continues at coordinate 30,469,636 of JAWWEW010000166.1, read as the reverse complement.
CAATACCTTGAACTAGGTTTGCCTACCAGCTCTGTGCCGACTCCGGCGTGAAATAAGTGCCACCAGAAATGTTGGATGAATGTCATCTACACAAGTTGATTCCTGAGGAGGAGTTTCAGGACTGCTCTTATCATCATCAGAAGATTCACTATAGTTTACTACAAGTTCTTCAATTTGCACAAATCCTTGAATGATGGGTATAATCCAGAAGTCGACTTCAGCATTCTGAAGGTTACAAAAAACATTTACATTCCTGTTGGTTCTACATTACCTACAGTTATTTCTGCCATTTCTCATGTTTATAAAACAATTGCTTCACATGCTTTTCATGCTTTAAGAAATTTGCCATATCCTTGTCTTAGCATTTTTCCTCCATCAGTTGTAGGGCTTTTAAATGAGGAGGAAGAAAGAAAGTAATTTTAGATTCTTCAGTGGAGATGAAGCAAGCTGACTCAAGGCAAGACAAAAAGTCCATCTCTGCACCCAGCTATCTAGGGACAGAAGAAAACACTACTTTTTTTAATTCCTTTTAAAAAATATATTCCATTTTCAAGTTTCCCCAAAGAGTTTTCAATACAACATTACATCTGATGTTTAAGCACACTAAAAGCTTAAAGTAGTAACTTCCCATGGCAAAGATAGTTCAGATTGAACAAGAAATATAGCTATTTTATTACCTGTTTTCTGCTTTAAGGTAGTTTTACAACCTCTGTGTAGGCAATTTGTATATCACATTTATATAGGTAGGTAGTTGTTAGCCTGTTTTCAGCAAAACATACCAGCATAAGCTTCATATGGGCCAACTTAGTACCCAAATGAACTGGTGCAGGGCTCTGCACATCAGTGCTTTGCCACCCTAAAACAATTTCTTAACTACAATTGACACCCAAATTCCCCACTAATTCAAGATTACCCATTTATATCTTATAACGTGAAAAATGCAACTAGTTAAACTACTGCATTATCCACAACTTCTGAGAGGATTCAGGTTTATCCTGCTTGACTCCATAACCCTTTGATTATGTAAAATTATTAGCAAAAGAGCTGCAGGACATAAGGCAAGATGTCTGCTGGCATGCACTAGTTGGTAACTCAGTCCTTTATCTACCAGTTCAATTTAAAATGAAGGAAGATCATATATTGAAGAAAGAGTGGTGTTCTATGTTTCTTTAAGTGCTCATTAGCCAGGAAAGTGTTCTATTTACACTGAATGGCTGTTCAGAACACCTTGTTCTACACAGTTTTTATATTCTCTCTTCAAGGAGAAAAACACCATTCTCCACTATGGAGAACAAAAATCTTATCTTGAGAAAACTCTGGAATTCAGAAGTTATTTCTTTTCTGGCTCCTCCTTATTATCAAGTTCAGCTCTTGTTCAAGTTCAGTCCAGGTGAATACAACTTAAATTTACCTTCAGAAATCAGCACAAAGATATCACACTGAGTTATTCTACATTGCTTTATTGCAATAAAATTTTACATTCAGGTGAAGTCTGTTCATTAGCAATGATCACAGGCTAACTAGAGCCTGCTGGGGGAAGAAGGTAATGCCAGCTGCTCAGCTTAAAGAAGGCACAGTCCTAACCCTGGCCTGTCTGCCAAGCAGGTTTTTAAACAAACTTCTGAGGCCTTAAGTAAACATTTCAACTAAAGCTAAAGAATGACTCTCATAACACATGTTAGAAATAAGACTCACATCAATGCTGATGAGATCTTCAATCATGTGCTTGTTCCAAAAGAATCTGTCATCGACCTGTTTAAAACACAAAAGGGCAGTTTTTGCAACATTACCAGTCAGGTTTGGCAATGTCTTTGGTGAAGACACCAGAGGTCACTGGCTCATTCACTACAAGTGCTTATACAAGTCTTGTTACTGTTCGGTGCTTTTAATACAGCAGTTCAAGTCACACTGCTGGAGACTTTTGTTTCCTTTCCTTGCACTGAAGGTGGGTACAGGGCAGGAGGTTCAGTTGCTGTACATTATACCAGTTGACCAGTCAAGTCTGGACCACATACATTATTGAGCAGCACATCTCCCAAAGGGAAGAAACAAACAAAAAACCCTTACTTTTCTCCACAGGGGTAAGTTTGTTTTCTCACACGTGCTCTGCCTCTGCACAGAATTTGTCAGGTCATAGGTCAGGCTGTAGTAAAAGGAGTCTGAATCCATGAACATTTTGAACAACTCCTCCAACAATCTCTTCTCCAGCCTCTCTTTCTCTTTGCTTTCTTTAATCTGAAAGAAGAAAATGGCTTTATCTGTTTCTCTGTGAGTGAAAAAAAATCCAGCCTGTATTTGCTAAATGCTATCTCTAACTCTGTAGAACCATCTCTTCCCATTGAGGAGCAGGTTCTAAAAATTCCCAGCACAGATAAACACCAGGGACAGCACCCTCAGAAATATCATGTTATTATTTTTAGCATTCAAAGCAGTCAAATGTGAAAATTTCTGGAGCTTAACATTCGAATAGTACATTTCTGTCTCAAGAGTTTAAGAAATATTGCATCCACTCATTCTGATTTTAATAAACACTGTTTGGATTTCCTAATCCAAGCCATTTTTGTGTTAAAGGCATTTTGATGAGATTGTATGGTGTTCTCTAAGGAACTGGGCATCTCATAAAGAACAAATTGTTGAACTTTAGAACCTCACTAGAAGGTAATCCTGGTAAGAAGGAACTCTCTTAATAATTCTGCCAAAATTATGTAATAGCAAAATGAAAAATCATAGAGGTCCCAAAATATTAGAAGTGCTAAATAATAATAAAAAATAAAATTAAACATCAAGACAGTAGTTCCACTTTCTGCAGTTTTTCACTGGTTCTTTTTTAAGGTTTTAGTACTCCATTTGATCATCCATCACAACCTTTAAACTATAAATTAAACATTTTGAAAAAAACCCAAGAAAACAGTAGAAAACTTTACCTTCTTTTTATTTGGAGCGGATACATTTGATTTAATTTGAGTAAGAGTCTTCAGCAGGAATTTTGTGTCGTCTGGGGACTGTGTTATCTTCTCTGGCTTGTTAATCCCAAAATGGTGTTTTTTACAAAGCTAAATAATGACATTGAATTAAAGCAAATTATTAGATAGCCTATAAAAAGTTCAAAAAAATTTAATTTAAGTCTACAAAAATCAAGACTTCAATACTCACAAACCTAAGGGAGACACTCTGAAATACAGGAGGAATCTGTAGGTTTCCACCTCGAGTATAATTCTCACTCTTTTTTTATAAAAGGTGCTTTCTCCTGTGATTTTGAGGATGTCTGCCTCAGTTTGACATGATTTGAGTATCCAGATCCACCTCAACTTCCCACCCAAGTCACAGTGTAAATTGGTATTATTCACTTGTACCGTTTTTGCTTTAACCACTGTCTTTTTGAAAAAGAATCTACAACATTTTAAGTAAGGATTTCCCTTCAGACTGAGTTATAGAATTAAGATTCCAAAATTGGATTAAATCAAGACCACCTATTAAAAAAAATAAAAATACTTTCTTCTAGTTCAGTAAAATTTTGTTCTTGCGTGGTGTCCTCATTGATCTTTATGAAATCTAGGTATAATTTTCTTGTAACTTCCCTCCTTAGCAGAACTTGTGATTTCTGTTTAAAAAAACACTTTTAATCAAAAATAGTATATACAAAGCACAAAATTCTCACTCTGTCTTCTTATACCTGGAAAAAGAATGATTCACATTTAATTTTCACTGAAGCAGAAGGGGGAAGGTCAGAATTCACTGAGGACAACCATACCTCCAATTCCAGATCCTGAGGTTCTGTTTCAGAAAGAGGAATCACGGCAATCTTTGTTATTTTGCAAACCTCATGATCTCCTGGAAGTTTGCCAATCAATGCTTTCTGACGAATTAAAAGAAGCCACCATGGTAAATCTGGGAAAAAAAAAAAAGATTAGTAGATGCTTTTATTTGTCTTGTCAGGCATTTACTTTGATTAGTTTGCCAGAAGTTTCATCCCAGTGTAAAACCCCTGCCAGGAACCATTTGACCAGAAGACTCCAGTGAATGATGATTCACTATTGCTATGACTTGTCGTTACCCATTGCAATTAAAAACACCTCTAAAAAAACCCTTTTCAATAATGTGTAATATAATAGTGAGATTTAACTGTTTCCTAGACTTACCCATTGGAGGTAAGGTCACCTCTGCTTCATCTACAGCAATTAGCCATTTCTAGGAGGATGCACATGCCCACCAATGTCACTAATAGCAGTAGAATTTGAAAAGAACAGCTGGAGCTCAGACAAAGTTAAGACTTTCCCCTTACACCTTGTGTTGTGTATCAAACAGCAAGCAAAATAGATACAGGTAACTTCTGATGGCAAGGCTCATGAGTTAAGAGATGTGGGGAGCAAACATGGACAGCATCATGAAGCAGTTTACATGTCTAAAGTTTCATGACATCATTCCTGAGGTGAAAAGCATTAAGTGGAGGAGAAATTACTGAAATCAGAATGAACAAAGATACTGGTAAAAGGTGCATTCCATGCACACATTTAATTTACAACACTTGCAGTTATAGCATCACTAATGAGACAGGGGAACAGAGCAACAAACATTCCCACTGACTGCTGAATAGTGCCTGAGCATTCCCAGATTTTAAGCCCTTGGTTACAGCAACAGCATGCCAGTTCTATGCTGGCCTTTTAGGAATCAAAAGCAAAAGTTCTGTTAAGAGAGATGGAAAAAGCACAGAAAGTCTTAAAGACAAACATACACCCTCACTACTCATCCCAGCTGAGAAGAAACCAACTGAGTTTAACTGAAAAGGCCAGATAAAGACAAAAAAAGCCTGCTATGGTAGACCTAAATACGCTTCCACCCTTGTGATGGCAGACTGTGTCATGTATTATGCCTTTGAATATGACACACAGCCTTTGAAAAGTCTATTTAGCAGCTTGATAGCAAATACAAAGCCTGTTCTCCTTGCTCAGGAAATTCTAAACAGGATTTTATCCTCTGTGTGCTTAAGAAAAACACAGAAAAACCCAGCAGTTTCTTTTATCTAAAGGAATAGTCATTGCAAATAGACAACTTGTGCTATGATACTCCACTCCTTACTTTGATTCTACATTGCTATCTTTAGAAAAAAAGACTTGCTTATGTTGGGTATTAAGAAGCCTTTAAAAATTTCAGATCCTCCTAGTTAGAAATGTGCTGTGAGAACCAGAGGGGGCTTCCCAAACAGGGAGAAGGGAAAGGGAAATGAAATGCACCATTTCTTTAATGTACATCATCCTGTCAAGGGAGTCTTGCACTATTCCTGGAACCCTGGAATCCTAATCTCTGCAGGATCAGAGACAAGTCAGGCCAGAAGGGGTCTCAGGATGTCACCCTGCTCAAGGAGTCAGCTCTGAGGTTGCACTGGGTTACTTCAAGCTGTCATATATGCACAGTCTCCTAAAAACTGGTCAAAGGATAACAAATCAGGACAAGAGTGACAGCAAATGCCACCAAGACAGTCATCCTCACTGACAAGCAGGTGCTGGAGCAGCTTTTCTGTACAGGTATGGGGAACAGGACTTGGAAAACAACTGCCTTTGCCTCCAGCATCCCACCTAGCAACCATGGGGATAAGGTGGAAATAGAGGAAGCTGAGGAAAACAGGATGGATTCTATGCAACACTAAGACAACCAATGAATACATAAGAAAATAATTTTTGAAAGGACAAACTAAAATGCTGCCAACCACAGATGAAGTTGCCCATCACTTCATCTAGGAAGCAGGCCTATCTTTTTCTATATTGCTTTCTAGTAGGCAAAAAGAACAGACTCTGGAAACCCAGGGCAATCCAAGCTTAACAGAAGGGTAATACAATTGGCATCAGGGCAGATTTTCCTGGTGGGGAGTCCTGTAATCTCATCTATTCCCACCTACAGAAGGTTGGCCACACAACCTTCTTGTAAGAGGAGATCACAGTGTGTGTCAACAAACAAAACACCCTCTTAAGAAAGGGGACCATCTGGAGCTCCAGTGAATTAACCAGTAGGGCTCTACTGGAAATCAGTATCAGGACTTTCTACACAGATATGCCATAGTAAAAAACTAGGAAAGAAAAAATCTCTGCCTCCTCTTCCCTTTACCTTATACAAACATACCTTATAACAAACCCTGGTAGCAGTAGACAAGAAGTTAAAAGCTTAATACAGCCAAGCAGTTCTGTACCCCTTTGTCATTTTTATAAAATGCACTCAAATGTCATCCTGGTGTGCATTTCAAAACTCTTTGTGTTACAGCCAGAGCCACAGAACATTCAAAGAAAACAAGAATTCCCCAGCAGATCAAAAGCAAACAGTCAGGAAGTAATTATGCAGATAAAGTATGCCCTGAAGTAAAAGCTCCAACAATAGTCATAAAAGCAGCACATTATAATCGCCAGCAATATCTAAATAACTGAATCCCTACCAGAATGTGTTCCTGCAATACAAGAAATTTAAAAAAAAGGCAGTTCCACAGAAGATCAGTTATTGTGTACTCAGTGTGTGAGCTATGGGGTGTACAGAACTCAACTGTGTGCCATTCCACAGGAATGCATCTCTTGGTATCAAATGTTCCTTTTTAGTGTTTTATAAACTATGACAGAGCAGATTGCAACAACTAATTTAAAATACTGTATGAAAGGAAGCTACTACCTCCCATTCTGCACTGAAATGGAAATTCAGTTCCTCTGTTGCTTCAACACTGTCAGCACACCACTGCTGTTTTTCTCTAACACTTCCCCAACAATCCAGCATTTAGTTTCCCCCAAATGCCTTTGCAGCAACTTTTCTTAAACTGTACAGGAGTCTACTAAAATGCTGCTTTTTGCAAGTATTTTGATTTTACCTGAGAAATTCTATGCTACCACTTTTACACTTTTTGTTACTTGAACAACTTAAAAACTGGCTGCATGCAAAGAGAATGCTTTCAGTTGTTGGCTGTGTGAAGCTCAGTTACATCTCACTGGAGAGATTTCCAGTGCTGAACAGCCCGTTGTTTCTATCAAGATTCAGAGGCATGTAACAAAAAAAGCTTTCCTTCCCTGGGGATAGGGAAGGAAGAACTCCACTCCCCTCCTGTTTACAGAGTCTGTGGAACCTTGCCAGCAGCATTTAACCTGGGTCTTAATTAACCAGCACTGGAAAAACTCAGAGAACGGATACAAGTAGAGGCATTAAGCTGCACAGGAGTGTGGCAGTAATGAATGAGTTAAGTGGAAGTTGCTGGAACTGGCTGAGGAATCCAGCTTTGGTTATATATATAGCTGGATATACAGTATGACTCTGAGCACATTCTAGCACTACAACATTTGATCAACTTACTGAGAAGTCTGCGATGAAAAGTGAGTCAGTTTCAGGCTACCACTGCCATTTTAGTGGATCTACCTTTTATTCTAACAAAAGGTAATACAACCTTCTTTCATCAAAATTCCAATCCAGAACTAGAAAGAAACTGTTTAGCTCCAGTTGTATTTTGTATGCATGTCCACAGACTGGACCACAAAACAAAATTAGTACTCTGCAAAGGGACCACTTTTATGCAAGAGATGTGCTTGCCTCTATACAGGAAGATCATGCAAAGATAGAACTGTGCATCTTATCAAGAAAATATGCAGTGATCTGGTTCAGTAACATCTCCATGATACATCCCAAAATCCTTTTCCTTTTATTCCCATGGCTACTCATCATTTTCTTAAAAGTTATCTTAGGATGGGCCAGAAAATGAGAAGCAATCACATCCTCATATTCCAATACCCAATCAAAAAAAAAAAAAAAGACATTTGCATGTTTAAGAAAATTCAGTTTGGGGAAGAACCAAATAGTACTTTCACTAGACTTCCACTTCCAGCATGAGTGCACAGTTATGTTCATATGTGCAACTGACCCTCTCAAGTCAAAAACTCTTGAAAGAATTAAAAAATAAGCCACATACTATTGGCTCGCTGGTTCCTATGAGATTCTTGCCTGGAACAGAAGCTTTCCTACAGATTCTCCTGTATGAGGCAGGCAATAAAACCAGCAAGATTATGACTGAATTAAATCGCATTCCTAGTTAGAGCGTATTGCCAAGGGTATTTCAATGCTAAATTACTAACAGCCCAAGACTGATTACATGGACAGTTCAAGGTTGTGTTGGACCACTCCAGCATTCCTGCCATAAACAAATCCTTCAAGAACATATGAGGATCTATGCCCAAGCCATTAAAGTCCATTTAGGCTGTGACAGCTCAGCAGTGCACTGGTAGCAACTTCAATACTTAAAAAGACATTTAAAGTTTCCAGCATTAGTCAGCACATGCTAAGCATTTTTAAAACAACAGTGCTCCTGTTCAACAATAGCTAATAAAAGGGTTCTGAGCAGGACAAGCCCATACAGGACTCCTGTTAGCCAAACAAACTTCAAATTCAGTTTTCTGATCTTAATAACCTGAGGGCAGGGGAGAAGAAATCAGAGCAGCAAGTCTTCCTGTTGCAGGTCAGGTCTGTGAAAAAAACATTTCAGCCAGCTCCTGCAGCACTTACTCCAAGTCTGGAGGTAATGGTCCAGCACTGTTAAATATTTATACAACTTGTGCTGATAAAGTTTCCAGGTGACAAAGATTGATACAAGAATAAGTAATGAAGACAGGTTACTGTTACACACTGCTAGATGATTCAGCCAGAAGATAACATCAAACTACACTCGAATATGATCAAGTAGGAGTTCACTGACAGTAACAGGTTTCAAGAGACCTCTGTATGACTTCTCAGCCAGCCCCTGGTTGTGACTGCAGCCCCATGGAGGGCACTCACCACCAAATGTCAGCAAGTTCAAGGCAGCAGTAGCTCTCAGCAGGAGAGAAGGATAAACAGCTGGAGGATATCTTTCTTGAGATATTTAATAAATAGAAAATAAACACCCTTTACAGGGCAGTTGCATTACTAAATACCAGAATATCTATCACAAGAAGGACAGTCAATGAACAGTTTGTGATGGTGTCACCTGACAAAGGCAGAGACAAAACAAAACACCTCCACTGGCCTCAGCAGCAACTGAGTGGAATGCCTGGATGAGCAGAATCGATGCAGCATCTCTAGAGGACACATGGAAAGAAGACCCATATCAGGCTTATTACCTGATAATCTTAATTTACATGACAACAGCAAGCTGACACCTGTTAAACTGCCACAGCTGGGGAAAGTTTCAACTCAGATTTCATAAGCAGAGGAAGCACCTCACAATCAGCACACATGCAAGGGTATTCAGTTGCCATAACACACTAAAATCTCCCAGAAAGCACTTGAGGTCTCCCCCTTCAAAGGCTTTTATACTAGACTCCCTAGAGAGAAGGGGGGAAGGTTTTTGTGTATCCAAGTGCTTGTTTTAAAAAGCAAAACACCACACCCCACACAAACACAGAAAACAGGTGCCAAAACCGATCACTGAGCATTTTCCCACAGCAGTAAGTGGTCACTACTGGAGCTTAGCCATCATTCATCATGGACAGCACATGCTGGACAGCACAGAGAACCTGGATGAAGAGAAGGGGAGATGGGAGAGTCTGAACCACTTCATATCATCAGATCTGAAAAAGGGGTGAGTGAACACATCTGTAGAATGAGCACAGACAAAAATATCAAGTTGAAATTTAAAGAAGATGAAGTGATGCACCTGGAAAGAGAATCATGAATTTTATGGAGACGGGCTCTGCAGCATTACTCTAGGAAAAGGACCCTGGGTCGCAGGAACTGTGGAGCCATGCAATTCCCAGAACCAGTCTGACATAACACTGCATGTGTGTACCAGTCTCTGTTTTCCATCCTCCACTACTGCCAGTCTGACACTGCCACCCTGACTAATCTGTTTCTATTCAACAGAGCACAAACATCTGATCCATTTCAGCACATCCTGCTCTCCTGGAACACACTTGAAACTTTACCTGTATTGATCATATTGCCAGGCCCTACTTTAAATGCAGGGTCTAAGTACTCACAAAAAGAATGGCACACAGCAAGTTTTCATGGCTTCCTTCCCTACCTGCCAGTAAACAGAAATCCAGAGCTCTACTGGCAGAAGAATCTTTCAAAGAGCTGGTATATATCAAAATAAATATTTATTATGGCTACAGGGATTTGCAGCTGATAAAGCTAGCGGAGCACTGACCTTATTTCACAGGAAAACATTACCACTATCAGTCAAAAACAGGCTTATCATTAAAATAACAATGAATTCTACACCTGCTTTAATTTTATGGCTCTATCATTTAACTACAAACAAGTTCAAGTGTTCCTTTTGCTTTACAATATTCATCTACCAAGGTAGCAATTATCATTCAGACTTTTATATAGCATTGAGAATTCAAGCCTCATACTTCACTTAAAACTTCCATCATTAGTTTTTGTACTATACCATAGGAGAAAAATAAGAATCTTCTTGAAAGAATTATTCAAAAAGGTTTAAGAATTTTACAAATCTCACACGGAGCCTTGGACAGAACTTCAAATACAAGTTGCTACTATTTGCAAATGCAGTTCTCTATTTTTATGTGACAGCGTCAAACAAAGTACACACACACTGGAGAACAGAGGGAATTTGCATCCGCAACTGTAATATCATCCCTTTGGCAAGTTCACATATTTGGGGAGTATTCCTCCAGTGTAAAGAAGACTACATCATTCCCCTTGAGCTATGCAGTATTATTTGTAATACACAGACTTTAAAACAAATTTAGCAGTAAACAAAATAAATAAAAAAACCTGTACCATAAAAAAAAATCAAAACAGAACTAACCACATACCTGTATGAAGCTGAACTTTGCCAATGACTCCCTCTACCAGGCCCAGGCAAATGGGATTCCAAGCCAAAAGAAGATCAGTGGCTGCAAAAAAGAACAAAGCTGCTGTTTTTAGAAAGCAAACTCAACAGGACAATTAAGGAAGTGATGGTCATTCTCTTCACTTTCCCCACCTCAGAGGGTAGAAGATAGACCATAATTCACACAATGATGACGCACAGGCCCTTCAGCTTCTGCTTGTTCCCAAGTAGCTATGACCAAATTACTAAGTTTCCAATTTATAGCCCTACCCTAGATATTTCCCAGATGTCTGAGAGGGAAGAAAGTAGCTTTGGGCTACAGCAATTCAGTTTGATGGAGGCTTAATTCTTCTAATATCCATTAGAATTTGTCAGAATTTACATGGCTATAGTGAAATGGAATACACTAAGTTAATAGCAGAGCCTCAAAACCCCAGCAGATGGTAACTTTCAACCCCAGCTCCCCCCCAAAGTATCCCATTACTATTACTTTCACATCCTCTTTCTATAAACATGCACACACACTTCCTCTTCTGTTAAAATACTCTTCATAATCACATGGAATATCAAAGTACACAAAGTTAAGGTTTAGGTTTCTAGTTCTCCTGCTGTTAAATTCCAGTGAAACACAGGAAGAAGAGAAAGCAGAAGGCAATGACAGTTTCTAATAGTGTAGTACCTGTTCAAGGATTCAAGAGTGTGGAAAAGAATAAAATTCCTAATTCAAATATTTAAAGTGAAAACAAATCCTTAAAAGCCAATAATATCTGTGTAGCAGAGGAAAAACTCAAGGTAGAAAAGGTTTTTCTATACCACAAAGGACAAGCTGTTTATTATCTACCAAAATGCACTTGTTCCAAAGTAAAAAGTTTCTCCAGTTTTAACATCCAGACAAATTAAATATCTTAGCTCTTCTTGTAGGTAGATGAACTTTTGAAAGAAAAAACTCACACAATATAAAAGTACAAATCATCTACCTACACATACTTTATTTACAAGACTCTTGGAGTCTGAGATCTGCAGGTAACAACTGATAGTATGATTATTTTTTATTTTTTTTTTTTTGTAATTGAGAATTCAATATTCCAAGAACACACTTTTGTTTTCCTAACTTTCAGCATAACATTTAAAAATACACCAGATTATCACTGAAGACAAGCATTTACATGTGATGAACAGAAACTATTGAAGTCAGGGTAGATCTAGAATGAACTCACTAAACAGGACAGATCACATGTGCCTGTGCACAGACAAGCAAGAACTAAGAGCCCACAAGTGGCAGAATTTAAAGCAGACCCACAATGAAGGTGTGAAACCAACCTGAACCAAACTCCTGGTTCTCCCTGTTTCACTGTAGCAGAGACAGAATTACTTGTGCACAGAATCTTGTAGGAATCATGCAGGAATCAAATTAACTTCTTCAGAGAGTCGAGCCCCTGGCAATCAGTGACGGTGGGTGAACAGCTCCATCTGCCCTCAGTCCCTGCTCAAGTACCTAAAACATCTTGTATCCTCATGGCAGAGACCTGTGCTCATACAGAACAAGTTCTAGAACAATCTGAGCTCAGTTTCACTCCCAGTAACACTCAACATCTCTATGTGAGAGGGAAACCTTCACTATCACATTTACAGCAAAGAGGAGCACAGGCAGCTTTCCTCACTCCCAAATCTTCCACCTTCCTTCCCAGTTCACCCACACAACCCCAGCTTTGTCTTTTGGGACTGTCATAGAGCTGCACTGTCTCAGACTTCATCTACTTCTCCCTGCTTTTGCAACTGAGTTTCACATTCAGGTTCCACTGTGATAGCCAGAAACCAGCCAAACACATCAGGCAGCCCAAAAAAGCCAGGCATGGGAGGAATTTAAAGAATCAAACCACTGAAGGTCTACCATAACCCTAGTACCTAGACCACCACCAAAGGCTTTTTAAAACACTGATTTCCTGCTATGACAAGATATTAGTAGGAAAGCTCTGGATAGCAAGTGGTGTTTTCTGCTAGCAGCTTACAAACAACAAAAAAAGAGAAAATATTTTGGTTTCATTACAGGTATAAGGAAACAATAGTTTAGACTTGCCTGCAAAAGGACATAAGAAAGCTGGTATCAGGGACTGTACAGACAAAAACAGACATTGCTGTTCTCTTAACCTTGTGGGTTCCTCTGACAGAGGTAGCTCTAGACAAAACACGCAATATCCAAGACTTCTACAGGAGTACAACAACCTCAGTAGTAGAGGCACAGTGAGAAATGGCTCTGAACTTCGAGTTATAGCACAGACAAGCTTTGGAAAAGAAGAGAATGTATTTGGAGTTAAATGCACATTCCACTTTAGGAGTTCAGAAACAGCAAATATGGATCCACCAGCTGAGCAGTACTGGCTCTGGAGACAAGTGTTATTATCACACTACTACTGGTGAAGGCTGACTGTTTTAAGAACATTTTCTATGAGGAAGGCAGGGCATATGGAAAAAAAAAACAAAACAAACAACAAAACCCACATTTAGCAACATTTGAGGAGATTAACTATTTTTTTCAGTGTTGAAGAAAACAGATGCGAAGAAGTCTTATAGAAATGCCTGTTGGCTGTGAAAAAATACCAGTTGTGGAATCACACTGACTTCCTTTAGTGAAAGTATCACAAGATTTATTTTTTCCCCTTACACTATTTCTAGAGAACATTCTGTAGGAAGTATGTGTGAGAGCATCAAAGCAAGCAAGTTGTTTTAACTAACTAAAACCTATCTGGTTCCAACCTCCTGATCAGAACTTTGTTACTGGTTATAGTTCAGCTTCCTGTGTGACACCATATCTCAGCTCAGAGACAACACCCACTCTGGCTGAATAAATATCACTACAGTAAATACCAATATGAACCTCTTGCTCTTCGAGAGTGTGCTCTGGAAATGTAGGATGGATGAACCAAACTAATTCAAAGGTTTAAATATCATTCCCCACCCACACCCAAAGAAGATGGGGTTTCATGTCGAGTGCAGTCCTATTTACCCTGTATAGGAAGAAGCTGTCTCCAACTTTTGTCTCACACTGTAAGATCCTTCAAGACTGTTCTCTTGCAGCCATTCAGTCTGTCTGGCAAATCTGGCAGCAGCAACATCCAGTCACTATCTTGCATCTTTGAAAATGATAACCACTTAATCTTTGCTGATGTAAATGATTTTAAATATACAGAGATGCAAGACAGTGAACTGCAAGCCTGCAGGAGATTAGTCTTTAACTGTAAAATACAACAGAATTTAAAGGACTGCATAAGTTAGTAGACAGTGACACATGTTAGAGAAGGTATCCACAACTTTTTAAAGCCCATGGGGGAAAGCAGCCATACAAAACAAAATTGAAAACCCTCAGTTAAAAGTTTTAGGATAGCATACATAAGAGACCTCATCACATTTCTGACTGCTGAATGCTGAAAAAATGCATTACAAGTCTAATTTTTATTTTTTAACAGAAATGCCTAGCAATAAGAATTAACTACCACCAGGCCCTATCAAAGGAAACACCAGACTTTCCTCTACACCCAAAACAGACCAAATGTTTTCAGATATAACGTGGAATACAATTTTTATCAACACAGTTAACTCATTTCCCCACACAAACTTATCTTCCTAGAGATGTCATATTGGTCACCTCTGGAACCTCAGACAGCCAGGAATAAAGCCTTATCAACCTTAAGCTGCAACACAATGTTGTTGAAACAGACTTCTCACAGTATTGTGCTGGTGATAATGAGCAGTGACAAAATAGTCGCTGTCCTTCAAAGCAGAAAATAGGAAGCTGTGTCCAGACAGAGTCATTATGAGCAGTGAGTTGAGTTCCTTGGAAGATCTTCCCTGACTCAAGGAGTTCTCTGCCATCCTCAGTATATTTTAATTTGAGAGACCTGCCAATCTGACAGGCCTTAACATGTGCCTGTAATACTCTGAGGTATGTACTTGCTTACCAAGTTCAAAATTGCTCATTCCCTCCCTTATCCCACTAACTAAATTCACGCTACTGAAATAAATGTTGCCTATTTTTGCCAGTTGCTGCCAGAGATTAAGGACCTCTGACAACACATTTACCAGTCACAGTGATTGTATCAGCATTGTAGTTGCAGCACAATGGAGCTTCCGTCAGGAATTCTGAACAAAACCAGCTTTGATGTGATCACTTTCCCCAGCCCTCCTCGGAGCTCACCAGCAGTGATGCAGGGCCATGCAACATCAGATAAAATTTCTTTAGTTCTTTGTGTTTACACAAACATAACACTGATAAAGGTGACATAAAAGCAACCTGGAAGAGTATCAAAAGTCAAAACTGCTTTCTGGCTCTTTCTCCAGTCTACCACCAACTGACCTGATCCAAGGTCAGGCACAAATTCCTGAAAGAAAACAAAGTGCTGCTTTGGAATAAACCACTTGTCCAACACAGAACAACTCCAGGTACCTGTGGATAGTCTAAGGAGGCAGGCTGTCAGCTTCCTTTGGGGAGAAAACAGGAGGATAAACCAATTCCACTTGTATTCACTTGAATCCAGTCCATACAACTGAGCCACTGCCTGGCTCAATCCATCAAGTAGCTGCCATTATTTATCTTTCAATCTTGCTGTAGTTCAGAGGGCATACACCTCTTATCTTCCTCAGACTTTGTTGGCCTTCAGGAATGGACCTCAGCTAGACAGTGTTTCCCTCCAGTGTACTCACTGTAAAACCACACACCACGTCCCTGAACTGCCAGCTCAGGTTATATGTAAGTGTATGAGCATAGACACAACAAGCCATTTCTCAAGCTCTTCCTACAATCTGACAGAGCAGCAATTCTCAGTCATTTTCACCACTCAACACAAGCAATAGATATTTATACAGAAAAAGTAAAAGCAGAATTCCTTGTATGCAACCAAAATAAATCACTCGGCTCTGCTAATGTAACTTTCGACATCTGAAGGGTTAATTTTCAAGAAGAAAACTTCAATACTATTTTTAATAGATTTAATTTTTTTCTTTAAATTGTGCCTGCTTTAGATCAAAGACAACGACAAGACTATTATTAGCATTATTTGACCCCATGACCTCTTGTAGCTTTTCAGAAGAAAGTCTGCTTCCAAGTTCCAGTTCATCTTCGAATAGTGTACTGAAATATTAACCAGGATTAGGAGATTACAAGTTAACTGGGAAGACTTAAGAGTATAAAGTTGAACTTCTTTCTCTTGTAGGAAATAAAGTACTACTTATGCAAACGAAACTCAGGCTAATTGAGTTTTCCTTTCAACACAGATTTCTACATTTGTATTTAAGCTACTTGCAAAAAGATGAAGGAGTATTAAGACACTTAGTATTACAAGCTCTTAATTGTCACGAAGTGTTAACTTTAAAGCACTGGGGATGGGAACATAGAATACAAAAAAAGCAGGATGCGAGTCCAAGATAAAGTACCTAACAAAAATGAATCCTTACTACTCATTCTGATAAAGAAGCACTTCTTTGTATTCTGCTGCAGTCATGAAATCCCCTGAGTCACCCGGCATTGCTTGGGAAACTGAAAAACATGCGGAAAATGTTCAGTAGCCTGGAGAGCATCCAGTGTTACATGTAATTGCACAAGGAACTCCTGTCCTAGGAGTGGGAACAAACTGCTGTTACCAGTTGTTTGCTCCAAACAGAACTTGACCCTGTGGATCAGTGGCCTCCAAACTTTTTTTATCAATTACCACACCAGGAAGAAAAATATTTTAGTGTGCACAACAAATATACGTGTATTTATTTATAAATTATTTACATATTCTACTGTACTAATACCAAATACATTACAAAATGTGTAAAACCCAGGGGGTTTTGATGGATTAAATAAAACAATTTTAAAATAGTGTTTCCCTTATCTTTATTACTTGTACAAAATACTTTCTACCCACACCCCAATGGATTGCCTTGTGCACCCCACTTCAGAAACCACTGATGTAGGTGGCTAAACGTGTGCAACAAGCTGTTGGATGCATTTCAACTGCTTGGGATTGGAATCAGCTCCTCACAACCCTTCCACAAACCTGTAAATAGCATTCAGAAAACTGCCCAGCAGGGACTCTTCTTACCATGCAAATATGTGCCAAGCCACTGGAGCTCAGAGGGCTGGTTTTTTGGTTGGTTGGTTTGGGGTTTTCAGTTGTTTAACTTTTGAACTTCCCTTAATTCTTCACACTGCTTAACTCAACTAGTAAATTCTTACTATCTCAGAAGCAATACAGGAAAGAAAATAACACCTTTTATCCTTCCAAAAGTAGTGACACTGCACTAATTATTACACACCAACACACATTCCTGTTTTCAGCTGGTATTTGAGCAAAGCTGAAGTTACTTGTGGGTATATCCTGAAAGCTGAGAATGCAGGAGGTTGTCTGCAATTTTTTTTAATCCTATTTGCTCTGCAAGAAGGAAACTGTCAAAGAGGAAAGAGAGAGATTTTATTCAAACCTACTTACAAAACTGACAGCTTAAACACTATGTTCACTCATTCTGAAGACACTCTATTAAAAGCTATCCTATCCTCCAAAAAAATTTTAAATATAAACATGAACTGAGCAGAAGGATTTCACAATTATGGAAATTAGTTTGTTTTGCTAATCACTGAGCTGACTTATGTTAATGCTTCTTAAGAGGCATGAGAGAATTACTGGTAGTGGTGTGTCGAGCCAAGTCTAAGCAAGGTAAAGTTTTCCCTCCCTGTCACCTGTCCTTCTGACACCATAATTAAGTTTCCTCTTTGATTGCCCAGCTAATCAGACTCAAAGCACAAAAAGAATTATGGGTTGGAAACAACCACTTCTAGCACTGAATAAGGGAGTTACACTCAAAAAACGTGGCAGGTGTTTCAGGAACAGACAGTAAAGGATTTCAGGCCATGCACACCACTCATATCCTCCCCTTTATTTATTTTTTCAACTGTTAGGGACAACTTGACTATTTAATCAGATCACAAGCAGCAACATATCACTTAAACACGACTGGAAGACACATCCCTAGAGGGAAAAACTCAACCATCAGTCATGTGGGAAAGTTGCTCTTTTTCCTAAACTGAAAGAGACACAAGGAGAAAAACAATTAAGGACAGACCAGCCTTTTTGCTATTTACATTTTGCAGCTACCATTTGGGCAAGGTCATATACTTTTAAATTTGGCTCAGAATTCTGTTTTGCACAATGCTGGCATCTTTTATGTTATTTTCTTCAACACCTCAGCATGATTCTGCCTACTACCCCCTATATTTTACCAGAGATAAAGATTGGTAAACTACTCAAAATAGAACACAAGTTTTCCAGCTCCAAGTATGTTCAAGTGCCTTGTTTTCAGTTTTTCAAAGACACAGCAAACACTGCTTCAGGGCTCTATTCAAGTAAGATTCTTCCTTAGAAGAAAAACCTGAGTGTTCAAGTGGTATTTCATTCATTTTGGTTCAGCTTTTCAGGAAAACAATTCTCTCCCAGTTTTTACTGAGGAAGTAATTAGAGGTGTTTGAAACAAGAAAACACAACTGAGGATTAATGTTCCTGTTTACTAAAGTGAGGCTTTCATAAAAACCAGTTTTTGCACTATTTCCAAATTCGTCCTCTAGAAATATGTCCAGTAATCTCTTCTCTTCTTGATACTGTCTCCATTACTTTGTCTTGTAAAAAATACACAAAATGCAATTATTTTAACAAATAGGCATATAATGAGAGGATGATCAGCTCAAAAAACTGGTGAGCATCAGCTGGGTTAACTCCAGAGACAGGTATTACAGCACTTCACAAAACAGCTCAAGAGAGAAGGAAAACCTGCACGTACCCACAGGCACATCCTTCCTTTGTGGACTCTGTTTTCATGTTCTGCCTTAGAAGTGTCAGTTCCTGGTTCAGATTTTTTGCATGTGGTTCTTGCAAGAGTGCTATGGCTAAATCACAACTGAAAATAAACTAGGAAAAGGTTTTGTTGATATTCATTTAAATAAAGAGAGGAGTTAAATCATCCTAAACCGAGTTAAGATTACCAAACCAGGATAGTGGGTTTTCAAGAAATACAGATTTAATTGTGCATGTGAATTTCTTAATTAGAACAACATACATTTTTATACCAAATCCAGAACATTCAATAAACAGAGCTACTTTGAGTCACAAGTTCACAGCGAGTTTAACACTTAATGAGAAACAAATTTAGCAACTCAAAATTTGTATCTTTATCTCTTAAAACCTATGTATATTAAAAATTCATGTTCTTTATAACATTAAATATGAATTATGAAACCTCTAAATACCAACAAAAAAAGCTTTAATCAGTAGTTGCAGATCTTTGAGACATTTGAGGGTAAAAAGTATATTCTGTCAAGCTCTGAGCCACGAGTCTCAATACACAGATGTAACAAATGAATTTCTGAAGCATATTCAATGTTTAATTAAGCTATATTTGAGACATGTTTGCTATTGCACTGAAGAATTTGCTTCTAAATAAAAATTCTAAACTGCATCTGAGAAGTCTCATAGTTTGAGGGAAGTATTTAGTGTTCTCCTATTATCAGTCCCACTCTTTCAACACCAGCCAGTGCTCCACTGCCCACCAAATTGCTACCTCAAGCTCCATAAAACCTTCAGAGAAGGTTAAAAGTCTTTTAAAATCCTCACCTTAAGAACCTACAGCATTAACTTCCCTTCTGGGACACAATTTCAAGGTCTTTCCTGTATGTTTAACAGTATCAATTAACACCACTAAAAAAAAATCCCATTCTAACCTACAATAATTGTTTTTAAAAAGCACAGGCAGCATATCAAATAAATGGCTGCTTTTTCATGCAGTTCAGAGTGGAAAACTTAAAAAAACTAAAGTTTTATGTTCCCTTACAGATATAGCACTGAAATATCACCCACACCGTTCAAACACTGTTCAACTGTGAAAGAACCTAATATGAACAACAGTATTCTCAGATGAATAAACCACAAGCCTTTGGTACAGATGCAGACCTTTCTTATTTGAAGTCAGTGCCTTCTGTTCTAAATATTTTAGCTGCAGTTAGTCTGCAATTTCCTAGTCAACATTTAGTTAATACTAACCCCTGAGATCAAAGATGAGTCTAACCTCCACTAGCAAAATTCAAAGAACAAAAATCCACTTGAATTAGATTCACTCAATTCTTAAAAAAAAAAGAACCAGCAACACCAGAATATCAAGCTTAAGAAGTTTTTCACACATTTAAAACCTAAAGTCACTTCATCATGGGCAGGAACTCCAAGACACCTGTGCATCTGAGCTGGAACAAGCTTGGCATTCCCAGAACTCTTCACAGAAGGAAAAGGGGAAGAAAAAAGACAAGAACACCCTTATATTCAACTTGTTGCTTGCTAAGACTCCACAGGAAAGTAACAAAACACCTCACCTCAAGATTTATTTAATTCTCACCAGGTTAGGCTATAGCATACTATTAACCCATGTAAGTCTCAGTTTCAGGTTTAGTATGCTCTGTAAAAAGAATCACAGATAAAATTACAAAGTAGATTTTATTTGCTAAAAGGAGAAAATAATTAATCTCTAATAAATATACTCAAACATCTTGCCTCACAATCAGAAGCTACAATGTTGACTAATGTATGTAATATTTAATCCAAGGAAGGACACAGAGCGCCCACCCCAGGCCCCTCTGTTTTCTTGTCCAAGAAGGACCAAGCAGCAACAGGGGCCCAACTGCTCAAGATTCAAGCACACACATTCTGGCTGGGTTGCAGCTAACTCAGATCAGCTCTGACATCTGGTTTGTCACATACGCCACAAGGACGTGGTGCTGACAACTAAGGAAGAGCAAGGAAAAGAGGGAACAGAATGAGCAAGCAAGGGCGAGAAGCAGCGCAGCAACCATCGCAGCTAAAAAGGTGTCAAAAAACAGCTTGAGATTCCTTAGGAGGGAACTTGAAATACGAAGAGAATTTTTCTAAAGCTACAGCCTCCTGTGGAATTCATTTCCCAGAATAGATAGGCAGTTTCCAAGACATACTGCTGAAATTCAGGAAGGCAATTTCACACGAAATAATTCAGTAGTATGAGTTAATACTTGGGCCATCACCCCCTCAGAGCCGTGCTTAGGACTACTCTGCAGCCTTAAACTCACCAATACATGTATTGGTATCACTGGATTTCACTCCTTACACAATTCATGAGCTCAAGGCCTTCACTTGAGCATTTACAGGCAAAGACTTCACACAAAGGAACTACTCTTCTCCAGTCTACAGCCATGAAGAACAGCTCAGGAATTCTGACAAGCAATTTCTACATGGCTCCTGTAATGCCCTTGAGGAGTAAGGCAAGCACACAGCCAGAACATTAGATGGCCTTATGATCTGTGTTTCAGAGAAGATGTCACGCTATCAGACTGAGACACCTATGCTGAAATCTGTCCCCTGATGCTCTGAAAATGTTGTTTGGCAGCATGTCTCTCATTAGAAGTATTTCAAAGGCATTGCTTCAGTTGCTGATTCACAGCCATTTTCAACAGACGAAAACGAACACTGTAACAATAAATTCCTAAAGTGATTATTTAAAACAAACAAATGGCTCATTTGCCTCCAGCTACAGTTCCAAAGGAAATACACATCTTAACACCACCTTACTCTTACAGGCAGAGGCAACCATGGAGTCTTTGAGCATGACATCCCTAAAAGTTGTGTTAAAACAAATTCCAATCTGTGTACCACTCAATATCTGATAGTTTGGTTTTTTCTCTAGGGTGGTGGGAATCAGCATGACTCCCAGAAATAGTTTTAGTAGCAGCTATTCCCAACCTTATTTAGCAAGACATTGCTGCCTGGAGTGTTAGCAAGGCCAACACAAGGATAATAGAAGCTTTCATGACACAACAGTCTCTTTCCCTTTTCTACTGATAGGAAAATGCTGAGAAGAGTGGAGTGCCTTCAATATTTTTGCTCCTTTCTCTACATGTATACACATGTAATTATAAAGACATAAATTATACCAACATCATCACCAAAATGATGTTTGTAACCTGTGTAGAACTACCAGTCAGGAAGAGCCACACAGAGCATAAACAGAGTAACCCAAGAGTGAAATCCTGACCAAGGTATTCAAGGCATGATTGACCAACAGATGTTTTTTCACTACACTGAAAAAAGCACACTGTGGACAGCCAAATTCCTTAAAAAACCATGATGCCAAAGTGATTAATGGATTTCCCGCAGGTGACTCATTAAGTGCTTTCACTTTAGAGAATATAAAAAACCCAGAAACATCTTGTAAACATAAGCAGACATCCTTCAAACTAGGGCCAACCTCAGACTTTGCTTATGGAAAATATTTAACAAGATTTTTTGCCTTTTGTGTTTTATTCAAGTTGCCGGGATTCAAAGAGGTCAGAAATACAGCTTTTAAGATTAGCAAATTTCTGAACATGCCTTTATAGTTGAGGGAGGAGAGCATTTCAAAGCTTAGCCCCTGCTCTTTAGACTCAGACCTACCATATAAAGCAATACTTTGCAAGGTTTACCAGTATTATTTATTTCAATCCACAAATGCACAAAGATTAATTCAGAGCAGCCTCCGTGGGACAGAACAGAACCAAAGCCTCCAAAACCAAGCAGAGACACATAGTTAGATTACAGCCTTTTGACAGATTATTAAACATGTCAATGAACACAAGTTATGACATTGTTTTTTTCAACATGGCAGTGACTCATCACACAGAAATCCATTTGCTCATTTCCGTCAGTGGCCTCAATTATAAATGTAATAAAATTGTAAAATTGAGGATATGCAGCTCTGCCTCAATACAAAAACGAGCTATTGATCCAAGAAATACTTCCTGTAAGAGAACTGTTTCTTTCTTGGGATTACATTCAACATACTAAGGTCGTTCATTTCCTAAAGTCAGCTGTCTAGAAGATGATCCACAGACAGGGTTGGAAAAACAAAACTACGAACACACTGAAATGAGAAAGAGTGACTAACAATCGAGAGTTTCAAGCAGACCAGGAGACTTCAATATCACATTACCTTTCATTAATCTGCAGGTCACACACAAGAGGGATCACATGGAAACTGGCTGAAAATGGAGAGGCAGGCTAAGGGCAAAATGCTGCTGAACAGCACACAGACAAACTGCTGGGCACTGGCAAAGCCTCGGGGAAGTTAATGGACACCAAGAAAAAATAAACAAACACAGCAAAGGCTGCATGAAAACAAGCAATTGATGCTTTTAAAATGAAAGTTTTGAAACACTAGTCTCCAGAAGTACAGCTCAATAGTTTATGCTTTCATTACTCTGGGTCAAGTAAGAGCTTTTATGCCTATGCAGATGACTACAGCTACCGCAAATCTAAACCTGAGGGAGCTTTTTTTCACTCTATGAAAGCATGTATTTCACTGACCAGCAGTGGGTTTTGCTAGCTTAACATCAAGCATTTTGTAAGATCACTTACCAATCAAAGTACTGCTCGGTTAGTGAAGCTGATGGAATAGAATTAGTCACGCTAACTTGACACAGACTGTAATTTTATCTAAGAGACACAAACAAATTGCACTGACAAAACACAGCTCAAGAATGAAAACACAACACAAGAAAGTGCAGTATGAAAAGCAGTCCCTAAGCAAAACAGACAACAATGGTATTGGATGTTTTTGTATAAATCTGTCCAGCCTTTTTTAAAAAAGCTCATAAAGTACTGTACTTAGACAACCCACCTGGGCACATGCACACTCAGCCACCGTTTTTGGCATAGCAATTTTAGAAAGCTGTGAGCAACATCTGTGCAACCTGCCACATGTTTGGTGAAACCCACAGCTATTTAGATATATATGTTATCTTCAACATATAAGCAGGGTCAGTATGGTCCTTTACATCAAAGCTACATATTGGAATCACGGAGTCATCAAATGGTTTGGACTGGAAGGGACCTTAAAGATCATGTTGTTCCAACCCCCTGCCACGGGCAGGATGGTTTCTAAGGGGTGGTATTCCATTTTACAGACTACAATGATTGTAGTTGTCTAAAAAAATTATAAGGGCTTTACAAATCACTGGAATGGCAAGGGGTTGGGATGAACCTTAAGGGATGGGATAGGAGTGGCATGGGATGGGATAGGGATCGGATGGGATGGGATGGGGATGGGGATGGGGATGGGGGTGGGATGGGATGGGATGGGATGGGATGGGATGGGATGGGATGGGCTGGGGG
>JAWWEW010000166.1:30398595-30445464 GCA_035583185.1 Anabacerthia variegaticeps | reverse complement strand
CCATCCATCTCCCCTCAGTCCCATCCCTGTCCCCTCAGCCCCACCTTCCCTCAGCTTTCCCCATGAGGGAAACTGTAACCATTTGTGGAAACAGGCAGGAGCTGATACAGTATTTAACTAGTGGAGAAAGGAAATCTCAAGACCATAGCACAGGACCCATTTTGATTTTAAATATTTATACAGAAGGCAGCACCTCCTGGTACCAGGGCAAGCCATTCCCTCTGTCCCCTCTCCAAGCAACACTGGGAAATGCACCAGCAAACCTGTCACTGCTACAGACCCTTCCCATCCTCACTGACAGCTTGTCCACAGGCTTACAGAGCTTTTGTTTGATTACAGAAATTGAAGTTCCACTTCTTATAAAATTGAGGTAGAAAGCATCCCATCCTGCACCCAGGGAGGTGAGTGACAGAGCAGCTCTGGTGGCACCCCTGGGATGGGCTGATGGGGATGTTGGCCTCTTTATTTGCAAATAAAAAAGTTACCAACTGTTATTAAACCACCTACAGCAGCGGAACAGCATTACTTTCAAACCACTCTTTGAAAAGATTGATTTCTCTCTCATGCAATGTTTCTCCATTAATGTATATTAGTTATGCTACAAAATGTGACTAAAAGACATTAAGAAATGAGAAATCTCCTTATAGAGTGTTAACATCCAAGACCCAGGAAGGAGCTTGATTTTGGAAGGCTCTGAGCAGCCAGCCTAGAAAAGCATTTAAGTGCATGTATGACTCTAGATGTATAAATTAAATATGCTTGATTGGACATTAGCATCTTTTAGGATAAACTTGTGCTTCAGAACGTCTCTGTTTTGAAGACTAAGAACAGAATGCTTCAATGGGTCAAAACGCCACCCTTTGTTTTTGCTCCCATCTCTTTAGTCTTCACCATCATTCACTAAATATTTATCACATGCAATATCATCCTTATTCTGGTGGTGTTTCCTAAGTAGTTCAGTGTTGCAGGGCATTGCACGGGATTGCCATTAAAATGCTTGCAGGGATTTCAAGGACAGACTTTGGTTTGCCCTTGTTCACGCTTTGATCAGGGCTATTTTTTTTCCCCTTGGGTAGTCTTCTGTTTGCATTCAGTGTGTTTTCTATAGATTCACAGCTGGGTGCTGTTTTTATGAGCCTGTCAGCTTTAGTTAGCATAGAGGAGAAAAAAAATGGAAAATTCATTGTCGGTAGCTAATGAATGATGAGGAAATTCGTAGGCTGACAATTAGTCAAGCACTCTTAGTATTACCTGATTGCCCCCAGCTTGATTTCCAGTTTAAATGTTGATTAATGGGAAGGGGTGTGATTTATAGCACTCCATACCCAAAAGTACAATTGACTGTATAGATTGGACAAATACACAACTCTTCCTGAGATGAAGGATACCAGTTTTGGAAATGACACTGCAGAGAGTGTGAGGGATTTAATTTCTAAATGTCTGTGATTATGAAGTCATGGAACAGTTTTTTAGTTTTTTGGCTTTTGTGCTCCTGGCAGCTGCCAGACAAATATCAGAAAAATCATCTTTTTTTGACACTGAAGTAACTGTAGAAGTCTTTCATGTTACTTTCATATTCCTTGACAGCTTTTAATCTAACTGTGCTTTGTCCTTTCTATTTTCATTGCTGTGAGTACAGGGAATACCTCTGTATTTCTCCTTTGCATTCCCTACCCACTTACACATTCCATATGCTTCCTTTCCAAGTTGGAGCCTAGTGAGGGTCTCCCCCTTTGGCCTCCTTTTATGCCTCCTGATTTTCTTGCAAGCTGTTTTTATTTTTTTGCAGATAAGACAAAGTGATTTGCCTGTTTTTGTAACTTAGATGGTTCTAATATATTCCTACTAACAAAGGAATATGAATAATAAGTCCATGATGCCATGCATCTTAAATCACATCCATGCATCAGGGCTTCTGCAATATTCCAGATTCCAGTGTCCCACCTGTGTGAGTTGGCTAATGATG
Source organism: Anabacerthia variegaticeps (assembly GCA_035583185.1). Lineage (NCBI taxonomy): Eukaryota > Metazoa > Chordata > Aves > Passeriformes > Furnariidae > Anabacerthia > Anabacerthia variegaticeps. The sequence continues at coordinate 30,443,498 of JAWWEW010000166.1, read as the reverse complement.
CAAGAAGGGCTCTTGAGTTACTTTCCTCTTCAGAAATACTTTTTTGAAAAAGTTTTTGTGTACTTTTAAGAGGGGTTATGTTATGCATAAACAGACCCTCTGAAAAGTGTGGCTTTGAGAAGGAACTGCTCAGAACAAAAGTCTCTTGATTGGCAATATAGCAGATAAAAGAGGATTGTTTGGGACAGCCAACAGTTGCCACTAGAACATTTCTGAAGTACCTGTAAATGTACTTTCGATATTAAACCAGAAAATACTTGCATGTTGTGTTCTTTAACAGAAAAGCACAAAGCTACTGGCATGACCATTAGCTTTTGGCAAGAAAATGAAAACTTTCTCAAAAACAGGGAAGGCAGTTCAGCATACGAATTTTTGCCTGAATTTATTTTTGGCTTTCTTTCCACTGAAATAGCTGTTTCATATGGCATCTGTAGTTATCTCTAAAGGAAGGTCTACTCCCGTATTTCCTCCTTCCCCATGAAAATCTCTTACTTACAATGGGAATATTTCCATTTCACTGAACACTAGGAAAAAAAATAACCTTTTCCCCTCAAAGCAATGTGTATGTGGTTAATATCTGCAATATCCTGTATGGCTTATGGACAATGTATTGATTTCCCTCTGCTGCACTTGCTGCTAAGAGCAAATCAGTGAGACCATTTTCAAAAAGTAAATGCGAATGTTTTGACTGCCTACAACTCCTTTATTCTACAATTACAAATTGCACTTTGCAAGCTACCAAGTTACTGCACATGAAAAGATTCCTTACTGTGTTGTTGGTCTGCCTTCATCAGCTGAAATACTATTCATACTATACCAAAGCCATATTTAATTCCTGATTTCTCCAAGGTAAATAACAGGCGGTTCCTGATAGTCATTGTTCTAAAGTTCACATTTCATTTAAAACAGATTCTACTTGCTTTCCCTCATGTGATGACCTGGGCATGCTGCTTTTCCAGTGGTTTTTCTAAGTGTACAGAGTAAACCAGTTCAGACAGAGAAAGTCCTTCACAAAGTAGATTGTAGTTTTCGCTCCACAGCCTCATTTCAGTCTGTTCATTGATTAAGGGCTGATTAACCATTTCCAGAAAGTGTCCAGGAAATCTATACAACAGGCTCCTTTTTCCTAAGGAGGGCTTTTACACATTTGCTTTATAAGAGACTTTCCTTTCTAGACATGTGTTTGATAAGGAACGTTTCAGTGTGTGTCTGAAACAGGCTTCCTCACAACCACTTATGTGTTTATTAAGGTGGCACAAGGTCACAACTTGGGCTTCTGTGGAAGTATTTCAAAGATAATTTTGTCTTGGTGGTGGTCCTAGAGTGTTCAGCTTTGTGTCTTGGGAGTGGAGCAGAATAAATTTAGTGAAAAATGGGATGGAAATCCATTAGTAACTCATTGAAAATATATTCAGTAAAATAAGACTTTAAAGAGCCTGAGAAAGTTAATGGTTTTATTACCCTATGGAAGAGCTTGCCTCAGTTTCTTTACTCTTAATTTAAGTTAGTTTTTTTAAGAGCAAAATAACTCACATTAAAAAAATCCAAACTTTTGTCTTTAGAAAAGATGAAACATAAAATTTCTGGATCCTGCAATCTAATTTGTCTTCTGAAAAAAAAAGATTTTTAGAAGTGGGGTTTTTTTGCTCCTACCATTTAACCAATTTGAATCAATTTTTTAGGTAGCTCTCTTGGAAGTTCCTTTACTTCCCCTGATTTATTTTTTTTTCATATTTTCATAGTATAGAAATAAAAAACATCATTATCTTTGTAATATTACCAGGATTCACTGAACCTAGCTTTTCCCTCAAGATTTATCATACTTTCTGTCTCTGTTTCTGAATATGACTACTCAGTTTCTTAGTATTTCAGCAATTAGGTAGTAAAATAGCAAAAATAGCAAAATATCTGTGTTCCATTCTTTGCATAACTAACTTCATGTGCTGTGAATGCAGCTGAGGCCAAGCATCAAATAACGCCGGAAGAACAGCAATAGTTGCCAAGTACTGAAGTGTTAAACGTTTCTTTTTGTCACTTTTCGCTGGTTTTGGCTGTCAAAGGAAAAGGAAATGTATTAGTTATTCAGTGCAAAAATCTGTCAGTTTTAAGAGATGGAAATAAATGCAGGAAAAGGGGGAGAGCACTAAATAATTTTTGTCTTGCTCCACATTCTCCTGGCACTTATTACTTTATACAATATTTATGAATTATTATGCATTGTTTACACTAGTGCCATGCCCAGGGATAAGGACCCCCACTGTGCCAGGTACTGTGCAAAGCCAGAGCATAATGTCTCTTCAGATTCCAGAGATTCAGAACCCTTATCAAAGTCAAAGTCAATAACAAAATGAGATGTTTAAAGGATGGGAACATCAGATCACAAGATATTATTGATCAGCTTGGAAGCCAATGGTGTCTGCATTCCAGGATTTTAGCATTACCAAGTTGGAATGGAAAACATACTTTAGTACTCCATTCAATTAATAAAGCTGTAATACCAATTATTTATATGATATCACTCTGGTTGGCTTCATTCTTTGTATCATGACTAACATGTTTTTTAAATAGCACATGTACCTGTGTAGCTGCAGAAAAAAGGCTATGCAATAAATTGACTTGGGGTCAAATTCGCTTTTCCTTACCCCAGAAGTTGTTCCAGAGGGAACTTCTCAGAGTAAGGTTTGCCATGCTGTGACATTCAGCAACAATACTGCTAAAGCCAGCTTAAATAATCCTTTCCTCCTCCCCAGCTGTGTGTTTCTATTCCTGTACCATGCCTGCACTGGATAGCCACAAGCATTTGTGCAGCATATTGTGAACTGAATTTGCAGATGCAGAATAACCTACTAAAACACTGTTTATGAAACTGGACTCCAGATCACAGTCACTGGAGTAACAGTGCACCTACCTGGTCCTTATTGAACAGAAGAAGCCAAATCTTTTAGGGTCAGGACTTACATTAGTGTCACTCACTTGGCAACTCCCTCTGAGTTGCCAAGCGGAATCTGATCATATCTACATTAGGAATACACTAAAGTCAACCACTCCTGCTTTGGGAAGCAGAGCTATAGGATAGGAAAGGATTTGGAGAACTAAACAGCTGGAGCGCATCAGTCAGTCCTGGAGTGTATCTCCTGGTTTTTGTTTCAACTATAGGGAATCCATTTCATGTCATGCTTAGACCAACCGAGCCCTGTGGTGACACTCAGAGGTTGCCATCCAAAGGTGCTTTTCCAGTGGCCATCACCTTCCCAAATGACATGAGCTGGAACAGTAAGTGGTCTTCTGTGGGCCTGGTTGTATCCCACCCCGATTCACCAGCACACAGGTGATGGCTGAAGAGGTGGTTGTTTTTAACATTGGTAGTAAAGTTATTCTGACAGACAGACAGAGCCATAATTAAACCTTAGTGACACACATACCCACTGGTTTCTAATGGAACTTGTGTTTACAGAACCTCAGCCTCTATGTAACGCTACATTTACACTGCAGATACACATCTCAGTACTCAAAAGAGGAGTAGGGAGAGTAGGGACATATCACATTTGAAGAGTGACACTGAACCCTTTCCTCCCAAGAGCAGAATCTCTAGCTGCTAGGCAATAATTTAGGTCAAAAAGCACTTATCAGCTTTTCCTTCATCTGTGGCATGTGGATAAAAGAGTCCTGTATAGATTTTGCAATCTTCAAGCTCTTGATGCTCAGTTAAGTACTGTACTGGTAATTAGAATTCTTATGACTCTCAAAGGGCTAAACCAGAAGATTAAAAGAACTTCATTTTCCTGTGAGATTATATGTTCTATACTTGAGTAACTGGGGTAGATGAACATTGCTATATACAGGCTAAGAGTGTTTATTGCTGGCTTTGCATTTATTGTGCAATGATATGTAGGTCATTGTAAAACCTAGGGAGGGATAGACATGAAACTGAAGAGGACTGAAAATCAGAAAATCTGAGTCCTTGTCCTTGAATAAATAACAAGGTCTCTGTATGTCCCTTTTGCATAGATGACTAAAGGTAGCATTTGTTCCCTGCTGTGCAGAAGTGTTAGAGACTGACTATATCAACACATGTAAAATGTTTTAAACTCCTATAGTGAGAAAGTTTACATTCATATTTATATGCAGATAAGTGAAAGCAAGTTCTATCTTTTATGGAAATAATAATAAAATAAAATTTATGTACGATCATAGCTCAGACAAATCAGGGAAGTTCTGTGCTGTTTTTGGACTCATATTTTACATTTGTGGAGAGGAATGCCAGTGAGAAGCAAGACTGGGGTAGATAAAGTGGAATCAGAGCCATGTGTAACACTTGTCAATGTGCTTTTCACTTTGTTTGACATTTAATTATGTTACAGCATCTATCTATCTATCTATCTATCTGAACAATTTAATACTGCATTTCTATAACAGCTTTACACCCTAGCTGCATGACTATGTGTGATAAATCAAGAGAGCTATAACACTATGACAGATATGTAGCTGCACAGATGACTCAGCTTTACCAGATGTTTCTCAGAAAAGGTCAAAGCTGCTCCTAAAGAAAATTTTAAAATATCCTAGAAACTACATATAAATAGTCAGTCACCTCTTTGGGGGAAGAGGCACACAAAGAATTGCAAGTCACCATTTCATTTTTAGGGCAACCTAAGGCTGTCATATACACAATTACACCATGTAGGATGTAGGAGGAAGTAGATCTATCTCTGAGTAATTACTGAGGGGAAAAATTACAAGCATGTGTTGTTGTTGCAGGAGTCTACAGTATGCCATCAGTCTGGTAGGACCAGGTGGAGGGAGACATGATAACCTTGGAGAAGTAAGTATTGATCTTTCAAAACTAAGAGAGGATAAGGTGGAAAGCTCATCATCTTCCCCAGAAAGCAGGAAAAGTATTTGGGCTTCTAATTTGCTGTTGTTTTCCAATGAAACCAATGGGAGGCTACAGCTTTATATATATTATGGAATCTGTGCCACCATCCTGACCTTAACAAAGGGGAAGAAGGAAGGATCACAGAATTGTGAATGAAAAAAAAAAATAGAAAAGAATACTCAAAGTATTTTCTTTCAAGTAGAAGCAAGACAACAAAGTGTTCAGAAGCAATTAACATAAAAAATGTGGGATTGAGTCAACATGCTTTCTTCTTCATGACAGCCTAGCAGTCCTGGGCAATAATGTGTATTTGCACTTAATATGACCTCTGATGCTGTTCCTTGTGATTTTCCCATAACTATCTAAGGAAATACAGCCGAGTTATGACACCACCACTGTCCTAATAATTGGGAATTTTCTCCTGTAGGGTGGTTACTAATGGTTAACACACAAGTTTGGTACTATCCTATATCTCTATCAATGGCTCAGATAATGGAATAACAAGTGTACATAGCAAATTTATCAGGCTAGAGGGTCAGAAAGCCCACTGGGTATTGGGATTCCATTATGAAATTATTGTGGCAAGTTGAATAAATTACCTGAAACGAATGAAATCTGGCAAGAGAAAAACTTCCAAGAGCAATAATCATCTCTATAAATACAAGCACAGGAACAGCTGGTTGACCAGTAGTTCTGGGGTAATCCTAGACCATAAATTGATCAAGAAACCAGTAACAAAAGAGTAAAAAAATAATCCAGTTATACTACAATGAGTACACAGGAACATTATACGTAAGACCTATGCAGTAATCCTTTTACTGTACTATGAGTCAGCCCTCAGTGGGAACACTATATTCTGTCTGATACAATCATTTCATGAATTATCAACAGAAAATAGGCTGAAGGAAAGCAAGGGTAATCTGAATTTTAGAAGCCGTGATTTATGATTTGAAGAATTATGATTCTTTAGATGAGTTTCTCGTGGGAAACAGGAAAACAGTCTTGAAATACATAAGAATTGCTGGAAAGAGGACAAGAATAACTGGTTTCTTTGTCCACTGTCACTGAATCATAGAATGTTGGAGGTTGAAAGGTACCTGTGGTCCAACCCCTCTGTTCACAGCCCAGGTTCATGTCCAGTGGAGCTTGATTGTCTCCAAAAATAGTGACCCCATACCTGCTCTGGCCAACCTGTGCCAGTGGCTGACCATTCTCACAGTGAAGAAAAAAAAATAAATCTTAACTTTAAGTGTAATTTCTTGTATTTCAGTTTGTGACCATTTCCTCTTGTGCTTTCACTGGATACACCTGAGAAGAGTCTGGCCTCAGCCTCTTTTTTTCCTCCCATCAGGCATTTATACACATTGAAAAGATCCTCTCAGTCTTTTTAAGGTCTTATCCCAGAAAATACAAGAAGTAGTGAGTATAATCACAGAAAGAATGAGTTAGACAGAAACAAAGCCTTTGGATAATTAAGCATGGGAATAGACTGCTCAGTGACATTAGCTGAGCAATATCCACCACTAGTGTTTAAGAACAGGTTAGACAGGGCATGAATGAGGTAATGTGATCTCTTTCTATTCTCAGCCTATGATGATCTGTTGCAATCTTATTTTTTTGAATCTCAGTCTGTTTGCCCATCTTCACATTTCCTTAACTTTCTTTTCATCCATCTCCCACTCTGTCTTTCTTGTCTCCTGCATGTTTCTGTCAAGGAGTAGTAGAAACCTCTTCCTGGGTGTAGCAACACCACAGAACTGCAAATACTTGCCAGCTACAAGAAATTGCAACACTCATCCTACTTAACCCTCTTTGCTTTCTGTGCCTCTTCCAGTTGGGTTCCGAGTCTTCAGAATGATGGTCATGGTGTCATGTCCTGTGTGCAGCTTTTGTGAGGTTATTTAATTTGAACTTGCCTCATCGTAAATAATGTGTCGATTGAACTTAGAATCCAAATCCACCTGAGAAATGGGAGGATTGTCACATTTCAGGTCAATGGATTCTAGCACTTCTTAAGGCTGTAGATGCTTCATCAGAAAGCTTAGGCCCCAGCCTCCCAATTTATTGCTTTAATTAAGAAAAGAAAGCCTCCTTCCTAGGAGCTTTGTTTCTTTCCATGCCATTTACCCGTGTTTTGTTTGGATTTTTTTTCAGTAGGCAGCTGCTTTAAGCAATGTAAGGAAAAATGTTGACAGAGAGAATAGGAAAAAAGAGAAAAAAGGCTGGCATTCCATTTCCCCCCCTCAGCCATATTACCTCTTCACAGAATGAGCAGCTCTGAATGTGCTAAAAAAGCTCCACCCCAAAAAAATCCTACCACAAAAAAACCCGAGAAAGCAAAACATGGGCAAGTCCCCAAATAACTTTCCTGCTCAACTAAAACAGTTCAAAATGAGGTTTCTGAGACCAACTGGTGCATTACACATGCAATTGTTCTGTTTGGCTCATTTGATTTGCCTCAAGCTGCAATGTTAATTACAGAGAAAAAGATAAACACAGACTCTAGTTAAATTTGCTAACAATCTTAAAAATAGATGCTACTGCCCTACTCTTAATCAAACACAGCATCCCAAGCAAATGCAATTTAACACTAACAAAACCAACTCTGGTCGCAGATTTGATACTCAGTCGGGGTATGTAATTTGAAGTATCAGTTTTGTTTAATGCATTTGGATTCAGTTTATAAAAGATATAATAAAAAATACATCCTGCTGCAGCAGTATAATGCCTTTGGGAAAAGGATTTGAGAAGCACTGGGAATCAACACCATTGGGTTATACTGACACTGCAAATAACTTTTTGTGCTACTTTACATAACCTGTACCCATGGAGTATTATATGACTGGAATGCACTTTGGAATCATGTAATTAAAATACTATGTAAGTACACAGAAGAGCATGCAAAGTTCCCTGAGTTGGAAATTAGCTGAAAAATAATCCCCAACAACTGTGATAATAGGATTAATTTGTGTGGACAGCACTTCATATACAAAGACCAATTTTTGCTCTGTGCTTTACATATCCTCTTCTTACAGTCCAATTTGTTGAAGAGAAGGCTGCTATTACATCAGAAAGATTGGAGAATCCTTAGAGTCAGGTGGTTGTGACTCCTTGGCAGCTTTTGTTGTTGACATAAGTCACTTTGAATGGATATGCAACCACTGCATCTCAGGGCTTATATCTTCAGTGGCTTTTATGAATCCTGGGCTGGCTTGGACAAATGGCACCCTCAACAAAAGAGAGGTTTACTGAATAATTGATTGTGATATTAATATCTTGTTCCTTTAAAATGGGTCTTTGAAAATCAGTCGAAGTATAGATATACCCATGCCGGTTATAAAGGACCTCTGGAGATGTTTAGTTCGACCTTCCACTTGAAGAGACACTTTTCTAAAAAGAAACCTCACCCAGAGCTTCCCAGTGCCATACAAGATAAAATCACTGATACAATGTAGTGGAACTCCTTAACTCCTGGTCATGTTTTTCAGTTTTGGGGTCTGGAGGGTTTCAGCCATCTCTTGCTACACTAATAAGATAAACACTTGCACCGAGCTGAAAATGATGCTCATGTGCCATACGATTGATATAAACATTACCTTCTCTGGCCAGGAGTGCCAGACGGTGACTGTTCCTGCTCTTTGTGCTGGTCTCAGGTGTGATTTTTCCATACCCTATTCCCGTTTTCCTATAAAATCGCGGTCTCTGGCCGCCATCCGCGGGGCGCTGCTGCTCCCTGCTGGCCGAGCCCTGCATCCTCCGTCATACCTGCAGCTGCGGAGCGCCTCTCATCGCCTGGGGTGGGCATTGGGCCGGGTTTGCCACCTGCAGACACTCAAATGTGTCAGGTGGCCCTGAGAAAGGCAGTTCTGTCACCCTACAAAATGACCCAGGGTATGCCGGGTGTAATAATAACGCTGCAGTTGCCCCTCTTCTTCACGTTGGCAAAGTTAAGCTGTGGAATGAGGATTAGAGTTGTGGTTATGGAATAAAGAGGTACAGAGGCGAGCCAAGGGCTTTCTTTGGGGTTTGTAAACTGTAAAACAAACTGTAATGCCGGTGTTAGGAGATTACTGTCTTAATGTAGATACTGGATTGGAAATGTTTATTGGTTTTATGGGAAGCTTGAGAGTGTCGTGTACAAGTACAGTTCTACAAAACCCAGTTTGGAAGCCAAATCTGAAAGTATTCTGGCTGTTAAAATACTGGATGTGTCAATGTTTGCTATAACTAGAACATCAGGAACCCAAGGCCTCCAATACACTGCACACCTGCATTAACCTGTCACCTTTTACAAGCTTTGAAAAGCAATCACAAGAATGCAGGCATGACCCAGAGCCTGCCACCACAGCAGGAAAGCATCGTGCCAACGTGTTTACTCACTGCTGTAATGAGCACATGCAAGACGAGAAAGTTCTCTCAACCATCACAGGAAACCATTTTCCATCACAGTCCTTTCAGTGATTTACAAACACCGGAGGAGGAAGTTCTGCCTTCGGGCTCCTATGCTGGGAACACCCGATGGTGGAGCAGGAGGCAGCGGGGCCGAGCTGTGACCCCTGCCGAGAGCACCATAAATCACTGTGGGAGTAACACGAGGGTGGATTAAGTGACAAGAGCAGCATCAAGGGAGGCAAGACTCACCTCCTGTCCTGGTTCTCTTGTCAAATGACAACGTTGTGTGAGGTGCCTCTGACTGTGTTTGCCTGTGCTGTGGCACAGCGACCTTATCACTGCAAGCAGCTCAATAGGGACGTGTGGACACAAGGGTGTTGTTGTGGTCACACTGTAAATCAGAGGCAGAGGAGGGACTGGAACTTAGTGATGCAGAGAGCCAGTTCCTCGGCTCTATCAAATATGCCTCCTGTAATTTCACAGCTGTCTATCGTTTCTTAGTGTAGTCAAGCACAAACTATTTAAGGCAGGGATTCCCTATGCATGTAATTGTATGTTATATAATAAGAGCTATGTCTCTAATTGTTACTGGGAGAAAAGAAGTATAACAATAATAATTGCTATGGTTCCTGCCTTCCCTAGTAGTGCCTATTTTCCTTGAAGTAATCAGGGACTTGTTGCTAGGTAGTTAATATTAAAGGTACCTTAAATATTTTAATGTGTCTATGCCTGCTGTTTCTAGGCAGCAATATTTGTTTATGATATTGTTATCCAACTCTACCTTATATCCTTTATTTAGTGTAATCTAATATATCCATAGTTACATTTCAGTCCTGATACTTTTTTATTCACAGAGTAGCATATTGAAGAAACTACTGTTAAGAATTATAAGATACTTCTGGTGTACAAGACTTAATCTTTGTCAGGATACACTGCGAGTTACAATCTTCAAAACTAATAAAATACTTAAATGAGGCCATTTAAAATTTGGTAGTGCTTCTGTGCACTTTCAGCATCAGCAGATGCTTTCATCTGCCATAGTTACATAGCCCAAAATTCCAAAGTTTTGAAGTAAATCATTTTATTTCAGTCTTTTGGCTGGACAGAAGCCCAGTTTGGATTGACTTACCTTCGTTCTTGTCCTCATGCTTCCGGGCATGTTCCATCTTAAGAGCTGGCTTGATACTGGTTGTGCAAGCATGCAGAAATTTTGATAACCATTTGAATTTAATGGCTCAGAATCAAGTTCCAAAGTCACTACATTGTTCAGAGAAAATTTCACATCCAAATCTGCTCTACCTCACTCTTTCCTAAGGTGTAATTGGCCAGGGGAAAGGAACATTTCCTGGTCGTTTGAAAGGCATTTGTGGAGGGCAGAAATAAGACTGAGCTCATAGTTAATGGTGAAACTGAGGGAAGGTCCTGGGGACCAAGTGCTCGCTAACACCTACTGAAATGCCTACTTAGGGGTATGTGTCATCATTTCATCAGTTCTTTGGAAGTAAAAATCGCTGTATTTTTGGCCACTGGGCAACACTGCTTTAGATTTTTCTTGGTTTAATCTCATTTTTATTCAAATAAAATAGAAAAACTCACCTGGGTTTAAAGTTACAGCTCTTACTAACAGATTCTACACTCTGAGCTGTGAACTTGGAGAGGCAAGAGAGTGCTGATGACTCCTGTTCTTTGCCACAGATCTATATGGGCTGCAGACAACACTTTATCTGCCTGCCAATCTTGTGGGAAATGCGTAAGGGAATTATTCCAGACATTGCTCATTTCTGCAAATGGAAGGAGCTGAGTTTTCCTGACAAGACAGGAATGGATGGGAACTTGAAGTTCACCAAATGATGAAAAGCAATAAATCAGGGCTTCAAGTAACTCATGTAGATGATTTTGCGAATCTCATCTGGTTGCTGTCAGGGGCTGAAGAAACACAGTAAAGCCAAGATCCATAACCCTTTGTTGCTAAATTCAGTGTATTTCTTTTACTGTTTTAAAACTCAGATAACCCCCCATTTTTAAAAATAATTTTCTATTTGTGAGGCAGCTGAACAGACCTGCATACAGATCATCTATACACTGAGAAAATATGACAAGTAAGAGAGAAGTATGAGAAGCAGTAAGAAGTAGTTTGTTACATTTTCTTGCCTGTTCAGCTCATTCCTAGAATAGGGACCATATTTCATTAGGAGAAGCTAATTATTTTCATTTCTGTTCTATCCCCAGCCTTTTTATCAAGACTTCCAACAATGTTATCCATTAGTGCAAACTCTTATCTGTGATTTTTGTGTTTGTTGTGAACACGTCAGAGAACACTGCACATTCCTTGAATAGATGTCAAATGTAAAGAACTAAAGAGCTTCATATTCCATGTTTAATTCTGACACATGAAGTGTGTCTTTACAGATCAGTGCCCTTTGGAATTATTTTCTAAAATGTGTGGTAAACGCACTTTTCTTCTTAAAATCTGAAATTTAATGTGAGGTCCTCCACTTTTGCTTGCCCTGCAGTTTGCTGGTGCAGAGACATATGGAGACTAAAGGCTTCCTTCCTTTCATGCAGATTTCCAGCCCCTGTAGAGACCAGTGGAAATTCCACCAGAAATTCCAGCAGGAAACCACTGAACTACCCTCTTCATTTTTTAAAATTGCTTATTTATGAATTCTGGAAAGGTATTTGACTGAGAATTGCTATGTTCCCCTGCTTTGTAACCAGCTTCTTGCCCATCTTAAAATAACTCTTGCCTTGGACTGCAGGGGCTGGCATACAATTACATTGGTCTCTAGTGTTACACAGCGTGGACTTTGTGGTTCCCGGGCGTGGAGATTGATTCCATACACAACACCATGGATGTGCTGTTTGTGTCGAGCTTGGAAACCCAAATTATCCAGTATAAAAGGCTATTCCTTTGTGCAGCAAGGCTAAAGTATCTCAGTGTCACCCATTTATCTTTAAACAAATGCTTTAAGACAAAAAAGAACACACTCATTCCTTTGGCTCTCCTGTACCATTACAATACTTCTAGCCACATAAATAGAAGGTGATAATGACAACAATTGCATGTATTTCTAAAATGTGTTCATATTTCATTAATGACAATATTATAGATATCCAGAGAAATTTGGCTTTTGAGTGTCAATATTTATGTTAAGGCTCCAGGAAATGGTATTTTGTAGGGTTAACATCTTGCTTCAATCTGTATTTTACAGCAAACACTGAGGTCAGGTTAGTTTTTTCTAAAGGCTTCCTTTATCCATATGGCTCAAAAGGGATGGATTGGTTTCTGCAAGAGAAACTATGTTACTGATAGTTTTTTCTAACCAACCCAAAGATTTATATGATATTAAACAGCATCTAAATTTGTTTGCTAAAATACCTGCATTTTATTTCTTCAACACAACAGGACTAAAAGCACAGAAATTACTGTCCATAACTAGTCCTTAGTCTAAGTCCATATTGCCCACACACTTCTGTATATCTTATTTAAGTCCATGATGCAGTAGTGCCTTCTGTTTGGTTACCTGCATATTTAAAGTGATCAATACACACATATCTAAGGAAGGACCTGGCAAATTAAAACATTCTCATAAACATACCTTGATTGCGATTTGTCCTGTTCAGCAGCTATACATTGCTGTTGGAGTGCAGGGGCATGACCTCCCTCTGCACACTGCTCTCCTGCCTCCTGGGTGGAGTTGGATTTGTACTCATTCCCTTCCCCAACTTGTCTGCAAACACAGCTGAGCTAACATAAAGGTGGAGGTAAAATATATCCCAGACAAAAAGGGCTTGTAACTCCAACTGGAAAAAGGGAGGAATGAGAGTGCACAGGCCTGTCAGCATGTTCTGGGTGGCAACGTAAATATCTGCTGCACCTTCCTCAGGGCAGGGTATGATTTGGCTGTGTGTAAATAAATAGTCAAAATGCTATATTTATAGGAAACACAATGCCTTGCTGCTGTGAGAGTTTAAATATAGAGAACAAGCCACTACTGGCATTTAAAATATCACTAGCTGGACAAGATAGTGCGCTCAGAAAACAGACCAAGCTTTTGCTGTGCTTCCATGTACAGTCTTTCCATATCTCTCTTGCTACTTTTAAATGAGCTGAAACAGTGCCTTTCACTGACTTGGGGATTGTTTGCTTCTTGAATAAATTCAATGCTTGACATTTATTCAATTTTTTTTTTTAAATTACTCTGCAATGCACCTTTTATTTGAGCATCTTGTATTCAATAGCACATTTGCTGTTTGCTGTGCACAGAGGTATGCAAAAAGCACTGTGATGTAACATAATTCTTATTGTGAGTAGTAAAACCCTAATTATTTTCTACCTGAGTTTCAAAGCCAAGTTACCCAGGTCAAGCCACAGACCAGACAGCACCATACTGTAAAAATACAAGTTAATGAAGAATCTTCATCCTCTCTTCTGCCAGCTCCTCCCATCGTTGGTACCAACATAAGGAAGCAAACAGGCTCTGCAAAGAATAGGTCAGGAGCTTACAGGGAATGGGTGGGAATCTTCAGCTGCTTCCTCCTTGGCTGCTCCCTCCTCCCAGCCCTTGTGCAGAATTTGTAGCTATGCTGATGTGTCAAGGCATATATGCTGGACTGGGCACAGTTTAGTCTTGAGCAACAGAGGAAACAAAGAGAGACTATGACTCAGAGCAGCAGTCTTCCAGCTCGGCAGCTCCAGGGCAGCCAAATGTACTTTCCCTTATTAGGCCAGATCTTGAAACCCCACTTCATTTTGAGTTGTAATTCTGCAGTAGTATCACTGACTTCACTAATCAACTTTTACAGTACCACTTGGCAGAGTGTAGCTCTACCTCCAGCTTTGCTTTTTAAAAAGAACCCCATCAGTTGTAATTAAACTTGACTCCACCTACTCTGACTAACACTGAATAGTATAACATGAATCAGGCTCCATTAGCAGGAGATGACATTTAAAAAGCTAGCACCTGTTTAACTTCCTGTAAATAGTACATTTTTAAGACTATAATCTTAATTTGCACAGTGGCACTTCAGCTAATGAGGTGGTTTTGATCTGGATTATTTTAGTGGACTACTAAGCAAAGCCATGCAGAGATTGGGCCTCATGCCTCCCAGACTTTGCTTTGCAAGCTCAGTTCTAAGAATCCAGAGCTGAATTTCCTCAATTTAAGTATTTTTGTTACATGATGTCAGGGATGTGTGTCCTCAACTGAAATGTAATCCTGCATGAGCAATATGTCACTGAAGTGAGTTCATGCAAGAATCATGCAGGCAGATGAACTTTCACACCTCTTTGCTAGAATGCCTATAATGCTGCTCCCAAAGCTGGGGGAGCCAAAAGGTTACAAGACATTGTGTATTCTTACATGATGATGCTGACTATCAAAATGAAACTAAAAGAAGCATCACCCTTCTACCTACAACTAAGCAGACAGTCCACAGTCCAGCTGTTGTTTCAAAAACACATGTTGCAGCACAATTTACATGCTATATTGTTATTTTAAAGAGTGACAGTTCTTAATGATGACTCTCAATCTGCCTCTTAAAAAACAGATTTCCAGATGGGTTTAAACCCAATTTCCAATCCACTTTCATGATTCAGAGTGCAGTTCAGTAAGTAGACAATTGCCTTGAGCAGCTATATTGAACTTTTCCTCCTATGCTGTAAATCTCCTATCAGGTAAAAGAAGATTTGTTAATTTTACAAATGTAAATCAAGAGTAACTTCTGAAGTTTGGTTAGGACCCCTTCCTCCCTTGCATTCATTCTGCACTGGTCTGGCTCTGCTGCTTTCATTTTATGTGGACGGACCTGAAGTATGTTTGATGTCCCTTGCTGAAGGTAACATGCTATCACTTAGAACAAGGTATTTCTTCAACTATTCACAAAATGAGAGGAATCACATTGGCCCTATGAACACAAAGGGTGTTTGGCTGGAAATTTAGAAGTAGCTGTTAACAACTGATGACCGTAAATTTCTGCAAAACAACTGCAGCAGATACAGATCTCAATGTTATAAACATTTCTGTTAAATGGTGATTCCTGGAGAGAGAGGGAAATGCTAAGCCAAATTTCTTCCTTACTCCATAGATGTGATACAGCAACAACATCAAAAGGGAGGAAGGGAATAGAGAAAGGCACATTCTGGTCTTGATGAGAGGACAGTTGTCAGACTTCAACTACAATGCTGCACTAACAAATCTGTGTTTAGAAGAGTGTATTTAAACCCAATTACTGCCTTTACATTTCCAGCTTATAAAATCACAAGACTAAGTTAGGCTTCCATATTATTTTATTTCCCTCTTAAAATATAGCATTGAAGTCCTGCACACATATAAATATCCCTACAGTTTCTTACACACTTTCTATCCATCATTACTTAAAGTGCCCAACTGTGAACATTAAAAATAAAAACATTACTGTTAAGAGTGGCTATACTTATAGGAGGACTGGTATTCTGACTATGCAGGCCACTGATTTTACAAAAATCACCTGCAAAAGAATACACCCTAAACAACACGCATCAATATTAACCCTGAAGTAGTTTGGGTTTTTTTCCATTCAGCTGATCTAAAAGCAATTAATGTACAGGGTTTATTTTTGAAACATGTCTTTTACATAGTGTAAGAATAAAGGATAAATGCATTACTTTCTTTCTAGCTCCCTTCTTTCCCCACAAAGTGTTTACTGTGTCCCAAGCTGCTATGTTGATTAAAACCAGTTGAAAAGAGCTCTGGAAATGCATGCAACTTAAAATTCACTTAAACACACTTTAAGTTATAAAGTCTGAGAGATTTTAATTTCAGCACGTAGCTACGGTTCAGTTGGGTTATTAGATGTGTTTGTCGTAGTAGCAAGATTGGTAAACACTTCTTCCTTAGGTTCAGGCTGATGTCTTTCCATTTTGGTTTCCTCTTTAGCATTTTTATTACTGGTATCTCCCTTGCTCTTGACTATCACAGGTTCAATCTCCATTATTTCCTGTGGTGGCTTAGGTTCTGGACAATTTGGCTGAAGTCCATCAACTTGAACAGGTTCTGGGACATCTTCTGCTTTCTGTTCAAGTTTTTCCAAAATGGTCTGGACCTTCCTTACACCATCTCTCCTGGCCTGGCGCACATCCGCACGACCCTCAGGGTCCACTGAGTCTAGGGCTAGCAACTCTTTGGTCAAATACTCTTCAATCATCAAGTATTTTTTGTCAGTTTTCTTGCCTTCAAAGGAGTTGACTGCCTGCTCAAGCATTTGTACTTTCTCCAGAATTGCTTCCACTTTCAAAACACCAGGATGCTTTTGAGGTTCTCCTGTTTCCACTGTCTTCGGTGGCGGCGGCGCTTCTTCAGGAGGAGGCCTTTCCTGTGGGGGAACAACCTTAGCAGGGGAAGGAGCCTTTTTATCAGCTTTCTCTGCCATGGCTGGAGGCTTCTGGGGTGGGAGCTTAGCATCTGGTTCTTGGTGGGTGACCTGAATTGGGATATATGTTGATGGTGCCTCAGTTTCAGGTGGTGGGGCTGCCTTATTCTCAGGCTTGATTTCAGCTGGAGGGGGCGGTCTTGGTGGCTCTTGAGGAGGGACTTGTTGCTGAGAAACCTGGTGAGCAAGGCAAGTTTTGTGTTGAGACACAAAGCTCCTTAATTCCTTCTAAAGAACAAGTAATCTAACACCCAGTTTTCTGTACTCCTAGCACTGCAATTTTCACACACATGAGATGATTAATCTTTCCTGTGCTTTGCTGAATTTTACTGCTTTAAACTGAAAAACAGCACTGTGCCGAAAAGCATTTTCAAGCTATTGCAGACTACAAGCACAAATCAGCTCTCAGAAACATTAAACTTCAACACACTAAATCCTGCCTGTGCTCAATAAAATCAGCCCCATGAGCAGTTTTATAAGACAGGACCACAGAGCAAAGCCTTCACCTGACTTAAGTCAGTAAGATCTGTCGCAGCTGATTTCACCCTCTGTGTCAGTAATTGAGAGCTCACCTCTCTTGACAAGCCATCTACTTGGAGTTTTAGTCACATTTTGGGCTATTTTCGTCCTGTTCCTGTGGTCAGGACATTCCTTTTTTTGCTGGTGCTTATTCTTACTGATTTTATATTTAGCATATTTACATGCAGAGGTTACTGTGTCAATCTTATTACACTGTAGTGATTAGAGACAACCCTTGGGATTACTCCAGATCTATGTCATCAAATGAGAAATGTCTTGAAATTGAGATTAGTTCTGAAATCTTAGCAGAAATCCAAACTTTGTGGGATCTGTGCCTTCCTTCCCCTGACATCCATTTCACTTGTTTTTGCACATGTACAGTGATTCTGAAAAACACTAAATCCAGCTCCCCTGGATTTAAATAGCTGAAATAAAATATCTATACTTTTTTGAAATCAAATAAGTAAGTGGTGGCCTGCACTAACAATCTGTTACTACTTTACCCACCAAGCACAAAAATTGCTTAGGGAGTGCAAACTCTCACCCACAAAAATAAATTAGCATTATGACCTAAAAGATGCCATTAAACTTGAAGTCTTCCTTGTTTTATCCTAGCACCTGGGTTTTCAAATATATTAACCTAATTCTGCTCTTCTCATTTTTCATGTGAAATCTCTCCAGAGAGGCAATCAAGGCTTGTTTCTGTACATGCCCCCTTCCACACACTCACAGCTGTCTAATTCCTAGCAGTCTTTAACTGTAGTTTTAGTAAGAATTTTAACATGGAAAAAGTGCTCTATGAGCAACAGGTTCTACAACCAAGAGATGCTTCAAGTTGGAAGAATGAAAAGCTCTAAGACTACATTTTGCTGACCCTTTTTCTTCATAGCTAAAATTACTTTGTGCATCTGCTGCTATCCCTAAATGGCTCTGAGACATCAGTGAAGTGTATTTACATAGATGTCACAAATGCCATGGACCTGCTTTTCTTCTCATAAACATAATGCAACATCAGTGACCTCAGTGTAATTATACCAAATTATACTCTGACGAGAGAAGATCAAATCGTGTCTTAAATCACATTTCAGTGATCCAAAGGCTCCACAATCCTGACGGGCGGAAAGGCAACTTGCTGCTAAAGTTATCTCAGTATCTTCCAGTCTGCTTAAATCTAGAAATGGAGCCTGCTTTATGTGCTTTAATGTACGTGTTAGTACAAGCTCATTTTCCAGCTCTAGCCACGCTAAAGTCCCTGGCAGGTGATTCCCTTCCCCCCTCTACATACCTGGGGTCTGTCTACAACTGTCTGCACTCTGATGGGAGCTGGGGGCTGCATCTGGGTGGTAACTCTGGCCGGTGAACTCTCCCGACTCGATGAGCCTCTCTGAGCCACTCGGAATGGAGACTGTGCCCGTGTTGGCTTGGGCTCCCTCTCCTCTGGCTGGATTTTGTGGAACACGGGTTGGTGGGCTTGGTACTCGCTCTGCTGGGCAGGGTAGTGTGTCTTCTGGGCCTGATGGTAGGCTTGCGTCGGCTGACGTGGGATATTCTCATGGATCACAGGAATTGGAATATAACCACGAGGAAGCTGATGGCTTCCTGCATTAGGTCTGCCAGAGGACTGAGGGGAAACTGTTGGAGAATCAGATGTTCCAGGAGGCTGAGGCTGCCGTGAAAACAAAACCCATTAGTAAATTTTAACCATTTTGTGCTCACAAAACTTTTCATTTCCAAAGAGAAAGAGAGGCAGTCATAGAAACTGAACTTGTGTTTCTGGCATGCAAGGGCTCCATTTCCCTGGGTTTTTGGCCCAGGGCCTCACTAGACAAACCACAGTAGTTGTGAGAGCATCATTATAACAAGTAGAAACCTGAGCTACAGCATTCCCAGCCCTCAAATGAGCAGGGAGTGGATGCTCAGTCAGAACATTTGCTGCTTTTGCATGGTTGTTCCTGTCTAAACCTGTTAAATTTGAGGTGAACTAGACCTAAGCAAACACATTATAAGCTAGAGACAAAAATCAAACCCCTAACAGAGGCACACAACATTTAGCCTTCTGATTCCAGTCACACTAACAGATTTTGTATGTTTTGTTGGGGTTTTTTCAAGGCACATAATTTGGTATCAGGCTATGGCAATACACAAATGGCTAATGTTCCTTTTCCCCCCACTCTTCTGGACCTTCCAGCACCTCAATCCCTTGTCACCAGCAGCAAGAGCTGCACTGGCTTAGACCTGCTGTGAGAAGAAAGCACTGGGCTGAGTTGCTGCAGAATCCAGTTCTCAGCACGTTCCAGGTTGTAGGTCTGCAGTTTGGGGAAAGGCAGGTTGTTTGCACACCAGCTGCCTCCCACCTCCTGCTTTACCAGTCCATCACCTCACCTACTCTGCACCAGCTCCAGCAGCTGATTCCCTGCTGGGTGTGTTACACATCTCAGTGAAAGGCCAGATCTGACTGGAGCTGGCAGAGGAGAGGCCAGAAGGCAAGAGAAGGACAGGCAAGGCAGGAGAGAAGGGGAACAAGAAACCTCTTTTGGTGCTGGTGAACTGCTCAGCTGCCCGTGAAACAGCAACCTGAAATAAACAAATGTTGGTTTGCATTATAGCACCCAGCACTGGCACTACTGGTGGCCTTGGTGACATGCAGTTTAAAATCACCAGCTCTGGTCAGTTGGTACCCTTGCTGCACTGCCTAAATTTGTAACAGCCAGTTCTAAGGTCCTCTCTGCTTATCTCTGAGGACTTCAGTTAGTGGCACAGAAGACATTCCTGAAGCCACTCTGTAGGCAAGACAAAGCTATACAGAGTTGGAAGAAGGAAAAGCTGAACCTCTTGTCCTGGTACTGCATGGACAATGCATCATTAGTCAAGACAGCTGAGAAAGCTGCCAACAGGATTTTAATTACCTTGTTGAGACTCCAAATAGGTTTCAGACAAGATGCCACTACTGCTGAATTACAGACCTGATGTTTTCAGCTTGGTGAAAGCTGAATTTCCTGCTCATCTTACTTTGAATAAAAATAAGGCCAGTATTTCCATATGTTACAAGAATACCAATTTGCTAGTTCTCTACAGAGAACAGGCCAACCAAAATCCTACCTTCTGAAACACAAAACAAGCAAGGTGACTTTTTTCAAAGAAGTTCATAGTTTGAAAATATTTTCACATGCCACTGAGGGACAAAACCACTTTACAAGTCACTTTTACATCTGCATATATGTAAATGCCTACACTTTATACAACTGGAATATTAAATTAAGAAGCCAAAAACTTCTGAAGTGGCCTGGGTTGTTCGCTGACTGGACACTTTTATTTTTGTCTCTCCTACTTTGTTCACTTCAGTTTGACTCATGGTGCGGAACAAAAGAGACTTGTCTTGATCCTCCACTTGTGAGGGAACCTGCATAACCCCTGAAACAACCCGCCCCTGCTGCTGGACCCACTCAGCTCAGAGGCCCCTTTTTGCAGAAGTCCTTTACATGCATTTACGTCTTCAGAATCATTCCAGAACTGAGGCAGGCAATTCTAGAAAACCCATACATATCTATGCTGCCGTGACTGTGCGACTTTTGCATTTCAATACCCTGAAAGTACCGAGAAAATGTAATCCTGTGGCAAGCCTGGCTTTCTGAAGGATCAGCTACCCGTGTGACATTCAGGTCATAAACGCTGAGAGCCCAGCATGCACAGAGCCCAGCAATGCTGCGGTTACCTCGGGTCCGTGTGTGGCCGGCGCTTGTGCCGCTGCAGCTGCCGGTGTCTGTCCACATTGTTTATCCGCCTGGGCAGCCTCCGCCGGCCCCCTCGGAGGGGACTCGGGGCCGGAATAGGCCCCCCTGAGAGGTGGCTGTGCCTGCACCGTGGTGGGCACAGCTTCTGTCTTGTACCTCTGCACCCCGGGCTGCGGGGCAGAGAAACACGGGTGCTGCTGTCTGCCATCGATGCCCTCGTGGATGACTGGAATAGGGATATAGCCAGCCCGGAGCTTGGGGTATCCCATGGTTCCTTCTCTTGCCGGCAGCTGCTTGGGGCTGTCGCGAGACGGACCGTTCGCTGACGACTGGCCTTCCTGGAAGTTAAAAACATCACATAGCACATGTTGGTAGATCTATAAACCCGGTAAGGAAAAGCTGCCCCAAAGGTCTGTCCTAACAGCAGCATCAGCCGTGTATGAGGAGCTTAGACCCTCTCAGGTCTGTGCAGGGTAGCAAACAGCAGGTGCTAACACTGCAAGCAGGAGGAGAGAGGGAGCTAAAAAGTCTGCTTATACATGGGGCCTTCACCCCCTCTTCTCATAAATACTAACTCTGGCTTTAACCAAATACCTACGTATTTACAAGAAGATTTCTTATTTAGCATGCATCACCAGCATTCAGCCACCAGTCTACCCTCTTCAGATGGAGCTTGTCCAGTTCAAACAAGAGGCATTTCCTTAGCACCCCTCAGAACACATCCGTGCTATACATAACATCTGAAAGGACACTTTCAAGGAAGACTAATCCCATCAGAAACACAATGCTTGTTGGTATTGTTCTTTCCCCTGGCTAACTGAAGAGATACTGACTCTGCACACTGAAAAATATATTCACTTCCAGCTAAGGGAGGATTCGGTTCAGTAAACACTGAGGGGGAGGGGAGGGGAAGACAGGATAGCTTAACAAAGACGAAAACACTGAAAAGCAAGATGAAAAAATCCCTGTGTTGTCTGAGTACACTCACTGGACAATGTCAAAGCTCTGGCAAGGGTGGAAGTGGTTTGTACTAAGAGCCTTCACAAGTCCTCTAGTAAGTTCTTCCTGCATCGGTCATTCTATTTTGAGACCCCGCGAGGGCTAAGTTCCAGATGTATCTCTAAGTCAGATCATGTAACAAGCACCTCTGTCATTCAGAGGGTAATGTCATTATTCAGTAAGAGGAGAATTTAATAAGGGGACATATGGTGCAAGTGTTGGAAACCCTATTTTTAAAGAGTTGTTTAAGCTGTAAAAATATTTCATGTTGCTTCTGTACACATTAGTATACTAATTCATTAGGAATTAATTCTTTTACCAACTGGATTGTCAGTGTTTTCTATGTAACAGTACCCCCTTAAAAAGCAATTTCTGAGAATTCCTGTAAGCCATGAAACTTCAGAGAATAAAGGCTATTATTTCAGGAAACTAATAAAGACAAAAAACACAGAAAGGAACAAGTTCAAAGTCTGAGTCCCAATGCTCCACTTCCTTTTACTCATTAAAAAAAACCTCCACAAAGTAAGAATTCTGGAAGAGGCATCGAGGAGAGCCAGGCCTAGAAAGTTCGCATGGAGCAGCAGTCTGAAGTTGGCTTTTCCAGCTGCAGAACAAGGATGATCTCATGCCAAGGTCTGCACCGGGATGCACCGCCGACAGATGAGTCATTTTAAATTGACCCTACCAGGAAACCACATTCCTCTGCTCCACGCAGGCTGTCCAGGGGCTTTCAGAACCCTGTGCACCAACAAACATTTGCTTATTCACCTTTTACCAGCATAACCCTGCACCCACAGTCCCCCTGGCAGTCCCCTCTCCCAGGACCTGCAAGGACACACAGTTACGTCAGCAAACTGCAGGAAAATAAATGTGAGGTATGCTCAGCTAACAGCAATGCAAGGCCCTATCAGAGCCAAATGTCCACAGAGCGAGAGGAGCAGAGCTGGGAGGGAAACTGATGATTCGACAGTGGGAAGAAGCACCTTGGTGCTCCAAGCTGAGTCCAGGCATTCTGCACCCAGCCTGCACCAGCTGCTCTGCACAGTCTGCCTGACGGAGTAACCTGAGCATTCACCAGCCACCCCACCTACAGCCACGGCTCCCACTGCTATAAAAAGGAGATTCTCTCACTTCCAGCATCTCTGTGGGAAGGGTTGATGCTGGGAAGGACTTCGGAGCTGGGTGGGCCCACAGCACCTACAGATGCCCTGGAAGGAGAAGGCCATCAGCCAAACCTGCTCCACCCCACCTGGGTGGACAGAGTTGCCCTCAGGGATTAGTTGTCAGCTCCTCTCTTGGCATTTCTGGGGTCTGCAATGTTTTCAACAGTTTCAATAGGAGATAAGACTTGCAATCTTCTGAAGTAATCCACAATGATAAATCATTGCCAAGGATTCAACATGGACAGTACCCCCTTACCCCACAAAGTCCCCCACGAGTCCAACCATGGGCTTCCCCTCCCATGTATTCACTTTCAGACCTGTGAGGCTGCCCTTGTTTTGAACCTTCCTAGCAATCTGAGAAATCTGCCACTGCAACTTAAACCCTGGTAAGAAATACAAAAGCAGCCCAGAACCAAAGGAAAATCAGGTTGGACTGCTTTTCCAAACCATTCAGTTTGCAACTGAAGTAAAACCTCTAACAATAGTTTGCTGGGCAGGTTTGATTTGTTTGGGGTTTGGGGGTTTTTTGTTTCTTAATGGAAATGCTGGCCCTTCTCAGAGCCACAGCATAAACTATACTCCCATAATTTCTCCCATATTCTTAGAGCTTCAGACAGCCTGTGCTACTCCTGTAGAAAGTTGGTATTTCAGGTTGGTCTGGGCTTTTTCCCCACCTCTGTAGTCAGGTCTAACCACAGAGGAATGCCTCTTAACCCTGCAGTCACACTGGAGCAGCCCTCAGTGAAGGTACAAATGCAGTGTCCTTATTTTTCCCACCACCAGTAGCTCTGAGGCAGAGATCAGGTTTAGTAAAGGTGCTCTCATCACAGCTGCTCTTCCTGGTCTACATTGTTCCCTTCAACACTTAATTAATAGTTAATTCTATAAACAGTTGCTTACATTAGCCAGTTTGTATTACCGCATCTTTGACATTCCTATTCCTTTTCTTCCCACTGTCATACAAACACAAACATGGACAACCCATGCACTCTGCACCACAGCCAAAGACTAACCAGGCCTTGGGTTCAGGTAGATGCTGCCAGTGGTTTGGGTCCCTTTTCAGTGAGAACCCAACACAATAGTGAGTACGTGCAGATCCCAGTAACCCCACGGCCAGGCTTTCGGCCGAAGCAGTTCTGTTTTGAGCAAGGGAGTCTGTGTTTCCAGCCTGGACAGACAGGTTCTGGAAGACTTCAGGAGAAGCTCAGGTGCGCCTGGGGACTGTGGGACAAGGGGGAGGAATGGGATCGAGTTCTGGAAAACTCATCATAACACTACAGAGAAGAAATTCATGTGTTCCCTCTGAATGCTTTAATTCCTGTTCTGCAGCACAGCCAGCACAACAAAATGAGCCACTTCTTTGGTTTTATTTGCCTTCTATCATATAGAGTTCTTGCTTGTTATGTTAACAAAAATTTTACATGAAAAAGTCCAAAGTTCGCTTTGAACACAAATCTGCACAGAGATAAATGACCAATAAATGAATGACAAGTCTTAGTCCATCATTCTTCCCAGTTTACACATAAAAAACAGGAACCCAGCCCAGGTTTCTGCATTAAAGCAAGCTTAAGTCTCCTCAGATGAGGGAGAAATTCACAGGAAGTTCTTTGACAATGAAATTGAAAGTAACTACAAGCAACAGAGTATCAATCAATTTTCACTAAGTAGCAGGACTGAGTATCAGCACTGCAGCAACCCCAGCTGTGATCACATGCTTAACACAAGAGACAGAATCCCCAAAAAGGAGGGAGCACTAAAATGCAAAAAACAACCCTCCCTGGAGCAGCTCAGACATTTTGACAACATGCCCAGTCTACATTTCAGGTAGCCTGAGATACCCCCAGGAACACAAACCCAATCCACCATTTCAGGAGGTGCTGGGGTAAGAGTCCTCCCATGCAGTGCAAGGAGAGTGTTGTGGCCCAGCTGCGAGGGACAGCCGAGCCGTGCTGGGATTTCTGCTCAGGCAATGACAGCATCACACGTCTCGGGACCAGGACGTGTGTTTCTGTTGTGAGGCCATCACCATGATAAATAAAGGTGCAGCCAGCACGAGTTGTGCAACTGGAAAAAACACTTCATACCCCTACATCCTTCCCTTGGCTTCCCGTGGGAAGGGCATGGTCAGGACTGACACTACAATCCTCCAACTTGCTCGGATTTTAAGCAAGTTTTGAAACCATGAGCCATTGGAATGAAAAAAGCGACAGCAAGAGAAGAAAAAGCACAACGTTGCAACAAAATCCCCAATCCAGCTGTACTATCTGGAGTGGATAATGGCACAACTCCCAGTGTGCCCCAGCAACCGCTCAAGTGTTATTCCAGACTGAAACACAGAAACCTGCAAATTCAGTCACTGCTTATGCCAGCACACTGCCACTGGACTTTTCCAGGTGGCTGTACCAATCAAATTAAATTTGTCCAAATATTCTGTGTGCATGCTAGATGACTTGAACAGTTGTACTGAATTCAGAATCTCCCTTTGAGACTCCTTACATAATACATTTTTCATTCCTCTTATGCTAAAACAATCTTCAAAATAAAGTTTAAAAGCAAGTTTTGCTGCCATCATACTGATATTATTTGCAGGACAACAGCCAGTTCTCTAAAGCATTATGTATTATACACACATGTAGCACCTTCACAGCTCTTGGAGAGCAGCAGTGCAAGTATTTAAATTGTACCTGTTTTGTAAATATTACCTAAAGCAAAGGGAAGACAATTTACCAACATTGCCAAGAGATAAAACATCTTTCTGTAAGCAAACAGAAGGTCTGCTGACTTCAGTGTGGTTCAGAACTTGTACAGCTGCTGCTGCAGAGTACTATGCAAAGAGAAGTATTCTAGTTCCTCAAATGACTGAGAAAATGCCAGTACCTGACAAAACCTGACTTCAGAACACACTTTCCATTATATTAAATCCAGATCCTATATATTTAGGAAGAAGGGAATAGCATAATTCTGTTCTTTCACATCCAAATACAACAATATAACTAAAATGAGCGACTGAAATACAACAATCAAGTTGTCTTCTCACATATGCTCAAATCTATTGTTTATCTGAAATTGCAATGAATAACCAAGAAAGCCAGTAGTGCTCAATATTCAAATCTAAGAAAGATGTATGCATTCTTTTTATTAAAAAAAAAAAAAAAAAAAAAAAAAAAAAACAAACCAAACGTATTTTGTCATAGAAAGGCAAAACTAAGCATCAGAACTGGATTCCATTGCCACTTGCATTTACTTCTGGCCAGACCTTTTTTCCTTCTCTGCTGTGTTAACTAACTAAAAGTACTACACTAGCTTTGCTGTCAACAGAAATCAACATATCCAAATATTTCTAAGAAGTTTCTCACCAGTGCTTTGTACTTGAACATATTAATAGCAAACATTAGAAGGGAGTAGTATTTATTAGCATTTTCCAGAAAACTATACAGATTGGAAGGTGCAGAGTGATTTGTTCTCAGTGCTGACTCCAAACTTCTTACAGCCGTGCTTCAGCTGCTGAACACTTTTGCATTCTCACCCTTTTACTCACAACTTGTGCTTAAATATATAGAATGAACACACAGGCATTTGGGCAAGATATCATTAGCTAATGACTGAAGGAAACCATGAATAAGCTTAGTTGCATGAGCTGTCTCAGGAGAACTTCGTGTCAGTCGCATCATGTAACCCAATTACAGGCCAAGCTGCTTTTGATGTTCTACTTGCTGAATGCTGAGTTTTATTTCCTAACATACACATGTGTAGGCAAATAGGCCTTTTGTTCCCTCTTGTAATTATCAACTTGTATTATCCAAGTATTACATTAACATATGTTCTACTGACAAAGCGCAATGATGCCATTAGAAATAAATAAACACTATTAGAAATTGAAGGAGAAATCTAATCCTAAGCTTTTCAGAACAGAGAGCCTGGGGCAAATGTGTTGGCCATCCAGCAGATCAATCTTGATGCAGGAACAAAAACTGTCCTCTTTTGATCACTAAAATGATTCTTAAGCTAAAACACCCTGGTGCAGACATGACATCATCTGCCTTTTGTGCCCATGAGTAGAAGCTGGCCAGTGCACAGAAAGCACCTGATGGGCCAAACTGAACATGTCTGAGAAAGAAGCAGTGACTGCTACAAGGAGCAGAGCACTCTTAGGAGAGCTGGAATCACCACCCACTCTGTCAGCTTTAATAGAGAGGGTTAAAGAAAAGCCCTTTAGAGGGCTCACCGAAATATCCTTGTCAAGGGTGATGAGAATGACACACTTCATTCAGTTATTTCTGTTCACTGCCTGCTTACCTAAGAAGCAGGTGGTCCACCTGTTCTTTTCCTATTACCTATGATCCCAAAATCTGGAATGTAGAAGAAAGTACGAGCCTCAAGAATCAGCAAAACAATGTCTCATAAAAAAAGGAGAATAAGTAAATAGTGGTAGGAGCGAGGGCTGCAAGTTTCAGTTTACAGTCAGGCTCCACATTTTCAACTAAAACTTCATTTTGCAAACAGCATTTTTCTGACCTTTACTTCCTTGAACAGCAGTTCTCCAACACTAAAGCCACTTGCTTCTCTGCACGACATTTACTAATTATAAGGTTTTGCCATCAGCCATAAAAAACACACTTCTGTGCTACCTGACCTACTGGGTGATGTTAGACAAGTCAGTTGCCCACCCCACACCTGATTTTCCTGTCTGCAAAACCAAGAAGGGAAAACAAAAATAATCAAACCAATAGCTTCTGCATTGTATTTAAGATACAGCATTTTTCTTTGTGTCTGTAATTAAGTAATGTGATCTGTGTGAACAAGCCATTCCTTCTAATTTACATTTACCTTTAACTTGGCATGAAGAGAGAGCACAGCTGCCACAGAAAGCTCTGGAGACAGAGCTTACCTAGAGAGTGATACTGTCTCTATACCCCAAAGCATATTGGATTGTTACCTGCCTTATCACAGTTCAAGTGGGAACAATTCTATTTTTGCCATGTGATTATGGAAAAGTCCTGCCTGTGTATACAAGTGTTAAAAATATGATTCCTAGGTAAGACTGCTGCCACCTGGCACAAGTATTCTTCTTTTGTCCTTTAGATAAGGGGTACACAGTGCCAGGAGTTACGCAGAACTCTGCAATACCTTCTTTGCTTTTCCTCTTGCATGATTGCCCAGACACTGCCACATAACCTCCAGCACAATTTCTTCGTGTTCCTGTCTCTTACTTCTGATTTGATCCAGCCCTTGTTTTCAGATTAATTATACCTCCATAAATTAACTCCCTGCTTACCATGAAAAAGGAGGCTTTAAATAACAACACAAAGCAGCTGCAGGGAATCTGGACAGAGCCAGTCACAACCCTCCAAAAATCCCCTCCTGACAATTTTGCCACTGCTCCATATTATGCCTTCTATATGCAGCACCTTTTTAATCCAGTAACTAACTTACGAACCTGACAGAATGCACACCAGCATTAGTAATGTGAAAACACTGCAGGTAGAAGAGACTTTAATTGCCAGCTAAGTCAGCCTCACATTCCCTTGCACTGATGTGAACCACCATGAGAGATGCAGTTTCAGAGGGGCCGTACTGAGCTCCCAGTGCAATTTCTAATTTGGTCTACCAAGAATTTTTCAGTCAACTTGAATGTGAGAAGTCAGTGCTCAAAAATAAGTTCACTACTAAAGAGATGCAAATTGAGTGACTTAAGACTTATTTGGGGAAGCAGAGAGAAAAGACAGTCAGGAAGGGTGAGTGAGGATGGAAACTCAGGTGTAGTTAGTTGTTCCCCAAACACCAATGAAGCATCAGCAGGAGGATAAGATGGCTCCTTCTTCCTTTGTTTAGGCCTGTGCAGTCATTGTTGCAGCCAATACAAATATCATAGATCACTTTTATGACTGTATGCCTGGCTGCTACAGCTTTTATCTCAAACCCAAGGCACCAGCACACTATCGATCACTGCAATATCCATCCAGTGAGGCTCAGCACAGTCAATTCCTTTGATCTATTTTTAGTTGCATTATTTCCCATTGAGTTTACTGCATGTGGAAACAACACGTAGAAGGGACATCAATAAATACCTATACAAGCCTTGTTTTTGTTTTGTTCTTTAAACATAATCTTTTTTTTTTTTTTTCAATATTTTAGGGAACACCAAACTAACAATTTAACATAAGATAATCTTGCAGGAAGTATGCAGAGCTGTGATGCCCTGAGTTAACACAGAAAACAACAGTAGATAAGTGTATGAAATCAGCAATTCTATCAAGGGGGGGGGGGGGAGGGGAAGAGTAATACTGCTAGTAAACATGTATTTACTTTTAGTACATGCTTCACAGTATTGATTGTACCTTATTCCTTGAATGACTTACTGTTAACTAATCAGACACTTGAAAGAAAATTATTAGTCTACCAAGAAGTTTCATTATGAATTTTTTGGTCAGTAGCAAAGTCATGCCTTTTTTCTCACTGGATAAACAAGATTTTTGTCCTCTTTCTCAGGAAGGTCTCCCTAATCCAGCCTTACACAGCAAAGATTTCTTACAAGCAACAAACATGCAGAGGAAGAACACCCATTCTTCATGTGGGTAAAAAAAAAGCCAGACTGAATGAGAAAATAACAATCATTTGAATTCACAAATGCATCTAAACTACAGAGCTAAATGCAAAATCAAGGTCTGGTTTTGTTGATTGAAAATGGCGCTGTCATGAGTTAAAATTTCAAAAGAGCCACTTCAACTTTTACCTGATTATGTATCTGGCACAGATTACTGCAGTCAGCATGGTTACACTGTTGTTAAGCCCAGAGTAAGTGAGACGACCAAGATCAAGCACTCAGGAACAACAGGACTTTACTATGACACTGTCTCAGCTGTATTACTTAGCTAGAAAAGCTCAGTTAGTTCTATGTCTGTGTTCCATTCATTTTCCACTTACAGTGTAATACCTCATTTCATTGCCAAAATCTCTCCAGAAAGGGAACAAATATTCATAGAGAGGATATTGGTAGATATAGAATAAGATCACCCTAAAGGCAGTAAAAAAAGTGCCAGTTTCACTTTCTGATTTGGATGAAAGCAAGGCAGCAGTAAAGTCAGTCCAAGTCTGATCCTTGAAAAACTAAGCAGTCTGACAATTAGCTTTTGTGATTCTCAGATCACTTCTTAAAGCCCCAAGTTCTCATTTGGGTTAGACTGAGAATGAAGGAAATGAGGACGCTCTTCCCATTAGCCTTTCTCTCTGTCCGCATCAGTGGTTTTGTCCTTCCTCCCTGTTTAGCTATTAACAAAAGTCTAATGTCTTCAAAAACTCATTGCTAGATTTTAATTTCCTTTTCAGTGTGTAAATTGTCTTCTTTGGTATTGCCTAGTTAAGAAAATATTTAGAAAGAGACCGTTTCCTCGGCGTTGATTCTATGATTTTGTTGCTAAATAGTATCTGTCCTCATGAAATACACTGGTCATGAAATACACTGGTACTTAACAAGACTAGACAGGAACTCCCAAAAATCAGCAGTTTTCCATATTCATCTCTGGAGGCATTTCTCTTTCTCAAGGAGTAAACCCAAAGCATACACACATTCCTGCTTACAGCAAGAAGTAACAAATTGTCGTCTTTGCAAAAACTGTGTCCCACAAAGGCTGTTCAAAAGCAGGCGCAACTTTTTGTATCTGTGATACTGTTCCAAGTTGGCAGAAGAGGCACTTTTCATTACCGCAGATTTCACACGAGATAGGGTAGAAAATTTGTTTTGTTTCAGGCACCCACTCAAGCAGAGGGCTGATCCATCAGAGAACTTCCAGCTCTCTTCACACAATTATCAAAACCAGCTTAAATGTCACTGTTCTGTTAAATGGGTTAGTCTCAAGTGGTATTTCGGTAACAAAAGCCTTTGAGTAAACAGCACACTTTTCTTCTCAAGTGTGTTTTATGGTTATAAACCCCCACATTATTAGGTTTTTTTTGTTGTCATAAGAGCCAGTGCTAACAGGTGCCTCATTACAGCTGGAAGATGGTGCCCCCCAAGAGAAGATAAAGCAGTTTTTCCTGTGCTAGTCTCAATATTCATATTATCAAAGTATATTTTTCTAAGACCGCTTTGTACTATTAGAATTTAC
Organism: Anabacerthia variegaticeps; assembly: GCA_035583185.1. Classification (NCBI taxonomy): domain Eukaryota; kingdom Metazoa; phylum Chordata; class Aves; order Passeriformes; family Furnariidae; genus Anabacerthia; species Anabacerthia variegaticeps. The sequence continues at coordinate 30,412,303 of JAWWEW010000166.1, read as the reverse complement.
AGCCCAAACGAACGAGCACTTAAGGAGCTGAAAAGCGGGTTAATTTGCGATAGAGAAGCACGTCCCTTCCTTTTCAGCGCCAGCTGCTCTCACACCGAGCCTTCAGTCATGGCCTGCGCTCACAAACCGGGCAATTACTATTTTAAGAAACATTAAGTTCTTAAAATAATTAACGCTTCTTGAGCGCTTCGCAAGGCTACAGGAGAGAAAGAGCCGCAGCGGGTCTGGGGCACGCAGAGCCGCTGCCCCGGGGGCTCCGCAACCCCCGGTCCTCCCAGACCCCGGGTAACCCCGGCCCTCCCAGACCCCACCACTCCCCGTCCCCGACGGGCTCCGGGCCAGCCCCGTCGGAGCCGCTTCCCCGGAGCGCTCCGGGGGCGCAGGGCAGCTCGGAGTGCCCGAGGCTACGCGATGCTGCCCGCGGGGGAATCGCCTTCCCACCCGGGGAATCGCCTTCCCACCGGGCAGCTCCTACTTCGCTCAAGTTTCCAGCACTTTCTGCCCGCAGCCGTCGCGCTGTTGGGTCAGAAGGCTGGATTCCCCTAAGGAACGGGCTGTATTCCCGCAAAAACCCGCAGACCAGAAAGGGTCATTCCTCAGGGCTCCGGCAAAATCCCGGCCGCTCTCCCCTCCGCGTCTCTCCTTCCATGGACATATTTGGAGCGAGATGCGGCTTTTCCCTGAGCGTGCTTCGGAACAAAACCGGAGCGGGCAGCTGCCGGCAGAGTTTGAAACCAGGGAGGAGAAAAAAGGAGGAAAAAACTAATAATAATAAAGACAAAACGAGAAAAAAAACAAAACTTGACAAGCCGCAGTCCGTGCTGGGCTTCTCTGTGGTTAGGGTTTTTTTTAAGGGCATTCACCATTTGGGCTGTTCACAGCTGAAAAATAAATCAGGTTCGCCTCTCCGCTGGCAGGCCGGGCGGACCCAACCAACTTTAAATAAACATCACAGGGCCGAGGTATCAAATGATTTAATGCACAAAAAAGGGACTGCAGTGCGTCAGGAGACAAAAGGCAGCCCCTGCCCTCCCCGCGGCGCCCCGCACGGGGGGAGCGCGGCCCCCCGAGCCCCCCAGCCCCGCCGGGACCCCCAGCCCGGGCACCCCGGCCCCGCCGTACCTGCGGCGCCGCCCGCAGCCGCGGGTCGCTCCAGGTGGTGGTGCGGCTGTTGTGATCCACGAAGAAGGGCCAGCCCGTCTGCGGGTCGATCTTGATCTCCCAGCCGGGGGGCAGCGGCTCTGCGCTGCCCTCCATCTGCGGCGGCGGCGGGGTCTGCGCGGCCGCGCTCATGGCCGGGCTGCTGCGGGACGGGACGGACGGGACGGGAGCGGTGCGGGACAGGGAGCGGTGCGGGGCGGGGGCGCCGCGCCCGCCGCTTTATCCGGCGCGGGTGCGGGGGGCGGAGGCGCGGGGCTGGAACTGTCTGGAAACGGCGGCGGCGGGGGAGGGACCAGGGGCGGGACGCGGAGGAGGAGGAGGGCGGAGGAGCCGCCGGCTGGAAACTTCTGGTTGTGTCCAGCAGTGCCCGGCAGACCCCCGGGGTACCGGGAAGGGTGTCCTGGGAACGCCCCGGGAGCGGCCCCGCAGGCGCGTCTCGGGACGGCGCTCCCCGAGCAGAGCGGGCGGGGATGGAGGGATGCTCGGCGGGCACCGCGGGGTGGGTGTACCAGCCGGAGCTGCCGTCCTGCCCTGGCCGGGCCCCGCCGCACCCCCGAGACCCGCACGGCAACCCCGACCTTGGGGAACCCCCCGCACGGCAACCCCGACCCTCTGCCCCGCGCCCTGAGCGAAAGAAAGCCCAAAGCTCCTCCCTAAAACTCGCCGCCCCGTGACTGGTAATTTGAGGCTATGGTGGACGAATAACAAAAATGATGTTGCTTCCCAGCTGAGGGTGTGGGCAGGCGTTCTTCTTCAGACTCAACTGGTTTGAACTTTCTCAGCCCTTTGTAAATGCGTTTTACAGCCCTCCGTTTCATTTAGAAACACACCTGAAGGCAGAGAATGTGTCTGTGAGGTTTAAAACCATCTCTTTCTCGTGGGTGCTCTATCAGCATGTCGTGCCCTCAGTGGGTTTACTTGGAGGTAACTGCTGCACAATTACACTACTTGTAGTCATCTGACAGTCACAGGAGCAGCCACAGATGCCTGTTGATAGTTACTACAAGCAGCAGAGAGAATGCACAGTAGTTACCTCCTAAATGCAGGAGTTACCTTCTGAAAAGCTGTTTGTTTCAAGCAACTCAAAGAATAATATCCTTGGAGACAGACACTCATTACTGAAGTATCTCTTACTTCAAAAAACCCTGCCTCTTCACAACCCCGAGGACAGCCAGGATCCCCTCCTGCATGTGGTAGATCAAAGATCTCCTGATACTGCTTGGCTCTGATAGTCATTCATCTTCTGACAGGGGAGTTTTATCTGTCACACTGACAAACCAAATAATTGCTCAAACTTGCTCCTTCATTCCTGCAGCTTTTCCACCCTGAATGTCCCTTGCCATCAGAACCATACTGTGGTCTATCGCAGACCTGTCTTCTGTCCTTGGTCTTGAGTGCCTTTGATTCATAAGTGTTGTGAATAGATCATTTTTTTCCCAGAGCCTTTACTTTCAGATGTCTGTATTAACACCTTCATTTCTGACTTACCTGTTTTCTGAGCAAGTCACATACCTTGAGCACCTCACATCCATCCTGGCCTGTGGTGCCTACCCCTGGGCATGTTTCTGCTACCTCTCTTGCTCTCTCCATGGCATACCCCTGCTCAGCTACCCCATTGTCAGCAGTAGCCTCAAAAGGCATAATATCAGCAATTTATTCTGCTTCCAATCTGCAGAGGAATTTCAGTCTCAGTTTCATAACAAAAAGGCATGCTTAGACCATATGTTCCCTGTAGCATATGCCAGAGTCTTTGCCAGATCAACAAAAGCAGCTGATTCAGACACAGGGGACACAGATGTTAAAAAGGTCCTGCAGGAAAATTACTCTTGTAAGTTGAAGAAGTGATACAGATGGGGTTTGTAGCTGAAAGGGTGTAAACAGAGGCTTGAAGAATGGGGGATTGTTGTTTCACTGCAGCTCACCATATACCCAGCAGAGGTAATGAACAAGGTCAGCAAGTAGGTGAATAATTACTAAAAGGGAAATTCAAAGGGATATCTAACAGGCTTAACTGAGACATTTTTGTGTTGGCATGCCCTGCTAAGAAAGAGAGGGGACTGTATTTCACTGAAATTATCATGGCTAGTGGTTCAGAATTCACTTGAGCTGCTGCAGGGCCAACAGGCATCCAGCTGGAGAGAGAACAGTCTGGGCTGACAAGGAAAAGCATTTTAGTGATTGAATTTACTTGGCAAGACATCATGTTTTTTTCTGTTAATTAAATTGTCTTTCCTGACTGGTGGGTTTTAGCCTGATTTCCTGTGCAGGTGAAAGGACTCCCAGCTAGGCAGGTTATACGGGATAGCTGTACAGGGATTCAGTGCTTGTTCTCCTCTACTGTGGTGTCTCTGGGCCATAGCTATGACCCTGAGGCCATATGGCTTCTAGTTTATGTTGTCATTAGCCATACTTCAGGTCAGAATGATTTGTAGAAATGTTCATGTAAGGAATACTGTCAAGCAAAAATCTTGGCTTCGGGAAAATTTGTTATTAAGATAAGTGAGTCTCTATAGTGTCTGGCTAATCTCAGATGAGATTCCAGGCTCAAGGTCTATATGTTCTATTTCAGAGGGAAAAACAATCAAGAAGCATTCACTGTCTTTTGTCTTCTTCATGTAAGTGCAAACACACCACTCCTGACTTGTCCAGGTGCTTTGCACACTCAGGAGTACCAGGCTAAACATTTGCTCCAGGGTGTTCCACTACAACTAGAAACCATGTAATTGTAGTTACTCAGAGTTAATAAACTCTGCAGGGTCTTCTGTGGTTTTTTGGTCTTGCAAAACAGGCTGATTCTTGGTAAACCAGCTAGAAAATTATTACGCTTTTATGCACAACATGATTTCCAAGGAATAACCCAGGACATCAAATCAAAACAAAGCCAGTCTTTTCTCAAGCCATCAACTACATCATTTGTCAGTTTTGATCTCAGAACTGTGTAGGGAATTGGCCTTGGTTTCTGAATTGTATGCTGGCCTGTGGTTGCTTGAGCCTGTAGGTACAGCAACTTTGCAGAAATCTCAGGACAGCCTGTTAGCTAGAGAGAGTAGGGACTACCCTGGGGAGCCACTGCCTGCAGCCACATCTCCCGTGGTGGATGGATCACTAAATATCTGCAGAGATCATCTGCTTCATCTACAGTTCATACGCAGTGTCTGATCACAGATCTGTCCATCTGACATGGCTGGGCATGTTTGTGTGGACTGTCCTGCTGCAGAGAGGTCCCTCCTCGCTGCGTGTCAGCTCTAGCTCAGGTTGTATAACACAGCAGTGCTGTAATATAATTGTTATTTGCTGTATTAATCAAGCAGATATCTGTGGTGTGTCAGGAAACAACACATCTTGTGGTAAGATCTAAATTGGCTCCGTACCTCCTAAGTACCTGAGGCAGTTTAGCAGGTCACCTGCACAGAAAAGGCTCTGTTAGTCAGGACTGGGAGTTCAAATGTTTGTTCTGGATCAGGCACTGCAGAAGGCTGGTATTGATGAACCTGTGGGTAAGAGATGTGTCTGGCACGTGTCAAGCACTGAATTTCTAAGCAGGCTCCAGTCCAAATTCTCTGCTGCATGCATTTAAGATTGAGTCATATGAATGCTCGGTTAATAAATGCAGCAAACACACAGAGTTTCTCAATCTTCAGATCCAAGAGATGTGGTGAATTTGACCAGCATGATTTCCATCACCTGACATTTCATCCAAATCCAGAGTATCAATACTGAACGGGTTGCATTTTGAATATCCTGCTCATTTCAGCTAAAAGCAAAAAGGTCTCCCCTATGGATTCTCTGTAACTATTAATTTTGTACTAATCTGCCACATATGCTACAGTCAACTTTTGACTTGATTTTCAGTGTTTGGTACATAATTCACTGTAGCTGCTGATGAAGGAGAGAGAAGTATGTGGATGAAACCACCCACAAATGTTCTATCTCCCACTGTCTACTCTAAGGTGCAGACATTGTAAAGCTCACAGAGTTTAATCAGGCCATCTGCTTATTGGAGTCACAGTATTAGGCAAAGTATTTGAGAAATATATTTCCTATGAACTTTAAAAGAAAATTTAGAATATTAATTAAAAGACAGTGTTAACTGTACTGTCTAAATGGAGAAAAGCTTTTTAAACGTACCTGTTGCAATCACGCTGCAACTATTCTAAAGCTGGACACTCACAAAGCACATACTCAGATTTCCAAATTTCTTCCATCTGAAATGAAATTAGCCACAAATCAGGGAAGAAATCTGACTGTGAACTCTATATGGCAAAGGCAAAATTTCATCCTGAATACAGGCAGCAGAAGACAACTTGAATATTTGGAGCTCATAATTCTCCCAATGTTATGAATGGCTTATGGAATGTAAATGAGTATTTCCAAACCGGGCATTGTTGGTCTTCCTGAGTGAGGCAGGCAGAAGCCTGAGGTGTGAGATCTTTGGTGTAAGAGGTGCCCGTGCCTCCCCTGGGAGCAGGATAACTTCGTTTTCACTGGAAACGAGGAGGGTGAATTAGAGCCTCCCTCTGCCGGCTGTTTAATTGCCGCAGTGGCCACCACTCATTAGCACTGAGAGGCTTCCACCTAGTGGATAGTCTGCCCTGCTGTACCCGGGGCTGCCACGACCCAAAAGCGCTTTGGAACATCTGGGTCACCTCTCTGAGGTTTCCTGGCAAACCTCGATCCAAATCAGAATCACTTCCAAAGCTGAGGGTGCACAAGAGCAGGCACAGTACACAGAGTCTGGAAAAAACAACTGAAAAGGGAACTTGAAAACGCTCTTTCATGAGTAAATTGATCCTTTTATAAGCAGAGTATGGTATATGTGGTGGCAGAAGTATTTCTCCAGTTTCTGTGGGTACTGCAGCTGATTTAATTATATTGGTGCTCTGTCTCTAATCATCCCTTCAAAATATTTTTATTGCCTTGAATCGAAGAAGCAGATGCAGAGCTGATAGCATCTCTGGCTCTCTCCTTGGCACAGTGGAGTCTCAAAGGAGGCAACAGACTAAAAGAAAAGAGAAACAAATGGATGTCCTTTAGAATCTGCTCCTTCTGGCTCTCCTTGGAGCAGTATCCGCCTGGGAATTCAGCTTTGGGAGTGCTAGCATCTCCTACCCATACAAAGAGCTCTTTGGGTCTGTGCCAGGAATGCAGCCCCTCCACTTCTTAGGAGTGCAGTTGGCTGCTCAGGGCTGGCTCCCTGATAAGAGCAATTGAGAAGTGTTGGAAGAAGCATTAGTGCCTCCCAGCCCCTTCTGCTGGGAGCTTCTTCCCGCTGAGCTCTCCCTCCAGGCCCCCTCCAAAGCTCCCCCATGGCTGCGCAGACATCATTACTATTTACCTACCTGGGAAATCCATCATTACAGGGGCTGGGCAGGATGGGCTGATGTGAGTTGGAGAGTGTCTGGACAGTGTTACTTGTCACATCAGCCATCTTATCCACACAGACATTTACACATCCATTCAACGCTGCAAACAAGCAAGAAAAACAAAAAACTAAAACTAAAAACTGAGACTCATGGATGACACAAAACATGCATGTTATTTTAATGGAGGAATGTCACTGTGTCTCTGCTGAGCTTTGAGCTAGCCAAGAAGTCAGGACAAATCTTCACTTGCCCCAAAGCCTTCAGAAGATGTGGTTATCTACAGGTATACTCATGCAAAAGTGAGTTTTGCCATGGTGAATTTTAACATGCAGTCTTCAGGAGTAAAGAAATAATCCAAGTGGAAAATCTTAGTCTGCATGCTTCTGAAAAAAACCAAAATAACATTCAGAGGGGGCATTTATAAAATACTCCTGATCAAAGGAGTGAATTCTGCTCTTTATAATGACTTTGCTCTAATTTTCTTGGTAATGGAGTTGGGTAAGCATCCCATCTCTAGCTGTGGCTCTGACTCGTGTTCAAGGGGTGGCTTTTGTTGGATAGGATGTCTCAGAGATTCCTGCTCATACCCATGAGCTCCAAGTCCTGCAGGGCCATGGAGTCAAGCTCCTCTGCACACTCCAGCACTCAGACTGCAGATCACACCCTGCTGTCCCTGACTTCCTTCTTAAATTAGAACTGAGAAGTGTAATCTGCAGCTCTTCACCACATTTTTTCTTCTGCCACCCCTGCTCAAGGGTCACTCATGCTTGATAGGGCAGAGAGATGGGAAACCGGGGGCTCCACCTCAGTTCAAGTGGCTGAGTCAGAACTGCATCCTCAGAGTTTCAGAGGAAGGCTGAAACCTGGATAATGCATCAAACCTGCGGTTCAGGGCAGCTGTAGGGTAAACATAATCAATTTTCTGAAACAGAAGATTAGATGATGCTTATCTGAGTTTACAGAACTGCTGTTATTAAATGGTAACCAGCCACCCCTCCACCCCCAGTTTTCATTTAGTTTCTAATCTTTGGCTCATTTTAACCAGAACAAAGCTGTTTTTCTTTCCCAGTGTTTATATTTCTAAATAGTCCAGGGCACTTGGAAAACTAGATTTTTGTCTCTAAGTTTATATTGCACATCTTCTCGTAACTTTCTGAAGTCTTGTATTTGAGTTTAGTTTAGTTTTGGCTGAACATCATCTATTCTGTGGTTTAAATATCACCTCTATTAAAAAAAAAAAAATTACAGACAGTGCAAAACACAAAACCAGTGGATCTGATTTCCAGAGGGTTGTACTGGCATGAAAAGATCCTTGCTAGGCTTTGCGACAGCACAGCCCTCCTTGTGTTCCTGATGTGGGGAATGTGGCCTGGCAGTTAACTGGAGCAGATCACTTCCAGTCCTCAGCAAATCCTGAGCTGCCAAAATAGCCTGCCTTGGCAAGCTGAGCGAGCCAGAGAACAAGTCTGCTGCCCTGGTTTCTTATTCCATCACATACAAACTTTTGAGATTTCTTAATTGTCAGTGATCTTCATTGAGAAGGAAATCTTTACATTTTTTGATGTCTTTGTGTAGAAAAATTGAAATCTCATCCCACAATAATCCCATGCTTAGGGCAGTCGAGGATTGTGGTTCAAGTTTCGTGGCTCTTACCCAAATCAGAGGCTAACCTTTATTTCTTACAGCCCAGCTGAGCTCTACACCACAAGATCACTGCATGTGCTTTCTTTGTCTTTTGTCTGAAAATTTTACTATCAGAGCTTGTAGTCCTGAGGACAGTTTGGTTTTAAGGAGTCAGCAGGTTCTGATGACAAAGTTTGTTGTGGTGGTTTTTGGTTTTGGTTTTTTTTTTTAATTCCTTGAACCCTTTTCAATAACTCCTTTTTCTTTTCCAGCCTACACCCAGTGAAAAGATGTTTATGCAATCCTGCTGCCTGTCTGTCATAGCTTTGAATCCTTGGCCACTTTCTCATTAATTTGAACAGGAAGACCATTTCAAAACAATTGCATCCCAATACACTCCATGGAAATCAACAGCTGGGCAGAAGGAAACTCATATGAACACCTCCTGCAACAGAAAGATGAGTAGAAGCAGCTGCTCAGTGAAAATATTAGCAGGAGCTGAGGAGAGCAAAACAGACTAGAAGCAACCAAATAATCCTTATCTCCTGTCAGGTCAGTGTGCTCCATGTTTGTGTGTTTAATGGGTTTCCTTTCAAGACATCCAAAATGGAAATATATGCAAAAAGCTGGTTCCATATCTGTGTTTGCTGAAGTCCATCCTGCATTAGGTTCAAATCTTTGCTTTGAGAATTATGTATTAAACCTTTGCCCTCTGCTGCTTTAATCAGCAGGAGCAGAGCCACATTCTCTGTGTTTCAACATGATTTTTAACTCCACATCTTCACTGGAGCAATGCCAAGTCTGAGCTGCCATCCTGACCTAGGTCTGGTTTCCTACCTGGCTACTCCAAGGGTGTGTCTGCATGTGTGTGTTTAGCAGTTACAAAATTCAAATAGCTCAGACTATTAGCCCTTGTAAGCTACGTCAGGTAAAACATAAACACATTTTATGCAGATGAAGCAATATGTTTTTGGGGGAGAGTAAACATATAAAATAAACAACAGAAAGTCAATGTCAGGAGTGGAAAGTATGTTCTCAGGACGTGGTTTAAGTTCAGACTCCTGTCCTGGTTGTACTCCAGTTAGCTCAGGGGGGTCTGGCCAGTCTGACCAAGGGCTAGGTAGCACTCCTGAGAAGATCTCCACATTTTGCCCCAGGTATTTCTATTACACACCTGAAAATGTCCATAACTGAAGAGTTATTTTAAGTCCCACTGCACCTGCTGTTCTTCAGAAGGATAATTTCATCTGTAAAGAAAGACAAATCAAAGTAATTAGATTTAAAAGAGGCTGGATATCAAGCCCAGCCCCCTTGCTGTTGAAGTGAGGATGGCAAAGGGCAAGAAAAGATTTTATTTAAGTCTGGTTTCCTTCTCCCTGCTTCCCAGCAGGGCTCTGACCTCGCTGTTCTGCATCTTACAGCATCACCGCTCCATGTTGTGCAGGATGAGAACAGCTCCTCAAAGATGCTCTCCCAGATTTCTCCCCTCCTGCCCTATACCTTCCACCTCACTTGTGGGGAAGCAGCAGTGCCATAGGCTGCCCTGGCTCCTGCCTCCTGGGATGTCCCTATTCCTAATCCCACATCCCCCTCCTAGGCTAGCCTGTGCTCCCTTCCACAGGAGTTTGAGGTAATGATTAGGAACTCAAACCTTTCTTGTGTCTTGATTTTCTTCTTTGTAGATGATGCAAAACAAAGAAAATATCAAAAGTGTTTTGATTTTAGAGCTGGAGTGAAGACACTTCAGCAAACCCTCTCTGCAAAATTTCACTGCCACAGTACAGCTGCCAGACTTGCAATTAAGAACAAGTATGCAAAGCTAACAATTTCTGGTAGATAAGATGCTCTGACAAAGGGATAAATCAAGAGGCAAGTCCAAAACAATTACGTTGTTAGAGGCTATTAGTGAAAACTGTTTTCAGGGAATGTTGTTGTAGCATCAGCCACCCACTGGGCAATCTCTGGGCTTGGCCATCCATCCAGCAAACAGTGCAACTGTCCAGGCCATGGACAGCCAGTTTCTCCAGGAGAATGCCATGGGAAGTGGTGTCAAAGGCTTTGGTAGTGTCCAGACAGACAAAATCCACAGCCTTTTCCTCATCCACCAAGCAGGTCACTCTGTCACAGAAGGAGATTAGACCTGCCTTTCCTAAGCCCATGTTGGCTGGGACTGATCTCCCAGTTAACAAGTCTGTAAAAGGTACTTGTTAATGGGAAAACATAGTTGCACAGTGGAGTTCCAGAGAAGTCCAACTGGGATCAGTGGGATCCACTGGGATCAGTCCTATCCAACACTGCACAACTGTGATTCTCTCAGTCTCTAAACCTAGAAGATAAACTTTACTTTCAGGATGCACTTGTGGAGCATTTAGTCAGTATATAATTGTTCTATAAAATGCTTCACTCCTTGGATGTTGGTGTAATTAAATCTACACCCACTTTTTACAGGGACCTTGCATATCTCTGAAACTGAAACAAGCCTCAGTTACTTTTTAAACTCATGGCAAGAAGAAAATATTCGTGTCATACAATGTTCCATTTTCTAGTAACTTGTCCACCCATTTCTTTAACCTCTCCTTCAGTTTTGTGGTGAAGGTTTTCTGCGATAGCCCAGTCTGGTGTAAGGAACCAGTGCTGGGGTCAAACCAAAGGCCTCCTTGGGTTCATGAGTGGAAAAGCACAATGTGGTTTATGGAACTTCTTAAGCACCTTTTGCAGGCATTAATTTTGGAGTTGTTTGGCACAAATTATCTCTGTTATCAGCTCTTTGTCCCTTCCTACACCCTTGAATGACTTACAAAATCAAACAGAACCTCCAGTGCTGTGAGTTTTGATTAATACAATCTGGAATGGTTGAACTCAGAGAATTTCTGGGCTTTACTGCCTGTAGGCCATATAACCAATAAATAACTTAACTTATTGATCTGGAGAGAAGTAGGTAGGTAGGTAGGTAGGTAGGTAGGTAGATAGATAGATAGATAGATAGATAGATAGATAGATAGATAGATAGATAGATAGATAGAAAGAACCTATATATCCAGAAATACATCTTCTGACATGACCTTTCTCACTTGCTACTTTTAAAAAAAGTTTCCCAGGCTATGCTGGGGAAGGAAAAAAGGCAGATTACACCCAAGGTTTTAAGGGCATGAAATAAGGTTTGGATGAAACCTTATTAAAGCTCTGTGTTTTACACTGCTGCTGTAAATCAAGTTCTTCTCAGAGCAGTGTATCATAGAATCATAGGGTTTGGGTTGGAAGGGGAGCTTGAAGGCCATCTAGTTCCAATGCCCAATGTGGAATTAAATGATCTGTGTTGATGTGCCCTCTGGTTTCGATGTCCTTTTTAGCCCACAGGCTTTACCAAGAGGCATTGCTCATCCACCTGTACTGTGCCAAGACTCCAGGGTGTGTGGACCTGCCAGGTGTGGATCACACAGATCCACCAGTGACCGTGGGACCTGCAGAGCAGTGCGAACTCCTGCAGTGCTGTGGGTTGGTTTGCAGCTCCCTGAATCCCTCCTGAATGCCACACTGGTGGTTTGCCTGCAGATCTTTGCCTGTTCAAAACCCATGATCAGAGCATCCCAGAAATTCCACATATATTCAACTTTCTGTGTTTTCAATACGTTTTAAAAAGTTACTTAAGCCACCTCTATCTGAATCCATGTGCTGGAATAACTTCTCCCAGAAATATGTTCCTGGCAACAGTCTTGCCTGTTTAAGTTAAAGAGAGGAAAACATTACTGTGTGAGCAGCAGGCATGAAAATATCTAGTTTGATATAGTATATAAGCAGTTTTCTCTATGATGTTACTATTTTGGAAGAGGGAAAGCATTTAAGAGTGCTTGAATATTCAATATGTATACAAACTGAATTTCTTCCTGAATAAGAGTGCTGTGATTAATCTGCAGCAACTGCATGTGAGGATGCTCCTACTCTGCCTGGGCAGAGCTATTCTGATCCATTTCCTCACTGGCAATTCCTAATTTAGCTACTCACTAGCTAAAGAGAAAGAAAAGTTGCCATAAAAATTCTTCAATTAAGACCTTGGGGTTTTTTTTAGCCAGAACAGTTTAATGATGCTAGCAAGGATTTTTATGTGTGTGATGTAAAACGCTTCCAGAGGAGTTTCCAGACCCCATTGCTTGGTGCTTCTGCTGAAACTGCTGCTGAAGGATGATAACACACCAGGCTTCTTCCTTTGAATTCACCCTGGGGTATCACCATCCCTCCAATGCTATTTGCCCCAAGTCTCTGTGCCTGGCGCTGAGTCCTGCTTTGTGACCCCAAACTGTTTGTGTTTCGAAGTGGTGTTTTCTCCGTGCCTGCTGCAGAGGGTGGGTTCGTGGTCCCAAACAGCGGTGGGATGAAGTTGTGTCTGTGACACCTTGTTATGGTGTACACAGAAGGAAAAGAGGGAGATGCCTCTTCCAGCCCCATCTCTGCTCCCAGTGAGCCCCTTATGCCTCTCACACCTCTCGGTCCTTGCCGTGAACTGAGGGGTGCTCACACTGAGTGAGGGTCACTGGGCTGGAATGGACCTCAAACACCACCCAGCCCCAAACCCTGCCACAGCCCAGGGTGCTGCGTCCATCCGAGAGGCTGGGGCCGGGGCTGGCATCTGGGGCTTGGGATCAGGGCTGGGATTGGGATCGGGACTGCGCTCAGGACCAGGACCGGGACCGGGACCAGGACCAGGACCAGAACCAGGACCACGCTCAAGCTCAGGACCAGGACCAGGATCAGGATCAGAACCATGACAAGGACCAGGACCAGGGTCAGGATCAGGACTGGGCTCAGGACCAGGCTCAGGACCAGAATCAGGACCAGGGTCAGGACCCGGCTCAGCACCAGGACCAGGCTCAGAACAAGGACCAGGACCAGAACCAGGCTCAGGACCAGGGCCAGGACCAGCACCAGGCTCAGCACCAGGCGAATCTTCCCGGGCCTCCTCCAGCCAATGGCGGCCGCCCTGGCGCTCCCCCGCGGCGCGGCGGGCGCGGGGCATGCCGGGAGTTGTAGTTCCGTCCCTGCCCGCCGCCGCTCCGCCCCCCACCACTCCGAACTACACCTCCCGTCGTGCCCCGGGGGGGCCGCGCCTACGAGCCCCATCGTGCCCGGCGCGGGGAAGCGGCTCCGGGGAGCGCGCGCGGCGGCGCGTGCGCGGAGCGCGGCTTCCTGAGCGCCTGGTGGCGGCCGCCATTTTGTGGTGCCGCTCGGCTGTGGCGCTCGGGGCCCGCGGCCGCGGGACTCCGGCGCGGGGCACACGCGGAGCGGGCACAGCCCCGCCCGCCCGCACCCTCACTGCCTCCCCTCCGCCGCCCCGCAGCGCCCGGCGCCGCCGCCGCCCCCCGGGCGCGCCCGCCGACAGCGGCGCTCGCCCACCAGCATGGAAGACGACGGGCAGCCCCGGACCCTGTGAGTGGGGAGGGGGCGGCGGCGCGGGCGGCCGGCCCCGGCCGGGGCGGCGGTGCCCTCCCGGGGCTGGGGAGGGGTCCCGGGGGGCAGCAGCGGGCTGAGGGAGGGGCACCGAGCGTGTGCGGCCGGGCCGGGAGCGG
>JAWWEW010000166.1:30342142-30398495 GCA_035583185.1 Anabacerthia variegaticeps | reverse complement strand
CGGCGGTGCCCTCCCGGGCATGGGGAGGGGTCCCGGTGGGCAGCAGCGGGCTGAGGGAGGGGCACGGAGCGTGTGCGGCAGGGCCGGGAGCGGGGCCGGGGCGAGCACGGCGGGGGCCGCGGCCGGGCCGGGGGCTCACTGGGCCTGGGGCACGGCGGGTCGGGGCGGACCCCCCTGTGGGTCCGGGGCAGCCTCCCCTGTGGGTCCGGGGCGGACCCCCGCGAGGGTCCCGGGCATCCCCCCCGTGCGTCCCAGGCAGCCCCCCCTGTAGGTTCGAGGCATCCCCCCCCGAGGGTCCCGGGCATCCCCCCCCCCGAGGGTCCCAGCCCCTCCCGGTGCCGGCGCTGTGAAAGTTCTTTGTGCGGTGCCTTGGCGGGGTGGGATGGGGAGCGCCGGGAATCCGGGAGGGATGGGCTTGTCCCTGCAGCGTGTCACGGCGCGGGTCAATAACAGGGTGTCGGGCCCTGGAGAAAGGAGTAACTGTGTGTGCTGGCGGGTCTGGAGGCTGTCATCTGCTTGCTGTTTAAAATATAAATTTTTGAGCCTTTTTTTAGTATTATTTTTGAGCGGGGTTGCTGTTTGGGGTTGGGTTTTGGTGTGTTTTTTTTTTTTTTGTCCCAGCTCTGGAGGTTTGGTTGCGATGAATTTTCTTTGTGCTGTTGGCTCAGGCGAGAGGGGCTCGTCCGTGTGGCCGTAATTGGGAGCACTTAGTTGGGCTGTGGATCATTTTATTTAAGCAGCCCATGGACTTTCGGTCCCGGTGCCAGAGGGTGTTCCGGGCTGTGCGAACAGCTCAGGTCTCTGCTGTCCCTGTGAGAAAGGCGGTCTCATGCCCAGGCTGCCCCAGATGACAAACACAGCCCAGGACAGCGCAAATGAAATTCTTTGTCTATTTAGTTTTTGGCACAGTAGCCTTCAGAAAAAGCTATCAAAGATAGTCGGAGTTGAAGGCCGCTTGAAAGAAACTACTGAAACAGAGTAAAACGTCTCATCATTTTCACTCCCAAAATGATGACTTGGCAGTTAAGGCTTCTCCAGGCAATTTGTGTTTTTCTCCTTTCTATGTCTGCAAAAGTTCTTTTAACTTGTTTATGGTGTAGCACAAGTACTTAGCCCTTGTTCTGTGGGATGCATAGTTTAAATAAGCATATCTTAAATGCTTTTTGTGTTGACTACCCAAATGGTGTGAGTTTGCTCGGCCCTGATAGTAGACATAAGTTTGAGTGGTGCTTTAGAATGGGAGGGGGGAAAAGGGCAAAGTCACCCAGTGTTTTACTCAGTTTTATTTTCAAGGTTCCTTTCTTCATGATTTGCTTTTTTTTTTTAAGAAGTGCTGTATTTCTGCTGTTTTAAAATGTTCTTTTACTGCTAACAAGTTTTGGTGCCACGTTGGGAGTGGATTCTTCTCACTAACACATCCATCAGTGGCCTGACTTAGCCCACTTAGTTACTAACAAGGAAGAAACACATTTGTACTGAGATGTCTGAAACAGCATCTCTGTGGCTGCCCAAAATGTTTTATTGCACAAGTGACTGTTTAATTTGTCAAACTAATAAACAGCATATACATTAATTTCCTAGTGGTTCTGTAGTAACTACAGCCACATAGGGTTACTTTGCTGTAATTATCTGAAGGCTTTTTGCACGCAAGACAAAAATTTTGCTGTAGCATTTCTTACGTCACCCTCTTGTCCCTGCTTCTATCTGAAATATCTTTAAATTTAGCATTGCATGTCGAGTTTTAAAGATTATTATACTGGGTAATGCTTTACATGTAGAGCAGTTGTGATCTCATAAATAAAACTCACTACCCCAAGAACAGGTAAAAATATAGGTTGAACTTCTAAGTTTTCTTTGGGTGGGGTTTTTTTTTTTTTTGAGGAGGGGGGATGGGAAGTGAAGAACAAATCGTTTCAGTAGCTTTTCACCACGTGCAAAAGCACTTGATTGGTAGTTTAAGCAATGTTATGGATGTCTTTGGTATTTCATTTATTCATTCCTTCAGGAGTGAAAAACTAGACTTATAAGTTAGGATGGAATTTTCTTTTTTAACAACTGCAAGCAATTTTTTGTAATTATAGAAAGAAAAGCCTACCCAACCACCTAACATTTATGCCCCTCTTGAATATCTCAGGAGTAAGGATCCTTCACATTTGCAGTAGTTACAGGGCTGTTACATTGTTTTCAATCATGATAGGGAAGTCATGAACCTCTAAGAATTCAGAATATTTTCTTAGGCTTAATATAGGAAATAGAATTTGCATTTTTATTTCTCACATTTCATAACTAGTAGGCCTTTATAGAAATGTGAAGAATGACCTTCCATATTTTCTGCCAAAAAACTTTCCAGAAAGAGGGGGGGGCCTTTTTGTATGATCTGTTATATGTAATTTTTTAGCTGGTCCTAAAATGAGCTGTGGGCTTCTGATTTATTTTTTTGTTTGTTTATTAGAACACTTGAAAGCTCTGTTTTCTGTGAGTGCTGTCAGATCTCACAGGCTGTATCAAAGTCCTGGAAACTAAACTATCCGAAACCTGATGTGTTGCTGCTGTTATCAGCTCTCACTGATAAGCAGAAGAAAAGTTCCAAATTTGTGTGTTCTTCTTGTTCATGGTTTTAGGAATGTTTTGTGTGGTTTGTAGGTATTCAGTGACTGCACAAGCAGTCACTGGATACCTACAAGTTGTTATCTGTCTCATCAGCCTTGCCATGGTGTATTCCAAGTGTCCTGGAATGTGGAAAGGGTGCAGAAGTAAGACTTCACCCGGATTCACTTCTCTCACAGTTCAGCTCTCCTGCAGAGGAATGTTGGCTGCTGGTGGAGGCTACAGAGTGGCTTTTTCTTGGCATTGTTTTACTTCCAGTAGCTCACTAGCACTAGGCAGAGATGCTGCTAGAATTTCTATGGGCTCTTCATCACTTACCTTATTGCTTATCATGATTTCTTCTTTTAAATGTGGAAACTGCCATTTCTTGCATGTTGTCTGTGTGAGAGTGAAATCATATTTACAATGTTTCCTCAAAAAAGTATGTTAGGGGAGTTTTCTGGTCCTGAAAGTAGTGGCTGTAAATGTCCCTTTCTGCCCTCCTTGTTTAGGATACAGTACAAACCCGTTTACCTTCACAAAGAGGATTTTTCTGCTCAAGCCAAAGTGTGTTTCTAAAACTCCTTTTTTACTGATACATGCTTCGTATATTCTTCAGCTACTTCTAGCAGATCTCTGAATTTCAAGTAGCTTGGTACTGTTTATGTTGTCAGCAGCATTTAAAAGTGTAATATATTGAGATGTGTATCAGGATATCTATCTATGGGTTGGTGATTTTTTGTGTATCTGCTTATTAATTGGTATTTAAGTGCTTCAGACTTGCAGAAGGGAGCAAACACTATTGCCTGTATGCAAAAAGCCACAAGTTTTGCTGCCCTGTCATGTTAACTGCAACAACAGCCTAAAAAGGTATAGTAATGCTCCCTCTCTGTTGGGTTTTCTATTTTTTTAAAAAAAATTTCCATAATATATCCCCTAGACTGTATCAATCCAAAAAGATTGAATTACCATGCAATAGCATGTTAAAAGTCTTACATTTTCTTCAGGTGTTCTGATTATTTTGATTTCACGAAGTGGAGTAGCAAATGTTCTGTTACCTCATGTATAAATTGAGCTAGAAAAGGGAAAGCTGGTGCAGCAGCAGGCTGGCCATGGGGGTGGGTGATAGCATCAGCTGAGCCAGGTGTTGTGTTTCCAGAAAGGTAAGGTGTCTCTTCCTAGTGCGTTGAATATACATTTTATTTCTTTACTTCTGTAATATTCAAACCTTTACACTGGAGGTGTTTGCTTGAATGTGTTTTTTAAAGTCATCTCTAGCTGTTCTGAAGGAGGTAATGTTACTGCAACCTACAAAGATGTGCAAGTAACCATCATTCTTACTTTTTAGCATGTTGTTTCAAACTTGAGGAGGTTTGTATTCCTGTATTTTACGTGCCTTTTGAGAGATTTGTGTCTCTGGGTGTTGTCCTTGTTCCGAACCTTTATTGTGCCATTTCTCAGCATGTATATTACTCAAGTTTTAGAGTGTTAGCAGCTTGTGAAAGGTAGGAATGCCTGTGACTGTGGTGATATTAAACACCAGGGCAGTATTTATCATTACATTTAGAGCATTAGTGGACCAGTAGGACTTCACATCCCACAGTCAGGTGGTCCAGAATTCCACTGCTGATTTTTATGAAAAGGCAGCCTGTTTCGCAGCGAAGGTTTATGATGCAACATTCTCTCTCACAACTATCTTGATGCAGACATAGTGCTGTTGGAAAACCAGTGGTATCTCTTCTAGCTGTTAGTGTAATTTATCTTCCCTTAGTTGAATAGATTTCTGAGGAACAGCTTTTCCTGGCTTTTCTTGGTTTGTTTGGGGTTAGGTTTGGTTTTTTGTCAGACCAAGAGGAATTCTTCAGTTTATTTTTCAGACTTCTTGTGTTTCCAAAGTACATGTTAATATTATGCAGAAGAGGATATTATCTGTTTTTTTGGTAGTGTTAATTGTACTTACTGTATCTGATTTTGCAGTAGAAATAATGTTAATAAGACTACACTGTATTGAATTCCATGTCAGTGCCAGTGTCCAGGTGCTTGTGTCATTGTGCTGTGAAGGCACAGTATTAATGAATACTGTTCCACAGTGTACAAAGGAAACAAGTACTGGTACTAAGTTCACAGCACTGCCTACTCTTTACATGGGAATTCCTACTGGTAATTATATTTTCCATCTAATCTTAGTAGTATCTGCAAAGGTTAATATTTCCACTCAAAGTTATTAGTGATTTGCAATTTGATCTTGGTGAATGATTAACAAAAATTTAGTTAATATTTCAGAAAGAAGGTAGGGATGAATGTTTAACTGCTAAGTTTTCAGAAAAGAGGACCAAAAAGTCAGTGAGAAGGACAATTTGTCCTGCATGGGGTCTTGCAGAATCCTGCAGTTTTTAACTTCTGTACTCAAAAGCTTTGTAACAATACAGGCTTCTACTAATGACTTCTGTTAATTCATATGTACTTAGTAAGAAAGCAATGAGTACATGAAAGATTTTAATGGATGTTTCTGTATTCAGGTGATGTGATATAATATATATGTATATATAAGAAACTCGCTCTGGATCTTGTGTAGCGTTGAAGTCCTGATTGAGAAAGTACAGAACTGTTTCATAGTTGTTGAAAAAGAATGACATAAACAAATATCAGTTGATAATGAAGTGTGGTGTTCAGATGAAAACAAACAGTGTCCATTTTAATTCTGCTGAAGCCAGATGAAAGTCCAGTTGTCACACACAGGAATTGCTTTTCAAAAATGTTGAAGGGTGCCAGTTACAGCTGTTTCAGTGCACACCTCTTCAACCTGCTGAAAAGGAAATGGTCTGCACAGACTAAGAAATGCTGGTTCACTGAAATGTATTAACAGTTCAGACTGCCTTTAGTTTACTATATTATGACATTCGATAACAGATCAGAGTAAAATGACTAAAGTGTATATTCTTTCAACAGCTAACTCACAAAAAGTTCTGCTTACCTTATTGGTTGCATTTGAATACTTTATGCCTTGACAGTCTTATTTGTGAGGATGATGACTGTCCCTCTGCTGGTGGTTTTTGACATATGTTACTGTGACAAGCCTTTCTTGTAACTTTCTTGTAATTTTGTTTGCAAATTAGTCACATTTTTAAAAAGAATTTAGTTTTGTATTCATGATTTTCTCAGCCATCTTTATGACCTGATAAATCTGGGACTGTTATCTAAACTTGATCAATATTTCAGAACTTTAGATTATTTATCAAGATTTACAAATAAAAAAAATCAAGAAGTCTGGATGATGTTAAAATAACCCTGCCAGAATTTTGGAGAGGATTGTAGAGGTGGGAGCTGTTGAGATAGATGCTGTACCGAGTATTCCTATGGCATAATGCTGCATAAATTGCCTTGTGTTGTGGTGAGTGGGCTGGTTTTCCAAATGTTCAGGAAAACAGCAAAGTTGAGTTGGTTGCTTGAAAGGCAGCACAGTTTGTCCAATAACTGCTCCTGAGCTCATGGGAGTTAGATGTGGGTTCGTACCCAAATCCAGAAGAACTCTTGATTAGATGTTCAGTGGGAAGTGAAACTTAAAATACCTTTTCCCAATCGATTGCTTGTTCTACCCAATGTTCTTGAGCAATGTTCTTCATGCTTTTCACATTTCTTTGCCAAGGAAGTGATTGGCACTAGATATTGGTGTCCAGTATTCTGTCTGAATCAAGCTTCACATTCTCAGCTATGTGGCCAACTTTATGATTTAGAAACCCTATGAATGATGCATTAAAACTATATGCAGTCATTTGTAAGTACTGTCTTTAAGATGCCTGGGGTGTTTAAAGGGAGATTTTTTCATAGTCATTTAAGATTTTAAAAAGTGAACATTTCTGGTTTAAAATCTTGATTTTTTTGTTGTTGTTTTTTTGTTTCCTTGTGTAGCTATGTAGGAAACCTCTCCAGAGATGTGACTGAAGTTCTCATACTTCAGTTATTCAGCCAGATTGGACCATGCAAAAGCTGTAAAATGATAACAGAGGTAAGGCCTTCGACATTTAGGGGGGTAGCAAATGTTATGTAACTTCATTTGAAATTGTCCAGAGGTCTCCTTTTGACCTTAGCAGTAGTGGGTTTCTTTAGGTTCATTGACTTTGGCTTTGGGGGTAACTCTTTGCAGAAGAGACCGCTTTTGCTGTAGCCCTGGCATACCTTTTATCAGCTGGTGATGAGACTACACTATCTAAAAGGTTGCTACCACCTCTTTTCAGAACCACATTGTTCTGGTGATCAGAAACCTTACTGTCTTAAGTGTTATTCATTTTTATTTTGTACATTTTTCACTTTATTTGAACATGAGCCTCAGTAGTTTTTTTCCCCTCTTGAATAAATGCTACTTTGCTATAAATGAAAAGTAAAAAATCCTTCCAAATAAGTTTGGCTCTTGTGGGCCATTGAAAATAACTCTTGTCTGCACTTGTCTGTTCTTAAATTAATTTTTTCTTGAAACAAAGTGACAAAAACTCCATAGTATTCCAGATAAGTTCTTTTGTGCAAAGTGCTGGTAAGTATTAATACTTTCTTCTCTGCATTGCAAATACTCTGGTATTTGCAATGGGTTGGTGGCCATTTCTGCAAGCTTGTTGGCACATCCTAGAAAACTTCTCACTCCCTGGTATTCTTCCTTCCTTCTGCCTTTATAACTAGTAAATTTGGAGCAGGCAGGGACTAATCAGAACCTCTGCAACATTTAATCTTTGGTTCTTCAACCCTGCTTTCTGTGCACTCTTCCCACTTTTTGCTACTTCTTATGCTTTGTACTGACTTGTAATTACAGATTTCACATTAGCTTTTTGTCAAGGTTGTTAATGAAAGTATTAAAAGGCACGTCTTGTGTCCAGACTTCTTTAGGAATACTACTAGAAACTCCTCTGTGGATTTCTTTTCCTTTCAGTGTGACACACAGCTTTTTGTTTGTTTTCAGCTCCTTGTAATCCACTTGCCGCTTCTTTATTCACTCTCATCTTTGTCTGGACTAGTAATTTCCCATGTGACACTTAGCTCTGCCACATTTGCCCTTAGGTTTATTGGAGAAAGATAACAGAAGGCTGAGAGAGCACAGTAGTTTTTCTCTGAAGAAACAGTTTTGTCGTATGCTCTAGAGAAGTAAGGTGCTGCTGCTCCAGCCTTAGGCTGATCGTGAGCTCTTAGATCAGTTTCATTTCTTGAGAACCAGCTGAGAAATTCTAACACTCACTTTACCCTGATTGAGGCTTTGTGGTTTTAAGATTTTACATAAGTGGGACATCTTTGTGAAGTAAGGAGATAAACAAAAACTGCTGGCAGCTTTATTCAATCAGCCGGAGGTGACTGCACTGGGCTGACCTGAGCACCTGTCACTGACCAGTGCAGGGTTGGATTCTACACTGGGACTGGCCTGCAGCTTTCAGAGTACCTGTCCATGCCGTGCATCCTTCCAGCCAACGTGTGGTAAACTTTTCCTAGAAACTGAGTCATGTTCAGGTGGTTCTTACCTGTCCATTGTTATTACCACCATCAGCCAAGTTTATACCTGAATGCTCTAAAAACTTCTACGATTTTCCCATTTTTAGCCAGGTGTATCAACTCATTCTTTTTCAGAATATGTGACATGAGCATGTCAAGTGTTTAGAGATTTGCAGTATTTATTTTTGGGGTATATAATATTCAGGAGGTGGTTGGATGGCATTTGCAAGTAGTTTGAACACCAGAAGATCTGAGCGTGTGCAGAGAAGTTCTCAGTGCTAAAGACCTCCCTACAATCTAAAAGTTGCACTTCAGTTGAAGAATAAGCTGCACTAAATACGCTAAGCACCTTAAATGGGCTTCCCAAAGTGGTGTGGGAAGAGGGGTGAATTGGGGCTTTCTGTTTTGGGGCATCCGAAGTGAGGGTGCTTGTAGAGCACTTTGTGACTCAAACTCTTATTTTGTGATCTCGGGTACATTTTCTCCCAGCTGTTCATTGTGCATCAGGTGGAGACCCCTGGTACTGGCAGTGTTTAGAAGGTTGACTTCAGATGATTTGATCATTTTGGGTGGATAAAAGCTTTGTGATCTGTTCAGCTGTTGCATCTTAATAGCTTCCCTTGTTCAGATGGAGACAGAACTATGTTTGAAGATGTACAATCCAAGTTTAGGGGGAAAGATTAGAATTTCTTCATCAATGTAAGTATGTCAGAGTTGTCAGAAGTTAAACAGTAATAGTGGAAAAGGTCTGCTCTTGTCTTAGAGCTGTAGTCAACCTGGCACTGGGAGAAGTTGATGTGCAAAAATACTGATGCCAAAGCAATTTGTCTGAGTGCTAGACCTTTCCCTGACCATGTGAGAAATAATTTGTTTAGTTTAATATTAGTGTTTATCATCATTTGGTCCATGTAAGTGCAGAGTAGTTAATGGAGATGTTTTGGTTTGATTTTTTGTACTCATTATGTCTTGTTGTAGATCAAATCCAGTGTTAACATTGGCATTCTGGTCACCCTTTCCACTCGATCAACTTTTCAGAAAGCTCTCCCGTTCTTTGCACTTTATACTTTGGTACATCAATTACTTCAGTGATCTCTGTCAGTATTTTTAAAGGTGATTTGGTAGGCCATTCTACAAAAACAGGTTGTACCCAAGGTTTAACAGGGTTAACAGTTGATTAATATCTTTTTCCCTCAGTCAAACTTTTTTGAGAGGTTGTTTTAATGATTGCATTCCAGTTGTTGGGTATGGCATTTTTCACTTGAGACTGAGCATATGCAACTTCTGGGTTGCTGTCTGCTAGTGATTTTCAGTCAAATAAAAGGAAAGGCTTCTTAAGTAGGACAAGAGAAAACTGGTGAAAATGTAAACCTTTCAAGCTTTGAGTGTATACCTGAGGCAGTTGACCATTTTTGTTCTTCTCTCCATTCTCCCTCTTTCTTTCCCTCCTTCCATCCAGTCTGCAGGTCACTTTTCTGGTAGTTGAATTATTTTTAGTTCAGTAAACTTCAGTTCTCATTCAAAGTAAACTATCTTCAGAAATTGCTAGACCTTTAATAAAAAGTCCACCTTAATAATTCTTGCATTTAAGTGTAATGTCAAAGGCAATTTCATAAATCTGATGCAAATCATTCTGAAAGTTTCTAGCTATAAGTAATATATTTTCCTGGATTTTCTTCTCAGCAACCCGATAGCAGAAGGGTCAACTCTTCTGTTGGATTTTCTGTTTTGCAGCATACAAGCAATGACCCTTATTGCTTTGTGGAATTTTATGAACACAGAGATGCAGCTGCTGCATTAGCTGCTATGAATGGGAGAAAAATTTTGGGAAAGGTAAGTTGCTTACATTGTAATCTTAGCTTTAAGGAATATAGAAAATATTGTTAGATGTTTACCAAGATTTAATATTGTTAGAATAATATTTTTTAAAACATAAGGCTTGTCTAGGAAATATTGTTTGTGATGTTCTAATGATGATGGTGTTTTATATTGAATGATGATTTGTAAACATTGACCATTGTAACCCACCCTTGAATGAAATTATAAACTCTAAGAATGTTGTGGATTTATACTAAATCTTGTACTTGTTTTCAGGAGGTCAAAGTAAACTGGGCAACAACACCAAGTAGCCAGAAAAAAGATACATCCAGTAAGTAATGTAATGCCACAGTATCACTTCTACACAAACGCTTCACAACGTGGTAATAATTTGTCATAAATGCATTTAAACATAACTTCTTCCCATCTTGTGTTTAATAGAGTTTTGCAAACTAATTCTTCTGTTTCTGCTTCACAACTGGGGAAACAGGAGTGGACAGATTAAATTGCTGCTGCTCATCAAACGGAATCCTGAGCGTTCCTGGTTCCCAGTCCCGTGTGCAGGACATCACCTTCTCAGGAGTTGCAATTTTAGATAGCAGTTAAATATTTGATTAGTAAATTATTTATTTTCAGATCACTTCCATGTGTTCGTTGGGGATTTAAGTCCAGAAATAACAACAGAAGACATCAAGTCAGCATTTGCTCCTTTCGGTAAAATATCGTAAGTATCATCATAAACATTTCCAATATTAGTAAGAAAATATGATAGAATTTGTTTCTAAGATGAAATGTTATTTCTTATCTAATTAGAACTTTCCTGATGTTAATTTTGTTACGGGGGGTGGGTAATAAAGAGGGGTTGTATCTCAGTATCTCTCATGATTGTAAATACAGTATTGTCATTGTGCTCTGGTTTGCTGAAAGCAATGTGCTTTTAATCTAATTTATATGCTGATGTCCTTCAACTTTTTATGAAAATTTAAGTACTGTTTCTAAGTGTGACTTTTTGATGTTGAGAATCTGGTGTACAGAGTAGTGACTTAAAAATTGGTATCTGTTTTATCCTGGGTGTGTTTCATATGGGTTCTTACTGCATTTCATAGGCAGCATGGAAAACTGGGCAATTGGAATATAATTCTGTGAAGCAGCCAGTTAATAACTTGTGAATGTTTTGAAAAAAGCTAATACTAATGAGAATGAAATCTACTTTTTTATTTGATAATAATGGGGTGAATTAAGATTATAATATCCTAAATGAAAGAATGGTGGCTTTACAATATGTGCACATTTCTGCCAGTTAAGAGAATGTTTCTTTAAACTTCTCACAGACAGTTCAGGTGATACTAAATCACCTGGTGTTCTAATTGAACGTATTTAGCATCACAAGAATCCTTGTGAGTGCTAAAGTAAATATGTAAATATGCAAAAAAAAAAAGTTGTTAATCCGTTTATCTTGACAAAAATCTTAAAAAGTTGCACATGAGCATTTTTGTACTACTTTACAGGAATATATTTCTAAGAACAAAATTCTTATTTTTCTCTTGTTCTGTATTCATATTTTTAAATGAATCATAAATCTTATTTCTTACCTCTGCTGTTTTGTTTACTTTGCTTTTTGTCTCTTAATGTGGTAAGTAGTACTGTTTTAAAAATCAATTTAAAGAGAATAATTCAGGTTTTCTGTTTCTCAATCTATATTTATACCTGAGACCTGCAGTTTTTCTAAAGTCCAAGTCACAATTAAAAGTAATAGCATTCTGGTTATTTTGCAGAATTGCTCATAAGAATGGACAGGATCTTGAAGGCTAACTGCAAGGAACTGTGCACACTGGAACTCAGTTGTAGATTTTTTCTCATTTCTATTTATTCTTATTATACATTATTTATATATACATATTTTAGTATTTACATTTTAACATTCTATATTCAGTGCAGTTCTATATTTCCAATCATTTTAACTTACTCACTAAAATTTCTGTGTAAATTTGTTGTTTTCGTACTGGTGTGCTTAGCATTGTTGTTAGTTTTATTCTCCTTTCTTAAATTTCTGAAAATGTCAATTTTTCAAAATTTACAGCTACCCAAACTCCAAAATGATGGTAGAGAATTGACCAAGAAAAATAAAGAAATCTGTTAACAGGCCATGTATGCCTTTTAATTCCTATTTTTTCCTCTTTTTCGATTTTTTTAATATTTCATATATTTTGTATCACTAGGCAGAAGACATTTAACTATTTAGAAAATGCATGGTAAATTAGATAGAATTGTTACAGTAATTTATAGAACAGTAAACCTTAGAGGACCCTAGCCAATAGAATATTAGAAAAGGGAACTTTGTTTCTCTTATACTTCAAATCTGAACATTCTAGTTATAGCCAGTATAGGTTATGTGCATAGGTTGCATGTTTATTACATGTTATTTTTTTTGTCCTACTGCTTTTTTCTAACAGGTAAAGAAGCAATAGGGGAGAGTTCAGGAATGACTGTAGTTTTAGGGCTAACTGAATTTATATGAAAAAATTATGCTCACAATACAGTGTGTGTGGTTCCTTTTAGTTTTTATTTTGCAGGTTATTAATATTACCCTCATATAGCTGTGCTTCTTTTCACAGGGATGCACGGGTAGTTAAAGATATGGCAACTGGAAAGTCAAAAGGCTATGGTTTTGTATCTTTTTATAACAAACTGGTGAGTAACACAATATAGATTTAAAATAGTTTCTGTTTTCCACTTTCAGTTTTGCTTGTTTATGTATTTCCTATTCATTAGACTTTACCAAAGGGAAGCAAATTTCCATGTAAAGGAGCTGTATGTACATTTAGGACAACACAGGGAAACTGTAAATGATTTTCCTTAAATGGTATGTATAGGAAAAACACAGTTTAGGATTTTAGGCATACAAAGCCTCTTGGTGTGGTCATGAGTCCTATATGCCAGGAATCTCTTTTGATTTTCTGTAACAGTTGTCTGGAGCTGTCATAATGAGAAGAAAAAATTGGAGTGTCTTTTCTTCAGATTTGCAGAAGCCATAAGATACTGCAATTGGATGCCTTGATTTAGTGTGTTTTTCCAGTTACACTGTGTTTATTCTGTGCTACAGATGAAATAGATGAGGAATAGCTGTTTTATTTCCTTCTACCCCTCTTCCCCAATCTTGTGGTAGTGTTCAGTTTCTGTGACTGGAGGGGAAATGTTACAACAATCATGGAATGATACTTTTCAGTCTGAGCCATAAAAACTCCAATTTAAAATTTGTGTGCATTCTAGAGAATTAATGGATGAATTCTAAATGTAGTACTAAAAAGTACTTCTAAATTTTATATCCTGCTTTCTGTTTTTTCACACAGCTCTACCTGTAGGATTATGGCACGAATGTCCTGAGCTGGTAGTTTAAGGCCTGTTTGTCAGAATTTATTGTTGTTCTGCTAGGTTTTGGGAAGTGGGTGATGTTCCCAGACTTTGGGTACTCCAGGCTGAGGTCTTAATGCATACCACAGTTAAGAGAACATTAAACTCCTGCATTGAACTGGATCAGGTGTGACTTGGGCCCTGTTTCATTTTTATCATAGCGATGATCCTCAAAACTAACAAGAAATTCACTAGAGGTAGTTTCCTTGCCTAGTCAGTTTGTAATTTACTATATTTTGGGAGTTGAGGCTTCATGAATAAATTGGGGTTTTTTTGTTGGCTGGTGATTTGGTTTTGTCTTTTAGTTTTTTCTTATTACTGTGAGGCAGGACGATGCTGGCAGCTCACCTTTAACATGCCTGTGTTTTCTTTGTCCCTTGTGCTTGGTGGTCTTTTTTCTTTAATTTTGTGCCCCTGGAGAAGCATTTCAGACATGTACTATTTGCTCTGCCTCTCTTCTTTCAAAGCAATTGAGCAAAAAATTGCTTCTTGCAGGTGTTAGGAAACTTATCCCTTGCTTACTAGATGTTTCTGCTTGCAGCGTGAACTTATGTTGTCTTCTAATTCATGGTCAAAATAAGCATTTAAGCGACATGGGCCATGGACTCTTGTGTGTGTTCATACAATGACTTCGATATTTGGAGCAAAAGCAGCCTTTGCACACACCTAGTGCATGTCTCCAGAGAACAGAAGAGTGGCTGGAACAGGGCTGTGTGTACAAATAATAAATAAATAAAAGCAAACTTAGACTTGAACATTCTAATAGAGATGCTTGTATAGTATACATGTAACATGGTATAGATATGTGTGTGTGTGTATGTGTATGGCATATATACAGGTAGTATATGTATGATTTCAGTTGGATTCCAACCTGTGTGTGGAAAACGTGTGGAAGAAAAGTTTTACCAAATGACTTGTGAGGTTATTCTGTAACCAGATACCTTCATGTTAGGTAACTTTTGGCTACTTGCTGTGATTGTTCAGAATTCATGCACTTCTCAATACTGTTACTGATTTTGTCAACAGAATTAACAACCAAGTCTTTCTTAGAAGTAGCTTCTTGCTTGGAAATGTTGTAACCTTTATTTTGATCTCTTCAGGATGCAGAAAATGCTATTGTACACATGGGAGGCCAGTGGTTGGGAGGCCGCCAGATCAGAACTAACTGGGCAACGCGGAAACCACCAGCCCCCAAAAGTACACAAGAAAGTAAGAACTTCCTGTGGTGCTGTGTTGTGTTTCCTTGCATGTCACTGGTCAGTGGGGGACTAAAGCATAAGCCAAAATCATGTCACTTAAATGACATATCTGGCTTGCCTTCCAGATCTTAAAGGATAGATTTTTGGGTATATTATATCAACGTAGTGGTGGCACTACTGATCTGTCGTAAAATACTGAGTGTTTTTGTTAAATGTGAAATACATACTTGTGTGCAAGGTATGTATCTGCGAGTCTTGGGTTGCTGTTGTCCCACTGCTGACAACCAGCCTTCTCTCTTTATAGATAACACAAAACAGTTGAGATTTGAAGACGTAGTAAATCAGTCAAGTCCGAAAAATTGTACTGTCTACTGTGGAGGAATTGCCTCTGGGCTAACAGGTATGAATTATTTTATTGCCTTTTCATTATTAAATCTTTTTGAACACCATGACAGATACTATTTCAAAAACATTTTATATTGTAGATCAACTTATGAGACAGACTTTTTCACCGTTTGGACAGATTATGGAAATAAGGGTGTTTCCAGAAAAAGGTTACTCATTTGTCAGGTATGGGCAAAGAAGTCACATTTGTGGGTCTGTGAGTGTAATGTTTTATCTCTCTATAATTTTACTTGATTGAATTTCTGTTGGTATATTGAAAGCTGTCACCATATGTTCATAGAATAATTTGGAACTCCTAAAAGTGGCCACCAATCTTTTTACCTGAGAAGATGAATGTTTGTGAAAGCAGATGTTTTTCCCTGGATTTCCTGTATGTATGGTGTCACTGTGTTTTAACAATAAGGTGGAAGTACTGTAAAGCATAACATTATTTTGTTTTTACATTCTTTAGATTTTCAACCCATGAAAGTGCAGCACATGCTATTGTTTCAGTTAATGGAACCACAATTGAAGGACATGTTGTTAAATGTTATTGGGGTAAAGAATCCCCAGATATGACTAAAAACTTCCAACAGGTAACTGCACTTTAACCTTTTCTTTGTATTACGGAAGCAATCGTGTATATCCTTGTAATGCTTTCCCAGTTATAATGGCTAAATTTTGTGGAGTTCTTATGAAATTCCATGTTCTGTCTCAGTTATGTTCCAGTTGTTCATCAAATTGGGCTAGTGATTTTGATGGAATATCTGTTACTGTCTTCTGGATATGATTCAAGATAGGGAGAAACTTTGAGGTAATTCTGATTCTTGCTGTTTCTCTAACTGCAGACTAGGGGACTGTCCAACCAAATAGTCTTTGGTATTTCAAGCACACCCAAATGCATTTTTCAGTACAAGGATCTAATTAACTCGGAGTGATGTCTTATTTTTCTGATCTCATTATTGCCAGTTTTAGCCCTGTGATTGATGTAGCCAAAACTTTGCTTTCAGCAGCACAAATGCAACATAAACCATCTCTAGAACCTGAAGTACAATGGATTGTTCTCTCCCCAGGTGGATTACAGTCAGTGGGGGCAATGGAGCCAAGTATATGGAAATCCCCAACAGTACGGGCAATATATGGCTAATGGGTGGCAAGTACCATCATATGGAATGTATGGCCAAGCATGGAATCAACAGGGTTTTGGAGTAGAGTAAGTAATTTTATTAAATTTTTAGAATATTCCAAGAATGTCTGAGTTTCAGGCTCGCTTGTGTCAAGGATAGCACAAGGTTTCAAACCTTAAGTGGGCGCCTGTGTGATTAAAGCTCGTGTTTGGTGATTTCTGTGGAGAGACACCCAGGTGAGTCACTCTGACTTGTCCCTGATTACACATTCCATGTATTCCATGGTTGAAGGCACAAAGACCACTTCATGTGGTAGAGTTTGGGATGGTCTTCTCTGATATCTAAACACGTTCTGGATTCAGACTTGAAGTGGTGAGTACTGGAGAGTCTTAGCCAGGGACCCCGGGTGTTTGTCTGAAGGGAGAGGAGAAGCTACACCTGAACACTTTCACTTGTGCAGTTTCAGAATTTGGGTGGGCTTTTTATACTTGATCTCTTGAAGGCTGAAATCTTCCTAAGAGCTTTTTGTTTTAACATACTTTTAAAATAACTTGTTTATTCAGTTCTTCATTATCTGATCTTAAGTCCTGATAAACCTGTCACTGATATTCATGCCAGTGAAGCGTTGTGTGTTTTTTGCATTTCTGGATCATTAATACTATCAGCCACCTCTGTGTGTACATGCCTTATGCAACCAGTGCCCAAGGTTCATGGAGCTTTTTGCCTTTGTTCTTGAAAACTTCATGATATTTTCAAAAATGACATGGTATAGTGCTTAACCTGAGTTACTCTTTAAAGAGAAAGAGGAAATTGTTCTATTTTGGTACAAAAATTGTGGAGGAAATGAGTTTTTAACTTTTTTTTTTTTTTATTATGTTGTCTCGTAAATATTTTTTCCCTTTTTTTTAAACCATCCTGTTTCTTTTTAAGCCAATCTCCATCTGCTGCCTGGATGGGTGGATTTGGTGCTCAGCCTGCCCAGGGACAAGGTGCTCCTGTAATACCTAATCAAGCTGGATATGGTATGGCAAGTTACCAAACGCAGTGAGCTGGGACTCTGTTTAAAAGTGTGTATTTCATGATAGGCTGCAGTTTCCAGTGACATTCTGAAGACTGGAATGTAGACAATGAAAAAAAGAAAATATTTATTTTAAAAATGGAAATGTTTGGAACCTTTAGCACAGCTTTGCTTTGGTGAAGGACACAAATGTCTTCTAGTTCTGCCTTTTTAAGTTTTTGTTCATGATGGATATGAACATGTCTTTCTTTGTGTACAAAAATTAAAAATAAAGTCAATAAAGACAATTCTGACTACAAATTTTGATATAGTAGGAGAAATGGCTAATGAATTTGATCCTTAGGTTACCATTCCATTTTTTTTTTTGTTTTGTCTTCAGTGTTTTATATCATTGTGCTTTTAAGAGAAATGACGTTGGAAAACAGCAAGTTGCTTTTAGCTGAACACACATCCTGAAATAAACTGTGGACCAATCACTACAAGCTGGGAGACAGTATTGAGTTTTCAAGAAACCTATGGGCATAGCTCAAAGTATATGTAGGTCTTGGAATAATTTTTTTAAAAAGATATTTAATTTTTCTACATGCCTTGAAGAAACAGTCTGATACAACAAATAGTTCAGTCTGAAATGAAAAACAGTACTGTCTGAGAAATTTCACATAACTTTTACTGTCCACATTCAGGCACACGTTAAGACTTTTCAGAGCTGGTTTGCTTGTTAAAACTGTAGTAATTTACTTTTAATTTTGAGAAGTAAAAACGTTTTTTACAAGTATGTTGTTTGTATTTAAATCAGACAGTCATACTTGGGCTTTTACATAAAGTTTGAAGGCTACACATTGTAAATATTTCATAATTACAGTGTTTCAAAAGCATGCTCAAACATAGAAGTAGCAATGTAATTATTCAAAGTAATACTTAATATACTCTACTGCTTTAAATGCAGTAGATTGACAAGAATGTGCAAGACTGACATTTCCAAAGTTGGCTATTATGTAAAGTTACATAAAGAACTATAACAAAGAGCCTTAATTTTAATTTCATAAATCTTTAATGCATCACCTTTTTGTCATTAGAAATACAAATTTTTTGCTTTACGTTATTTGGTATGTAAATACCTTGGTTAACAACCTTGTAAACCTCTTTCAAGGTTATTATAAGTTGTATAGTATCTTGAGTGTTTTGAAAAATCTTGATGTTTTTTAAGTCTAGAAATATTTTGCCCAAGAATTTTTTAACAAGATTGTTAAAAACATCTTATTTTAGAGAATATTCAATGTGCCATTTGGTAAATGGAGATGCAGTTGAAACAGTACACTGAGTTGTGACTTATTTTTAATTAAAGTTTTTGTCTATGGGTGGTTTGCATGTGATGAACCTGTACAGAGGCTGGGTTGTTTGTGTACTGAGTGTGTAAATGGATAAATCATGAAGATGTTTAAACGGTATACTTGGGTTATTTCCGAATTATTTTATGGATACATTGATATAAACTGCCTCAATAAATTTGAAGTTGAAAATGAATGTAAGTTAGATATAAGTACTGTGTCCTCCCCGTGACAGCTAGAGGGTGCACATGTCTCAGCTGTATTCTGGAATATGCTGAGGCAGGCACCGTTGGAGCAGGAGGAGTAGCATTTGCAGTGATAGTTCAGTGAAGCAAACTTGCATTTTAAGAGAAACAGAAAGCTTGGTTAATTTAGAGATGATAGTTTTAAGTGAGTGTCTGAGAAGGTGTATATTTTATCTTTTCTGTTTCTTACCTTGCAGGTGTTGTGAGTTAGAGTAGTCTGTTTTGAAATGGAGACTTGCAGTGATGTTAAACCCAGCCAGGTTGTGCAAATAACTACACTTTTTGCTGTAGCAAATCACATGAGGGTTTTTTTCCTCCTCTTTTCTTGATGTGCAAAGTAGTTTCTTGACTTTTAGATCAGGTGGGAAGTGAGATGTACTGGCAGAGCAGTTTAGTTGGTTGTCTCAGCTGTACCCAGAAATCCTTGTGACTCTGGGCATCTAATGCATGCAATAATGACTGAAGGTAGTGTGGAACCACACGTGCTCGTGGTGACAGAATCGGCCCTTTATCTCTGTTTCTCCTTTATGGTGTACGTAGTGTTTTTCCACTCAAGATAGGGAGCTTGTCTACAGGCCTCTTGGTTTTTCTATAAATTTTGTATATATGTGTATATCTACGCGAGGATCGGCCTATACATTGTAGTTTGGAAAAAAACTCACAAGTAAGTCTGTGTTTTTGTTACACTCGGCTGTTTTAAAAAAATCATGTCAGTAGAGGTATGAATTGCAAGTTACTTTAGGATTTCTTAGACTTCACTTGAAATCTGGGGTTTCTCCATAATTGTAGTGTTTGACATAGGACTGTGCTCTGGATGCATGCTGGTACATAAGCAGTATGTTCTTACTGAAGATTTAGATGATGCAAGTACATTGCCACATAAATGCCCATATAATTGGGTGTGAGATTAAGGCAGTGATCTTTCAGGTCTCAATGTGTAGATCACTTTAAATCTGATTATTTTATATGCCTGCTGTAGAGCTGGGCCGTACCTGACCTGTATTTCAGGATGAAAGATAGGATATACCTTCTGATTTCAGTCTTTTGTCATTGATTTTTATACAGCTTTTCTGTAATGGTGATATTTCTTCGCAGACTGCTCAAGGGATGGGGAGTCTCCAGAGTCCTTTAATGTTTCTATAGCACTGCGAGGAAGAGTTGTAAATTAGATTGCTTTCTACTCAGTAGCATTCATAAATGCATCACTGACAATTTTTTGGCACCAAAGAGCCTCTTGCACCATACTGCTTTTATGAGTGACACTTACACTGTTGTAATTTCTCTAACTACAGAAATCAACCACTACCTAACCCTCACCGCTAGGATTTGGATTTCAAAAAGTATTGATTTATTATGGCTTAAGTTGATGCGTGCAACCTAAACCAAGGTTGTAATCTGCTTTTGCAGAAAATGTTCAATAAAAGTGAAACATGATAAAGGGCTTATCCTGTATTGTCATCTGTGAAAGCATTGTCCCCTTTGGCTGTAAAACTGACAACAGGCAGACAAGGCTGAACTTGTAAACTATGCACTTGCAATCATGTAAAAGATGTTTTATTTAAAACTTTTCATACAAAATAATTTTGTATTTTGCAGAGTTGCAGTAGTAAGGCTGTAAATCTGAGGTTTACATGTAGCTTCTCATCAGTCCTGCCTCCTTGTGTATATTTTTTTAAACGGTGTCCAGTCATACTCTTCCTGCAGAACCTCCTTCCTTACTAAGATAACTTCATGAGAAGCTATTCACTGTACCAGAACCATTGCCTTCATTTCACTCAAAAAAGTCTCACAGTGAATAAGGCTTAGTTTTGCAGAAAAATAGTGATTTGTTTTTCTTGTGTTTGTACACAAGGAAGCAGACTTAAACTGTATGGACATGATTAGTGTCTGATACTTCTTAATTATCTGACTGTTTTTGAACAAGGGCACAAGTGTTTGTTTTAATCACGTGAAACTGTTTCCTGGTCAGCAATAAAAGATTTTGTTGCACTGTTCTTACATTGCAAGATACAGACAATCTTTTGTTCAGTCTCCTTCCAAAAAATGGATGGGATTTGTGAAGAACTGCCTTGTTTCAGCTTGAATCTTCATATATAGGTACAGTCTGGGATCTGGATTGCTGCTATGATAGCAAAAGGAAGTTCTTGTGAAACTGAGTGAGAATTCATTCATTTTGATCATGTGTGGTGCCTGTCCAACACTGATATAAGGATTTCACTATGTAATGAAGTTTCTGTTCATAAAAAGGCAACTGCAAGGCCATAGCTGCTGGGAAGGTCTTTGTTGTGTTTCATTTCAGACAACTTTTGTGAATCCAGTTGATTGTTTTTTAAAGAAAAAAAAAATTAAAAGTTGTGCTTTTCAGTATCACCTGGATAAATTCTCCTCCTCCATCTCTACTGTAACTTCAAAGAAAATGCTGAAGTGTTTACTGAATATTTTACTTGAAAAAGAAACAGGTCTTTATGTTGATGAGTGAACACTGATTCTGTCATTGTTCTGAGACTGTGTGCTGATCTAGACTATGGATGTGAATGACATGCTCTGCTCACTGACATTTAAAGGGTAATGATTCAGAACTTTAATTTGACATCAGTACTGATTATTTGAATACAAGTTATTCTTGCTTAAATACACAGCTCCTCATGCTTTGATTAAAGGTGATCTCGATCTTAGTGGTTATTAAAGTATTCTTGATATGCTGTGGGAAGAAACATAGCTTTGCCTTCTCTTAATGTTGAAGCTGTCAATAAGGTATCAGAGTTGCACAGACGGTATTGTTTTGTTCAGAAGAAAAACACTTAATTGAGTTGTGTCAGGGAATTCAGTGTAAGCTGACTTTTCTGTACTGATGGGTGATAGCATTTGAATATTTCCCTGCTTAAACAAGGGCTCAGTCACCATTCCTTGCATGAATCCAGGTTCTTGCTGATCCCAGATACTCTCCAGCTGTCTTTCCAGCTGCTGGCAGGGAAGGGAGGAGGAGGAGGAAAGTGAAAGGGTGAGACAGGATGGTTCCTGTGCCACACCAGTGCCAAGTCAGATTGTCACACACACGACAGGCATACACAGGTACCACAGCAGTACCCAAAGGAGTGTGGCCATTCAGACACAAACTTTCTTTATCTGCTTGATTAAAATACTGTGGCTTTAAAATTGTGAAAGTAGAAACCATACAACCTCTGGCCATTCTCTTTTTGGTCCCGGATGCACATTAAACAGCCAAGCTAGGACACTGAAGGTGACTAAACAAAGAAAGGAAGCTTTACGGAACAAATTGTGTTAAGCGTCTTGGCTTGGCATTCTTTTGGGTCTGTATTGACCCTTTTGCTTGTATGATTGAAGCAGTTTCAGGTATGCACAGCTGCCTGTTGAACACCTTCCCATTATTTACAACTTGTGGAACAGGGGTGGGTAGGAACTGCATAAGAATCATGGGTCTGCTACATGAAACTGGATAATGCTGCGTTTCCTGGATGGAAAGTGATTTACTGGGGCCAGCTCTGTAGAAGTAAAAATATCGCAGGGGATGATAAAAAGCCGCTGTCCTCCATTTGAGTTGCTAGTTCTTTGACCTTAATAAATGAAGAATTATTACTGGGCTGCTGTTCCATGAAAAAATACTCTCGGTGGGGTTTTTGGTCCTTTCAATGAGGCAGATCCTTTTCATTCCGTGAATGGTCGTTTCCCTTAATGCCAGGTTGTCAAGCATAGTGCGGAAGGCTAATTGGTACAAGTTATTGCTTGGTTCAAATCTTCCAACTCAGGTACTGACTGTGGGGGAAATCACCCTCTTAGTTATTAAAAGAACCATTAACTTTGCAATATATGTTTGTAGAAACATTTCTAACTGCGTTTTACTTGCGCCTGAAAGCACAAGGAGTCTACACAAAAACACCTTGGAATCTGTCGCTTGGAGCTGCTGTACCAGATCCTTGTACAGTCAAATGCGGGAAGCATCTATGCCTTGCTCCTCTTGTGTTCTGTGGCGAATAAATCTGTTCTGTACATTTGCAAATACTCAGAGAAAGGTGAGGTGCAGTGTTTTCTGAGCTCTTGCTGTGAATTGGGGCTTCTTTCCTTTACAGGTACTTGACGTGGTTTTGCAGGAGAAATTTCTGTTGTGTTGGTGACAATTATCTAAAAACATGGCTGATTTCAGACTGAGAAAAATAAAGTGTGACTGTTTCTAGGATACTACTCCTAGGTAAATCTTGCCTCCTGCTTGGGTTTGTGTATCTTAAGGAACAAGGATATGAAAGTCCAAAACCACGAATCAGTTGTAATGATCATTTTCAGAAGGGAGTAAATCACTATAAACATGTAATGTGGATATAACAAGACCTTGTTCTAGAAGTGTAAGAGGTGTTCATATATATTACAAACATATTTTGAAATGGTCAATACCTGAGGTCAGAGGACCAACAGATATTGCTGAATATGTGTTGCATTTTGAAGAGGATTTAAGGCCAGTATCCAAGGTTCACATTGAATTCTGAAAGTGTTCCTTCCATCATCTTTCTGTTGTGTGGGCTTTAAAGAAACAATACAGAACCTATCCTGCAAGATGTATACGTGGACACTTGGCAAGGTATGTGATACTATGCTTTAAGTTTGTTTTACAAGGTCACAGTGTCTAGCAACGAGTGTCTGACAAGCTGCACAACTCAGAAAATTGACATTTCATTGAAATGCTTCTGCAGGAAAACCTTACTGAAAGGTGTTTGTGGGGTCTCCTGTCTGTATGACTTCCAAGTAAAAGGAAGGCAAGATGCTGTCTCGTTAAAAGTGTCCATGTCCATTCCTTCAGGGTGATTTTCATTGTGGAAAACGCATATGGATACTTGATTTGGGAGTTGTGATTCAGTAGTTGTGGCTGTGGATCTCTCATTTTCCATACCCTGTCTATTTTGCTGTGTTTGCCACTTCAGTTATGTGTTTGTAATCAACAGAGTTGGACTTGCTTTTCATGCACAAGGGGACAGTCTGCTGCACTTTCATCTGGTTCTGAACAGAAACACATTTACCTCGTATCATTTTTAACATTCCCCTCTATTGCAAAGATCTTTGAGTTCTGTTTGTCTGTACCTGGTTTAATAGTTACAGATGGGTGTTAAAAGCACATGTTAAGTACCTTCTTAATTTTTTTTGTATCTTCAGGTTCATACCAGATTCAAGAGAATTCACAAAAGCTGAGGTTTCTTTATTGCACCCCCAAGTCAGTCCTTCCTCTGTGTAGTCCAGAGGGGCTTAGAGGTCTTTTAAGGGCCTGATGACGATTTCATAATGTCTAGTTGAATATGCAAATATTTTATTATAAAGTTTTTTATTGCTGTAAAATTGGTTATTGAAAACTGTTTCTTAATCTCAAGATTTAATTCATGTACTGCTTTATCTTCTTAAAGCTGGGTTTAAGTCCTGTGGGTAAAAAAATTACATTTGCCTTCCCCCCCCCCCCCCAATTTAAAGGCAGTATAAAAGGAGAATAAAATTCCTTCACCATAATTCTTTCTTCTCTATGGAACAAAGCTGAAGAAAGACTGATTTAGCAGTAAGGTTTTTATCAACCTTAAATATGCATTCTATACCAAACTAATGGAACATTTTTACTTCTTTGCTGTGAAAAAGCGTAAAACTTTTCTATAAGAGAACATCATTTAAATTACAAGCTGTGAAACACTTGGTCTTGTTTTTTCTGAATGCAATTTCTGAAGAGGCATTGAGGTAACTGGTGTAAGGTAGGAGCACTACTGGAGTTATTCAGCCTGTAGTTCAGGTTTTCCGTGTTTAAATTTGCTGCCAGAGTCTTGCAGTCTGTATTTTGGCATACATAAAGCTGTGGAGTTGGAGGTACTGAGGAATGTTCCACAAGATTAGGGATAAATGTTGACCCTGCGAACCTCCTTATACTAGAAACTATTACAAAGGAGTGAGTCAGAGCTTTCTCTGAGTTCAAAGTGAGGAGTGTTGGACAAATTTCCCTGCTTTATTTAGGCAAGCCTGAAATAGAATGCAATTTTCTACCAGAATTCTCTTCAAGGCTGTTTTATGCTGTGTACCTTACAGGAAGGTTATGTTTAGATTTGCTCTGTGTGTATCTTATTAAAAGATTAAAAACTTGTTTTATTATCTGCTCTTTGGTATCTGTGAATCTTCAGACAGTAACTGCATTTAGCTAAGACTTCCAAAACTTGGTTTGCAGCTAAAGATGGCTTGCTGGTTTAAGGTTAATAAAACTAAAAAGTGATTCTTGGCTTTGAACTGAAAAAAGACACCCCAGATCTTAACAACATCAAGTCACATTGCCTTCTCCAACATGAGTAGGCTTAACCACACTGTAGTGCATTCTAGCAGCCTGTTGCTCATTTCTTTGTGGTTAAACTGTCAAATGTTCTAAAATATTTAGGTTTAAAAAAAAAAATAAAAAAATCTGAGTCTCTCAAGGTTCACAGTACTCTGCATTTCAGCACTGGCTGATTTGGAAGGAAAAACTTTGAAGCCGGGTTTGCCACCCCATCTTGAACATCAGGTTGATAAGGTGAATATTGGTGAAGTTTGAAACCTGATTTTATTGAGTCTAATGAGACTGTGAACGGTCTGTGATTTTTGTGCGCATATTCTTATGGATTAAAATGCCTCATTTCCTGGCCAGAATGTAGTTTGCAGTGCAGCATCTCATCTTACTTTCTGCTGTTTCTGTTAACACAGTATAATAGGAAAATAAACTTTGCGAGTCTAAAATAAGATTTTAAAGGACTGGGGTGTTTTGTGGTGTTTTTTTCTTTTTTTGTTTTTGCTGGTTTTTTTTTTCAGAGAAATGAGAGTTTCCTACCTCACTGAAGTAGGTAAATGAAGAGGAAATGAAGGCATCTCCTTGTTGCTAACATTTCCAATTTTGTGTTCTCATAAGCATGTAAATAAGTACCACCTCTACTGAAATCAGTTGCATTATGTTGGTGGAAATTAAACCAGAGCTTTAAATCATGAGTTGTGTTTCTCATAAGTCTGTTGATTAGTTTTGAGTTTTTCAATTGCATTTAGGCACTGAAATTAGCTGTACATTTTATGAATTTTCTGTGGTGTTATTCATAGTTCAGCAGGTTCCAGAATAGACTTCTTGCAGTGGCAACAGCTAAGTACAACTCCTTCTATTTCTTTTCAAATCCAGCTATTTAAACTGAAGCTAAATTATTCTTCAGAATACAAGTCAAATTTTAAAATAGAATCTTTGTCTGAAATCCCATTGTCAAGAGTGTTTCTGCCTTTTTTTGGGGTGTCTTGCACTTTCTCTTTCCCCCGCACACCTGTTCTTGCCAGTGGCAGTGGGAAATTTGCTGAACTTCATCCCAGTTGTCAAACCTGCCCTCCATGGGGATGCTGAACAGTCCAAGGCCTGCTGCCACACAGTTTGCTAACAAGTCGTGGATGAGTGGAATGGAGTAGGAGATGGAAGACTTACAACAGCTTGGAACCTGACTATTTGAACCTTTCAGTTCTAATGGTACACAATTCTTCAGGTGTAAGTGCATTGACTTGGTGAGTACTCAGAGCTCATCGTGTTCTGCTCTGTGTGGCCTGGCCTGGCTGCAGCCAGAGGTAATAACACATCTGTGGGTTCATTTTTAGGGGAAGCTTTGCCCTGTGAAATTAGGGAAAAGATGGTAAAAAAATCGTGCAAGGTCTAAAAATCAGTGTAAAAATGTATAGATGTGGCAGGTAGACACTGGCACAGTATGAATTGTCATAAGTTGTGTGTGTATATATGTGGGTATTGCGGGTTATTTGTGGGAAAAGGTGACAAAATCCCCAGCAAATGATCCTCATCTGAATATCCATGGAATTCACCTGGAAGGAAAATTCCCTCCTGCCATTCTGTCCGATGGAACACTGAGTGATGAACACGAGAGCAGAGGACAGGGAACGGCACCAGGAACACGACCCTGACAGCACGGCCACTGGTGCCCCCACCTCGGGCTGCTGCCTGCAGGAGAAACCCCAGTGTCGTCATTTCCAAGGAAAAGGGGTGGAAACAAGAGCCTGGGAAACAAAGTTTTGTATCAAGGGGTGGAAAGGAACAGAAAATGTCACGGCTTCTACGGGTAATTTGTGGCAAACCTGTAGGTCACGTTCCCCAGTACAGGAATGGGCAGAGAGCTGGGGTTCCTGGGGCTGCTTGGAGACACCAGCACAGGCACTGTGGGCACAGTCTGTGGCCTCCAAGCATTCATACTCCTTGAGTGCTCCCCCCACCAAATCCATGCCACTAAGTCTTAAAACTGCTCAAGTAACCTGTTGTCAGTATGCGAGCATTTGTCCTAGAAGTGCTAGTTCTTAACATTTAAAATAGAAACTTCGGGCTTTGTGACCTGGTTCTTAAAGAAAAATAAAATCTGGCGATGTCTGTGCTGCTTCAGTGTAAATGTACTGCCTGAAATACCTGGCACCAGTACATATGACTAAAAAAGTCTTTGGGAGTGCATGTCCAAGCCGTCTTCTCCCAAAGCTGCCCCCTGCACATTCCTTTCCCATGTGCCTGCCCATGTGCCTCACCTCTCCCAGCAGAGCCACCTGGGCGCTGCTCCTGCCGTGGGGTTACCCCGTGCTCCTCTGGTGCTTGCAGGGAATTTCCACTTGCATTCCAAGTGTTGTTTCTGCCTCGCACATCTGCTTGGAAATGCCATGTGCAGCTGTTGTGCTGTTGCCTCAGCAAAGCAGCAAACTTTTTTTTTTTATTTTTTATTTTTTTGCTCCACACCAAAAGCCAAGAAAACTTTACCAGCTAACGCAGCTTTTGGCCCTGGTGCTGCAGGCAGAAATCCAGGGGTGCTGTAGCCAAATCCCTTCAGCTGGAAGGTATTGTGCTGCTGTTTATTTTGGAAGCGCAGATGCAACCGATTCTTGTGTTGAGTCTTCTGGTGTCACCAATTCCCAGGAATGAGATCTTGGCCTCGTGCATGTAAGTGGAAAATATCCATACATTTCAGTGGGATGGGGAGCCCATCCAAGTTCCCTCTGCAAATGGAGCTAGTTAGCAATGCATAACTGCGTGTTCAGGATGGGATTTGGATTAGGTGGAAATAAAACAAGTGTTGACTTGTCTGCTAGCAGTGGTTTCTGTGACTTTTTGTGTATCAGTGATACTTCCAAAAGGATTTAAACACTCCCATTGCCTCCCACTACTGTTTTCTTGTGCTTCCTGAAATAACTGTCTATTTGATGGCTTACAACTTCATCAGAATTACACAAATTTCTCACACGCTGGATTTTTGGTCAAATATTTTGGTTAAAAAAAAAAAGCACTACTTCTGAAAGTGAAAACACTTTTGTTAAAATTGTAATTATGCTTTTCTGTTAGGAAATAATTGTTCTTCCAAGCCTCGGAAGAGCACTTGGGTCACCCCAGCACAAAAAGCTTGATGTGTTGGTAAGAAAACACACGGTTTCATGGAGGTGACCGTGTTGGGGGAGCCTTTTGTTTCTTGCACCTGCCCTGCAAAGACAGGAGGGTGGCTTGGTGGGGAGAGCTCTTCGAGGAGCGGGAGGAGGGAGGGACGAGATGGATCTGGGTGAAGTGAGCCCAGTGTTGTTAGGAAGAGCGGTGAAAGCGGGGCTGGCCGGAACAGGGGAAGGAGAAGGGGAGGAGGCGGCGAGGAGGAGCAGCCCCGCCATTGCCCCGGTGCTTTTGGTGGTGTCTGTGCCCCCCGTAAGGTGGACACTTGTGGGCCGGGCAGGTGCGGGGCTGTCGGGGCCGCCCCGCGGGTCGGGCGGGGAGCGGAGCGGGGCGGGGGAGGCGCGGCCGCCCCGGGGCTCGGGCAGCGCGGCCGGGATGTTCAACCGCGCCGTGAGCCGGCTCAGCAGGAAAAGGCCGCCCTCAGGTACCGGGGCCGGGGAAGGAGAGCCGAGATCTCCGGGCTGGGGAGGGCTGGGAGCCGGGCAGGGAGCGTGTGTGGCTTCCCGGGCCGCGGGAGCCGCGATGGAGCCGCGGATGGAGCCGGGGCTGCCCTGCGGCCCCGAGGGGGACCGTGCCGGGAATGCAGCGTGGTGGGACCGTGTAGGGAATGCAGGGCGATGGGACCGTGCAGGGAATGCAGGGCGATGGGACCGTGCAGGGAATGCCGGGCGGTGGGTCCATGAAGGGAATGCAGAGCGATGGGACCATGCAGGGAATGCAGGGCTATGGGATCGTGCAGGGAATGTAGGGCTATGGGTCCGTGCAGGGAATGCAGGGCGGTGGGTCCATGCCGGGAGCTGCACAAGGGCAGCAGAGCTCTGAGCTGGGCTTGAAGAGTTTGCTTTGGGAGGGAGAGTCTCGATCTGGGGTGGAAGTTACCGAGGAGGGATAATGTGGGACTTGGCTGTTCCCCCTGCATAACGTGTTTGTGTGCTGTGTGTCCCCCGTGTGAGTCTGTCCTTTCCGAGGGGGTGATTTCCAGTGTCTCTCAGTGCTGAATCCACTGGGGTGACACCTGCAGTCTCAGAATCCTCGAAAATAATAACACACTTTGTGGTGTGCAGGAAGACGTTGCAATCTTTCTAAGAAAAGCCAAATGCAATGCTTGTCTAGACTGGATTTCGGTTGGGGGTTTTGGGGGTTTTTTGGTTGTTTTGTTTTGTTTTATTCCAAGAATATATGTCTGGGGAACGCTTCCAGAGATGCTACAAAAGCGGAACGTCCCTTTAGTTTCCTTCCTTGTAGTTAAAAGTGGAATGCAGTAGCCATCTGTTGTCAGAGACAGTCAAAAGAGGATGTTGAGGATCATGCTCAGAACAACCAACACATGTGAAGGTCAGCTCTGCTGTAAGGAAAAGGTCCAAAATTCAGCTGCTGCTTGGAAAATATTGTTGTGCGAGGATTCAGCTGGTGCTGCTTGGACGCATGGAAAGTAAGGGA
Organism: Anabacerthia variegaticeps; assembly: GCA_035583185.1. Classification (NCBI taxonomy): domain Eukaryota; kingdom Metazoa; phylum Chordata; class Aves; order Passeriformes; family Furnariidae; genus Anabacerthia; species Anabacerthia variegaticeps. The sequence goes on along the minus strand of JAWWEW010000166.1, from coordinate 30,369,022 downwards.
ATTTTCCCCTTTCAGCTGCTTGCTTATGAAGTTTCTCACTGTTTTATACCTTGGATTTATTAATTCTGGACTGGTGGGTGTTGCTGAATAGGTGTTCCGATGACCATAAGAAAAGGCAAAGCATTCAGAGTACTTTTAAAGTCATAATAAAGGTTCGTGGCTCACACCTTTATGATCCAGGTGAATAAGGGCAGGTGTGGTCAGAAGGTCTTTGAGAAGAAACCGAGGCAGCTTTTCTTGTTGTGTATTAACTCTTGACTCTAGAATGAGGCACGTGCTGTTTACGTGGTGCTTTTGTCATTTTGACTGTTTGTGTGACAGTTGTTTGTCAGGGATTCGCAAAAGGCGTTTGTGGGAAAGAGAGGGGCGGAAGAGGCGTTTGGGAAGGGATTTGCTCAGTGGGATTCCATGGAGTCTGTGGGTCTGTGCTGCCTGATACGGTGGCCCACGGTATCAACAGCTGGAGAGTGGCAGCAGCTCGGGAAACTGTCCTAGTGCCTCGGGCAGGCAGAGTGATCAGCATGTCTAACTCAATTAGCTGTGTCTGAATCACTCACGGCTTGATGGGTTTCCACTTTTTTGTGTTTTTCTTGTTGTTGTTGAAAACAAGAGCTAGAACTGCGAGTTTTGACCTGCAAAGTTGTATATATTGGTGGTATTGACGCTTTCTGCGGTTTCAGTCCGAGTTCCTGGTTGGAGAATATACAAATATTTGGCATTTTTGATAGCACTCTCCAGCTGATAATTACAGCATTATTAGTGCTGCACTTACGGCTCTCATACAAAGAGCCTTTATCCGCAGCCTGGTGCTGCAGGGCTATTGTGTGATGGGAAGGCAGCTTCTCTAAGGTTCTCCTCTGCAATAATGCTCCAGCTAATGTAACTGCCTATTTGGTGGCTTGGGATGGAGTCCTCTAAAGCGTGGTGATGTTAAAGTAAGCCCTTAATCGTTTGCTGGGCTGGGGGAAGCAGCTGGCTGCTCTCCGCACATCGTGCCAGCAGTTGTGTCTCTGAAGCAAATTTTCAACTCAGTGGAAAGTTTGTTTCAGCAGAAAGTCTCACAACTGTGCTCTGCTGGTTTGCTCTGCCCCTTGGTCTCTAACGCTGGAAAAGACAGCAAGCTCTGCTATGAAATGTAATTAGCATATGGTAATCTAAGTGTGTTTATCATCTCTTGTACATCCTGTGTGTTACTTTTACAGAAATACCAGTGGAAGAACTGCCATTTTGTAATCCCCTTTTTGATGCACAAAATTATCTCCCAGTTTTCAGTATCAGCAAATGTCTGCCTTCCTCGTTTAAATGATCATACATATGTATGTATATTTTGATTTTGAAACAGTGGTATCAAGCTTGTTATTTCCAAGCATCTATTACCAAACTTTGTGTTAAAATCCTAACTTAGAGGATTTTAACAGGAGAAAGTTGCTTTTATAAGTATCAAACAGAGTCAAATAGGTTTCAGGAGAATAATTTGGGTAACTACACTTACTGGTGTATGGCCTTTTCAATAAAATTGTTTCAGACTCGTTAATTTTTACTTCAGCGGAAGTATAATTTTTAAGGTAATTTAGTAACATATTATGGGAGATGGATTTGGGGATCAACTTCTGGAGTCATTTGTGGGGAAAACCTCTTTTCCATCTTTTAAACTCTTAAAAAAAAATTATAGAAATCACACTTCAAACCTGCTAAATGAAACCATCATGTGGAGTGGGAACTTGTGATCCTAATTGGGGGTGGGGTCAGGTCACTTTTGTATTAGACTATATGTTGGTGATGGTGTATTTAATGGGGTATAATAAAAACACCCAGCAATTTTAATATCCTCGTAAAATTTCAGGGTGTTTCCTACTGTCATGTATCACGTGCAACCTATTTATGCCTTTACTAGAGGGGAATGTTAATGTTTTATGCTTGCAGAGGAGCACTGAAGGTGGGGATGGATGGTGCTCAGCCCAGAGGGAAGGAGACCTTGGCCAGTGCCATGCCCAGCACACAGACCTGAGCCCTCTGGAGCTCTTGGCACTTCCCCTGCCATGGCTTTGGCCCCCTCACCTCTGTACCACAGCACTTTTTGGGCTGTGGGGAGCTGGTTAAGTGAGGGAACAAGCTGAGTAACAGAGTCCTGACCAAGGCTCAGCAGAGTGGGCACCAGGAAGAACCTGTGTAGGTCTTCCCTTTAAAACCAGTTTTTTTTTCTATTAATGCTGAAGGAGGAGAAGGGGGGGAGAAGGAGAGCAGGGCAAAGACACAGGATCATGAGAGAAGGCTTTGGAGGTTGACAAGGAGGAGCGGGAGGCAAACATAAACTGAGGGGATAGAAGTGGGTTGTGCTGGGTGGGCTGGAAGTGCAAATGATGCTCAGGGAGGGTGGAGAATAGCCAGCAGTAAAGGGAGAGCCCAGTGACAGCAGCTGAGGGGAAGGAGGGCAGTGTATCCTGGGGGTATGGGGGCACTTGTTCTGGCCTTTGCTCACCAGGAATTTTGTTTAGGTTCTCAAGGCCCAGGGCCTGGCCTGTGGTTCATTGGCTCATTGAAATACACGCTTTTCAAAGTCATCACTAACGTGCACTTCAGATTTGGCTGGAACAGAAGTAAAATCTCACTCCCATATGTTCTGTGCTAAGACATGTATTAAATAAGGGCAAGGCCTGGTTCTTCAGGCCCTGAGCAGCTGGACACACAGAGCTGCCATTCCACTTGCAGGTGACCACAATCATAAGAGCTCCGAGCTCCTCAGAGGTTCTTGTATTCTCATCCAATGTACTTGGCTATTCCCACTTAAATCTCACAGATTTCACTGAGATTAGAAGCCCAGATACTTCGAGTCAGGCTCCTAAAATAAATTTTGCAAGTGATAATCAAGAACCACATCCTTTTGCATGAAGGGAGTGTTTGCTGGCTGTACTCATGTCATGTGTGAAGCCTGCAGGAGTGGTGTGGAGACAACCCTCTGGCTGGGACTCCTGACCTTTAGCTGACAGAGTGTGTTTCTTGTGCAAAAACCCCACTGCTATCAAGGGAGAGGGGGGATGTTCATTCATTTAGAACAGTGGTCATCTCCCTGTTCCTAAAACAGACTCCACAGGTCCCTACAAACAAAAACTCAGGAGGCTTTGCTGTCGTGCCAATATTTTGTAGGGCTTTAAGCTTAGCATTTATTCTAGTTACCAGCTGAAAAGGGCATCTGATAGTATAGCTCTGCAGAGATAGTGTTTTGAGATACTTTTTGAGGTTTAGCTTCGTGGTAGAAGAAGGGTTTGTTTACACAGAGCTTAAGCAGAAGTTACTATGATCCATATTTCCAATAAGTTAGCAGGGAGGAATGAAGGAGTTATAAAAATAAATAGATGTATATTGATTGCAGTGAGAGTTCAGTGCATCCCTCCAGCATGTAGTGACCTGAAATGGAGCTCTTATCCTCACTTCCCATGGCCTGCCCTCCTGTCTTCCCAGGGCATCTTGTGTGTGAGAGGAGAGAAGGCCAAGCACTTTTTGTCTGGTTTAGAGTTTTTCAGATGAGTAAATTCCTGGAGTCCCTCCAAGGAATAGGTTTTCCAAAGGATAGCTGGCAGACAATGTTTTTTTTGCCATCACCAGCTTTGAATGCAATGCACTTGTCCCTTGGACAGGGAAAATAAAACCTGGATTCCATCTCTCCTACCTGTGAGAAGGCTGGCTGGCAGATCAGAGGTGGGCACAGTCCAGTACACCTTATAAAAGAATTTCAGTGGACTTGGAAACAAATAAACAAGCAGAAAAAACACCTTCTTGCCCCAAACCAGCTTGGCTCAGCTGGATCAGTCTGTTGGACTGGATCAACATCTTCAACTGGTTCTCCTGCAGTATTACTTTTTCTCCTGTTCCTTTTACCCAGCCTGAAGCCTCCAGTGATGATTCTTTTCTTCAAAATAAATTTCACATGTGTGACTGACCAGGAATTGCCTTGTGGAAGCCAATGTTGTAGACAGTGCCAGAACAAAAGGCAAATGGTCCTTTTTCAATATGGACTGAGGTCATTGTGTTCCCCAGGCAAAAGGTGCTTGAACTCCTATAAAGCAGTGACAGTGCCTCCTAACACGCTCATGAATTATATGACTGTAAGGAATTTTTGCCTTTTTACAGGCAAAAGTTTGTGTGTGTGTGTGTTTATTTTCAGTTTTATGGTGTTTTCCTTTAAAGACAGCAACTATAATCCAAGGGTGTGGGGGGCAATGTGGGAGGCCTCCATGTGACTGACATTTGTCATTTCTAAAGAAGATGGTGTTTCTTCTCAATTTATTTTCCAGAGATAAATGACAGCGAGGGTCACCCAAGCAGCAGCCACCAAACCTTGAAAGGAACCTCCAAATGGGCCACGTCACTGGAGAACCTCCTCGAAGATCCAGAAGGAGTGAAACGATTTAGGGTTGCTATATTACCTATGGATATTTCTATGAAACAAAAGTAGGATTTAAAGCTGCATGAGTGTTCCCTTGCACTTTACTACAAAGTGTGGGCTTGTGCAGCTCCAAATGGCTGGAGGTTTCATTGGGTGAGGGTGGTGAGTTGGTGTTTCAGGGTTTCTTGCCATAAGAGATGGGAGAATAGGAACTCCCTGCTCGAAAATGCTTTTGCCACACCATGCTGCTAAAATGCTCTGGAATAAAGTGCTGTCCTGGCAGGCTGGTGCAAAAAGTGAGGTAAACTAAAACTACAAAACACTGATTTGAGATCCTTAAAAAAAATAGTTAAAAAAAAAGTAATATTGGTGCTATTTCATTCTTGGCAACACTTGATCTCTATTTTCTAGCCCTTGAAAGAGAAAACTGATGATCTTGGAGCTCTAATTTTTTCAGCCATTATGTTTCATAAATAAATTCAATGTAGTTTTCCCCCTTTTAAAGCTTGCTTCACTTTTGGAGGAATGTGCTGTGTTTAAACACTGTAGAGAACCAGACCCATCTTCTGCTTTAGTTTACATGAGTGAATTTATTGCCACTGATGATATTGTTTAGAAACACTTCTATCTGTAGAGGTTTCGCTCATTAGGAAAATCAGAATGATCCTAAATGAGAATCTCAAGCGATCTGTGACTCTCATTAAAGTAGTTCATTATACTCACCTGCTAATGAACTCATATGTTTTTGGCTTTCCCTTTGAGTAGTGGCTGTAAAGTGTTGGAGTTATTAAAGGGAGGCTGAAAGAAACTATTCCTTTAGTTACTGATATGCTCTGAGATTAAATGTAGCCCATCATCCCCTTGGAATGTGCTTTCCAAGTGCAGCCTATTGATGTTCCTCTGTGTGTTGGTATGTGCAGATGCACTAATGCAGTGCTTCTGTCACACTGGGTTATGTAAACCCAGGGTAAAGTTCCATCTAGTTTTAATAGCTATAGGAGGAAGAGAGAAAAACAACGGAGAAATTGGATTTTAACATTTGTGTGATTGTTTTTCTCTTTACTAGGAATTTTTAAAGAAAGAATTTAGTGAAGAAAACGTTTTGTTCTGGCTAGCATGTGAAGAATTTAAGAAAACACAGGGAAAAAAACAGGTATGTTTTTCTAAATAAATTTCCCTTGTCAACAAATTTTGCCTAGCAGAGTTGGATCCGAAACATTTCTACAGCATAACATGCTCTGAGTGAATACAAATAAATATATTTGAAGGAATTGCACTAAAATCATCATGTGGAATTGTTTGGCAACAAAGCTGGCTCTGTTTCAAAACAAAATGCTGAAATTGTCAGGTTTCCCATGTTTTGAAAACTGAACTTTTTCTAATTGCTTGGGAATAGCAAAAGGTTTATTAAATCAATGATGTTGCCTCATCTTGCTTGCAAATATAAAAGACATTTCATTCAGGACTTTTTAAAAGTGTAACAGCTATTACATGGAAATAAACACCACTGTGTGTTTCAGTGAAACAGAAAAGTAACAAACAGCACAAACAAAAATATTTCACAGTACCAAAATGCAACATTTTGCTTTAACAAATTACAAAATGCAAAACAAATAAAATTGAGAGTCTGCTTGAACTTTTTGTTCTTTAAATAGTTTATCCAAATTGATACATACCTGCAGAGCACTTTGATTCTCATGAAAGCTGTATCTGCCCTGTAGAAAATACTCTGTTGGAAAATTCTCAACCAGCCATCTCTGATAAATTTTTTTTTCCATTTCTTGGGTCTTGGTCTACATTTAAATCCACCAGGAACACAGAATCAACTTTCACAATTAGACTGTGAAGCCTGTAGAGACAGGCCTAAAATATGTACCATGTTTTGTTTCATTGTTTCTGGAAAAGTTTTTTGTGACTTTTTTTTTTGTTTGTTTGTTGGTTGGTTGTTTTTTTTTCTCCTTGAGAAATTTAAAATGTATTTGGTCTTTGAGAGGATTCTGTGAGCGTGAAATGAAGCAGTTTCAAAAGTCCAGCTGAGCATCATTGTCCTTGAGAGTCAGACTCCTAAAGCCCCTTTTTTTTACCAATTCCCACCTTTATACTTATTTCAGTGTGCAGCTCTTGTTGCCTTCTAAAATATTCCCTTTGACAACAGGTACAAATGTAGAGCCCCTTTTTGCAGTCTTCTGGCTGAAGTATGTAGAGTACCATGAGGTGTTGAGACTGGGAAAATGCCACTTCAGTCTGCTCCAAATGGGTCTGTGTGTGCTTTGAGTAACATCAGAAATGGCAAGGAACAGAAATCAGGTGGGAGAACTGGACTAATAGAGGTGTTGGTGTAAGAGAGCTTTGTCCACACTGCAGGGTTCCTCTGTTAAGGTCAGTCAACCATTGTCAGCTGAAACAGTTTCCCAGCAGATTTTCAATAACATTTAAAAAATAATTAATTAAATAATAATAAAAAATTCCCTGGTTTTCCAACCAGTGTATTTTTGGGAGGGAAGTCTACTTTCTGCAAATATTCTTTGTTCTGCACTGAAAAAACATTCCCCTCAAAACAGTTTGCTTCATTTAGCTGTGAATATTTTTCGGTGTTGATAAATCCATTAAAAAACACCCCAAAATAATATTTTTTACAAGAAGAGGAAGATGTTCAGTTTGACTGAGCACTTGGTAACATTTAGTGCTGTTTCAGCTTTGTGGATTCAGCTGCTTCACTCCCTCATGAAAGGTCCACATGGCAGGTTGTCTTCAGAAAAGAACAACCAGTCAGTCTACTTTTCTGTACAGTCCCACGCCTTGCAGTGGGATAATAATTGTATTTTCCCTTGCTAAATGATTTCCATCTTTTTAGCTATTTTAGGGCTGTACATGCCAGTACAGGAAATGGTAAAAGGATGTACAGAGATAAGAGCCTAGTGAATCCTTGAATGAATTGCCAAATGAATGGACAGAGACTGAACTAGGTTCTATTTAGATTAATTATTCAGCACCAATCATTGCACAGTGCTGCCCAAACTATTGTGACTGGCTGGAATAAATGTGTTTTAGAATTACACAGGATTACAGTAAGTTTTTATAGCTACTGCTTGTGTATGTCTTTGTTTAGATAATTGACAAAGCTGGGAAAAGCACTAAAAATAGAAATCTTTCCAGTGTTTATGGCAACATGAAGCATGAATTTGTCTTCTGAAAGTGTAGAAATCAGTTTGTATCTAGCTAGTGTGAGCAAAGTATTCTAAAAACAAATTTTTACCTGATTTATAACCTACTTCTTCTTAAAACTGGTTTACCACAGAAACTGACTCATAGACACTTAGACTTTTGGGCAGATGAAGTTGGTATCAACTTAACCCAGTCTGGAGTGAGTCCAGAAGAGGCCACAAAGATCTCAGAGGGCTGGAGCACTTCTGCTGTCAGACAAGCTGACAGCTGGGGCTGTTCAGCCTGGAACAGGCTCTGGAGAGTCCTTAGAGCCCCTTCCAGTAACTAAAGGGGCTCCAAGAGAGCTGAGAGGGACTGGGGACATGGCATGGAGTGATATGACAGGAAGGAATGGCTTCAAACTGAAAGAGGGCACGTTTAGGTTAGATGCCAGGAAGAAATTCTTTACTGTGAGGATGGTGAGACACTGGAGTCTGTTGCCTCATCCTTGGAAAGATTCAAAGCCATTGCTGGATGGAACCCTGAGCAGCCTCATCTAGTGAAAGAGGTCCCCTGTCCCTGCAGGGGCTTGAAACTTGATGACCTTTAGTGTCCTTTCAAACCCAAACCATTCCATGATTCTATGAATGGGATTTCCCCCTATTTTTAAAGTTTAGGATGAACTTTTCATTACTTGACACGAGAGTGCAGGCGTGGGACTTTTCTTGGTCAGTTTAAACTTGCACAGAGGTCGCCACCTGGCCAGTGGGTTGTGTCTCCACTGTGCCAGGGACACTTGTTGTCATCCCTTCTGTGCCAGCCTGGAGCAGTGTTTGGTTTTGTAAAGGGTGGTATTCCAGCAGGATGGTGGGCTCAGTGCATGTTCTTGTCCTTCCCTCATGTCCATCCTGGTCCTGGCAGGGAGGTGCAGGCTCATTCTAAGAAAATAACCCGGGCCTTTCCTTGTGCCTCAATAAGTTTGGTTCCATCATTACTCTCACCATAGTCACGTGGGCTCTGCCAGAAGCTGACTTATATCAGGCCAACACAGGCAGATCTTGCAAGATGCTGTGCAGATACATCTTCTCTGTCCCCTTCCTCTTGAACAAGAGCCCCTGTGCAGCCAGGAGTGCTCGATCACAGGACCAGCAGGAATTAGGTCAAACCCAGTTGTAGCAGTGAGCTCTTCTGCCACCCGTATGGTCCTCGTCTTAGGGCACATATTTAATTACTGAGATGGGAGGGGTGGGGAGAAGTGAATAAAATTTAACTTTAAATATTTTATTGGACTTAGTCATATGTTGCTGCATTTGTGACTGCTAATGAAATAAACAACATGTCATTTGTGCTGCTTCCCAGGGTTCCAATGTTTCTTCTCTTGCAGCTGAGCTTTAAAAATAAATTACAGATTGTAATAAATACTTCCAACAACAGGGAATATTTTCAGCTGTTGCTAAAACCCACCAAAATATCCATGTGGAAGTTTTGTAGAGAACGACTCCAGAACAAAGTTACAAATTCAGGAGTTCCTTCTGTCGCTTCCCACGTGGAATGTAGCAGGGGTTTAGCAGGACTGGGTAATGCTGCACAGCTGCTGGGGCCTGTTCTGCTGAGCATCTGGGGCTCCCATTCACCTCATTTGGGAACCACACATGCTTGGGAGCTGGGTTTGACCTTAGGAAAGGAAGTGGGAAATAATATTGTATCCCCTTGAAATAGTGAGGGGGATTGCTGTGGACAGAAGTTTGTACTCCAAAGGGGGATTTGGCACAGATGCTGGAGAGAGCACACAGATGGGAGTGACAAGTGCCAAAAATCCTTTAATAACCACCTGTGAACAAGATCCCAGTTTCAGAGTTGTTTCAATTCCCTCTGCTGGGGCATTGGTTCCAGGCTGATGCAGAGCAAAGAATGGCACTGACTGCAGGGGGACCATCCCTGTCCCTCCTCCACCTGAACCTGGCTTTCCCTGAATGGCATTTGGGGTGTGCACAAACACACTGGCAGCTTAGAAGCAAATTATAAATTGTAGTTACACTGATGCTCTGCTTCTGAAGCACAGATGTAGCATTACACTTCTATTTGCAGCAGAGCCCATGACGTTTAGCTGTGCATTTCCATATTTTCCCATTACTATAGTCAGGTCCCCTGTCTCTCTCCAATGGCCTCCTCTCCCTACCACAGCTCTTTCACTTCCTTTCTTTGTTATTCTTCCTCACAAAATCCAGAGAGCCTCCCTGTTTCACCAACCTCCCCCACAGTCCCCTTGTTCCCCTCCATGCTCTTTAAACTTCCTCACAGTTACTTCTAGTTTTGTGTTTCCTCTCAACCCTTCCTTTGCTCTTGTGTCCTTGGGCAAGCAGCACCTTGTGCTGTGGCTGGTGTGGAGCTACATCTGCCTTGGTTAGAAAGCAGCTCAGGACAGCCTGGCAGTTCAAGCAGAGCAGTTCACTTTTGAGCATATACTGCAGCTCTTCCCTCTGTGTGTGTGCTGCTTTTCCTCTGCCTTTATTTTCTCTTCTCCATTTCATAAGTAGGAGGGTGTTTTTTTATCAGTCCTTTACCATTGTCTCAAATATTGTTGAAATGAGACAGCAGGTTCAAAGTTATTTGGATAGTACTGGCAGTAAAATCACTTATATTTGCTCATGCAGCTTTACTGTGTCAGCATTAGGGCATTAACTTGGCCAGTTAAAGCAGTCACACCTCTGATCAATTGGATTAATTGCTCATTTAGAACAGACATGGCTGACCCAGTCCTCCCTGGTGTGTGAAAATGGAAAGATTAGAAATTGCTAAAAAGCAGTTCATTGTGACCTAATGCACCTGACACTTAATGTTCACCCATCAGATGATTAATCTGTTTTAAAAGGGAATGCTAGAGAAGGTGTGTCCCCTTCAGCAATGAGAGGGTTAACTCTTTAGGCCTCCTGAATTCTCCAACACATGCAGCTTTTCTTCTAATTATCCCCAAATGTAAATGTTTCTCAGCTGTAAAACATGAAAGAAATTCTGTGGCTCCTTCATGGCGAAGGGTTTAAATGCTTCCTTTTTCAAGCCCACATCCCATCAAAGACACAGCCCTCTGGCTGGTGCTGGTGTGGAGCTGTGCTTGCTCATTAGGGGTGCTGTGGGGTACACTGAGGAACGCCCTCAGATTGCACAGCTCTTGTTTTCAGTGTGCAGAATTTGGGGCTCTTGCCTGGCTTGGCTCTTTTCTATCTCTCTGTCTTTCTCTTATCCAACCTTCTGGCCAAGGGGGAGCTTGCATTCAGGGGATTGTGACCACTCACTTACTGCTTTGAAGTTTAAAGATGCTGCTTGGGTCAAGATGTTCTTGCTGTTACTGGTTTGTTAAGGGAAGGGTGCTGAAACAGGGCAAACACCAACCAACAGCTTTTTGCAAGTCACACCTACCCTTATCAGCTTTCAGAGGCTACTGAGCATCTTATCTTTACCATTTAGCGAAGTTGTTGGTGTTTTCTTTAATCATGTAGTCAGTGTTCTAGGTGGGCTCTCTGAGGTAAGAGTTAAAGCCCATAGTGTAACAAGGTTATCTGACAGTAGCATGGATTATACACTACCTTTGCCTAGGTTTGCCTTGCAGTAAGTTCCCACAGTGTTTTTCCTCTGGATTCCTTGCACATACTGATGATCTGTTAGTAAAAATAGTCTTCTAAGTAGTGAAGACAAAGCCTAATGGATGGTGCTGGTCTGTTTTACACTGGATACTCAGATTCAAACATCACCCCAATGTCAGTGTGGGCACTGGCCTGCAGAGATGTTTTCCCTCCAGTACAAATGAATGTACACAAATAAGCTAATCTGTGTCTATTTGTTACTTTTAGGGGTTTTTTTTTGTAAGTTCAGAATATGTTTTGCTTTTAGGCGGTGAACCTCAGGAATTGACCTAGAACAGTCTCCACCAAAACATTAACCAATCCAGAGATAATCTCCACAACAAATAATGCTTTAAATAAATATGTCCTTTTGCAGATGCAAGAAAAAGCTAAGGAGATTTATATGACTTTCCTGTCCAGTAAAGCTTCCTCCCAAGTCAATGTTGAAGGGCAGTCCCGTCTGAGCGAGACCATCTTGGAGACACCTCACCCTCTCATGTTTCAGAAGCTCCAGGACCAGGTAAACTTATTTTCTTCAATAACACAATTTTGTTAGCTTTTGCCTGTTTTTAATGCATTCTGCTTTCTAAGCACGAGTTATTGTAGGAAAGTTGGGACTCTGCCTGCTGCTCCCTGTGGCCTGGATTGACCAGGTAGGCACTGAGCTGGGTTTCTTCCCATCTGGGGATTTTAATGCAGCTGCCCTGATGTACCACAGGTCCTTGGCCCCACCTAACTAAGGTCAGGTGATTAAGAGACTCCATGCAACCACACTAATTCCAGTTTTCAGGACTCTCCTGGCAAACTGGATGAAGTTTTCTCCTGGTTTCCTGTGTGGGCAGCTTGAGAATCCCCCAGCTGATTAACTCGGTGCCTTCGTTTTCCTGTGTATTCACTTGTGCTGACTCATTGCTGATGTTTGTTTCCACAGTTGCCACTGGTTTCCTTGAGAGCTCAAGATTCTTCATTTTGCTTTGTTTTGGTATTTGTATTGATATGAATGTAACACAATTTTCTGTCAGCCTCCTTTTCTGTAACATTCAGAACTCAGAAGAGCTGATGTCTGCTTTGCCTTTTCCCAGTGAACTTGGGAGGTCTGGTAGAAATTAGGTGATGTTTTGCAGGCATGTCTTTGGGTGGTAAATTTTCTTGAGATTTAGCTGATTTTAAAGCCTAAGTTATGAAGTGAGTCATTCTTATCTGCAGCTTTCCAACACTTGCAGAGCTATTTTTAATTTCTGTACCATCCTCAGGACTACCTGCCTTTTCTATTTGGCTCTTTCCTTTTGTGGAGAAGCAGCACACTGATTTAAATAGTATTTTCAACCCATTTCAGTCAGGTATTGAAATCTGTGAGTTGGGACTGGCTGGATCAGTTGAGGGAGTCTGAGGAGCAAAGACTGCTGTCTTTCAAGCAGGTTCCAAGTCATTAGCAGTGGAAATGTCTGAAACTCAATTTCCATGTGAGGAAGCAGAGTTTTTCATGGAAAAACTTCTGACTTGGGGGAAGGGAAAGAAACCTTATGGTAAGTCTAAGCACTGCAGTTCAGGGTGGGTGATTATGAGAATGAAGCTGGAGAGAATACTGGGGTTAAAAACTTTTGAGTTTTACAAATGGCATTCACATGGACAGCCAAGGATTAGTAATACCTGAACTGGCAACATGCTGGACCAGTAGTAGAGGAATCCCACTAGTGTGGGAAGAAAGTCTGTGAACTTTTAAAAACAAATGCAGAGCATTTATGGGTCATTGCAGGGTTCCCCTACTTGAAGCTACTGTTTATTGCTGTTAGATAGTGGTTCATAAGAGTTATGGTCTTCTCTGGTTTTCAATCCTTATAAAGCTATGAAAAGTGGTGTAATTTGTTCTCTAAAGAACATTGTTAACTACTGCTGGCACTGTGTGTCTGGAGTATAAGAAGGCAGAGCTTGAAAGCCACAAGCTGGTCTACAGCATTGCTGGTAACCAGCACTTCAGTTCTCCAGAGACCTACTGGTTTAACTGGGGCTACTGGTGGGCTGTGGGTTTGTGCTTAAACAAATAGCTTGGGGGCAGTTGTTGGTGCTGACTGAAGTGGTGCTAGAGTGGTTCACAGGAATCTGTGTGTCTAAAAATACTTAAGGGGTAAATGTTCCTGCTCCACCAAGGCAAAGAGAGAGGGGAGGGGGAAAAGAAGGATTTGCTTTTGCACATGATTGTAAACTCTGTCTGTTCTGTACACTTGGCTGACCACACTGCAGAAGATTTTGATCTTGCAGTGCTCTTTCTCTCTGGGAGATGCTTAAAGTGATACCAGGAACAAGAGGAGTCTGAGTTCTTAACGCTGACATGACATTTTAACAGGCAATACCTTCCCTACAGTTTTTTTTTCCCTTGAGCCAGTTGGATAAATTCAATTCTATTGTAGTTAGCCAATGCCAGGAGGTGTAATTTGACTTGCTTAACTGCTTTGATTAGGGTCTACATGGAGTGGGTGCTCTGGGATTTTTCATATTCCAATATGTAGCTTATAAAACAGTATCTCCACAGTTCTAAACATGAACTTAAATGTTTAAATATGTAAATGAACAGTGGTTAGTAAAATCCACCATGTAATTTACTTGTAAGGGAGCTATTTCAGCAAATACACAGACAAGAACAGTCAAGTTTTGGGTGTTTGCCTTTATCTGTCCAGCTTCCTTGAGGATGTGGAATGAAAAAGCAGTTTGAGATTGTTTTTTCCCTCCTAGCAAACAGTTGTTACCTGGTTGTACTATCAGTTAGAAGGGAGGCCTGTAAAGGTAAAGCTGCAATTATCCAGACATGGATTAGCCACACATGCAGGCCAGAATCCAGAAATTTGTCTTGGAAATTGAGTTACCCTGAGCACCATAAAATGTAATCAGTCCTGAGACATGACTCAGAGAGGCTCCAGTGAAATAAAAGGCTGAGGCTGGTGTCAGCTTTGGGTTTGCCTCAATTATAGTTTTGAGGTTTACTTTTCCCCCTTCTCCTCTGTTTCAGGACCAAGCAAAATATAGTCCTGACCTTGACACCTGAACAGTGTCCAGGCTCCTCTCCCAAGCCTTTCTGTTTTCAGAAAACTCCAGAAGAGTTGTAGTTTTTTGTCTGCAGTGGGTGTAAATCAAAGATCAGCAGTTATGCTGAGGGATGAGCCTGAACTCAAGCCTTGGGAGAGAAAAGCTCTGTACTTGATGCTGATTTCCTGCTTCCATGCTGGCTGTATGATGGCCATGAGGAGGGGGACAGCTCTTGGCTTAGTGAAGAGTGTAATGGCACAAATTTAATCCATCACCAATTTAAGAACACATTTTAACTGGTAAATGACAGCTGCACCAGGTCAGCTCTTTGTTACAGGTACCTGCAACATTTCTGGTCTAGCCTGGGACCAGTCTCAGGGTGGCAGTCTAAAAAGGATGGGAAGATTGGCATAGGTTAAAGAAACCTCAGTTAAACCAGTTGTTTCAGTCTAGATCCACCTTGAAGCTTCAGTATTTGTGTAAATTATTTAGAGGCTTTCATTAAGTGCTCTGCATGAGTTACTCTCTAACATTCAAGAGGAAATGCAGCCAGAAAGGTGCATAAAAGGTACCTCTCTCCAGCTCTACTTTGTCCCCCTGAATCTCTCCCAGACACCCTGTCAGGGGGATGCCCTCGTTTTGTTTCACTCCTGGTAGCTCTTCAGGCCTAAAGGTGCCTTGGGAGGGGACCAGGCACTGTCCTGGCTTGTCCACATCTGCATTTGTCTTGTCATCCTGCAGAGAGACCATGGCATGGGACCTCCCACCTTCACTATCAGGTTTGCAAAGCTGGCTACTGTGAAAAATATAATCTGGTTCTTAAATTAATATCAATGTCATTGCCAAACAGAGACTGTGGAACCTACAGTGTTGTTTGCTACGTGCAGCCCTTTTGGGGGCTTTTAAGTGTATTCTTTTAGTGTCTTCCCTTTTAGTAATGCTTTAGTACTAATAGAACAGAAGTGCTCTGGAATTGATACTGTCCTTCTCGTTTAAATCTTGCTTTCCTTAGCTCATTGGCTTTGTGTTGTTTTCCCCTCTCTCACCAGATATTCAATCTCATGAAATACGACAGTTACAGCCGCTTCTTAAAGTCAGACATATTCCTAAACCATAAGAAGTGTGAGGAGCAAGAGGAGAATTCACCAGAGGCTCAGACTGCAGCTAAAAGAGCATCAAGAATCTACAACACATGATACAGTGGATCTCTTCAGGAGAGGCAATACAGTAATGAAATTACACTCAGGAACAGTCTAGGTTTATAGCAGTTGCATTTAGGGCTTGGGAAGCTCAAAACCTTTTTAGGAGATACTTACCTTCTTAATTGCTTGAATGACTAATAGTTTTTGCATGATAGCTATTAACCAAGCACCCATGGAGAGACTGTTTCCTTGATAACAGGCTGAGGTATTCCTCCATAGCATGAATTGCCTTTCATATTTCATAAGTTAAAATGCTTTCAGTTCTTGTTTTTTTTTCTTTTGTCACCATCATGATGAGAAATGGGAGTCAGGGTGGTTGTTGTCTTATTTTTGTCTTGTAATTTTTGCTTGTGACTAGCTTTTACATCCTGAGCTGCTGGGAGAAGCTATTGAGGAGTACATTCTACATTGCTTTGTGGATGAGTCATTCATAGCAAATTTAATCACGAAGGGACAGCATCCTTCAGGTCTAAGCTGAGTAGAACCCAATCCCTTCCTATGTAACTTTGTTCTTTCATGGTGATACCTGTTTTGCTTTGCCTTTATTGTTCAGTCAAAACATTTCTCTAGTCATTATTTTGATTTCTGTGTTTCCTAAATCTCCTCCATTTTTTCACAGCAGACAATCACTTGCTTCAGAAGGTGGAATAATCTCTATTCCCTTGGGAACAAAAGCCCTAAAATAGAATCTCTGAAGAACTTCTGACTGCCATTAGCAAATGTGGCAGTAAATATCCCACTCAGGGCACACTGATTTCAGCACAACTTGGCTGGGGCATGTCCTGCATGTCAGTGTAACATCTGTGTCAGGTGCTGGTTTTGGGAAGCATCTGGTCTCTCCCAGCTCTCCTGGACAATCCTGCTCTTTGCAGCAAGAGCCACTCTGGCAAAGGACCAACAAACCAAGTCTGGTTTTGTTTTACTAAAATCTTTCTACTGAAATGACACTGCCTGATTTTTATTTGCCCCTGAGAAGTATTTCAGGGTTTCCTAGTTGTGAGTCTGGAGAGCTGCAGTGGAACAGGGGGTTGGCACTGGGGTTCAGCCATTCTCACACCCAGCCTGAGAGCAAGGGGAGTTTAATTCTGCCAGGTGCCATCAAAGGTAAAATGTCAGGGAGGGTAAAGGAAGACACTCCCAGTTGTCCTGGGAATGTGTCAGAGCTGCCAAGCACACTTTGGCATACAGGTTTTCATGTGTTCATATTTGTTTTAATTAATTCACTGCAGTGTCACTGAATTGCAGTTTAAGCTGGGAAAGTGTGTTAACTACTCCATTTACAAGCCTTGCAGTGTGTACTTTAGCTGGTTCACATTCTCTCATTATTTACTCTTTCATTTTTTGCTCTGCTTGTCTTGAACTTTTGTTTATGTGCTGGCTAATCTCAATGCATAGTTGGCTTTTGAAAATTTTATACTTATTTTTTGTCAGAAAGGCCAGATATGTTTTACACGTTACTGTCACTGTCAATGTTCTAAACTAAATGCCATCTTTGAGAATGCAAACTCACTTGCTAGACTTGATTATTTCTTTTAGTTCTGAGCCACTCTTGCAGGTAGTATGGAAATAAAGTTGTCTCTGTGGGCTTTTCCCTAGTTAGATGTAATGGGATGGAAGTTTTGATTCTTCCCCCAGAGCCACATGCCCTGTTCATCTTTAGACAATCAAAGAAGAGTCGGTGCCTCCATATGCTTGTTGTAATTGTTATGCACTTAATTTTCTTTTTATGCTCTCAAAAGATTTAAAGGTGAAGTCATATTACTTCAGGCACTTTCTGTGGTATTTGACCTCATGTTTAAGCTGTATTTCAATGTTTTACTGAATAGAAATGAGCTAAACATGTGCATGAATCTTTTTTTTTTTTCCTGATGTGGCCTTGGAAATGGGACCATCCAGTTCTGGACTTGCCAAATCTTTGTAATCTCAGGATTACCTCTTTTGAAAATTCACTGAAATAACAATCTCTTAATGCCTGCCACAGCAGAGGGTGGAACTTGTGATGGCATCGAAGTCCTTGGGAGTGGGCAGTTCAACCAGTTGAGGAGATGGGATTTGTCCTTCCCAGTATTTGCTGCAGAAGTCTTGGTGATATTGAAAAATTCAGGATGGGAACCTTCATGGGAAAAATGCAGAATGAGCTCTTGTCACATTCATCACATGGATTCATTTTTAATCACATTGATTTTAAAAATGCGTGAGAAAGGGAGAAGATTCTTTGACTATCATGTTTTAAAATAAATATAAAGAATAAAACCAGGAGCTGTATGAACAAAGGTAGGACATTAAAGAGAGAAAATATTTGTTTGTAGCTGCTTATAAACAACATTTTCCTTGGCAATGTGCTCCCTATCCCTATGCCTTTGCTTGTTAAGAGCAAGTGCCCCATATGAGGAGACCCCAAGGTGCTTTACACTACTATCAGCCAAAAGTTACTCAAAAGGAAATGCATTTTTTAGCAGCATTTCAATGCCTGTGACCTTTATTTCATACCTGTTATGATTCTAATCTAATATCCCTAAATCCACACCATTTTTAATCTTTCAATTGCTCTTTTACCTCGGAGGGAAGAAGTGGGCTGTCCTGTTGGCTGTCTTGCTTATGGTGTCTGGTTTTGTTTTATTTTATTAGAACACAGAAAAGGAGGCTTGCAAGGTACACAAATCAAAGATCTTTTCATATTCCTCAGATTATCTGTATTTTTCACTAAAAGAGTAATCAAATTAAAACTGTGCAAGCAGATATCTGTAACTGCAACATGTGGAGAAAGTTATTTTACTTCTGTTGATATCATCACTTGTCAAACTTTGGGATATAGATGACATTTGCTCTATGTGGCATAGAACAAATCACACAGACAGAGAAAGAACTGTTTTCCTATGAGTAAATCCTGCATTCCAGGAACAACTGTAAACATTGCATAGAACCTCAGGCTGTAACTGGGTGCTCAGAGTTGCTTTATGTAGAGATTAAAGATAGGATCTACTCCTCTTCATAGAATTGACACTGAAGATATGAGCACGAAAAACAAGCAAGAGAAGTTTTGTGCCTGATTGCATGCCTTAAACTCTACCTTATTTTGTGTTTCTCAGCTGAAGAATTAAAATACTCTACAAATACACCCTATCTGTGTGCTGACAGCTGGTTTATGTTTTGAGCACCATTTGGGCCAAGATTGCTTTGTATCCCATAGTTATCCCATTCTCTGCTTTCAGTCCCTGTTAACACAGTTGCTTACAGTGTGTCCTGGTGTGTTTTTCTCCTGGAAGATGGGAGGACACTTCCAAGAGAGCCATTGTCTGAACAAATTGCAGAAAGTCCCTTGAGCAGCGAAAGATTCTTCTTGTCCCTTCTCCATCTCCCGTTTCTTTGTTCCTGTTATGTTTCTTCCATTGCACTTGCCGACCCATGGATGTGGAGAAGGAGAGTTTGAAAAATCAAAGGGAGGGAGGGGAAAACTTTGGAATGTTCAGGTTTGGATAAGAATTTTGAAGGTGCTTATACTTTACTGAAAATTCAGGCATACTTTTAATGGGTAACATTTGCATCTGGGTTAAAAACTAATTAGGTCTATGATGTAGAGGTCCTATGTCATTTATGACTGGTTCAAAGCTGAAAAGCAATGTGTTCTCCCTTTTATAAATTGTTTATAACTATCTTCAACCTAAAACCAGGGCAGCGAGTCTTACAAATTCACCCAGTTTTGCCAAATGTCTGTCCCTGACAAACCAGAAGGATTGTTTATGTGACAGTGACAATTTCCCTGTCCCAGAGGCAGCTCCTCGTGTTTTATACCCAACACAGCTCCTGTCCAAAGGCTTCGGGGGCCCTTTTGGCAGAGCCGCAGTTCAGAGGATGCTCCGGGGCATCCTTTACCCCAAAGAGCTGTGTGACTTTCCCGGGATGCCTCACAAGTGCTCAGCAGCTGCTGATCCCTCCAGTTTGGGGAGGGTAATTAAGAGAAAGATGCTTTTCATCAGGGCTGTTACATCTTGGCGGATCAAAGCGCAAATCCATTGCAGCCAGGAGTAGTTGAAAAGCAGCAATGTGGTCGCTCCCCGGAGGAAGAGAAGGATTGCCAAATTTAACAGCACCCTCTCCTGGCCCTTGGCAGAATAACGTGTAGGGATACCGGGATTGGAAGAAAACACGGGCAGTTCCTCAAATGCGATGGATTTCCACCAGCAATAAATGCAGCCAAATTAAAGCACTCGCTGAAATGCTGTAGTGGCTCTGCCTGCCACCAAAAGCCACCAAAAGCAAGCTGGTGTTGCTCTGATCGAAACTTGGGGGGGATCACTGTGTCTAAGAAAACCGACCAAAATTGCTTTGAAAGCTGGCATTACAGAGCAGGCAAAATGCTCCCGACCTCCTCATTTCCTGCCACAAAACTGCAGGAAAGGGCCAGCGATTGTCCCTGGCCCCACTGCTGTTCCTGCCCTGGGCTGTGCTCATTTGAATCCCCCAAAAATGGGATGCTTTGCAATGGAAGATGTGCCCAGCGCGGTTCTTTCTACCACACTGACATCTTCCTCCAGCTTTGACAGAGGGGCTAAAACCCCCTAAAAACCCAGCCCGTGGCCTCTCTGCATCCCTGTGATGCTCCTGGGCTCTGTAAAGCCTTGTTTCACTTTACACAAAATACCTGCAAACCAGCAAGAAAGGTTGGCTGGGAGAAGCAGCGCTGCTGGGGAAAGGGGATTGTTACCCACTGCTCTTTGGGGTTTTTTTTGCCATCTAAATTTCAAGCAGAACCTGGCAGATTGTTTCCTTACCAGAGCACGGCTGCAGCAGCCCCTTCAGTGTGTGTTTTCCCAAAGGAATTCCAGGTTTGCCTGTGAGCTGTGCTGTCTGCCCAGACCCCCCAGCCCAGGGGAGATCTTGGTGGTCAGAGGGGCTTCAGCAGGGTGACGTGCCAGGCTGCAGTTCTGCTGCAGGAGCTGTGGCAGCCTTCACAATTATGGTTTTCATCAGGCTTATCTCGGCTGCCCCTGGGATATGGCTGCTTGTGAGCATTTGATTAGATAGATTTCAAGTGTTTTTCCATGTCGTGAGTAAGACAAGGTGGGAACTTGAAATATTTGAACAAGTTATGCTAACAATCGTAGCACCAAAGCTCTCCCAGGATTACAAAAAAAAATACACTACCTTGGAGGTAAGTTAAACCTTTCCAGGTTCTTTTTTCAAGCTACAGCAGAGAAACAGCTGAACATGAATTTTTCTCAGTTCCTGTGCTGTATTTACTGATCTCATAGTTTTTCCATGGTTTGAATACTAGCTTTAGACATTCTTTCTCATCCACAGTACACACAACAGAAACAAGTCCTTCTTGTGTTCTTGAAGTGCCACAGAGATGGATCTGACAGCGAGGAGTGTAGAGGGCAAGCTGGATGCCCTTTAGTCTGCAAAGAGGTACCAAATGATATGAAACCCCAAAAGGCAACACTGCTACAAGTGTCACTGAGTCTGAGAATCTCAGTGCAATGGTGAGATCTCAGGAGCAGAGTTTTGGTGCAAATCACTCCCTGAATGAATGGGAAATCCACCTCTCCTGCTTTTCTGGCAATGTTCAGTCAGCCACTATTAAAAACTATTCTCAACATCCTGACCAGGCTGCTTGGAAAATCCCCAGGCCTAGAGAAGATCTCTTGGATGAAAATTACAATTTACCACATAATGAAGATAAGTGGGCTCACAGAACATCCCTGACTGCTGCTCTCTCCACATCTTGGACACCGTTTCTCCTTAAGGAAGTATGAAATTACCCGGGTTTTTTTAGAGCAAAGCTTTTATCCTGAAGCCAGAGGAGTGTGAGCTGTGTGTTTCATCCTTTCATCCCTTTTCCCCACCCACTTCCTTTTCTACTGTAGAGAAATAAGTGAACTCTTTGTGATCTCTGCTTTCGGAAGGTTTCATGGCCCAAGCTGCTCCGTAGATTATCACTGGCATCCCAGCCAACAGATGGCTGGAAGTGACAGCAGAGCTGTGAGGAATTAAGAAAATCAATTCCATTTCAGGATTGGTCTCATTTGCTACGTTATGCAGCTTTTAAGCATTTTCCATCCACTCAGATGAATATTTGTGTATCATTTACGGAACATGAATAAAATCTCTCTGAACCAAAATTTCCAACCTCAAGGCAGCTTGTTATTTTTGGAGTCATCATTAGGCCTTAGGCAAAGACTTAAGGGAAATCCTACCCTCTGTAGCTGGGCCAATAACACTGTAAACTTAAGGATGGACTGTCTTTTTCTGAGCTCAAGATTAGGCAACGACCCAGCCTCTGTCTGAGCCAGTAGCAGCAGTCAGAAAAACTACCGAGTCTGACAAATTTTAAATAATTGTTTGTGTTTGTTATTTTGACTCTTTGCTCTGGTTTGCTGAAAATTCCCTTTCATGTGCAAGTGTGGAATGTTCTTCTGCGAGAGGAGAGCTGCCAAAACCTGAATCAGTCTTTTTTTCGTCTTCTTTCATTTTTGCTCCCCACTTCAGAAGAGAGGCTAGAAGCTAGAAAAACAGAACTGGGAAGTGCTGAGACTTTTCAGGGCTCAGCACTTTCAAAGAGGGATACCCAAGGATGTGACTGGCCCCTGGCAGGGTGGGCTGGGCCTGGATGGAAAGGGAAAGCTGCACAGCTGAGGGTTACCAAGAGCAGACTGTGCTCAGGGTTATGGTGCTAAAGGTCAGCTGTCCCTGTGTACATGACTGAAGTCCCAGCAAAGCTCTCAAGCTGGGCAGAAAGAGGGGGAAAAATCAATCTCTATTCCAAAAGGTCTTGAATAAGACTGAGATAGCCAAAGCAGTGGCCAAAGTGACATAGATGAAGAAATGCATTAGTCTGCATTCAGACTAGGTCCAGTTTTGGCCCCGTATGAAATGACTGGTGGGACCATCACTGCTAGGGCAGGGAAATTGTAGCTACACCATGAAAACCATTATTCACCTCACTGTTGTTTCTTCATTTGCCTGTAGGTGAGTTCAGCTGGGAACTAAGGTCTCCAAAATCACAACATATGTATGTCCTGACAACTGTGATTTTACTGATGTGGCAGCAATCTCATTTTAAGCAGCATTTTGCTTCAAGGCAGATCTTGCTTCACCAGCTTGGGAGATTTATTAGCATCTGGACTAGAGCAAAGTGAAGCACCTGCTTCCCAGAGGGTGTGCAGACATCACACCCACCCTCTCTTTGCTCTTTGTGGTCTCTGCCCTGCTCCTTCAGCCTTCCATTTTTGGGAAGGATTACTACTTTTTATTCCCCTTCATATTCCCCTTTAAAGCTTCTATGGCGGGCAGGGGTGGTTGTACCTCTGGAGGGTTGATGGATCACAAGCCCTCCTAAACACCTTCTAAAATCACCAATTCTCAACACAGGAAAAAAGACAGTGATGGGAAAGAGAAGTAATTGTTTCTGAGCTCAAAAAAAAAAAAAAAAAGAAAAAAAAGGAAAATCCCAGCTCCCAGTGTGGTGAGCATCACTGTTTTCCATTGAAAAGCACATCAACTTGTTACAACCTGTAACCTGTTCCATAACACATTCCATGAATTCTTTTTTCCCTTACACTTTGATGTATTGCACAGTTCTGGTGCACTCTGCAGTAGCCAGCAGTGTGGTATTTGCTAGCCATCCTCAGGCTTGCAGAACAGGCACATGGCAGGGGCATGTAGGAGAAAGTTACAACACTCTCTACTAAGGTATGGCCATTTTTTGAGTCTATTTTGCAATATAGAAACCATAGAGAAAACTTATTTTTAAGAGTCTTTCAGAGATCCAGGAGGAGGTACCAGCCAAAACAGGCGGGTCACATCACACCCTCAAATTAAAAGGGTGTCCCCACATACTGTAGTTGCTTGTTGAGCTCCCTTAGCTCATCCAATACATTTGGTTCAAACTGGGAAGTGCTGGACCTCAATCACCCCATGGAAGAGGGAGGGCACCCACGGAGCTGCTGCCTGAGCCTGCTCTGCTCAAACAGAACCATTGTTATAGGGACTCTGATTGACCTCCAGCCTCCCAGCACAAGAGGAGCAGTGTCTCACAGAGTGGAAGATGCTGCTCAGAGCTCCAGTAATGGGGAAGGCTTTGCAGCAAGTGTGGGAATCATGGCTTGTGATGGGAAGCTCCTCAGGAGCTGCAGCACTGAGGACGGGTCAGACCCTGGGGCTGGTAATGACACTGTTGCCTTGAGAAGAGAGCAGCTTTAAAAACAAAAACATTCTGCTGGTGGGTATTTTTTGGATTTATTTTTTTGCCAGTGAGACTGGACATCAGGGTTTCAGTTTATTCCTGTTGCAGCTGTACTGATACAGGTGGAGCTATGGCAAAAGTACATCTGGCTATACCTTGTAGTGAATCATTTCTGGGAGCCTGGACATACCACAGGTTGGCACTGCCACAGCTCATTTGACTGGAGATGCTTTGCAAACATGTTCCACCAAGGCTGCAACCCCATTTGTTTCTACAGATAACAGCACTAATTTAAAAGGGATTTAGTCAGGTGACAGCTTTTGCATCTGCTGTGGGTTCATTAAATTAACACCATTAATAGATTTGCTTTTTGGGGACCTGTCTTATATGCCTGTTTGAATTGACAGAAGCCAGAGATACAATCTCCACAATTAAATTAGTGCTGGGGTTTTCAGAGGCTCAAACAGCACCTAAAATTGCAGCTGGAGACAGAGGTAACATTTTGCTAAGTGCTTTCCTTGCCCTGCTGCAGGATGGAGCTCTGGTGTCGTCAGCCCAGGATGGACGTGGACCTGTTGGAGTGAGTCCAGAGGACTCTGATGATGCTCAAAGGGCTGGAGTGCCTCTGCTTCAGGGAAGGTCGAGAGATTTGGGGTTGTTTGTTGAGAAGAGAAGCCTCTGGGAAGACCTTAGAGCCCCTAAAGGTGCTGCAAGAGAGCTGGAAAGGAACTTTTCACTGGGATGGAGGGATCCCAGGAGAGGGGTATGGACCTCCCTCCTCTTTGGGCTCTACATTGCTGATAACAGAGGGTGCAGCTGATAAACCTGTCGACTCTTCATTGCTCTTGTGCAGCTCAGTTTCTCTCCAAGAGAGAGACAGAAAAGTGGTGCTCCTGAGCCTATTGAGGTACTGAATGAGCGTGGGAAGGTCCCTCACTGACACTGTGCTTCAGTGTGGTTCATCTGTGCACAGCCTGCAGGTGCTGAACACAGACAAAATGAAGGTAGCTGGTGGAGCAAAGTGGACCAGATCTGTATCTGTGACAAGCAGTCACCTTGTATAAGATGTTTAACTTGAGTTTGGCTGTATTTCTCCTCTACCCTGGACTTTCCTCAGTTGTGGGTTTGGTAATGCCTCCCTTCACTTTAGAAGGTGCCATGGGATGGATGTGGGTAAATGAGGCCCCACTTGGGGCTTGTGGAATAAGCACATAGGCTTGACATGTCTAAAATACCTGGTAGTGTCAGTCCTGTCAATAAGTGTCCCTCTTTAGTATCCAGAATTAGTCCCCTTTAGAGAGAGGAGGCTGCTTTTACACCTTATAGAGCACTTTTCTTGGGGATGTACAACGCTGTAAATGTGCTACAAAACTACCATGGGGGTCAACAGGTCCAGGTGGATTCATTCTTAACACAGACCAGCTGCAAGCAGAGACAAGGACATCCCATGCTAACACTGCTCTCCCAGAGGGAACAGCACATTCCCTGTGCTTTCAGTCACTCAGCCAGGAAGCTCAGAAACCTGTATTGAAAAACAGGAAAAGAAACAGGGAACGAAAAGCCCTGAGAGCCTTGTTCTGGGGAATGCAGTGGCAAACCTCACAGCTTCACAACTGCTTCATTCTGTGTCACAAAGGGTCACACCTGGCTGCTCCACTCGGGATGCTCACGTGGGAAAGTTTGTGCAGAAGGATAGCAGGGAATAAATCAGAGTATTCATCACAAACACCCATAGCATCGCTCCTGAGTTGGCTTCACATGTACTGAGGCATGTGGGTCTTCTCCTCTTGTAGCTCTGCTCTTAGATTGCCCTTCCTCTCCCAAGAGTGCAGGAGTTACATTTTTTTATTCTTTTCCTATCTCTTATTTAACATCCACTTCTAACGTTCTTCTTCCTGAGCTCTAAGCATCCCTAAACCCTTTCCTGCACTCCAGTCTGTAACTGATTTAAAAGAGAATCAGAAGCAGTGAGAGATGTAAGTGTAATTGTGGCTTGACTAGTCAGTGAATGTTTGCTTCAGGTTCAAAGCTGGTGATTATGACTAAAATCTCACTATCTGGGCCACAAGGCTGTGGTGAAAATCCAATAGTAAACATGCCACGTGAGGCAAGCACTTGACATCTGCAAATGGGTGCCATCTGTTTCTTCTTTTAAGAGTATTAACCATCTAAGAAAGGAAAAGTGATGCATGAAACTTGGACTGAGGTCAAACCAAAACAGTGTGAGTGAGATCAGGGTTTTGATTGCAAAGTAAAAGGGGGTATAGATTCACACACACACTGCTCTTTTTTGCAAGTGGAGGGGTGATAATTGCAACAGGCACAAAGTCTCCAGATTTGGGGGAAGTCAGGATGGAGAGGCAGTGATACAGCCCAGGCTTCTTTTTAGGGCCAGCCCAAGGCCTTTTTCTAAATGAGGAAGTGAGTAACTTCAGAAGACAATGTTTTGACTCAGCTTTTTGCAATTCCACTTCTGCTGCCACCCTCAGCCACTCATGTCTGGGCCAGGAACAGCTCATCCCTTCTCTTTTCAGGGCACACTTTGCTCCCGTGGTCAGTAGTGAAGGAGCTGTGTATTCACCTCTCATTTTTCCCACCTCCTGCTGCTGTTTCAGACCCCTGGGCTGTCATGGGAGCTTCAGCACTGCTTGGCTGCCCTGCTTTCCCACCTGGCTCTGGCTTACCAGGGATTTGGGACTGACTTCTCTGTCCTTCAGTGTTATAAACCAGTAGTTTTCACAGTTTAACAAAAACTCCTTATAATTTAAAAGCTCTATATCATGTAATACTGGAGGGCTCTTGGTCCAGGATTAGTGGCTGAAGGGAAGCACCTGTAGGCATCAATGTGGCAGCTCAGAGAGGGTTTGCTGAGCTCTGGGCTGTTGCAGCAGGACTGTTGTAGCCCTCGGGGAGACTCTGGAATGTTTATAGTTCAGGACAGTGCACTGTAGCAGGGATATCCCTTTAACAGCACATAGGAAGAGATTTGCTGTGCAATTAATTTTGCTCCTGTTGTGAATGTTTGCTCTTGTTTCCTTATGCTCCCAGTCTTACATAAGAGCATCTTTCTGGATTTTGATGCAGGCTGTGCACATCCTGAGGGCCTTATCTGACGTGAGCAATGGTATCATAATGTGACTCTCCATTAAAAAAAATAAAAAGTTATTTTTAAAAGAATCTAAAGGTTGGTGTATAAGGTGGGTAACTAGTAAAAGCCTAACACTGCTTAAAGTCATGTTTCTTTAAAGAAGGGAAGGGAAGGGAAGGGAAGGGAAGGGAAGGGAAGGGAAGGGAAGGGAAGGGAAGGGACGGGAAGGGAAGGGA
>JAWWEW010000166.1:30172011-30340429 GCA_035583185.1 Anabacerthia variegaticeps | reverse complement strand
GCCCGGGACGGGAAGGGACGGGAAGGGAAGGGAAGGGGCCAAAGGATAGAGAGCTTTGCTGAAGAGAGTTGCCTTGGCCCCACTGCATACAGTAATGATACAACACAGAAAGGAACACTGGATTAAAAAAAAATAAACTCCATGAACTCCAGTTTCAGACTGTGGGAGTAGAATCAGAACCTCCCATTAAAACAGGAACGTGGGGCCTTTTCTTTAAAGCTCCGTGGAAGTCACACATTATATGTAGCACTCACATGTTCATTAAGCACAATGCGCAATTACAGTTTGAAAGCTGCTGGTGTCTCACTTCAACCAGGCAAATGCATTCGGGGGGGAAGAGGGAACGGGTTTTGGTAATGAGAGGTTTTTCAGGCTGCAAGCTTAGATGGAACTAGGGGAGTTTTTACCGTGTGGTCAGGAGCAGTACACCTGCAGGTCCCCTGCAAAGCCACTTAAAATTGCTCACATCCCCAAAAGATGTCAATGGCAGAGGTTTCACACTGCTCCTATTTCTCTGAATCTGACAACTGTGGGCAGCACCATGAATGCTTTGATCTGTGACACAATAAAGCTCTCTGTCGCCAGTGAAATCAATTTGGCTCCTGTTGTTGCTGTGTTTTCTCTCCCCCTTGGCAGGGTAAGGCTGTTCTGCCACCACTCACATTGCACATTACCTGTCTCTGCGTGCCTGAAGCCCTTTAGACCTGGAGGTTGTGACTTGGCCTGAAGATTCACAGGCAAAACCCACCTTCTGCTTGTCCAGGTTTGCCATGAATGTATCCCCAAAACAACTGTGGCTCAGAGAGTATCTGAAAGATTTTTTGAGGAGGAGTAAAAAAACCCACCTTCCCCCCCCACACCCCCCCCCGCCAAATATGACCAAGGAAGTCTTTTAGAGGGAGAATTTGCTGCCAAGAAGTCTTTTTAATGCTTTTTACGTTTTCCTTGTGTACCCCTAGCAAGGCCACATTATATTTATGTAAGAAGGTACCATTATGTATACAACAGCAATGCAAATAATCAGGGCTGCATTAGGGATGACTCACAGTTCTATTACTTTGTAAGCATTGTGACATCTCTGCGTGCAAATTGTTACCCTCAGCCTCATATCTGAATTTGTGTGTGGCTCATACAGAGCTGTGGGCACAGACCCTGATCCCTGAGACACCGGTGGGGTGTCACTGAAATGGCCACTCTCAGTATGAGTCTTGCTCCTTACCCTCAAATAGAATAATGCCAAAGCTGGTGAAAAGAGGTGTTGCACCTTTGCATCTGGATGGTGAAGGGCTGGGTGTAGGTATTTACGTGGGCTCTTTGCTCACACCTGATCTGGTGTCAGTGTTTACGTGGGCTCTTTGCTCACACCTGACCTGCTGTGGTCCAGCAGGGCCTGTTGCTGTTGAAGGCTCTGCCCTGAGCCTGCCAAGCTGCCATCTGCCAGAGAGTCTAAAGCACTAACCTGAATCCAGCTGATGGTCTCATGGATAAGATCCAAAGCTCTTTAGCTCGCAGTCAGTGCTCTGAGTACATCCATGCAAATGCTTATGGATACCCTGGATTGATAAGGACCTCTAGCTCATCCAGGACATCCACAAATATTTGCATTAATGTATTCAGAGTGGGCAAACATTTCTGAATACCTTGAATAAGCTGGAAGCCCTGGAGGTTGAGAGCATTGCAAATCCTCTCTGTATCCTTTCCACAAGCATCAGTGAGCACAGTAATTACTTCACAGCATGTGATGGAGAAGAAGCAGTTCATCCCTCCATGCCAAAGCTCTGCAAGCAAACTGGCCACAGTGGGGCAGTGAATGGAGGTGCTGCCCTCCAAATGGCAGGAGATGTCCCCTGTCACTGGGGACAATAAGGAGCCCTGTGCTGCCAGAGTTCATAAGTGCCAACTGTTGCAACTGCATACATTTATCTGTTTCTAGCAGATGATACCACTAATATATCTCTAAATAAAACTGTGGAGCTGCTTCCCTGACTGCCCTTCATCTGTGATATGTAGACTGTAAGCTGTTCAGGGCAGCTATTGCTTCTTGCTGGGAACATTTTCACAGCTTTGGCTGAAAGGAGTCTTGCTGTCACCATGGTCTCCTGCCAAATCTGCACTGGTGCCAGGCTGTTTGAAGGCAGTGCATCCCTCTCCTGACACAGCTACACAAACAGCATGCAGTTGGGATCTCCTCTGATCTCCAGGACTATACCTCACCTCCAACCACTCTGGGGAAGCCAAGAGGCACAGAATTTCTTGTGAGGAATTTTATTGCAACTTTCCACACTGTCATGGTAGGAAAGTCCTGATCTGTTGTTTCATTGCACTGACTGAACTCCCCTTTTGCCTCGCTGGGCTAAAGCCCATAATGATTTGGTGTCAGGGATCCCGTCAGAAGGGCAGTGACCTGTCTGCTCCAAATAAGCCGAGTGACGACTCCTGCCTGTGGGTTATTGATCTTCTCTAATTGCTGCCACGTCAGCAGCCACATCAGGCTGTCTGAGATGACGGTATCAGACCTTGTAATCCCTGCAAATCCCCCCCTCAGCTGAACCCTTTGCGTTCTTGGTTCAGATTTACCAACCCTCTGCAAAGAGCTCTCAGAGGATAAAAGCAGCACTAATGTTTTGAGGCTTTCAGACCTCAGCGAAGGCATCACCTGCCTGTGATCTCAAGAACCCAGTTTAGCAAGAGCTGTTTGACTGCCTGCTGCGTCTGCTGGCACTCAGCACTGCAGCCTGTCAAGGGGCTCGCTGGTACAAGACGATGCATTAGAGGGAAATTGGGAGAGAGAATTATTCTGGAATACACATCACTTCCAAACTCTCCAGAGTCGAGCTGAAATGGAGGGACCTGCCTCAGTGCTGTGCCTGAGAACTTGCTACATCAAACACTGCAAACCACTCCGTATCACTGAAAATCCACCCGAACTGGCACAGTCCTGTCTCTCCAGGAGCTGCAGCTGCTCTCACAGGATGATGAAACACAGGAGGTCAAACAGTGTTAGCAACTGTACCTTGCCCATCATCCCAGAACATCCAGGCTTCCAGGATATTAAGGTTTGTATGCAAAAACTCTCTTTGCAATATATGATAACTGCTACCTATTCTTCTGTTAGAGGAATAATTTTCCTGTGTCCTGGAAAGCTGACATTTGATATGATAATGATGTTTGGACTGTGGTTTGGTATAGAAAAACTAAAAATAGTTTTGTTCTGCTACATTTTAAAGCTGATTATTATTTTAGGTTGATTTTATTTTTAATACCAGTTGAAAAAGTTTTAGTTAAGAAGACTACTTTTTAGTCAAGTTTTAGTGTTCTCCAATTACCTAACTTATTCCAAAAGTACAACCACTCTAGGCAGGGACATAAGATTTGCTGGATCCCTTCCAGAATGAAGTGTGATGGAAGAGTGAGAGATCAAAAACTTGATTGCCTTTCAGTTTACATGGCATGTCCAACCCACTATTTCACATTTGAGCTCAATGTTTTTCATTCATTACTAGTAGGCAACATGTCAAAGGCTGATGATGGAGTGCCCTACTGAGACATTGCTGGGCTCTGAATCCAGATTTGTGGCTGGACCCTTAGCAAGTATCTCGCCTTAATTAGAGATTGTCAAAAACTGCATGAATGATGGCTTTTTTTTTATATACCAAAGGCATTGTCAGGCATAATAAATGATTGCAAAATGTTCCACGATCTCACTGTGGCTGTCATCCACATACAGTATAGTCTTTCTTTTTATTGATTAGAAACAGTAATATAATATAAACCAGTCCTTTTTTTCAAGCCAGACTGCTGAGATTTTCAGAGAAAAAGCTGTGGTCTGGTCTAACTTGCTGTACAGAAACCAGCTGTTGCTCCTGGTAACTTGAGCCAGGTCAGGGTGTCTTGCAATACCTGTGAGAAAGGTGGAAATGGCAGAAAACCCAGGGGACATCAAACCATGGACATGGAAAGGCAAACTTTTACATGGTGAGCTTGTAGTTGTCTATAAAAGGACTCACATTAAATAACCCCAGCCCGATGGACTTCTGTCCCAGAGAGGGATTGGTACCAAACTGCTTGGTCTTCAGGGAATTTGGATTAAGAGCCTCTAACATTCTCTAACAGCTGTTTACTGTAGGGAATCATATACCTTAGATCCTTTTTCTGCTTCAGACAGCATATTTTTAATTCAGATTTCCTTCTTTCTTCTATCCCCAATCCTGTGTTTCTTCTCCCCAACCCCTATTTTAAAACAGCTATCAAGAAATTATTTGGGAATTCCAGCCTTCAACCAACATTTCCAGCATCTGGAAAGAGGAAAGAAACCCTCATTCCAGCTGAACAATTTTCCAAGGAGACCTTCATTAGTCCCTTGCTTGGGGAGCTCCTCAAGCAGCCACTTGGACGGCCACCAGACAGCCAGCACTGGCTTCCATGACAAACCATTGCAAGAATACTTCAACGAGAGGCTCCTGGAGCTGGTGAGCTATGAAAGTAAGAGGTCCAACAGGAAAACAAAAGCATTTGCTGATCAGAACCAGAAGCCCACCCTGACCCACAGAGGGTCCCGGCGCAGGAGCAGCTGCAGGGCTGTGCTGGTGACGGGCCATGGGAAGGACAGTGAGGAGCCCTGTGTGCCAGCAAGTCAAGGCAACAAAGCAGTGATGGAGTTCAGCCAACAAGGGGAAACCCAAAATGTCCTAAAACTCGACAAGAGTGACTTCTTGGACATCTTGACAACGCACATCACCGCTCCCCTAGAGGCATTGGTGCAAAAGAAATGATGCTGGAGCTGGTTACAGCTTTTCATGCAGTTCTAAACCCCAGGAAGAATTGCTCCTGTTCAGCACCACTCTGACTTGAGCTCTTGTATGTCAGTCCTCTCTGACACAAAAAGGTCCTTGGTTGGGGGAGAAAATACCCTCTCATTTTGTGTTCTTGATTAACATTGGATATATTTGTTTTTCTCTGCAAAAGAATCAGCATAACTGACCCATAGGTGTGACTTACAGCAGTGTTTTAAATACAGGCATGTATTGAATTCTTATATTGCCTTAAAAAAGGTGATTAGTGTCAGCTTCTTATTGTGCAGCTTGTGTTAGTTAATCTGAAGAAAGACTGTTGTGTTCTGTCTAGTCACTTTGCTTGGTTTAGGCCTCTTAGGTTTTATCTCTATGGCCCAAGTAATTTATTGTCTTATAATGACTTATCTATGACACAGATGCAAATAGTTGATGAGAAATTGTTGATGTTCACCCATTGCCACATGTAATCTCCAGGTGGATCACTGTAAGAGCTTGATGCATGAAGCAGCAAACACAGACAGAAGATTTACTTTTAAATAGGATCAGCTATTATGGTTTCATTTGCAGACTCAAAAACCTTTAACTTAGAAACCACTCCAAGGGCAAAGAGAAAAAAATGCTAGATTTAAGTTAGAATGATGGAATTAAGTATGAAAGAAGGCTCCTTCCTTCTTTCCTACTGTATATATGAGAAAAGCATGTCAAATTCCTACTGTAATCCGAACTTCAAATTGTTTATTGTATTAGCATTTATCATGGTCATGTAAGTATGCAATGTCAGCTGCAGCTGAATCCTTTTATTATGGGAAATGTCAGTGTTTAATTCCACAGGACACTCACTGAATACCAGACCCAAAGTGGGGCAATGATTTTAAGCTTCCAGTAAGTTCTACTTGGTATCACAGTATCCTCACCAATAAAATCATTGGTTTGAACTGATGTCTCCTCTCTTTGCTTTCAGACTTGTTTTACTGTGAATTAACCAGCAAGCCATGCCCCTGGCTAGACCTCATCCCTTCCACTGCTGACTTCTCTCCATCTGTTTCCCCTCCCTGTTGCTCCTGTTTCTTCAGCCCTTGTGAAACTTGCCCCAAGGT
Organism: Anabacerthia variegaticeps; assembly: GCA_035583185.1. Classification (NCBI taxonomy): domain Eukaryota; kingdom Metazoa; phylum Chordata; class Aves; order Passeriformes; family Furnariidae; genus Anabacerthia; species Anabacerthia variegaticeps. The sequence goes on along the minus strand of JAWWEW010000166.1, from coordinate 30,334,539 downwards.
GTGTCTTGTCCCTTCTGCAGGTCGTATTTTCCTTCTTCCCAATACCTATTTGCAGAAATATTTCTTCTGCACTGCCTCTTCATCACTTGGGCTACATATTTCTGACTTCCATAGTGTTTGGATGAGTATCTGCAGAGAGGAGAGGGCAGATTAAGGAACCTCTAACATCTCTTCTGCCAGTTCTCTTGGGAAACAACCAAAAGCTTCTCAACAATGGAAGTGAAACACATAACACTCATTCCACATCCCTTCCCCAGTCCTGGGATCAAGATGATCTAAGGGAACTGAGATGGGATACTGAGAGCTCTCAGTCCTTTGTGTGTGGGAGAAAGCACTACCCACTTAGGCCAAATGAATTTTTCAGAACTCCCAATTGCCTTACTGCTGCAAATGGAGGGAGCAGCCAATTAGGTGAGATTTTCCCTGCAGGAAAATATTTTATTTTTTTTTAAGGTTTAAATGAAAGTCTGAAACCTATAACGTGTTAGGAGATGCCATTGAGGGGATGCATCTGGTTTTCATTGTAAGTTTGCCAGAGGTTAGTTTCTCCTCTAGGAGTGAATGCATAGTAATAACATGGTATTATGTGAGGGCATAATAATAACAGTGCATAAGGAGAAGGGAACAATATTAATGGAACACAGGCAACCTTAATTCTTTCCTTCTTAAACATGTGGCTTTGCACCCTTGAATGTGTGCTTTTGATGTTTAGTCTTGCAAATCATTTCCAATCTTCTGTAAAAAAGCAAATTGCTTGCCTTCCTGCTCCTGATATTTTAATGATTATGACACTGCAATGACCCCAGATTAGCAGGTCTGGAGCATCCTGAGCTTCTCTACAACCTCTGCCATATAAACTCACAGAGGTATGTGGAGATTTCCAGTCTTAGGGTGAGACTGACACTTGCTGACAGCAAAGGAGAAAACTTTTCTTGAATTAAGAAAAACATGAGCAGTGATAGACTGTAATTAAAATAAAACCCCAGAAAACTAGGTACTTTCTTCACTGAAAGAGTGGCCAGGCGTTGGAATGGGCTGCCCAGGGAGGTGGTGGACTCAACATCCCTGGATGTGGCACTCTGGTTTAGTTGAGATGCTGGTGTTTGGTCAAAGGTTGGACTTGATTTTGGAAGTCTCTTCCAACCTTCATGATTCTGTGATTTACCCCAGCATCTGTAAATGGGCTATTCGAGCTGCTCAGCCTCCACGCAGTTCCTCTTCTACACTCAGGACAAGTCAGAGCACCAGGTTTTAAAAGGCCCTCTTTTCATTTTGTGTTTTACTGAATACCCAAAGTGAAATAGAATTACAAACCCCCAAAAAACTGGACTCTGACTTGGCAGAAACTTGTAGTGTTTTCTCCCACAGAACCCCATAGACCTTAAATTGCACAGTCAGGCCCATTTATGGTATTTTTCATTTGTAGAGCACCCTAAGGAATTAAAACAGTTAGGCATGCTTTTTAAATTGGATTTCCTTCAAAATCATGTCATGACTTTCCTCTGAGAAGTTGCACAACTCATGTCAGAGGTAGTGGAAAAGTCTAAGGAAGATTACATCTCCCCAGAGGGAACGTATCTAGATGTTGCTGTACAGAAAAGACATGAAGTTACCGAGAGGAAAAATCACCAAGAACTGTTTGGAGAAGGAATAAAATTTCATCTCACATCCTCTCAGATTGTTAAAATCTTGTGAAGAACGGCTTGGGTTTGTTTGGAAAGTGATAATATGCATGACCTGAATTTATATAGTCTATTACCTTAGGTTTTACTGAGTTTAGCTGTTGGATGTAGCTGTTTTCATGCAGATAATCTGTTTTCACAACGTTCTTTCATGAAACTCAATGCAGAAACTGCTTGCCATTAGCAGTTCCATAAAAATATTCTTTATGCCTCTTTGAAAAATTCTTCTTAAAGAAAAGCAGCGCATCACTTTCCTCCTGGAGATTTTGCAGCCACTCTTTATCTCTGTTTCAGATCTTTCTGTGTGGAATACTGAACAGCACACTTGGTTGGGTGTTGTTTTCCTTCTGTAAACAGAAGCTTAGGCAAAGTCCTCTGCAGGGCCTCATAAATCAGAGCTCACCTTACTTAAAAGCATGGCTCATGTCTTCTCAAGCCTGTGTCCCTGCTGGTGGGTTTGTCACCCTCTCCTTGAACTTACCTTTAAGGTTGTAAAGAGCTGTGTTGGCTGGCAGTGCAGAGGGAGGGTGGGCAGGTGAGGGTGGGAGGTCTCAGGGGAATCACAACCCGCTTTCAGATGAGAATCTGACCCTTCACAAAGTGAGATACAACCTCAGTTTGGGTTTTGATTCCCTCAGTCTCTGTGAAGACGTGATGGGACAGAAAATATGAAATATATGAAGCCACAAAAGCATCCAGCAAGGTAAGGGCTGCACCCAACTCTCACTGCAAGCACCTTCAGCATCCCAAGGACTTCAGGAGTCTCTGTGTGATTACATGCCTCAGTAAAGCAAAACATATCATTTTCATGTATTTAAATTAAGGAATTTATTAAAAAAAAAAACCAAACAAAACAAACAAAAATTAAAAAAGAAAAAAAAAAGAAAAAAAAAGCCAAAAACCCCAATCAAAACAGTGGTTTGATCTAGATACAGCAGCACTGTGACATTACTAGGACATTATGTACGAAGAATCCAAGCAGCCATAGAACACAGAAGCCTTTATCTTCAGTAACAATCTCAAAATGAAACTAGCTTCATCAAACAATGTTAAAGATCTCCCTGGAAAGAGAAACAAAACCAAACAGACCATCCCCACCCCAACCCTTTGGATATTAGAATGATTTTTTTTTGTACAATACCAACAGCCACTAGCTCTTCTAATTGAGAACACTTGCTTTAATTTATTACAAAAATGATCTGTTGACTCAGTTATGAAAGACAACTTTTAACATTGCTTTAGAAGTGTCTGCTCCTCTTATAGACTACAGTATTAGAAGTGCTTAAAAACATTTACTCCTGGATATGCTCTTGAAAGTCAATCAGAAGGATATTCTGTGTGTGTTTATATACCAAATATGATTTTTAATTTTTAAAGCAGGTGAAAAGACTAACCCTAATATGAAACTGCAATTTTACAATTTAATTATTAGTCAGATATGGGCAACCACATGATAGTTCATGAAATCTTTAGGTCTATCTACATTGCTCAGAAACACAAAATAAAGTTTTTACAACTTTCACCTTCAAAAGGCTAAAATGTTCAGTCTTTTAGAAGAGTGTCCAGTGTTTAAAAGAAATGCAATTAAGGGAGACCGCATTCAGTACACATGAAACAACTTGTTTGAGCTTGCTAATAAACACATCTACCAGCTGCATGTGGGGTGATGAGAAAGGAGAACACACTTGTCATCCAGCCACTGCCTGAGATGCTTCTTCTCTGGCAGTGAATCTTCTCTACATCTTCTCCAGAAAACCTGGAGTTCCCCTCCGGAGCCCGCTGATCCCAGGCATGTTGGCTCTTTTGTTTCCATAGCTGGGCAGTGAGTTGGCCCCATGTTTGCCACAGATGCATCTTTGGGACTTCACACAGCATCTCACTCACTCGGTGATGGAGGGAATCCTCTGCAGGCTTGGCCAAAACAGCTGAACCAATGAATGTTATTTTGTTCCCTTCCTCATAACTATTTATCTCCTACCTAAAAAAAGAGGAAGTGTTCATGGAGCTCTTAAGTAAGAAAAGAATACTTGAACACTTGCACTGTCACCTCATCATCTGTTGGAGATGCCTTACAGAAGTGCAGTTCACTCTGTTTCAGCATCCCTAAGGAACCAAGACAAACCAACAACAAAAAGAGCCCTAATTTAGGTGTCGTCTCCCTAGTCAAGTAAATAAGAGCAGCTATATTAAGCCTATTTCACTTAAATAATAATACAAAGGGTTGATACTGATCTCATTTATGCACAGACTCCAAAGTGCTTTCAACTGACAGACAGAGAGCACCCCTCCATGTTTAAGAACAGGAAAACAAAATTGCACAGAGGTTTTCCCAGGGCAGTGAAGAAAAACATGGGCAGAATAGGAATACAAACCATCACTCCTGGCTCCAGTACATAAACCAAGGAGAATACATATGTGCCAGCAGTAATATTCGTTATAGTGAATAGGCAGCAATCTGTTTAAAATGGTTTCTTTCATAAAGCCCATTTGTCAGTACACCAGCTTAGCTGATCCAACTGCAGCAGCTTGTATTTGTGTAACCACAGAGACATTTGGGGGAGGTGAGCGTATAGTACTGTAGCACATTGTTGGCTTTCACCTTCTTTGATGAAATTTTTTATTTTCCATCAAGGAAATAAGTTAAAAATTCTCTGAACCAATTTATTTCTCTTTTTTTTTTTTAATTTTTTTGGAGGTTTTTTGTTAAGGACAGACAATTATTACCAGCCAGCACTGCAATATAATTTAGTTTAAAAGAGACTGTGTCCTGCCCAGCACACAAAAGAGAAAAGTTGTTTTAAACTTATGCAGACTTTCTCTCAGCTTTAGCATGAGCATGTCAGTCATTATTCTTACTCTAAATAATTACTAGCATTTTAAATTGCAAGGCAAATTTGTGAAAGGCTTGAGATAGACAACTCTGGAATGCTGTTTTCCATGGAGCCACCGAACAGACCCATCCTCCCGAACTTCACTGCCAAATGTACCTCCCCACAGCCCGACCCAGACCAGGACCATCCTTGGGCAGGACAGCCTATAAGCCTGGGCTTCTAAAGCTCCTGCAGGCCACTTTGTGCTTCATGCTACACATATGAAGGGAGATGGACTACAAGCCAAGGATGTTCTTTCAAAGAAAAATCCATTTTTTCCAAAGATTGCATGGGAGATGCCTAGAAATGCAAAATGAATGATCTCCTCTATGCTGAGTGACCTAAATGAGTATTACAAATGCTATCTAAACATAAAAAATGATCACAGCTAATTGTGGAGAGGGGTTAGAACACCCATATCTTGCCCACAGTGAAGCCAGTCCCTGCAGCCACGACTTCCATGGACAGTGGTGAGAAGGAGCAGCTGTGCTATGAAGGATGTGCATTTATTGCTCTTCCAGAAAAGCCTGAGCAGGGACTCCTGCCTGAGGCTGGGGTACATGGGAACAGAGACCTGTGTGATGGCTGTGCATGCAGGCTCAGGGGATTCTTACCTGCCTCATCAAGCTGTTCCCCCCGAGCCTCCCAGAGACAGTGGTGTCTTTGAGCCACGGGCCAGACCCTGTGTGTAATATGGCCCTGTGTGTGCAATTGCCAGGTGACTGAAGAAACTGAAGAAATATGGGAAGAACCAAGGAAGAAGGTGCAGCAGGGTGTGACAACAGCTGCCACTGGAGCCCTGCTGAACATACACACACTGCAGTGCACGCACTGCCCTCCAGAGCTCACAGACTGTGTGTCTCCCTTGTCCTGCCCATGGTTTTATAACTATTACAGATCAGTTTCTGTTGGCTTTTGTTGTTTGTTTTTTGGTTTGTTTGTTTTTTTGTTTTTGTTTTTGTTTTTTTAAGTTGAAGCCTCTCTTGTGAAAAAGATCACCTGGATCTGAAATGTGAGGCTTTGGCAGCTGAAGCAAAGAACTCAAGCTGGATCCTGGGGTCTGGGTGAATGAGCTTAAGAATCAGTGTCTTCAAATCAGATGCTTTACTGGCTCAGCCAAGTTTGATTCCCAGTGCTGATGGCGCTCTCAGCCATAGTTTCTGGGGTGACTGCAAACTGAGATGGTATTAAACTGCTTTTCCAGAGAGCTGTTATGTCTCTGGGCTGCCAGTTACCAGGAGTCTCTAATCAGCAGGGCCAGATGAACGCTGTGATATTGAATTCTGCAGTTTCCTAACGCTCAGTTGGATATCCAGTACCTGTTTGGTTTGATTATCTTCACACCTTTCTGAGCTTCACAGGCAGGTTTTTGTTCAGAAACAACATCTGAGTCATGGCCATTTTTGTGAAAAATCTCTTTTTAGATAATCCAGGTCAAGAGTGCACATGTAAGAGTTTGTTATTTTTTCCTTCATTATCCCTTTGTGTAAAAAAAGCCTCCTATCCAACAGAGGGGGAAAAAATGCTACAAGACTCAAGTGAACCTTGAGACACTGCAGAAAATGAATAGCAAACACCTGACTCATAGGGGCCTGTAAACTAATTAGAGTTCATCCAACTACTCAGGAAAGATTTAAAAATAAAAAACATGCTTGCACAATTCAGCATCAGATCACACGATTTCTGAGTCTTAAAAAGAGCTAAGTTTGCTCATCTGACTATTTTAAACAAGCAACCAGATCTGAACATATGGATTTTCTGGAAAGAATTTGTATTGTAGTTGAAAAGAAGATAGAGAAAATCAATCAGTCTGGAGAGCTATTAAAGAACTACTCCTTTCTGCTCCTTTGTTATGTGCAAGCCCACCTCAAAAACTATTCACCTGGAATCTAAATACTAAAAATCTCATTGCAAGTGCTCTCCAAGGTTGTAAGATGAAACTCTGAGGGTTTTTTTCAGAGTTCCTGAACACCCACAGCTCCCAGTGCTTTTTAAATTGAACTCAACACAGCCAACAGCCAAACATCTTTGGAAGCCTGGCTGTGCAGGGCACTGCCTTGGCAGGGCTTCAGCCCCGAATTGCACCTGGTCACACAGTGGAAGTGAGAGGACTGTGGTGCTACTCCAGTCTGGAGTGTAAGGTGAGCTGAATAATTAAAAAAAAACAAATAAAAAGCAATAAAAAAAGTAATCCTGCAGGTTTTGCTGTAGGAAACCCCTGACAGGAAGATCCCTTGGACTGTTCATTAGCACTAAAGATGTACAATATTAAGTCTTTCAGGGCTGGGTGCTGAAAAAGTACAACATGTTCTGCTTCCCCAACATCGTAATACTGTTTATAGTCATTCAGGATAGACACACTTAAAGGATGCAGCATGAAATCTCCCTCAACTGGTCTTTTGTCGTGTCTCTCCCCTTCCCTCACTGCTCCCAAGGAGCTGGAATCCAGAGGGAGTCCATCCCAGGCTTGATGCCTTCAGGTGCACATAAGCATCCTTCTTCCATACTATTTTGAGGATTTGGGATATCTAACCCTACCATAATACCCTCCAAGTATCCAATAAATGCAGCTCTCGTCCTTCCAGGACTTTGCACTGTCCCTGTGTCTCCACTGGAGAGTCCTAGAGGTGCTGAGTGAGGAACTGTCCCAGCTGAAAGGAGAGCAGGACAAGGCACATACGCTGTCATTCACTGTTGTCACTAAGAACTCACCCACCACTGGTTAAAGCTGGTGGCATCTAAGAGGTATAAGGCCAGCTACAATCTGTATTTGCAATTTGTTCACCAGCTTTCAGTAAGGGGTTTGTTGTTATTAGATTTTTATTTCCCACGTGGGAGATGGTAAAGAAAGAAAATGCTAGTCTTCATAGGCCAAATTAGTAACATGTAGGAGATGAAGCCCTTGGGCCACCTGCTTCAGCTTTACCAGATTTATCCAATGAAATATTAATGGACTAACCCTTCCCACAACCATCTTTTCCCTTCCCCGTGGTGGTAGGTAGATATTATCAGTCACACTTTTCTGATGGGCAATATGCCTATCTGTGCTGTTAAGTGACACAGTGGCAGTCGTGGAACACAGAGCTCAGTTTCTCACTCTTCCCCATGTATCGGTGTGGAGGATGAAGCCAACTGAGGGTGCACAAACACCCTGCACACCATTCTGTTAGAGGGTGATGCCTCAGAGTGATAGAATCAGGTTGGAGTTGCACAATATTTGCAGCTCTCTCAGAAGAACTAAGATACCTTGTCTTCTCTCAGCCACCCTGATATACATTAGTTGTCTGGCTAAGATCTGTTCCTGCACTTCTGGAAATCAGGTGAAATCCCACGTGCCATTGAAGAAGGCCTGTGAAAACCTCCCAGAGTAAGTCTGTCTTCACCCAGAGTGTGATCATGTGTCTGACCAGATTCCACGTAGCTTTAGGTCAGCTCATGAGAACAGAACGAGAGGTATCAGCCTGATCTGTGCATGGTGGCTTTCACCTCTAAAATGTGTAATCCCTCTCCTATCGAGAAGCTGAAACCATTACAGATTTGATTTATAGCTGATCCAGAGAGATAAAATTACTTATCATTCTCATCTATTATTACCTCTCTAAAACCTTGCATCTGCTACAAGACCTGTGATGCCATCATCTGATATGGGGGAGTGGCTCAAGCCTCATCTCCTTTTCTTGACTTTTCTCTGGCAGCTGCTTTATGCAAGTCCTGCCCCTGTGTTGTCTCCCTCCCTCATGACCTCAAGCTGCTTTACTATGTAATTCCTGTGTCTTTCTCACTCAGAGATTTGCCACTACTAACGTGCATCTTTTTTTCCCCTTCAGCTTTAGCCACATAGAGCATACACAGGACAGCCTAACGAGTTTAGACTATTAGGACTTCCACTGGAATGGTGCTTCCTTATACCCTGGGACAGCTGCACTACAAGCTAACAGGGTTTTAGACACACCTGGCTGACCTTCAGATGTTCCTGATGACCCCAAGGTGTAAAATCATCACTATGCTGTAGCCAACATTGTAAAGAGCATGGGGACCCAACATGCTTTAAAGAACACATTGGGCCATGGAGATCCTGCCTCTAGTTGGGGGGACAAAGGTTTTCCAGCTCCTGCTGAAGAGAAGCAACCATATTTTTGCTCTGGTGTTCTTAACAATAACAGATGGTGGCATACTTGAGAAGAGCATGATTCTGGTGCCTGAGGTGCTGCTGCTGATCCTGGCTGATGCTGTTTATACCAGAGGGGACAATGTTTTTGTCAGTGGTTAAAGGACCCTGGACAAAGAATGATGGAACTGAAAGTGGGGGTTACTATTTCATAACTGGTATTTTATTCAGGTGAGGCTCTAAGGGAAGGGAGGAGTCATGGGGTGCTGGCATGACTCATGGAAGGGCTCTAAGTGCAGACACAGCCTATGGATTCTGCTACTGCCCAAAAGCAGCTCAGATCCCACTCTGAACCTCCACAGCTCAGTTCCAGAAAGCTGTCACAAATCCCATGGTGAGCACAAACCAGACTGCTGAACTTCTCTCTGGCTACTGCTTGATATGAGTAATTGTGTAAAGGCCTTGGACATTTGACTGCAGCATGGAGAATACTTTGAGTTTTGCTCTCATTTCAGCAGGTGCAGCTTTGAAGTCCTTGAAAAATCAATGGACTTTTCCCTTCCCGGTCACCTCTCACTCAGTTTTGTTCTATCTGTCATTAGAAACAGCACAAAAACTAGGCAAGGAGAAGAGCTTAAAATAGGGCTCCTTTTGTAAATAAAATTATTTGATGAAATAACAACATAAGGAAGTGCAAATCTCAGCTGGGCTGGTCCCATGACATTACAAACCTTCAGCATAGCAAGTAGCATTCTTAAATGCATCAAAATCTTGCCTTTTAGGATTTAATGTGAGACATTACAAACTAATGAAGAGGAGAAATGTATGCAGTGTTGCTGTAAACCAAAGATACAGATGTAAAATAATTAAGAATAAGCTGTTCCATAAAAATGCATGTCAATAAACCCCAGTCTGATAAAGTGATTTATGAAGAATTTTCTAGAATTGCTAAAAAGAATGATTTCTCATTTGAGGCTCTGGAAGTCTTGAGTCACATTTTGTTTCTTTTAAAAAAATGTCTTAAAACACATGGCTTTACAGCTGCTGCTTGGAAAATATACACCTCCAAAGTCTGACTTTCATTTAAATACAAATGTACAAAATGTAAACTGAGACAATAGAGAAATTTACAAAACTTTTCTTTAAAAATAATAAAGACAAAATTCAGTTCTAGTATGATGCTATTTAAATACGTGCAAGTAGTCATGTTCATTGAATTTCTATTGCAATGTTCTAAATAGACAAATTTGATTCACACAGTCTTGAGTGCCACCTCCAAAAACAGACCTGAGTGGAAAATTCTTCTTAAAATGTGAGGCTCCACTGGAAGGAATGGATAGAAAATCTCCATTTTGGGAGATCCTGGGTTTTTTTCACTCAATGGTGGAGGCTCTCTCATCCACAGAAGCTCCAGAGATTTTAGTGGAAGGATGCAACATGGTGTTTCATAAAACAGAGCTGGAACTAGCTGCTTCCAGTGGAGTTTGAACTTACGTGATTTGAATTTATATGGTGATTTAAACTGGCCTTTGAATTTGGAGAACTCTTTGAATTGTTCTGATGCTGTGGAAAGAGGAAGACAACGACAATTAGATTTCCCAAACATGCCATTCTTCTTTTTCAGTCTAACATTGTTCATTTTATGGTGACAAGGTACTGACTGGACTGCAAGATTCCTTTGTTTGAAGATCTTTGGGTGTAAAATATTCTTCACTCTTTCTTACCTGTATTCCCTCTAGGTCAGCAGGACCGTGGCAGTTCTTGAGGAATGCAGCAAAGGAGACTCACTCAAACTCCAGGAGTCAAATCAATTCACTGCAAAATGTCAGCATCTGCCAAATCTGACTAACACAGAGGATACCTGACAGTGCTTAGGCATGGTTTTAACTCTTCACATCAGTCTAAGGATGTCATTGAGATTTGCAAGTGGTGCCACAGGGCCTCAGGAAAGCTGTACGTCATCTATTATCTGATCTGCTCTCTTCTTTAGTGTCTTGGTTTCCTGCCATGACTACCTCCCTCAAAATTTACTTTTTTTTTTTTTAAACACATAAATCAAGGATTTTCACAAGCAACTTCCTAAAGCCAAAGAATCACTTCAAAATGCATTTCAGAATACCACTGAAAAATAGGCTGGGTGAGAAGTTTTCACCTGCTGGAAACAAAACTCATGAACAACACTGGAGCTTTTGGTAGTGAAAAAAAAAAGAAATCACAAGAGGTAAATGGAAAACCTGGGATATGCAGTATTAGCCAGGAAATTACCAGGCAACTGTGATGGCCAGTCCTACCAAAAACACCACCAGAACATGGCTGTGACACTGGGCATCTGTGGGAGTTTCCTTGTCTTAGTCATAGAAGGTCTCACCTGTCGCTTGAATATTCTCTGTAGCAATCCTTTCTTGGGTGGCTCTGGGGGGTAGCTTTTGTTTAGGTCTGGTGAAATAGTACCATTTGGTCCAAATACATTCAGCTCCTTGAAGCACTCTGTTTCTATCATCTAGTGGAACACAATGAGAAAGGGAAAAAAAAAAGAAATGGCACATCTGCTTTAAACAAATTCCAGTAGGGCTAGGTTGTTGTTCAAAGTCAGCAATATGTTGGGAGAGTTGGGTTCCTGCTGGGGTCTACAGAAGGCAAACAGGATGTGTGAAGAAGAGAGGCTGAGTCTGCTTTGTGTGTTTGCACATCAGTCGTGTTAGACACTGCCCCACAAAACTTTCTGTTCTTTCCTTTAGCAGTGTGGAGAGTGATCAGTTATCAGCACAAAAACCCAGTTATCAGCACAAGTGGATCTGCTGGTTGATCCAGAGTTGGATTATGAAATCCACTGTTGGCTGTGTTTTGATATCAAACAGAAACAAAGCTCCAGATCTGGAAACCCCAGAGGGGTTCAAGGTCCAGCTACTACAGCTGGGACCCACTGCAGGTACAAGACCATGGGTGAGATCAGGATCACCAGTGGGGGAGCCTTCTATCAGGACTTCCAACCATCTCAGGAAAGTTCCTGAGATCTGTTGTTGGAACATCTCTATAGAAATCCAGGAGAAGGAAGTGCAGTAGGATCCTTGCCAATTTACACAAATATACAGAGCCAATAGATACAGTCACCTGAACCTGCCATCTGTGGTACATTACAAATCTTGAGAGAGGCCATTTGTAACTCATGAAAGCATTAGAGTCTGGCAAATTATCCAGTAGCTATATATTACTGGAAACATGCAGCTCCTCTTAAACCATCTGTGTTAGGGCTTTTCTTGGAGTAATTTTACTATGATACATCCTTACCTCATTTTGCCACGGAATAGACACGGATCCTGTGGAAAACTTGGAATAGAAATCATCATCTGTTTGGTCCAGGTTAACTCCTTTCACTGTGGAGAATTGCTCAATGTCTAACACATCCTTGCAGTACACTGCTCTGGGCTGTCTCAGCAGGAAGAAAAAGAAAAGCAACAAGAGAAAAAGTATTTCTGAGTCAGACCATGTGCTTTCATTCACAGGTTCAGTCAAGTGAGAATGTCTAACAACAAGTGTGTGTCTGCATCCTCCTTCTCTAGGCTTTCTCTGCCTGCATGTTTATCATCAAAGGCTGACTACACTTTAAGCATGTTAAGCTTCCTATTTCAAAGTCCTTAAAACATCAGACAAAGCAGGTTTTAGTCATCCATGTGCCGTCTGGTTAAGAGGTGAGAGGAAAGGAATGGAGAAAGCAAGAAAACAAAAAACTAATCTTTCAGTAGTCCTTTCTTTTGGAGGGGAAACAACAGAAAAACATTATGAGAGAGCTCAGAAAAGAGGCCTCCAATAGAAGTGTCCTCCTGCCTAGATAGCTGTGGAGTTTGCAGCTTAAAAGTTAAAGGAATGTATACTAATTGCTAAAGAAAACAGAAGAGGTCTGGCATTTTTCCATTGTTTTTATTAATAGCTCTGCTGCTGGAAGCTGTCCAGAAGCACCTCTATTAACTCTTTTAACTTGGCTGCATTTCTTCAAAGAAATAGTCAAATGGCTTTGCCTTTTTGAACTCCTTAATTTTCTGGGCTGACAGAGACAGAACTCTTTGCAGTGACGTGGGTTTTAGCTCATATTCCAGCAGCCAGCCACAGAGAGCAGAAACAGCCACCTCTGGCTACCTGACACAGTCAGCGTGGTCATCTGGGTGCCCAGAGAGCTTCCATCAGCAACACAGCCACCCTTTGATGTGCAGGAATAATTGAGAGGTGGCTTGTGGGGCCAGACTGACCTGCTGAACTGCAGCATGTGTTGGATCCTACTGTCTATACACAGCACTGTGACTGCACAGCCCAGGGGTCCAGCTGATCTAGATCTGAGCACTGTGACCAAACTGAGCTGGCTCCTGACACAAGTCCTGTGTGCTGAAGGCTGTATCTCTCTGCATTCCTCATGGCTGCAATCCACAAGGTTTTTGTGGAGACAGAGTACTCCAGAAGACCATGGAGAGACATGGGTTGGACTAGAACCTCTGCCATCGGCTGTATAGCTTTGGGTGATTCAGCTGACTTCAGTAAAGATGGATGAAGTGCCAAACAAATTAAATTAGGGGCAGCTCTTGAGTTCCCAATAAATAGCCATAAAAATTTATGTGCCTTTGCTTTAGTAAATATGTCTCTAAGAGGTGCCTTCTAGGCCTTTCATGCCACAGCTAAGCTTTTAGCATACTCTGGCAGATCCCAAATTTGAGCCCAGAATTTTCTAATTTTCTACAGCAGAGGGAAATAGTAGCTTGTCTCCTATTTCTTCCCACTAAAGCAGGTTGTAACACCATGGGCTAATTGGCAGGAATAACTAGGCCACATAGTAAAATGTAAAGCAAAACCAGAGCAGCTAAAGTAAACTTTTGTAGCATTCAAACCACTTTGGTTTGGTTGTTTGCAGCAACATAAATGAGAGCTGCCAAGATGTTACTTTCCTTAATATGTTAAAATGGCAGTGTTTACTTAGAACCATATGGGAACTTTAAGGATAGAAGGTCTAGCCAGAAAGAGAGCCCTGTAGGAGGAAAATAATCAGATAGCTCTGTGCACTGGGGTAGAAACTGATACCACAAAAGGGTGGAAAAAGTTTTGTTGTTGACAATGCAACAGAGACTTTCAGTATATGTCAGTCTGGTGTGTAAACCTGAGTAAGGACGCAGTGTTGGGTTCCTTGCCCCACGAACACCAAAAAGTTCAAAATGCTCTCTGAGGTCCAAGTCACCTTCTGTGCCTGAGGTGACACTCAGTTGAATCTTGTTCAGACTCTCTGTAATTATTGTTTTCATGATGATCCAGTTCATTCCCCAGAGCTCTGGCCTTTGTCATTCTGGTTTCACCTCAGTGTGTATATCTATAAATCTGTATGCATACATGTGGCTTTCACTGCTGATTGTTCCAAGCACCACCTGGTCCTGAGCACACGTATTCTCACACTACTACCATGGATAAGGGAACACAGAGGTTCCCAGTGCTTCCAGTGTCACACAGGAAGGTTGTGGTAAAATGAGTGGGAATGAATCCGGCCCCAGGTCACCATCCCACATGGAGGCTCACCCATCCTGCACACACATGTCTACAGAGCTCTCCCTCATCTTCCTCACAACCTCCCCACTCCAGCCCTACCACTTATCACACCTTCCTAGTGTAGCTACCCATGCAGAGTGATGACAGCCCAAAGAAAGAGAAGTTATTTTAGAAATAAAGAGGCCACCGTGGGTTCCTCCTATTGTACTCACATCAGGGACAAAGGGAGGATCCAGCATTCCTGCTTCTAATCGCTTGAAATTCATGCTCTTGAAAAAGGGGTGCCTCTTCACTTCTGCAGCCCCTTCCCCTTGACATCCCAGCCGCTGCTTCACGTCTTTAGCGAGGAGCTGAAACACACCGAGAGGAATGGTGAGGATGTCAGAAAAGCAAGAGCTCCACAAAGATATTTTTGTCTCCAGTTGTTTTTGAATGTGCCCAGAGGGAAGAACAGAGGGGAGGTGGAATTGCTGCTACTTAAAGGCTGAACTTAAATAGATTAGGACTGCACTGTTCTACATGCTGCTGAAACCCTTTGAAAACCACCTGCTGTAAAGTATTTACAGTCAAAATAGACAGTGGCTTCTGCTTACTCTCAGTGAACACTTTCAAGAAGAGGTCTGACATTCCCTAATAACTTATACAGATGCACATTCATAAGTCCCATATGCTTTATCTCAGTTTTGGGTTTGGGTTTTTTTCCCCCTTACTCTTGTAAGAATAATTTTCCTGTGTTGCTTAGAGGAACAGGTGCTTAAGGAAAACCAAAAACACCAAATTTCCCTCAATTTCACTATATTCCAGTGCATCACAGGACACATTGAACCAACCCTTTGTACTCATGGGCTTATCCCTGCTGAACTCGAGGGGAGTTTCATCCATGGAGCCAGTTCCCAGTAATTATCCTCAGTTCAGCCTTGTTTGTTTTCAGAGAAGGGTAACACACCACCTCTACCTGCTACAGCAAATCCTGCCCATTTCCTGGCCATCCACAATGCAGCAATGGACATGAACTGAACTCAGCATTTTTGGTCTATCAGATAAATAAGTCCACGAACAGAAACAAAGGGCTTGTCGGTCCTGGAAGACCTTTTATGGATGGACTAAAAGATCTGCAAAGAAACAGAACAATTCTGGCACAGACTTGGTGGATGAGAAGACAACGTGTAGCCAAATCTTTACAAAAATGCCTCTACTTTTAAAGCATATTGCATAGAATCAAGTAGGCTAAATCAATGTCTTAAGAGATCACAACTAAGCAGCTGAAGAGAGACAGATGGTTCAAAAACACCATCACCTGGGACAGGGACCTGTTTGAATGTGCCACTAACTTAAGGCAATCTGCTGAAAAGTGAAAGTTCACTTCCATTCATCTTCAGGGAAGCCTGCACTACGTTCAGATAAAGAAGGGAAAATATAAATCCAAACTCACTGTTTTCTGCCCACTCAAGGGATGTGCAGTTCGTGCCTTAGCACAGCAGCAAACTAAACATGCACTGCAAACAGACAAGGCTGGCTTTGCTGGAGAATCCACTCCATGGAAACTGCTGCATACTGACACTGCAACACCCCGAGGGCTCCAGGGAGACACTAAAGGACCTAAAGGGGTTGCAAGAGAGCTGGAGAGCTCCCTTGCACAAGGGCATGTCATCACCTCGACAAGGGGTCATGATTTTAAACTGAAGGAGGGCAGGATTAGGTTAGATATCAGACAGAAATCCTTCCTTGTGAGAGGGGTGAGTTCCGGGCACAGGTTTCCAGAGAAGCTGTGGCTGCCCCATGCCTGGAAGTGTCCAAGGCCAGGTTGGATGGAGTTGGGAGCAACCTGGGCTGGTGGAAGGTGTCCCTGCCCATGGCAGGGGGGTGGAACGGGACGGTCTTTGAGGTCCCTTCAACTCGAAGCTTTCCGTGACTCCGTCCGTAACCCGACACCGCTATGGGGATGCTGCCGGTCGTGCCGGTGCCGCCGGGAGGCAGCAGAGGAAAGGGCAGCACAGCCGGGCCGGGTACCGGGAGCGGGACCGGAGCATCTCCGCGGGAAGGGCAGCATCTCTGCAGGACCGGAGCATCTCTGCGGGAAGGGCAGCATCTCCGCAGGAGCGGCAGCATCTCCGCAGGAGGAACAGCATCTCTGCAGGAGCGACAGCATCTCTGCAGGAGGGGCAGTATCTCACCAATTGCACCGAGACCATGAGCAGAGCCGAGCGCGCTGCTCTCCCATGGGGTGGGTATTCTGAGCCCAGGAAGGCACCACCCACCTGGGTGAGCCCCCAGGACCGTCCCAGCTGCAGGTGACAGGAGGCAAAGAGCCCTGGGAGGGCTGGAGAGGGGATGCTGGATCGGGAGCCCACCCGGAGATGCTGCCTGTGGGCTCAGCTCAGGGTTTGTGTGCCCCAGCACCTTCTGCCTGGGGTGCTGCCTCGGCCACATCACCTCAGACAGCAGGAACTTTGAAATTACTGTTTGTTGCTAATGCCATGTAATCTTTCCTCTGGTGCCTGGTTAGAGCTGGGGTTTCTTGTCCTTATCATGAGTTTACACGGTCTTTAGGTTTCTCTGAACAGTCTGCTACCCCTGGGCATTGATGGTTTTCTTATCTGACTTCCAACAGCTGTCTCAGTTCTGCAATTTTTTTTGCTGGGGGCTTCATATCCAGCCTGAGATGGCAAATGGCTCTGGCAATCTGTGTGCCCCAGGTATGCAGGGACCACCCTCCAGACAGTCCTGAGAAGCAGCCAGAAGTGGTGGAGAAGGGGGTTGTGGATGTAAGAGTCTTCTGCTCAGGTCTTTCTGCCTCAGCAGTAGCTGGAGGAGACTGTATGGACTGAGGAACAAGGGAAAGCTAAGGGTGTTGGCCACAACAGCAACTTTCAGCTTCCAGATAGCAACACCCCTTTCTTCCCCACACTTTGCCTCTGATGCTGTCTAGGTGGTGACATCTGGTCTGACTGACACAACAACTGGCTGTTCCATAGATGAAAAAAAGACTTGAGGAAACATCTCTGTGACAGACTCCTGGAAATGATACCTTGAAGCTTTCAGGAACAGTGCAGCTGAGGAGCAAATGATGGTAGAAAGGGGTAGATTTGGAATTGCCTGTAGGTGATAAAGGAGATCTCTGCAGTTTCTGCTCTCAAGTCAGCTGTGAAGGGATGAAAGGGGGTTACATCCTGCCTGTGCAGTCTGAACTCTGGATTAAGTGGGAAGACCAAACTAATGTGTGTATTTACCCTTGTCAGGCTGTAAGTTGTTTGGAGAGTTTGGTCAGAGGAAAGGATAGCTGAGGATAGAAAAAGGCTGCCTGGGGATTCCTGGGCTACTGAGTATTCAGTAACTTCAGATGCAAGAAGGAAGTCTCTGGAGCATGAATGCACTTGGTTGTGGGTGACTGGCCACTGCAAGCTCAAGGACACAAAAGGGACCAGGTCACTGGGAATAGGCTGGGACTGAAAGACCACAGAAAGGAGAGGGTTGCCCTGCAAAACTGCTGCAGGAGAGCAGCTGCCTGCTTCTTGAGGAGAGTCCCAATGGAGAAAAATATAAGAAATTAATGGAATTTGGTAAGCTGTAGATGTAGCCAGCTCTATACATGGCAACAGGTGAAACCAGACAATTTTTCTGGCTTCTGTTGTGGATATCAAGAGATAGCATGGACTAGAATATTTTCCAGAAGGGAAAAACCTTCCTTTCTCCAAGGAATAGTGAGTCTTTTACTATTTCCTGCAGTCTCAGAAGCTTTCTGCAATAGTAAACCCACACAAGAGCCTGAAAGATGCATCCCATTTGGGAATCTGACCTAGAAAAGAAAATGGAGATAATGACTGTATGTTTTGAGTCATCTCTTTATTTTTGTTTAAGTCAGCTTCAAAGGGTTTATTTAATATGAATAGAGAGCAAAACAAAAGCAACTACTTCAGGCTGATGACAAGCCCTCCTGGGACAGCAGTGCAAGTGACCCCATCAAACAAACGTAATTCCACAGCCAAAGCCTGCAGATACTTCAGAGAGTTTCAAATCTGAAGATGTCTCAGGCCACCCAATCATGCATGAAGTTGATGCCAAGCAGCAGAGCTTTATGTTCTGGTAACAAGGTCTCCAAATGACACTGGACATTTAAGTTTTAGTCTACAGAATTATGGGCAAAGCATGACTAGAACAGGACTTTCAAAGAGAGTCTTGAGTAGCAGCAGTGAAGTTAGATCAAGATCTTGATATAAAGAGCTTTTTGATACTTTCATGTCACTCATTTGATCCCCCCTGGGATTCAAATTCTGCGATGTCTGAGACTTTTTCCATGACTTTGTTTTGCTTCCTTTACAAAAAGAAACAACTGTTGTGAGGCTTGCTAAAAAAAGCCAAGAGCCCCCAAAGCGCTGCTTTATCTTCATGTGATCAGTCAGTTCATATCCAGATCATACCATGTAAGAAATAATTCCAAGTCCTAAGATGTTCGTCCTAAAATTATAGGAGTAAGGGAAACAAAAAATTGCTGCTCATGAAAAGACACAAGGGGAATGGTAAAACCATTTCCATTGACCCAGCTGATCAAATAGTTTAAGGAATCACCTGAATTTCAACCCTGACACAGAGGTAAGCATCTAATTTTCAGCAATTTTTAGAGACTAAAGAAGAAATACTATGGTCACCTCTCAGTTGCTAAATGAGAGAAGAGATTGGTGTGGGAACTGAAGGTGTCAGAATGACATGAGTGGCTACATATTGCCCTGCTTATGCTTATGAAATCACAGCCCAGCCTGGCCAGCTGAAGATTCAAAACCCTCTCAGGCATGGGTAACACTTAAGCTTACTGCAAAGGCTTACTAGAGAAGATTTATTATCATTATTGTTGTTGTTGTTGTTATCAATAGCAATGATAATCATTTGAAGAGCACCCTGATGTGTAGGAGGTTCCTCTGCAGACAGATGAAACAGCAGTTATCCTCGGGCAGCACTGATAAACTTTAAGGTGTCATAATGTGTGAACAAGTCGGTTTCCAGGGATGAAAGCAGGTAGGAGTTAGCTGTATGATGACATTCCCTGGTGGTGAGGGAGAGAAAAAACTGCTTTTAGGGAAAAAAGAACCCATTCTCTTTTAGTTGGTTGGGGAGGCACCTTGGGAAGGGAATGGAGATCAGAATCGTGGAACAAATGAAGCTGGAAGGAACGTCTGGAGATTGTCTAGTCCAATCCTTCTGCTCAGAGCAGAGTCACCTACAACAGATTGTTCCAGTTCATGTCCAGTTGGGCTTTGGATAACTCCACGTGTGGAGACTCTGGCCAACCTGTTCCAGTATTTGACTACCCTCATCATGGAAAAATGTTTCCCAATGTTCCAAGGGACCCTCCTGTGTTTCAGTTTGTGCCTGTGGTCTCCTGTCCTTTTACTGGGCACTAAACCAAGAGTTTGGCTCTGTCTTCTTTACACCCTCCAACCAGAGATCCCTTTTGTGGAGCGAAGTGGGAGCTGCAGGAATAAAAGGCATGAGGGAAAACAATCTGCGGGAAATGTAGAGAAGCAGGACACAGTGACAGAAGAACAGAGAAAGATGGGCCCATCCAATATTGTTGACTTGAACGCACTTCAAGTCACATCTCTGGATGCATGACTGCACTTGTCAGGGAAAACACGCATGTACATCAATGAAATACAAGCCATAACAACAACAAACAGGGAGCATTTCCTAGAAAGACTGGATTTCTTTTCACAGAAAAAAAACACACCATGAATCAGTTATGTTATATGGGAACTATGGGTTGGGGAGCTTCCCAGAAAGCCAGCTGCCCCTGTTCCTAATTATTTATTATTCATCTGTGATTCAGTCCAAAATGAGGTCTCATTTATGGGAAATCACAAAATGAAACATGGAAGTATGGGATGGATGATGATTAATGGGAGCTATGATATGTGCCTGCAAAAATGCAAAAGGGCACAAACATCCTGGAGGGGAAGGCTGACATGGGGTGACACTAGAGGGCTTTCTTATGAGTAAATGAATAAAGACAATGTATTTCCTGATGGCGACGCTGTTAGCTTTGAAGAGAAGGTTTGGAGACATGGTGGGAAATGTTGTTCCTGACTCCTGCCCTGAAGAGTCCGCTATGGGAAAGCCTTTTGTGTCAGATCTTTGCGAAGGCTCAAGTTAGATTTATGTTCTGCAACTTTATGCTTCATTGTGCAGATATGATGGGTAATTAATTATTACTTTTTGGTTTCCTTGTTAAGATGCTGATACAAACCAACAAAGTTCTGGTTTTCAACATAAAGAGCAAAAAGAATTTGAGAAAATATATTTGAATGATGGATTTTTAAAAGTATCGTTTGATAAAATAAAATGAAATTACTTTTGGATGGAAAAGCCACAGATGCCATCACACCCAGCACCAGAACTAAAGCACTTCCTGCCTTAAGGCATTAGTGCTCAAAAAGGAAAGGGTTATCTTTGGATCCATTAATACTTTGCAGAAACCACCTAAATAAACATGCCACATGATTGGACAGTGGAGCAGTAATGATCAAGTCTTCAGGAAGATTTATATATAGTTTGTGCTTCCCTGAGGCAAGGGAATGAACTAGATGACCTCCTGAAGTCCCGACTCCCTGAAACCATCGTCTCTATGGCTTGAAGATGAAAATGACCACTACAGACAGTCTGCTCCCCTGGGAGTGGTAGGTCATCTACAGCACTAGCCCATCAATGCTACATTTAATTCTTCTCAACTTTAAGTTCTCCTGGGCTTGGTTATTTTCAAAGTATACTTTCATTCTGTCATGCAGGAGACATAAGGAATAACAAGAAGGGCTTCTACAGGTATGTCAGCTAGAAGAGGGTGTTTGGACTAGATGGTCTTTAAAGGTCCCTTCCAACCCAAACTATTCAGATTCTATGCCTCATGCCTGCAACTAACTACGGAATAAGCAACAAGATATAATTTTTGCCTCACTACATTTCCATTCCATCCTCTAACAGGAGCATATGCACAAACTCTCCACTCCAGCAGAGTCTGCTCCTTACCTGGTGGTAGTTAAGGTGCTGCCTGAGAAGAGAAGGCTTTTTGAGCACATGAGACAGTCTGTAAGAGTCAGTGGTTGTTCTAAATCTTCCCAGGCCGACTTCACTAGGGGCTCTGAATCTCCAATTAAGGGCAGTGAATGGCCCGGAGTATCTATCAAGAGTGATGTCAGTTAATTGCTACCGAGGGATTCAGCAGTGAGTTGGTGCACTGTGAGTTAATAACTTCCAGGCATGATACTTGGCAATGCCACCATTATTATTTTGCAAGAAGACTTCAGTGTCTCTTCATGAAGCCAGCCAACCTGAGTGTTGTCGATCTGCTGTTTGCTTGCCTGTTGCACAAGACATCGGTGAAACTCTCACTACCTATTTCTTGACCTTTCTGTCCCTTCATTCTCCCTCTACCAGCATACACAGATATGTCATTGTCTCCAAAGGAGACTTTGCTTGTTAGCAAACAACATCAAGAGAAAGGCCACATCCCTCTCCAAGTTACAATTCAGCCTTCTAAAGATGGATGTCAACGAGACATTGATGAATTCAGACACAGCTTTGAGATTTCTCAGAGGGTTTGAGGATTTCCATTGTCAGACATGGCTATTGTGCTACAAAAATGACTCCCAGCTGAAAGAGTGAGAAAACATTTTGAAGAACAGCTCAATAGTATTAAGAAAAGCTGGATACCCTGGCACCCCGGGGGCAAAGCTGCTAACAAAGTTAGTGAGATGGGCTGGGACAACATTTGAGTGTCACAATAATTTCATTGCATAATCCTTGTCCTGCTTACCCCCAGCTCTCACCAAAGACAATGGAAGCGTGGGGTTTTCAGTTCCTTGCAGGAGACAACCAGAGTCTTGCATCACCAAGTCCTTTTTATTTTTTCTACAAGGTTATAAAAGACAGAAGTGCATTCTTGACTGCAAACTAACATTCAAAGTCTCAGGAGAACAGATACCGCTCCCTTGGCCATAAACCTTTGGGAAGGGCTCAAGATGACCGTGATGACTCTCATGGAGAAGCAAGCCCAAATAAACACAATCACAATGAATAGAGAATGCAGTCACTCCATCAACAGATGAGCTTGGTTAGTCCCTGTTCCTGCAGCCCCTCCACTGCACTGTGTTACTGCTCAGACCATTAATGAAGCTGCCACACTGGTCCTTCCAGCCCCTTACCATTTTACAGATGGACTTGGCCTCCTCAGAAAACTTATGGGAGTACACCTCTTCTGTCTCCAGCACTCTTCTGTCCACCTCTTCCCTCTTCACCTTCTCTTTCCTTCCTCGAAACGGTGATTGCCCAGCAATCATTTCATAAATGAGACAGCCTAGCCCCCAGTAGTCAGGGCTGAGTGTGTATCTCTGGTTGTTCAACACTTCTGGAGCTGTGGAGGAGAGGGATATGTCTTGTGGAGACGCTTGACATTTACACACTCAAAACACTTACTTGTCTAGAAGTTTCATTTTGGTGGCTGAATACACATGCAGAGAGAATGGTGGGCAAAATATAAAAATACCTCCTGAATTCTGTTGATTGCATTACAGAGAATGCAGCATGCCACATGCCATGTTGTTTCCTCTACATGCTACATGCCTTGTGCATGCTGTCTTCAGACTTCTCTGCCAACTCAGTCCAATTAAAAAACCCCAAAAACAAACCAGAAAGAAGTTGAAGCTAAATATTAAGCAGAGACCTAGTCTTAAGAGCCCCTCCAGACTTCTCCATTTAGGGAAGAAATGAAATGCAAACACTCATCCTGTAAACGGCCGTGACATTTCTTCAAAAGCAAATTCTTGTCTTTTTGGTTAATTTATAACTTATTTTTTTCTCCCCCTTTAAAGAGAACAATCCATTTATTTTGTGTTGCAACCACACAATGCTTTGGGCGTATAGTCACTGTCTTGCAGGCACCCTCACTTCCATGCATGGGTACAAACATACATATGCACGTGCTCACAAGCACAGAGCCTCAGTGTGCACGCAAACTTACACTGGGATAACAAAATTTAGACATGACAACTGATTTGCTTGCTTTCATTAAAGTCTCCATATGGTGTAACAGTGGCTCACATCAGCTAGTTTCTATTTAGTCAAATAAGCATAAGCAATTTTTACTCCAAGAAATATGCCCACCCAGAGAATGCATGAAAATAATTACATTGAATTTTGAAAACAGATCTGGTTAAATCAGTGAGTGTGGTTTTCTTTTTACCAATGTACAAATCTCTACCCCTCTTTTGTGCAGCCTCCCCTGTGCATAGGGGAAGACTCAAGATGGCTCTGGTCAAGATGACCATATTGTGGACTTACCCATTTTATGATAAACTATCATTCTATCATTAACTATTATATAAAGTAGCAACTAGAGAGAAACCTTTCTTTTAGCACATAACCCTCCTAAAATAAATCTACACTAAAATCACTAAAACCTCTGTTGTTGTCTCCCTTTTTAATTTTCTTTTCTGATTTAAGTTTATAGACCAGCCTCACTGAGAGCTCTGGTCCATCCTTCTGATTTCCACTACCATGGTTTCTCTGTGCGTTGCTGCAAGGAACTGGACCCAGATTAATGTGAATATTTTTTATTCTCCTTCTTAAGTTTACATGGCAGAAATATCTCTAAAACTCAAGTAATCTCAGCAAATTATATAAAAGATAAACTCTGGAAGACTTACCCATATACCCTACTGTCCCTACTCTTCCACGGATTGATTCACCCTCAGGGATTTTAACAGCTAGACCCAAATCAGATATTCTAATATGACCTGGAAGGAAAAGAGAAACAAAACAACACAAAGCAGATATAATAACATGACCCAAATTAGTCCAAAAGCCATGACTTGTGGTCATTGCTACAATACTCTTGCAATTTACTGCTCAGACATTTTAAGAAAAAGAGTGTTCTGAATCACTGAGTTGGAGCAGTTTCATTGATAAGGAAAAGAGGAATTGTTAAGGGCACTACAATGCAATGAAATTAATGTTAACAGTGAGGCTACGGATGGGAGTGGATTATGATAGATATTTTAAAACCAACGAAAAAAGGCAATGAGAAGCATGCTGTGGGGAAAGTATCTTGAACTGATCATGGAGGATGGATGGGCTGACACAATTCTGTAACTCTCTGATGGCTGGAGGGGCTACATCTGGTCTGTAAGTCAGCAGGAGATTTGATTATCACTGCCTTCAGCAGCAAATGGGTACCTGGGTTTGCACAAAACGAGGCTTGGCTCAGCAAAGGATGAAATTACTTTTGAAAAGCAAGTGGGAAGCCCAGATTTAGAAATCAGAACCTCCTTTGTATTGCATCAGCCTTGCAACAAGAAGGATGGAAAAACAATGAAAAAAGGCAGACAGCCCCAGCAAAGCCGTGCTCTCGAGAACAGACCCTGCTGAGCGGCACGGCTGCTCCGTTCCATCTGTGCACTGAGCTCCAGCAGCTCACCCACCCCAAGACAGGAATATTAGTGTATGCTGAGCCTCTTAATCACTTCAGAGCATTATTTGTCTTTGTGCAATATATATCCTTAAACTAACTTAATCTACTTTACTGTGAAAGCATCTCTGTAAACCTTTGAGACTTACCATAATCATCTAGCAGGATATTTTCTGGCTTCAGATCTCTGAAAATGAAAGATAGCAGTTACTGGTATGAAGCTGGTTTTGATAACATAACCATACAACTGTGTGAGTGCATTTATTACTAGTAATAAACCAATTGAGTGTCAGCTCAGACAGCAAGGAACTCCTGAAACCAATACAACCTTTTACAACTCACTTCACAGATAGACTGAAACCATATGTCTTTTTCTAAACTGGAGTTACAATTTTTCACTAAGCCAAGCTTTTAGTTCCTAATCCACTCCATAATGCACTCATCCATCTAGTGCTGTAAGCCCTGTAAACCAAACCCTATAGCCCTGTGGGTTGTTAAATCTCTGTAACATTTTCTGTTATAAAATCTTTCGTTGAAAAGAAAAATACTTTAAATTTTAAAATACTTTATTTGCATATGAAAATGGAAAGAGCGATCCGTTGGGCTCAAATTTTCCATGCCTGGCATCTGGCTCAGGCGAAATATGTGAATGTGTGTCCATGTACTTGCACACGTGTAATAATTTCATCACATTTGGAAAATGAGGGGCAGAGGGGGGAATGATGTGCCCAGATTAAGATTCTTTTTACAAACATTTGTGAAACTCTAGTGCCTTCGTGGCTTGGAGTAATGCCACAAAAATTGGCGAGGTGGTCACTCTGATGTCAAAGATGTGCCTTTTAATGCTCCTGTGAAAAAAAAAAAATAAAATCCCAAATCTGGCCAAGTTATAAACTTCTGAAATAAATCATCTCAGTTTTCATATATTTAGCAGAGCTTTGGCAGATCATTCTTCTGTAAGGTTTGTCTGCACAAAACCCACTCCAGCTGCTCCTTCTAGATGCTGCCCAGGCCAGCCACGCTCAAGTCCCTTTGCTTGACCACGGCTGTTTTCCAAACCTGTGTGGCTGAGACCAACTTTGCAGCCACTGCTGCCGCTCTTGGGCTGCTGCTGAGGTGGGAGCCGGGTGGGCTCCTTCCCACTGTGCTTGTGCAGGAGTTAAACCAGCCTGGGAGATGGGACCAGAGGTGTCAGAGGGAAGGGAGATGGGCAGGGAGTGTCCCAGAAGGGCTGTGCCACAGGAATGGGCTGCACTGGCTCAGGAGCACCAAGAAGGCACCAGCATGGCTGGGTGAGGCAGGGAAAACCGTATTGCTGCAACTCACCACATCGTGCCCTGGCTTTTCTCTAAACACAGTGCTTAGCCTGGTGCAAATCCAAGCAGTGCTTGGCCTCTTCTCTTTGTAAGGCCTCCTTGCATTTGTGAACCAGCTTGATCCTGTTAGCTTCCCAGCAAGAGGCATTTCTTTGCAAAGAGCCAAGAGAGGGGGTGTACAAGAGAAGCCCTTGCACCAGGGAAACAGGACATTGCACAGAGCCTGTGCCTCAAGCTCTGGTGTCATGAATTTCCCTGTGAATGGAGAGGGGTATTTTACAGTTCTGACAATGCCCAGACTAAAATTTCAAAACTTGGCTTGTTTTTATTTAATACTTTAAGCAAGAAGAGAGCGCTGTAAATAGTCTCCTTTTCTTGCTTGCTTCAGACCCTCTTGACCTCTCAAGATGAAACTCACTGGGTGCCCAGTGGTACCAAGCCTACTTCTCAAATAAACAATACTGAAATATGTGAAGGGCAGCTGAATGCTGAGGAGAAGCTGTGATTTGGTTTAACATACTACTGTGGGCTTTGCCTGCCTACCAGCAGAACGTTTCCAGTGCTGGAGCAACATGGTCAAGGGCATCTCCTATTTATTTTTAAAAATTTATTCCAAATCCTGTAAGAACTATTTAGTTGAAGAACTCAGCCTTCATCAGTTACTTAATCTTCTGCTCCAGCAGTGACTAGTCCCACTTAAAGCTGTAACTGGGGCCCAATTACACAAATCCCGTGTGCAAGTTGTCTTTGAATGAGAAAGTGAGAGACTCCACGAGAACTCTTGAGAACAGCAGTCTGGTCCCTACAGTTCTCTGCAATTTAGGGCAATTACAGCAAGCTTTCCTAACCTCCTTCGACATCAAATGTCATTCCTGTTTTCAGATTTCTGGTTCCCTGGGATCAAGGTTCCTTTGTATGGCCAGCACTTCCACCTGTTCAAGATAGAAATACCTAGGAGAAATAAAAGTCCCTGGTGGACATGATGACATGTAGGGCCACTTCCCAATGGTACAGCTTCCCAAACATACTGAAACACAAAGTGCTGGCACGGTGCCTATGCTCTGAATGCAATGGTACATTGTTTGGCTGTATGGGAAACCCTAAAGAACTTAATTAATCACACTGGACAAGGCTTTACCATAAATTTGTGCAATGCCTAGGACAATGTGATCTTGATGCTGACTGGAGCTTCCAGGTATGGTTATAGTATATATAAAAATAATTTACATATGTATATAAACCCCATAATTTTTTAAATATATCTATCTATAAATAATTCAAGGAGAACCAGCAGCTTTTTATGTTTGCTTTCCACGAAAAATCGACCTGCTGACCTTTACTAACATGATGCAGTTGAGAAATGTAACACAAGTGCCATGTTTGACGAGGGAATTCTGAATGAGATAAATCTGACTCTGAGCCTGGTTGTTCTCTCGGGTCACGACTGCAGCGTGCGTCACCACGGCCCATGAGATGGGCATGTGTTTTCCAAGGCTGTGATTTACTCACGAGCATTTTGTTTATAGAAAATGAAATTAAGTCTGAGGAATAAGTGCTTTGTGATGAATTATTCGCCTTGAGAAAGCGGTAGCATTTAGCTGCTATATTTTATTGACCTATATAGCACTTCTCATGGGGCCCAAAACACGCTGCGGTGTTACAAATTAGGGGTCTCTGCAGATGCTCCTAAAATACTGCGAGCAAATGTCACCTACAAGGATATAGTATCATTCATCACCAAAATGAATGTGCCATCTGAGGTGTAAACTAGCAGCTCTTTTAAGAGTAATATGAAAACTACGGCTTAAAGAAGTAGGATGCCATTTGTCTCAGAGCCATGTACTGTTTTAGGTGGCCAGATCTGATTTATTCTATTAGAAAATGGCACTGGTATGGCATTTTATCAGCCATGTTATGAATGTACCAGTCATTTTATTCAATAACATATGCTTGTGATCTACTACTTTTTAAAGAAACACCATATTACCTCCTAAATATTTTTAAAAATGTGATAGGATGTTCTTCAAAGAAAAGGGAAGTCAGACATTTCACTCAGGATTGGATTTTTCAATTGACATTACACACTTAGTTCCATTTTGTTCCTTGGGAAAAAAAAAAAAATCTCCTTCTTGGGCCAGGACCAACTAAATCAGCATGTTATCTGTCTGCCCTCCATATGGCAGCTAGCAAGAGCTGAGGCACAGCGAGGCAACCAAGTGGCAGTGTGCTAGAGATCTCCTGCAAGGAACAACAATATTATAATTTCTATCCATACAAGCATATGCATCATGCATATTCCACACGGGCACATCAAGTGATTTAAAGTGTGGCGTGGTTTTTAAAAATAACATATTATTGTCTATTAATCATTGTCCTTGGAAGTTCTTTCATCAATCTTTCAGGCCCTCTTCTGCTGTGAATGCCAGCAATAATGATTTCACAAGCTGGGATGATGAAGACAAACATTAACTGTTGTTTACAACTACACTGGTTGCTGATTAAAAAAAAAATAAATCCTCCTGGAGTCACAAGAACCCTGTCTGCAATCAGCCTGCTCATCCAGCAAGTAAGCCCTATGGTGCCCTGGAAAAGTGCTTGTCCAGAGCTGCAAGCCAAAGTGGAAGCTGAGAAGCTGAAATGTGTCCTCCTCGGGGCTGGCTGCCCGTGCCGGCGCCGGGCAGAGCTGTGCCCGCTGGATGCCCCCACGGCGGGCGGGATGCTGCCAGCAGGAGCCTCCTTCCATGGCTGGCACGCCGTGGCCACCACCATCCAATCTAGCTAATCACACCAGTTCGTGTCCCAGAGCGTGAATCCACGCCCTGTGCCTCAGACACCCTCTTGGGGAAAATCCAGGAAGGAGGGTTTTTCCACAGCTGACGCGCTCCAGCCCCTCATGCAATATAATCTAAGTAATTAAAGTAGAGGCTTGGGTAGAATGATCTCCATCTCATGCCAACTAGGAACTAGATTCCTTAATGAAATCCATTTAAAGGAACTTTCATCATTTTCTTATGTCACCCAGTGCACGCTGAGGTAGGGTTTGGGGAGCTTTGTGTGAGTTCTGTATAATTTAGACAGGATGTATTTAGTGGAGGAACTACTTCCTTCCATGATTACTGAATCATACTGTACTTATACAGGGCTCTGTGAAATTTCAACCAAAGCTCTCAGGCACCAAAGCTGTACAGCACCACAACGAGTAGAGAGGATGCAGACAATATTTTCCTACCCAGAAAAGACATCTTAACAACTCTAGACAGTGCTTACCTGTACACAGTATTTTCTCTGTGTAGGTCTTCCAAGCCACAAAGAATCTCTGCTGCATAAAACAGAGCTCTTTCCTCCTCAAAGCCTGGGTTTCCCATGTTGTAGATATGAAACTTCAGGTCACCTCCATTCATTATGGTCAGAACTAAACACAGTGCGTCCTTTGTTTCGTAGGCATAGGCTAAATTGACCTAGAAAAACATTTGTAGCATAATTGTGCCAGTTCAGTTAGCTGCTAAGAAGGAGTCACTAGCTTTTCATTCCAGATTTTTTTCTAGAGAAGGAAAAAATACATGGGCTGAATTTGATATGGGCCTTGTTACAATGGCAAACACACAATTTAAAAGTACTGAAAAATCAGATGGTGGGATTTTGTAGATTAATTTGTTGAATCCAGCCTATTTATCACCAGAAACCCTCAAAGCTCAGACAGCTTCAAAGGCTGGACAAACATACTAATTCCAGGCATATTTTTCCATGTAAGAGAAATCTCACTAATCAAGGGAAACTACATCTCCTGCTGCCCTGTTTTGCATCTCCACAGGTTCCCTGGAAGGCCCAGATAGACCAGTCCTGGGGGATCAAATGGGCCATCACTGAGATATGAAGGTCAGTGTTATTCCTGTGAGGCTCTGGTGAGCACCCCAGGAAAAATCAGACAAGCCAAAAGCTAACCATTACTTTTAAATATGTGCCGTTGTCTTGGTTCCTGCCAAAGGTGAGTAAAAATCCTGCACCTGTTTTATACAGCGTTTCCTGAAATAAGTATAAAGAACACGAATGATGCTGAGATGACACCTTTCTTTTTCTTTCTCTCTTTTTTATTTTTTATTCCTTTTAACTAAGGTAAGTTTTAAAAGAGGCACAAGAGCTGGTGTAGGAAAGCCCTACATCAGGCAGACCAGCTCCACTTCACTGCTTAGATGCTTCTACAAACCAATTTCTTCTGATCTATTTGGGCTGAACTTCCTTCAGTCTCTTCTAAGCTCTTTTCTCCCAGACCCTGGGAATTCAGGTAATCACGCTGGATAAAAATAGCACAGCCTGATGCAGCTCTGATGCAAGTCAAGGCTATAAAATGCATCATATTCCCATGGTAGGCACAGACTCCTTGGCTGGTGCATTTCTCACGCACCACAGACTAAAATGAGACTCAGCAAAGGTGCAGGGAGCAGGACTAAGGTGCCAAGCAAAGGGCACCTTTCCAGGAGCAGGAGATGGAGGAGGCATCTCAACAAGAACAGTGCTCAGCAGGTGAGCAGGAAGCGGAGTTCAATACTCACTACAAACTGACTATTGACTTTTTCTAAAATCTGCTTCTCGTTTAGTGCCATGGATTCGCCTTTCCTCTTCTTTATTCTCTTCTTCTCTAATCTCTTGCAGGCATACATCTTCCCCGTCGCTCGGACTTGGCACGCGCAGACCTGCGAATTAAGGAGAACAATTGCTGGGTAATTCGAAGCAAACGCTGTGTCTGGGCTGCACTTTGCTCCTCACCAGCTCATCTGATTTAGTCCTTTTAAGGCGAGAGACGGCGGCTTAGCGAGTAAGGCTTAGGCGGGGGCAGCTGGGGAACCAACTACTGTTTCCAAACCTGCTGTGTAATGCTGGTTTAATTATTTCACTTTCCTCTGCCTGTTTCCTATCCCACCTCCTTTTGTCTGGGCAGATTGTAATTTGCTCAGCCAAAAACCTTCTGCACCTCCCCTGCCTCGCCAGTGACCTCCAGCCACCAAAAAAATACAAAAAAGGGTGTGACTCCAACTCCACTGTACCCCAACTCTCAAAATTGTTCGACATTACAGTGTCACGACGGGTTAAGTGAAACTGTCAGCAATCAACGAAAATCACCCTCTGTCGCATCAGGCTCCTCTACCCGCAGCGCCTAAAAAAAGTAAGTAACACCCTTAACAGAAAGTTTCAGAATCACTCACCTCCCCAAAGCCACCTTTCCCCAGCACCCTGTACTGCCGAAATGTGTTCTTCGTTACTGGTTGCCTGGAGGAGAAGGAAATAAATAAATATAATAAATAAATGAATATAATAAATAAATAAATAAATGGCACACAACATTTAATGCACTCTCCGTGATTTATTTATTTGAGACCATACTTCTGAAAAGCAAAATAGATAAATATTACATAATCGCGTTATTTCAGGGTAATCATATTATATAATATAATATATAATTATGTAATTACATTACTTCAATACTATGTATGGCTTGAACTTTTCAATTCCAACATATTAAGCTGTAATAAAATACAACACATTAGTGAGTCATCAGTATAACTTCTGCTAGCATCTTAAGACCAAGGAGGGTTCTGAATCTCCATTACACGGCTTTGGCTTTTGTTAAGCAAAGAGAAGGCCTGAGAGCTTCCAACAAGATATTAATTCCCATGCCGTACAGGATGGACATATTGCTTTGCTTGGTGTGCAAGATGAGAAAAAGAGATTCAAAACTCAACCCACCAGAAAATATTTCTGCTGTCTTAAACAGAACACGAAACTGATGTGAATCAAGGAAAGAAACAATCCTGGGAACAGGGGAGGTGGATTTATGTGCCATTTGCAGGCTGGGAGAAGAGGAAGGCAAGTTCCAAGCCACCCTGTCCCCCTGGTCTACCTGCCTCCTGGAGGAGTGTCAGGGACAAGAAGGGAGCAAAAGCCAAATCAAGGGTTAAATAAGTCTGTCTCTGAGGCCAGAGTGCTCCCAGCACTCACTACACACGATCCCTACGCAATCTGACAGGCTTCCCACAAAATCTGCTCTACCAGAACAGCTCCAGCTCCACATCTAACTTTTACTTTGCTACCATAAAAGTTTTATAACGTGGCAGAAGAAGAACTCTAGATTTGTGGAGATTTGCTTCTGTATCTACCATTCCATCTCCAAAGTTTTACAATGATCTTAGCAGTGGGTATGGATATTCCCATCATTCTTGTTCCCCTCTGGCAGGTGGCCAGCCGGCAGAGGGAGCACAGCAACGTGGCTGTTCCCACCACAGGGATGATGAGGTTGATGACAATGAGGAATAAATGTTAAAGTGAATCGTTTCATTAATGCCCATTATTGTCTCTCAAAGTGGAAGAAGAAAAACACGGAGAAGGTCACAACTAGAAGAGGAAAAGATGCTATTTTCAGGCCTCTGTGAGGCTGCTCCAAATGCTCTTGGGGTTAAAAGCAACAATTAGCAGTGATAACTACATGTTCAGCAATGTCCCTGGAATAAATGGACTGTGTGACTGCTCCACTGGAGCCAGCAGGCTGTCAGAAGGAGCTGTTGATCACTCCGTGCTGCTAACATCTCTTGGCTAATCCTAAAAGCAGTTCTCCCAGCTTCTTAAGCCAGGCATACCCAATAGCTTATCATATTTGTTGGGGGAATGGGAATTAAAAAAAACAAACAAAAACCTCAAAGCATTTCAGAAAATTCCTTATCCCCAATGTGAAAATGGATGGGAAATAGCCTGGCTAGGGATGAATCATCTGATGGGTTTTTTTAATTGAAATGGAAGAGTAAATGCTGGACTCAGTGAAGATGGCATGTGGAGCATGTCTTGGCACAAAATGGCTCTCCCCTCTGCCCACCCCTCTTGTGCAGCAGCTTTGTAGCTTTCCAGGGAGAGGAACTGGCACAGCTCCTTTGATCTCCGAGGCCTCACGCTGACACACACCGCTCATGGATCTGGCCCTAACTCATCTGCCGTAATTAATTCCATTTGTGGAAACTGGGTCTTCTCTCGACTCAAGGTCACTCTTACCCAGCAGTGAACGTCTGCTACAGCCCCCCCTGACAAGGAAAAGGCAGAAGTCCCTTTCCTTGCAAATGAATACCCACTAAGGCTGCCTGGTTATTAAATGTGCTCAGAAATGTCTAGCAAATAAGTACGGTGTGAGGTCCTACATGCCATATTTTTCTCTGTTTAGAGTGATTTAATAACAGTGATAACTGGCCCAGAGAAAAAGTCACCATATTCAGAGTGTAGCTAAACAGAAAGACAAGTGAAGTTGCTGAATGTACATTAATCATACCTAATATGCCTAATGTACCTAACAGCACTAAATGGCTTGACCTTTAGAAGCAAACATATTAGATTTTGAGCATACGCTATAGACTTCGCACGAAAAGTAAAAATAAAGCTTTTGATTTATTTTTATTTAAAAACAACCTCGTGCCACTTACCTTTCCAGCCACTTCCACTGAAGGAACCTGTCGAAGTACATGCTGCTTAGGTATTCTTGGAATGGTTCCCCACTGAGGTGGTCAAGGACAGATCTATCTCAGATGAAAAGCATATATAAGCATTTTATAATCCTGAACTTGGAGCAAAAGAGAAGCAAAACAAGAGGAGAAAGTCCAGACTTCTTGTCTGGTGGGATTATTTTATCTTCACTTTGTTTTTTACTTTATGTTACTCACAGTTTCAATCTAGGAACAAAGCTACATGCTTGATGTATTTCATAACAGGAGGCCTCATACAAGCTGAACAGTAATATACATTGGTTATGATGCTGAAAATTAACAGGGCAACTCCCACTGGCTTCAATGGACTTTTCCAGACGTTGTCAGCCACTAGACAACAAACATCTTTGCTTCTATTAGTAAATTAACACAACACCCTCAGGAACTGAGCTCCTAAACCTTGCAGGATGTTTCTGTCTGGACAAAACATTTCTGGCTGAAGCCCATTACTATCAAAGAGACACCATCAGAGGCATCATTTTGAATAAAAATATCAATCTCCATTCCTGCATTACAGAAGAAGTAGTAAATGTGACTAAAGTCAAAGGGGTTTTCCTAACAGCTATGTGATATGTAGAGTAAAAGAGAGAAAAGAAAAATCTGAACAAAGATGTGGATTTGTTTCTGGATCATGAAAAGGATTTTGGGGCTCACACAGTGGATGCAAAGTCTTTTCTATAATGAAAGGAATACAGGAATAAAAAGGCCAGTCTGCAAATGTGAGAACAAAGTCTGTTGCTTGTGACAGGCACAGAGACCACCAGGCATCCTGTAAGAAAGGCTCAGAACTAAGAAGAGAGGGGCTGAGCTGAGACAGTGGCCTGAAAAGAAGGTGGTCACATTCCTTGACAGCAGGTTGTTCACTTGCTGGTGTTGGTTCTAGCCTTGCTTACTGGAGCTTCTGCATCTACCTCTGCATTGGCAGGACAAAAGTTGGTTTGGGGTGAAAAACCAGAAAAAAAATGAGTATTTCTGTCTTGCTTGTATGACCTTTATGTCCATGTCTAAGGGTATATAGGCACATTTTCCAGATTTTGCTGGAAGGAGGAAATCCTCTCTGAGGGACTACTCTAGTTTGGGAATGGATAGTCTGTGTCTTACAATCTATGTCTTACAGTCTCTAGACCTGAAGAAAGAAGTCACCATGAATAATGTATCTCCTCAGTTTAGTTCCTCCCTGTTCCTGTGCTACTATTTTTGGAATTTCTCAGCTGTTCATTTCTTTGTGTTTTGTTTTTGTAATTCTTGGACCATCAGTTTAGAGTAGGCAGGTAACTGCACATATTCAGTATTCACAAGCCAAATTGTTGTTGTCTTCATTAGCTTTGACTGGACACAGATCATACAGTTTCCCCTAATGGATTCAAAATACAAAATACAATAAAAAGTAAGTCTTAAACAGGCAGTCTTAAATGGGGGCAGGAGCAGAGAAGTCAAAATATTAAAGGTCAAAGCAGAAGTTAGAGTTACAGAGGCATTTTTCTTGCAGACTGACTTTTGTCTATGAAGATGAGAATGAAATTCATCCCTGACCCTGCTTGTATGGGATAGCAGGCTTCGTATTTGTGTGTATGCCTCCCTTTTTTGGTCTGACCACGAACTCTTTCAAAATTAACATTACTCAGGACCGGTAAATACCAACAGCAAGTTCTTAAAACTTCCTTTCGACCTCATTTTAGTCCGTGTGAAATGACCAGCATATTTATTAACGAGGTCTCAAACCTGGCTCATTTATCTGTTTCAGCAGAGATGAGGGAACGGCAGTCGGTGAATACGGGTCTGCATTAAGTGGTGTCCAAAGCTCGCCTGTTCCATTCAGTTAATTAAAAGCTGCACGTATTTTAAAAGAACAATAGCTGCCTTTCAGCAGTTGTTTGCTTTTTAGTTGGGCTCTTTGGCAACAACAAAGTGCATTTTGGAGGGAACTGTCAGCTTTCAAACCGATTCGAGGACTGGAAACAGGCGTCAGGGGGGTTTGTGTGGAGCACAGCTCTGCCTTTGTCATTGGGACTGGCACACACCAGTGGTGAGAGCTACAGAGCATCTCTACAAGACACCAGGCCAATGCAAGGAAACTGGATGTGCTATAAGGGAAGGCCAGAAATAACCCACAACTCCGACCAACGCAAAGAATAAGCGAAAACAGAAAAGGTCAATGAAATGAGTCAAAACAATGAATGACAGTGGAGCGAATTTTACAAATCCCCATTACATCATCCAGGGAAAACAAACCTCGCTCAGCCAGAAACCACATGGGCCAGCGTGTGATGATCCCTCCTTTTCATATTTTTATGGGTTTATGATCTACTGGCGTGAGCGCGCTCGGGCCAGTGTTTGCAAACGCAGATTGCATACCTGGAGCTTTAGCACATAATGGCCCAAATCGCCTCCCTGCTACAGAAACTGATAAGCCTTTTCCCAGACAAAGGATGAAATAATGCACGTTGGTTTGAACCCCACAGAGAGACAGAAAGCATTAAAAAACCCCCATTCTCCTGGTGAAGATTTTCTGGAAAAGCCATGCGAGCAAGTTTGCACATTCCTCTGTCTAAATGGACTGTATAGCCACTTAATTTTTATTCACTTTGAAATAGAGATGTTTTTTTTGGATACATTATCATTGTAGCTCTTTTCACACAGCATGAAATCCATGGCTGGTTTACTTGGCTAGAACACTCTGTCAAATACCTGAAACAGTAAGTGCCTGTGTGTAGTGTATATAATGGCAGGGAAATATTTATTATATTTTGTTCAGATGAAGTGACTTCATCTCTTGTCAGCTATGCCTCTAGGATTATGAGCAGAACCCAGAGATACCTGCCTTGGGTTCAAATTGAAGTGTCTCTCTCTACCTGACACATTCCTTACAAGCTGCTGGCTGTGATTTTGGGGATCGAGTTATACTTACTTTGTACAGTGAGAGAACAGCTCTTTGCAGGGGCTGTTTTCGAGTTTCTCCTCTGTCTGTTGGATAAGATCTTGACTGACTTCGGCAACATAGGCTGGAGACTGGGGAGAGAAGAGAGGGGTGTGTTAACTCTGTGATGAGGTGCAGATTCTCCTCTCCTAACGTGTAAAAGGCACATTCATTATTTATGCCCTGAGCTGCTTCCATTCAATTCCAGTGGTTGTGTAAAAGCAAAGGAGCTTTACGTCAAACAGCAGTAAAATAGGATACCGTGGCAACTCGCTCCACATTCCACTCTATCCTCACATTGCTTTTCTGCCTTCTCCTGTACCTTCACCTCCTTGCCCAGCCTCATGAATATGCAGGACACACTCCTTGCCAATGCTTTGAACTGCTCCCTTGCATCCCATGAAAAATGTGCTGGCCTGAACTGTGTACAGGCCATTCTATTAAACAAAAGAGAATTTGCCCAGTGTTTTCACTTCATGGGTGATTCATTGTGCTGTCTGAAAAATCCATCTTTTTTTTTCCTATTTTTTTTTTAAATGAGTAAAGCAAAACAAGAGCAGACCACTGGTATTGAGATATATATATATATATAGATAGATAGATAGATAGATAGATATATATATATATAAAAAGATGTTCACAAAAGCATCTGGACACCTTAATCCATCCTTAGAGGGGGAAAAAAATAATTCAGCAGCCTTAAAACAATAATTTCAAAACAGAACTTTGCCAACCAAACACATTAACTCTTTTCATCCTTTACTCCCTTTGGAGAGAATGTACATTCAGCCCCTTCAAAAAGCCCTTACCAAAGAGAGGTCTCTTGCAGTGTGCCTTGATGGTTAACCATTTTAAGATTTTGGGACTAATTATCTAAAAAGGCAGTTTTTATGCAGTCCACATTGACTGTATACTGTAATTACATACAAAAGTGTATATGCCTGTGTGCTTGTGCACCTATTTATAGACATTTCTCCCATTTCTCCCTTCATACAAACAACTGAATTTGGGTATTTTTAATAAATTCAGCCACAGATGACAAAATCCTCTTTCCTTGCAGAAGCCTTAACACTCTGTAAGGTCCCCCATCCATGGCCGTGACCACCAGATGTGCTGAGTGGGTGGGTCACAGAGCACCATCACTCATTCCTGGCCAGATGTTCTCATTAACTCACCCTTAGCTGGGGATGTCTTGGCAAGCACCGAAATGAAGTGCAGGCAGAGTTCAAAAACACTGGGAATGAGGACAGAGGAAGGGGCAGAGGTGGAACCAGAGAAAAACTCCAGCATGGTGAAAGCTGAATTAAGTCTTTTATCTTTTCCTTCCCGCTGCTGAAATGTGAATATGATCCTGGTTGTGACATGAAAAAGTAAGTTTGTTCCACTTGAATGTTTTTAAATAGGAATGTGGTTTACAGAACTGTCTGTGCATGCTGTGTAATGCAGTCCCAGTGTTCAGCTTTGACAGGCAATCTGCAGATCGTGCTGCAGAAACCTTTGACCTCACTGAAATGTTTCCTCATTTCCTCAATATATTCCTCCATTTCCTCAGCAAAAGATATCTAGGGAACACCCACTTTTAATCACAGGCAGAGTAGATTACTAATGATTGAGAAGTCTCACAGTTTCTTGAGAGGTAGATAAGTTGAAAAGACTCAGAAAAAGCCAGATTTTCTCAGCTTGATTGACCACTGAGGTGGACAGGAACTAAACACTACAGAGCAAGTCTCAGTATATCAGAAAACTTCCAGAAATCCTTAATTATAAATGCCTATGATGAAATCTAAGTCCCAGTTTTAGTTCAAGACAATAAGTAGAGGCAAGAGAGAAGCAGTGAAAGAACTAGGAAAAAACCTCTCAGAAGTCCTGTTTTCCAGGACAACTGAATATATTTGGGGCAAAAAAAGAATGAAAACAGATTTTTAAAAAAAGGCTTTTAAAGTAATATTCAGATATGAACCAAAGCATAACAATTAGCAGTTTTTCAGCCTATTTTGGCTAGAGATCAGGTGAATTAATACCTTTACTGTACAGTTTGTGTACTCAATGGATACACATGTGCATACACAGGCCCATCAGCAGCCCAAAGCTGGCTGTGTGAATCCACTGGTCCAACAGCTGGCTCAAGGTGAACATCTCTCTGATTCACAGGGGACTGAAACACCACCAGAGTCTTTGTACTGCTGTGAATCAGGAGTGTCTGATGAGAATGGAGCAGCACTTCAGTCAAACCTGTAATTGAAGGTACTACTAGCTAAATCTAGAATTTGTTCTACGTTTATAGGTCAAAACTGGAATCCAAAAGCTAAGTACTACCCTGCATAATTAGTCATTTAGACCGAGTGACCTGATTCTTACTCATGCCAGGCAACTTCATTTCTCACTGGGAATTCATTTCCCAGTGGAAGGTAAGCTGCCTTGAGGTTAGTGTTGAAGATCATGCCCATGATGATTTACTAGAGTACTAATTCCATCCAACTTTGTCTGAGATCAAAGTACAAAAAATATAAAATTACAATCATCAGCTTACTCTTATTCACAAAGAAGAAATTAAATTCTTACGGGAAAGGGGGGAAGAATGAGCAAAAGAAATGGTAAAATGTGGGAAATGTTTAAAAATGACACAAACTGTGATTCCTCTCTCCAAGTTTGTGGGAGACACAGTCACCACTTGGTTTTTCAAAACCACTCGTTGTTGACCTTTGAATCTTTATTTCCTCTGAACAAATAGAGAGCCAGCTAACAACATCAAGGTAGGCAAAGACATAAACACACTGACATCCTGGACTTGGACTAAAGCCTTACAGTGGAGTGCAAACACTTTATTAGACCACTTCACTTTCTATAACAAAAATCCTACTTTTCTTTTCCAGAGGCTCATCATTTCCAAAGGTTCTGTAGGTCATTTTGTGCCATTATGCAGCCCTTCATAGTGTTCAGGGCACTATGTGCACGAGAGGAGCATACCCAGCCATTTCTAACCCTGCATACAGTTCCAGGGGGCCTTTGTATGATCCTTCCTGAGATTTTCCTTGAGGTTTCATAGTTCTCACTGCTCCCATTAAATAGCCGTGGCTGCCATTTTCCCTGTGTGAGTCCTGTGCATACCTACAGCCTTCAAATGTTCAAACAAAGGCAGAAACAATTACGAGCCAAAACCCAACCCACCAACCTCCTTTTGCTCCCCTGGAGGACAATTAGGTAGCACAGGTTATGAGTGCAAGGAAGCATTTGGATCCCAAGAGTGAAAGCTTCCAAAGGTAACACTTTGGCCACTTACAGATGAAAAAGTTGCTTCATCCCTGGAGAGGTGCAGAAGATTTCTGCAGCCCCAATGAAATGGTTATTAATACCATTCTCCTGCTGCATTATGGGCAATGGCTGTAAAAGCAAATTCAGCTTTTATGGGGGAACAGAGACACCTTTCCCAACATATTAAATGTCCTGTGGGAGCAAGGAGAGCAATACACCATGATTAAGACCATTACATCTGAGCTTGTGACAAAGAATATTCTGCAAACTCTTCAGAAACACCTGCAGAAACCAGTTCCATTTTCTTGCATTCAAAACAAAACACGGGGGAGTTTTAACAAGTACAGTCCCATATTACCCCTAATGGCTATCCTGTTTCCTGAAGGCAAAGAAAGTGATTCTTGAACTCATTTACAATAAAGTAAATCAGAAATTATGCCAGTCGAGTCATCAGAGGAGCACCAGGGTAAAGCTGATGGAGACAAAACCAGATTCATGGCCAGATTCTGGCAGCACGAGAAGTGCTTAAATTGAGCAAAAATTTCTCTCATCACATTATCTTCTTTGACCAGACAGTTTATTAAGAGTCCAAAAGGCCACAGTACTTTCACCAGGTTGTAACCAAAATCTCCTACCTTCTGTATCTTCTCCTTTATGGTCAGAAACTGAAAACCTTTGTATAAATATTTTAATATTTTTATCCCAGTTATTCCATAGAGCTGTAGGGAGCCCAGAGCAGATGCACATACAACACAAGTCTGCATGAGTAGAGTTGGTTTATTGTGTGTAATGCTGATGTTTCCGTGGGAAAAGTGCCCAAATGACAAAGGGAAGAGAGGGATGTGTTGAGACTCCAGCTAAAGACACTCATCCATCTGGGGTCAACAGCATTTGAGAAAGTTACAGAGAGTTGACAAGAGCACCAAGTGTCTGGAGAGTTGGAAAAAAAACCCCAAAAGAAAGCACTGAGATCTGTTTAGTCTGGGAAAGCAAGGGTGAAACATGACAAGGGCCTTTTAATATAAAAATGTTTTTAATAAAGAGGGCAGGGATCAATTATTCTGCATATTCTGTTCTACACTGGGGGAATGATGTGAAGAAATCCACTTAATTGGATATGAAGGCTTTTTTTTTTTTTTTTTTTTTTTTTTAAATTTTTCACATAGGGAAGCAGAATAACAGGCCCATGAATATTTTGGAATCTGTTCTCAGAGGTCTGAGAGACCTCCAAGGGCACTCAGACATCTGTTGATCATCTAAGTGCATTTGATCTCTGTTCAGTGTAAGAGGCTCTTGAGCCCTCTCCCAGTCCTTTGTACAAATGATTCTGCAAAACACTGGGCTCCATAAAACACAGGCACATGGCATGGCCCTGGGAACAGATGAGGAAGGGAGTTTTTATGCTGAGTGCTCACCAAAGGAAACCTTGAGCTCTGAGCAAAGGAATAAGGATCTTCTTTGCAAACGAACAGTCCTGCTTCAAGGACACTTGTCTCAATCATCATTGTCTCCTGACAAAATAAATTAAATAGCTTGCAGAATCCTGAACTTCACATCAGAAAAAGGGAGAGCTTTGAGTTCAGTCAGAGTTTGAAAGAAACAGAGCAGGTCCGCAGTCCAGGGGCCGTTCTTTATCCTTACACAGTGCCTTTCATCTAAGAACCTCCAAATATTAAAGCTTCAACACATGATTAAGTCTTCATGAGGTAGGTGGCAATCTCACAATATTTTTCCTGAATTTCACTGAAAGTGAACAGGAGGTTAAGAGATGTGTCTTGCAGAAGGGTTGATCATCATCTGTGACCGAAATCAAAGAAGTCTCACTGAGATAAATGAAAGCTGGAGATGCTCAGATTCCTCAAATCAGTCCAATTGTAGCTTGCAATTAGTGAATAAGGAATAGAAACCTAGAAATACAGGCTTTCATTTTCTACCAGCTCTTGCCAGTGGATGTGAGTCATCACGGTATCTTCAAGCACAACTGTTCATCACTACAAAAACTGCATGAACCAGAAAGATACCACATTCTTTAGATTGAAGAGACCTCATGCAAACTTTTGTCATAAACACGATTGTTTTCCTGGTAAGTTTCAGGCATGCAGCCACGATCCTGAAACACGATGAGTTATTTTAAAAGCCACTTGCGTAAAATAAATAACACGCAGCATATGTTACGTTTCAGGTTATGAAAACATTCCACAGCAAACTAGCTTAAAACAATTAAAAATGTTTCAGTGAATGGACAAAAGTTCAAGGCATAACTTTTCTTGAGCTGTCTCTGGTTCCAAGCATTTGTCTTAATGATATGTGTATTTTCAGATGTTGACAGCAACGTTCCACATATAATCTATCTACAAATCTCCACACAGATTTGCTACTAGTAGAGACCTCAAAACTATGAAAGAAACAGGCTAAAGTGAGCCTCGGTGTGAGATGGTGCATGATGGGATGAGAAGGGTTCACAACACAAAACCCTGGAGATTCTGGCTTTATCCAGCTGTTGTGCTTGCATTTGATCTGCACTCACAGGGCTGTGACCCAAGGGCAGCACTGGGGAGAGATGGTTTGTGTCAAGGATGGGAAGTCTGACACATGCAATGCCATTCCTGCTGTTGCTCTTGCAGAGTCACATCGTTCCCCAGATGCTGGAGGGAGGCTCAGCTAGCAGGGGGAGCAGTTACCAGGACAGGCAGCAATGGGGTGATGCCAGGGGTGACTGTCCTCAGCCCTTGGGGGCAAACACTCACAAGGAATCATAATCAGGACTGTAAGCAGAGCAGTTGGTAGGAAAAGGGAGACAGGGTAAGTGTGTGCAAGGCAGAATGCTGGTAGGCACAAAATCAGGGAGGGACAAGTTTATGTGCTCAGATAATGCACATTTTCAAGGGAGAAAGACAATTGCAGGCAA
Source organism: Anabacerthia variegaticeps (assembly GCA_035583185.1). NCBI lineage: Eukaryota > Metazoa > Chordata > Aves > Passeriformes > Furnariidae > Anabacerthia > Anabacerthia variegaticeps. The sequence goes on along the minus strand of JAWWEW010000166.1, from coordinate 30,291,999 downwards.
AACAGAGGCCAGAGAATTGTGTGTCTTTGCACCTCCAAGGCTTTTCTGCTCCTTGTGGCTGGAAATTCACCCCAAGAACTGGCCTGTGGTATCTCCACTGGAGCCTGCACTGCTGCCCTGAGAGCCACACCAGCACAGGGCACAGCCTGGGCTCTGCTCTCCCCACTGCAGGGAGACTTCTGGAGCCACTCTGGGTGCCTGATGTCACCTCACCTCCCTGCTTTGGGCAAGGGCAGGCCAGTGCCAGGTGAGACTCAGCCTAAGCTACAGCCTGGGAAGTTCTGACCATGCAGCCAGGGACTGACAGAGGGGAAGCATGAAGGGGCTGCCAGTGAGAATCCAAGAATCCTTTAGGTTGGGAAAGACCTTCAAGGTCACTGGGTCTGACTGGGAAACGCAGAGGAAAGCAGTGGAGAAGGAGATCGAGTGCCTTAGTTGTACTTTGATTTTGGAAAGTCCCAGGTCAGGCATTCCTGGTGAGGGAAAGGATCCCAGCACTGTCACAGCACATGCAGTCTCCTGATGCTTTTTGGTGTTATGCACAGAAATGTCAGAACATTCTTTTGCCTTGCCCTGTGTCTGATCTTATCTGTTCGGTTTCAGCTCTGTATGCAGTAAACAGCCAATTCTACATCAGGAGCAGCTGCAACACTTTAAATAATTAACTTCTGCATTTTCTTTTCACTTTTTTTTCCCCCCCTACCACAGTCATCTGGGTCTGTATGAGGCAAACCAGTAAAGCAAAAGGCTTCATAATTCCAGGATATTTGCTTTGAGATGACAGATGTAGGAACTGGCAGTGAGGTGGATGGGAAGCATGGAAGGCAGCTGTGTTATTAGTAGCAATTTATCTATTAAGACAGTGTGTAGACATGATACCTAAGAACGGGGGCCCATAATGCCACGCACTACATACACATGTCAGGAGAGCTGAAGCTTCCAAAACAAACCAATCTTACCAGCCCTGGGAGTGGGAGTGGGAGCCAAAGACATGAAATACCTCATGCAGGATTACAGAGTGGATCAATGGCAGAGAAAACATGTTCTGTGAATCTGATCCCGTCCTCTGACCAAATGGCATTCCCAGTACCTTGCTGCGAGTTAAGTGAAGCAAATCAGCAGTGTCTATCAACTGTGGGGTTTGTTTTGTAGCTGCAAGCTGATCTGGAGTCATGACAAATCTGTTTTCTCTCATACACTACTAAACTATCAAAACACATGTTGACACACATTACAACACAATGACTGGAGTCAACAGAGCCCTCAGCAAACAGCTGAACATGTTCTTGTGCCTGGAGGGGCTGTACTAATCCATCACAAAAGGCCATGCTCGGCACCTCAGTTCTTGCAGGAGATCTGATGTAGCTTCAGGACCACTCGTTTGACCTGGACTCCCCAGGGTGCCTCCTGTGCCTCATCAAACTCACTGGTGGAAAAAGGACAAGTTTCCTCTCTGGGTTTCCAGCATCCTTCCTCTTTGGTGCTGGGGCACAGGTCGTAGCCTAGAACTATGCCCTTCCTTGGAGAAACTCTGCAGCCACTGAGGTTTCCTTTCTGACAAGTGCATAGGAAGTATATGAAGTATTTTTCCTGGATCTCCTGCTAGTCTGCAACAGGGCCTGCTATCTGGCTATACCTTGTTTTTCCTCTTCTCAGAACACATTTTTGTAGCTGTTCCTTTCTAGAAACATTTCTGTTCCTGATAGTGGCAAACAAGCAACTGCCATGCAAATAGTGTGAGTCAACATGTTTCCTACATAAAGGTCTTCAATCCAAAGTGTGGTTTCCTTGGAATCTCGACTCACTTGATTCAGAGAAATCTGGAGGTATAACCACAACATGATTTTTGGAGCAACAAAAGAAGAAAAAAGGCTGTCTACATTAAAAAGGAGAAAATTCTTCCTGGCTCCTATAGGTAACCAGAGCTTAAATACTAAAAGCCCCACGGAAAATAATTTTGAAATAACAAATTGTCCCATGAGACAAAATGCAGTTGCTTCATCATCTTCTTTTGCAAGTCCAGTGAATCAGCTGCAGACTTCATGCTCTTCAATTAAAGAGAAACACTTACCGCAAAATCCCAACCAGCTCTGGGTTTTTGGTACAGCTTATTTTAAGAATATAAACTGGTCAGCACAGAAAGATATGCTTTTGACTTCAATTAGTGAGAAATTCGGCCCCACAAGAAGCGCTTGGCAGAATATTTTTCAGTATCTTTAAACCCCAGTCCTTCCCCACTCCTACTTTTTAAATAATTCTTTGGAAACCTACTTATAGAGGTTTCTTTGCCAAAGAAACACATTTTTCCTCCTTTCTGTAGACAATAGGTTTATTGGTGGAAGGGTGCTCATAAACTAGCCAGTTGAAATGGTTTTATGTAAACTTGCTTTCAAGTGGGGGAAGGGAAAGTTTTTTTACTTGTTGTTGCCTTTTTTCTGCCTTAAAAGCATTTTGCACACAGATTAAAGGATGGAAGCAGATGAAATAACCTGTACTACTAGCTGTCAGCAGGATGAGGGGGGTAGCTTAAGAAATAGAGTAGAAGAGAAGGCAAATACTAAGTAGGATTTTCTATCTGCCCCACAGTTAGGCTACTCTCAGTCCTTGGAAGTACCACGGGACCACTTTTTTTACCAGTCCTGTAGAGCCATGGCTATATTGCATTACTACAAGCAGCCAGATGTTTGATAAAGCCTTTTGGAAAACAACAGTATTCGCACTATTAGTAGCAACAAAGATGACAGGACCATTGTGAAAGCTTCTGTTCCCAGAAAGTTTTTTTTCTCTCATCACATGTGCTTAATAGGTTCGGAGAGCATCCAGTATCCAGCCTCTTATCAGAACCTTTCTACCTTTTCACATCCTCCTGCACTGATGGATAGCCTAAACATTAGCAAGAAACCTTATGTTGCAATAGTCATAGCTTGGCTTCCTCTGGTAAACCAAATGTCATTTGTTCCATTAAAAAAAAATCCCTAAATCTATAAACACTCATTTACAACCTCAACGTTACTGAATGGCCTTTTTTTTTTTTGCAGGAAAACAAACAGATCCCTGCTTGAATTCACTCCTCTGAGACACAAGCCTGTAAACATGAGTAACCCTTCCCTCCCAACCCATCCCTGGACTGAAGCCCACGAGCTGTTTGCTTTGCATGAAGGGAGCTCATACAGGAAGCCTGATCCAAGCTGTCCTGACATCAGTTCTGGGGGGATTCGACTGAATTTGCCATCGTCTTTTTCCACTAGCAGGTCAAAATCCCAAGGAAACGCTTGAATGAAGAAATGAAAATCCAAAGGATAATCCGTGATGGTCTTGGAAAGAATTAGGAAGTGAATTAAGCAAACATCAGGCAGGAACCAGTGGCCCACTCACAGAAAGATTGGAAACACCCAGGAAAGCAAACAAAATCACTGCTGGAAACAGGGCATTCCCTGATCACCTGGCCACACGATCCATTAACAATCATACGGTAACAGCCATCTGCAAGGAACTGAGAGGGAGCACATTTATTGCAGGGGATGACACGTTGTTTGCAGTGGCATATTCCACCCTGCCTCAGTTGTGCTTGTTGGACAAACAGTATCTGTGCCAGGATAATAAACTTGCTATATTCTTGATTTTTGACTCAGGTCAGAGTCTGACTTGATTTAAAAATAATAAATTAACACACAGGCTGAGGCTTGACATGCAGGTTAAGTGAATTTTGTAAGTATTGTGGCAGTACTGGGAAAAAATATTAAACATGAATAGTTTGGAAGTGCCATATATTCCCAACTTAAAAATCAATTTGTAATCAAAAGACCTTTCTTTTTAAACTTATTTTTTACACTTGTGATACTTTAGTCAGTTGAAATATATTTGTTCTCTGTGAAATTTAAAACACTGCTTATGGAAATCCTTTGAGTTCTGGTTCCAAGTTAAAAGAGCACACTTTTAACATTATCAGCTTAGTGATCCTTCTAGTTGCCTCACCCCGGCCAAAGGTGTCAGCTTCAGGCACCTCATCTGGATTTGCCTGGCACATTGTCATGAGGCTACTCAGATGCTGAAGTCTCCAGATGCTCTTCCAGAATCCTAATTTCTCATTCAAAGGAATCAGGTGAGAAATAAGGGAGGTTTGACTTCCATTCTCATCATATGCATCTTCATTCTCTTCTTTTTTGGGATCAAGCATATGGTTGCTTCTTACTGCTTCTGAGTTTAGCACAGTGAATCCTGAGCTCAGGGACACATTTGTTGACCCATTATGGTTTTACCTTCAGAAATCTGAGACTGAACCAACAAGGAATGCTTCTGCAAGTTGCAGAGGGGAATGGAAGGGCTGTGGAGGTCAGGTCTTCAAAGGGGTCCTGTTCCATTGAGGAATCATGCAGAGAAACCTGTGTGGATGTGCCAGGCAATGTAATATACTGCATTCTGCATTACAGCTAGCATGGAATTCACTTCATCACACTTTAGTCATCTAAAAGCTGAAACACTCAGAGTCTCCCCGGGCTCCCGATAGCCAGTGGGCAGAAAGAGTCATCTCATCTCTCCAATCCAGATGCCTCCAAGGCTGCAATAATGTGTGCTGGGCTGGAGTTACCAGAGGTCTATTTTAATGTCGTTCTGTGCAAACACACAAAAGCCTTCTCCTGCAGATTTCTGGATTTTTTGCAAGCCAATGTTCCAGACATTGGAAAAGGCTGATTCCACTTTTATCCCATGTGGGCAAAATTTTCAAGCAGAAGAGGCTGAGTAAGCTGGGCAAGCTGAATGGACCTTAAAGGCTGTTGGAATTAACTTCCCTGGCCACTGGATAATCCATACAAACTGAGTATAAGTCATGAGGCGTATGCAGAGGGGATAGAGAAAAGCTGACCCCTGAAATGGGGAGGAGGAAGCTATAATGAGCACATTCATTAGCCAAGGGCAGACGAGTACATCCTTCCTGTTCCCAGATAATCCTGAGCAGACAGCTCTTTATTTGCAGTGTCCTTTCAGATGCCCTGGCCAGTCTCCGAGAGGAGCTGGAGCAGCCTGGGGGGCCTGCCCTGCCTCAGCAGGCAGATGTAAGCCAGGTCTACAAGTGTGGTTGACATCAATTAGCAGAAGCAAGTTTCCATTTTATAAAGGGTCAAGTCAGAGTAATTCCAGCAAACACAAGGAAGCCAGAAGGCTTCTGCCCAATGACCAAAGCATCCCAGTGCTTTTCCTGACCACAAATGACAAACAGTTAAGAGGCATGTGAACTGGGGAGTGTAACCTCTCCAAAACAACAAGGAAAAGCAGAGCTCTAACTAACAGCACTGATTAGCATAAACAGCAGTGTAGTTAATGAGTCCAGCCCAGACCTTCCACCAGTCTGAGCAAATGCATTGCAAACGCAGCCCTCTGTAAGAATAAAGGACAGGACACGGGATCCCAAGGACCTAATTTGGGACAGCATCCTTGGGACAGGGCAGGGTCCATGTTGTTTCCATAGGCTCTCATGCAGTTTGGCACCACTGCAAGAGACAGAAGCCCTCAGTAAGTGTTTAGTTAACTAGCATTTGTATTATAAACAGTGAGTAAAGGATGAGGAAATAGGACTTGAGCAAACCGTGAGAAAATGCCTTTTTGCCTGAGACCACAGCAAAGGGACTCCTGATCAAGGCAGCACTGTGACTTTTCAGATTCCTCTGCCACACTGTATTACACTCTAGCCTCAGTGACAGATGAATATTTATTAAAATAAATTCTGACTAGAAAGCATTAATTTGAATAACAAGGTTGCTGTTCTGCTGCTCAGATACTTTCCCAGAATTGAACTTGGGAAAGATGAGCTTATTCAGAAAGCACACCAAGAGGGTACTTTCCTGGACTAAGACTTAGTGATCACTGGAGATATTGATCGTGCTGTCTCTGCAACAACAAGAAGAATTATGCATTGATTTCTCTGGAGACTGGATTATGTATTGATTATGCAAGCTGCAAAGCAGAGGCCTAAGTAATGCTATCATCTCTGCCTAAAATGATGCTCGTAGAGTAGAGAAAGTCAATAGAAAGGGGAGATGAGAAATCCATTGAGGCAAAGGGTGAAGTCCCAGGGTAATTAATTAAATGTCAAAATTCTCCTTGGCTCAAGTGATGCCAGGATTTCTACTTAAGTATTTAACATCCTGAAGTCTCCTAATAGGAACCCAAAGGACAGAGTGAATAATGCTTTGAGCAAGTAAATAATTCTAGCCCATCCTGAATCCATGTAACACACTGTGTTCATTCATCACTTGCTTCAACTGGGTCATTAATGAAATGCATAGGGTTTAGAAAAATTTGAAAACTAGCTGGGGAGGTAACTCTTGGACCAAGCCTTAAGGGACCATCCACTGCAGCCAGTGAAAAGCAATACTGTGTTGGCCTTTTATCAGCAGGATAATAAGCTTACAGGGAGACAGAGATGACTTGCTGGATATAAGAGATATAAGCTCAATTTGTAGGAGAAAGGTAACAATGTAGGAAACAGTCCCTGAAGGCTCACCTTTCAAAACACAAAGCCTCTGTCTCATATCAAACTCTGCAGATTGCTTTACAAAAGCTTAATGTTTCTATCTTTCAGTGCTTCCCTTAGAGTGGCATTGAGCTTTTGTTTTGGCCATTCCAAAAACGAATTATAACATGTTCCCTAGAAGGCTTTTAGCAAAACTAAACAGCTAGGGGGAAGAGGTCTCAGCACTTGAATCCAATTCTTGGTAAGGTACGACCTGCTCTTCCAGGTTTCAGCCAGAATCATTAAGAAGTGATATATGAAACTTTCCTTCTGGGAGATGGAAGGATTTAGTGATCAGCAAAGATGACTCACCCAGAAGCACAAGTGCTGAAGTTTGCATTTATTTTGGTGGTGAAAATAGGAAGGGGGAAAGAAATCTCAAGGAGAAAGCAACAGAAGGCAAAGATCCTTGTTGTCAAGATGAAAGCAACAGTATGCAAAAAGAAAACTACTCTGATGATGCCCAGAGCTGAGAGACGGTGTCTGTGGGCAGGAGCCTGGCTCAGCTCTATGGCTTCTTCCAGCAGAGGGGCTCATATGTCATCTTAATTTCATCTCACCCAAATTACACAGATCTTTTCTTCTCCATAAAGAACTGAGTTAAGAGAACGCTTTAGCCAGTAGACAAGTGGAAGGCTGGGCACTGCTGATCAGCCAGTGTCCCTTTCAGGGGACCTTTCCCTCCCTTCCTTATCCTATAATTGTTCATAAAAACAAAGACATATGAAAATACCCATTGCTAGCCTTAGACTGGAGTAAGGAGGTTATTGCTGTGTCCAGCTAACCTCTCACAGCAAAGAAAGTGCAAACATGGCCTTTATTCTGTGCATTTCCTGGAGGAAAGGAGACCGCACAGACATTCAGATAAGAAAACTAATGTTGTTGCTGTTCTTCATATTCTGTGAAATACTTTAATGGGGATAACAATACACATTAGACATCCTGTTCAGTAACATTTTTAGTACCCAGCTGAGTCCAAATATAAACTATAATGGCATATGGAGACTGTCTTAAGAGCCATTTCAAATCAATTTAGTTTTATATAGCGTCTCTCAAAGTCTCTCAAGGTGATTTACAGTGAAAAAGCAAATAGTGGGCTACTGATTTAGTACAGTAAGGCATGGCAGCTGTCAGGCAGGAAGGCAAAAATGCTGCACGGAGATGCAAAGCTATAATTTAAAAGCAGTACAAAGCTAAATATATCTCTTTGCTCTTCCAGTACAAGGAGTAGCCAGGTAATAAAGCCAGGTCGGGTTCAGTTTAACTCAACTTTTCAATGGAGCACTGAGGTCTCTTCCATTTGCAGACAGAACTGGAACCTAAAACTGAACCTCTTCCACTCAACTGCTGAGATTAGGAAAAAACAGGGAAGAAATATTTGTGACCAATTCATTTTAGTAGTTTTACCATCATATTTCACAACCTCAGAAATTTTAGACTTCCTGCGGGTTGGACTTTTGCCTTATGGGGCTTATTAAGTCAAGAAGGCAGCTTTAAGTGCCTTTTTCATGGCAATTGTTAAAGCATAAAGCAAATTGCTTGAAGAAGCAAGACTCTAGTCAAGAAACCTTGACTTTGATGGTGTGGCAACCACCGAGCTCCTGTGCATGGAGAAAGACCAATTCTACAAAGAATGTTTCAAGGGTGTCTTCAGGTACAGGACAACTCTTCTGTGGGTTTTCATTCTCCTGCTCACCACTCAAGTGAAGCTGCTAAGGAAGCCATGAAGAAATGCTTATATTTTGGCATTCTCAGTGTGAAGATCACATGTGCTCCTTACATTTCCCTCCCATCAAACACTTCAAAATTGGGATGATGGATATGAGTGTTTCAGCAAACTCTAGGCAAAAGATAAGGAATACTGATGTCTTCCTAGGTGAGGACCTCAGTACATAGAATTGTAGAACAGTTCAGGGTGGAAGGGACCTTTGGAGATCATCTGGTCCAACATTTCCTGGGAAAGGGAGATTGGATGAGATTATCTAGTGTCCTGTCCAATAGCATCTTGAAAACCTCCAGTGATGAGGACTCTGCCACATTGCTAGGGAGGTTGTTCCTACGTGCCCCTTCTTTGAGATGCCTAAACCACCCACGTCCCCTTCCAGGAGCCAGGACACATTCAGCACTGCCATCACTGTTGCCTGTAGGTCAGGGAGATGGTGGAAGCCTGACCTGCTCATGCCACCCCTGACGTCACCAGGCACAACATGTTTCTGGCCTCTTGTCGACACCCCAGCGAGCACATGGGAGCAGGTCAGGATGTTAAAGCTGTGAAGAGCCTGAACTGTGGATACTTAAAAAAGCAGCACCCCACTATACCATCTTGGCAAGGGTTGGGTTGGTTTAGAGGCCTCGGGGCTGATGCTGAATGTTCTTTCCAGAGCCCTCCAGGTGGAGATATCCCCTGGTGATGGTGCAGCGTGGCACTGCATGAGTCAGATGAGGCTGTAAGTGCTGGTGTTGTGTCTGGGAAAGTGCTTTCTTTTCCTTTCTGCTGTGCAAGTAGTATATATTTTATTAAATAAAGTGCATGTTCCCTATGCAAATGAATGCACTTTGGAATGATGATACACTGGCATATTGTATGTTAAATATGTATGACATTTAAAAACCTTAGAAAGAACTAAAAATCATTTATAAATATTAAAGAGCACGAAGTCTACTTTTTGTTTTCATTTTGCTTCTGATCCTGCACTCTGTGCACTCCTCACATTATAAGACTGAATTATCTGTCCAAGAACTAAACCTATAATTTTATTCTATCAGTCAAGCTGTATGTCATACTATTTTTATATTAAGATAATCAGGTTCTTTGAAGCACAGACACACACCCACTTAAAAGAAGTGTTCAGCTGAAAGCAGGAGACTGTGGAATCAGGGGTAATTTGTATCTTTCAAGGGACTGATAATTAAATGGAGAAATGCAGATTCTAATGAAAAGAAGGTTTCTTTGTTGGCCAGGATGGCATTCCATTAGGATGTTTGGGTCCAGATTCATCCCTTTGGACTGCAAGTATCTAACCTGGCTTCGAATCATTGACTTATACTGCCTTAAAATGTGTCCTTTTTAGATACTTACTTCTCTTTCGTGGCAAGAAAGGGCAGTAGGCCATCTGCACTCCTAACTTGAGTACTTCAGTCAGGTATCTAAACCAAAATTAGATTAATCCAGGCCTTGGTCTCGTTTTTTAAGCATTTGTTGGGTGGGAAACACAGTAGAAAATCCAGGATTTGACCCATTGTTATGGCACAGTCAACCCTGCCTCTAGGAAGTATTTTCTGCTACATAGAGCTTATACATCCCTCTGGGAAGAAGCACAAGTTTCTCATTAAAGACAAAAACTGCAGCAAGACCAATGCAGACAGTAAAGCACCAGCACCAGGGAGGCAGTTTTAGATTCCATGTGAAGGAACATATCTCTGTGTTTCACAGAATCACAGAATGGTAGGGCTGGAAGGGACCACTGGTAGTCATCTACTTTCCTTCTGCCCAAAGTTGTTAAGGCAACTTGCAAGTACCAGAAAATTTCCGGAACAGACTATAAATATGTGCCAGTTTTACATACTGAGAAACCAGGTAGAGGTCAAATGAGAAGTACAGGTCATGGCAGAGAATGGAAACTCCAGCTCTGGAGTTCCCAGCATTTTTCCTTCCTGTAACAGGATCATTTTTTCTTGATGAAGAAGCAACTGTTCTCAGTTTAGTCTTCACTGCACTTTCACTAAACTATTCCATGTGCTTCTGGCTGCACTAGGGATGGCAGGAGTGCCATGGCACAGCAGTGAAGGGTTTTGGCATCTGGAAACCCACTTCAACACTGGCTGAAGAGAAGAAGTGCTATCCCTCTCCCCCTTTACTAGCTCTGCTATCAGGCAAATGCCTTTCCCCATTTCCAGATGGGAACTGGAGCAGTGGGAAATATTTTGCCTCGGTATTTGTCCCTCGTTCCTCTGTTGACAGAAATTTTAAGACAAAAGGTCATTTTGGTGGACTTAAAAAGCAGTGGAACTTCATGCCCCTAATGAATGGGCAGCAGGAACTCCTACTGGCGGCCCTCAATGGCTGCACATGAAACCAGCCAGGCTCAGTAAATGAAACCAGATCCCAAAATGCAGTCTGAGATAACCCAAAGTATGCTTCGAAATTTATTGTAGGAAAATGACTGACTGGAAAAAGAGTGGTCTGCTCTGCCCCTGCACCTCCAAAACATATTGTACCATTTAAGCACTCTAGAAAGACATCTGCCAAAAATGTGATTAATTCTCCTGAAGGTCAAATGTATTTCTCTTGTAAAACAGTTGAAGCAGCAATTGTACGTCTTTGATTACTCTTACAAAAGCAACTTAGGAAAAATGCTAGGATTGCTCTTGTGTTTGAAGTTGGATGTTTACTGCTTACTGGCAGTGACTTTTGCTGCAAAGGTGAAATGTGGTCAGGAAATGATCATAACCCCCCCCAAAAAAGAGTTAGGCCCAGTGCAGCCGGTCCCAAATTCCAGCAGCAGATCTGTATCTCTGTTTGGAGTGCCACCCTGTGGACACAGCTGCTCCCAGGAGCTCCTGTCCTTCCCGCAGCCCTGAGATGCAGCACTCAGAACCACCGTGGTGGGCACAAGAGAGGGTGGCAGCACCTCTGAGCTCCAAAACGTGGTGCCTCCTGCCAGTCCTGCGTGTCCCTGGCTACCCTGGGGAAAACGGCGCTGGGGGAGGACTGGGAATTTTGGTACCAAAATAGAGTGTCTGTTTTGAAAGACCATTTCCTACACAACAGAATATGAAATGCCATCACGCCTTCTGAGCTGGATAGGAAATAACTTGGGTGTCTCTTGGTGACACTGAGGTCTCTTGCATCACACCCCAGATGTAGAGCTCTGCACACCGGGAAACAAGAGAAGCCCCCTGCTCGTCCACAGATGAATGGTAAGCTCAAGTTCATCCTTAGAAGTCAATTTCTGGATTGCATTATACTTTTTTTTCTCTCTGACTATTTGTATAAGACTTGCAGGTTTATTCACTGGAGATTGCCACCATAAATTTTAGGAGTCTGGCTTACAAAGCCTATAACAACCTTGTTTAGCAAAGGTGTGCCTTGCAGCATTCCTTCAGTAATGCCACTTTGGCTGCCCCTTACCTCTGGGGTGAGGTATTTCATCATGATTTCCTTTCCTTTCTCTCCCAGCTTTTCATCTGGAGCAATTTCATATTCTGCCTGGAACAGACATATAAAAAATAAAAGTCAATATTTGCACTCATATTTCACCATTATAACTTCATTTTGGATGTGGCCTTAACGGAGCACTCTGTATGAAAAATCTGAAGGATAAATGTCATTTTCTGGTGAAAGTAAAAACTGTACACAGAGTCTTATTAAAAACCTGCCACTATATTTTGACCAAACCCTAGTGGTGCATTTTCTGAGGCTATGTCTCTTAATTAACACCAGTTCAATTTAATATATTTATATTTTATAACCCTGCCAAGCCAGATTTCAGAAAGTGTTCAGTGACAAGAGACATCAACTTCATTTGGTTTTGCTCAAAGGGAAGGTACACAGAAGGTAATTATTAATTCTCTGAGTAGTAGAGAAAGTGCATGTTTGTTACTCTTGCCACAGTGGTATTTCAGGTGCCAGGTGAACTCCCTCAATATACTGGCCTTTTGGTTGAATGTGTCTTTCCTATGTATTTATGTCTTCCCCTTGGTCTAATAATGCTTGTGCAAAGCAGAGAGACCTGCCCATCACTTTTACTGATCCTCAACTCAGTCCCTGCAGAAGGCAGATTTCTCAGGAGCAAGAGTAAAAAGGAATAGCCACTCTAAGCAAAATTCTCTTCGGCTTCCCTAGTGCATTCTAAAAGGGAGCCCCCACGACCCCTCACACAAAGTTTACCTACGTTTTAAAATTCTGACTATTCTATGTATTGTAGCATCACCAGCTTTTGGGGAGTTTCAGGACAACGTTTACATAACAAACAAAAGAAGCATTACTTGTGTACTGTGAGACATTAATCACTTCAGTTAAAGTTTTGGATCCAAGGCAGGCATTTGAAGGAAACACGTGCTGCATGGGACCCCAGTGGCTAAATGACAACACGTTCTTAGTGTCATTCCTGCTTGGCACTGCCCAGGATATGAAGCATTTGGACCCAAATATTTTTTTTTTAAAAAAAGAAGAACAGCCTAACAGCTTTCATGACTGTATTAAAAAAAGGATCCCAGAAAATCCTGCCAAACCAATTAAATAACCTGGTCCAATACAAGCTGTCTGCAATGATAAATGAAGAGGAAGTTAAAAAAAAAAAACCCAAACCCTGAAGGTAAATCAGTCTGAACTGGCAAACACTTGGAAGAACAAATTTCAGAACTATTGCCCACTGGAAGATGTATGTACTGCTCGGAGCTGGAGGCAATAAATCTGAAGGCAGGCTGTAATGGATACCCCAGCTAAGCAAACCTAGGAATGACATGGAAACCACAATGTAGTAATAATGCTATTCCCCATCTATCTGGGCAGTGCTCATTTAGCTATTGCAGCTCAAGTCTGAAGCTGCATATTTACACACACACATAGCAGGTTGCTTGAACAACCTGGAATTATGATTTGATTTTGCCTGGGAAATGACGATGCCCACAAATAAAAGATAAACCTTTATTACTGATGAAAAATACATCAAAAACTAAAATCCACGAGTATAGTGCTTCTCTTTCACTGACCATTTTGGGGATGAAACTGTTTGTGTTCTATAAAACAATATAAGGGTTTAAAAAAAAAATCTTTCATCCTATTTCCTGTCCTTTTAGATGGTATCTGAGTATGGGTCATTTCAGTTCTTAAAGCACAGACACTCTCAGATGTTTACAGCCTCTTAACATCATTTTTCTCCACGATTCCTTGCTGGGGGATACAGGAATGTGAAGTGTGAAAGAAGAACAGACTTTTTTAAAGCTGAAAGTTGCCTCTTATTTGGACTTTACAGTTTATGGTTATGTTCATAAGCAAACTAGGTGTTTTTTGTATAAAAGAAAGCAGAAAAAAAGTATTTTAATAAAAGAAAGTAATTGTACTTAAATGTAACTGTCTGTGCAGAAGAGTGCAAAGAAAGGAAAACTCCTTGGCACTGCCTCAGCATGGAAGCATCTAGATCTTCAGAGTCCTCCACTCTATGCTATTTACAATTTATCCAATAATGACAATTTCTCTCCTTCACTTGGTTTTAAACTTTGGATCCTGGTAACAGCATCCCTAACAAATAAAACCTGGTTACAAATCATTACCCGCTATTTGAAGTGCACCAGGGAGATGTCAAAAACTTTGATATCCTTTTGGCCACAGATAACATAGAACACTGACATCCCACCTGAATTGTACAACAGGAAACAAATCAGGACAGTCCAGAAGACAGAAATTCATCAGGGATTGGATCAGTGTTTTGAAATGCAATTCCTGATGGGATCCAACAAATGCAGAGATAAATGCACACGCATACATATACAGGGTATCTCATTCTGTCTCAAGATAGTTAGGAAGGAATAAAAGGAAAGTTTAATTATACTTGCATTTGACATTCCCAGAAAATGTGACATGGTGGTGGTGAAGGTGGGAAGCGACAGACAAGTGAGGATGTGAGGAGAAACCATAATCTCCAAGTGTGAACAGTGCTGATTTCACTGCAGTTCTGTGCTAGAAGCCCATTTCATTTTGTTTCTAAGTTCGTTATTATTTTTCCCTTCAGTGCTGCTTTCGAGCTATTCAGCAACAGATACTGGTATGTTTTCAGCCATGAACTGTTATGACAGGAGGCAGACAAGGATGTCCCCATGCTCCCTCTGCCACCTGCCTGGGAAGCCACCAAGGTCCTCAACTCTGAGTCCTGTGCTTCAATCACAAGATACACCCTTTTCTTCCACAATACTCAAAAGCACAGCTACAGTTTGCAAACCCCTAATTGCTAGAAATAACAACGTTACTTAAAATCCATGTGGAACAAAATATTTTCCATTATTCCTTTGATGAATCCAGGCATGAGTTTCAAGGCTCCTGCTCTGAAGTCTAATAGCTTCTCCATGCCCTAGTTAGGTCAGACAGGGCCCTATTCATAGCTCATAAACGAGGGGAGGATTTATGATCACCCTGACTCCATGGGACGAGCTGCAGGGAAGGTTCTTTCTCTGGGCAGGCGCAGATCCTTCAGCCCAAATGGAGAGACAACATGGGCTGGCTGCTGTTTGTTCCTAACTTTTCTTTTGGCTGCTGTTTTGGAGGTAGGAGTTGCTCTGGTAGCTCCTTCTTCCCTAGGAGCAACCCTGGATGAATGGGGGCATTGGGGTGTGAGGCTTCCTTCCCTTTGGAGAGGCTGGCTTTGGGATGGGCTGAGCGAGATCAGATGGGAAAGGGAGCAACACACAGCTTGTGACTGGCTGTGGGATGGGGCCATGGGCCCAGGGACAGCAGAGCAAGAGGTCTGGGCATGGAGGTTGCCTGTAATGGATGGAGAGCTTCCAGGGCAATGGCACAGGGGCCTCACAGGTGCTCACATCAGCAACTCTAACTCTGACACAACAATTTATCTAGTATTTTACTTTCATCTTAGTATTATTTGAGCTCCTGAAACTGTGCGGCTTAAAGCTATGTGAGAATTGACAAAAGGAGCCAAAGAGGTGTCTCTGCAGATCTGGGAGGACATTTTCCCACTGCAGCCAATTGATGGTCACCTGCAGCAGCGTGGCACAGCCACACAAGTCATCCCTTGTACCAGGAGGTGGAGATGGGAACAGAGACGCCCATCAGAGCAGTTTTGGCTTCTTGGCATAAGAGAGGAGCAGTGGTTTGACCTTTTGAGCATCTACAGGAGGCTACTGGCATTTCAATGCCAATTTTACACCTCCACTTTCTCAGCTCCCTCCTCTGCTATCCCCATAATCTCTCTGCTCTGGCTCCTGCTCACTCCTTCCTCAGACTCCAGGCTCTGCCCTGTTATTGCTCTGTCCTCAATGGCTGTCCCTGCACTTGCCTCTGCTGGAGATTTAAAATCTGTGACTAAAAATTGGAAGGCAATCCCCAGACAGCTGGGATTCATAATAACTCACATTTCTAAATGAAAAGTGAACTTGAAGCCACATTTTTCATATTTAAAGGCAGGGCAAAAAGAGCCCTTTTGACTGTTTAAAAACACGTTTTGAGTTAATGAGTTTGTTGATATCAACAAACTGGCATTTCTGATGGAAAAAGCCCTGAACAGCTTTAAGACACACATACACAGATGGTTTATACACCATGTAAGGGACTTAACCAAACGCAATCTCCCTAACAGCAAGACAGGGTTTTTACAAATGGCATTAAATGGATGCTTGCTCATCCTTTTACCCCAGATAAGTGCAATGTCTAGTGAAGCGTTCAGCTGAAAAGTCCACCCCAGGAGATGTGCCTCTCACCCCAGGCCCTGAGCCCAGAGTAGAAACGACCTGGAGAGCCAGCAGGGCTATTTTCCTCCAGGGAATGTGTTACTTCAATGCAAAGAAACACCATTGGTCAGGTTAGAGAGAAAACAATGTCACGTTATTTTCTCCTTGACCAAAATTGGCCACATTCTCCTCTAGTCAATCTAAATCTGGTCCACATTAAAATGCTAAAACCCCTCCCCTGGAAAAAAAATAATTAATTATGCATGTGAGTAGATAAAGCAGAAAAGGGAGTCCAGAAGCTAAAGTCTTTATTATGATGGCACATAAAAATCACAGGAAGGGAGAAGGAAATGTCAGGAGCTGGTACCCTGGGAATGTGCTGTTGAGGAGGGGACAGGGTCAAGAGATCCCTGCTGAACTGAACTGCACTGTTGCCTTCTGGTCCTGGAGGCACTGGCTGCAGAGAAGGAAACACGCCTTGCTAGCACATTCCCTGCTCACTGATCTGCCTTTCAGCACAGGAAACATATCCACTCACACTTTATTTTAATGGCTGTCTTTCAACAGCTCCAAAGTTGTACGATGTCACTAAAATATTTGTAAGCAGAGCAAAGTGTGCTTTACGGCTGTGCGTGAATTCTCTGTTAAGGGCTTATAGAGGAGCTGATTAAGTCACAAACCATCTCTGTTTAATGACAATAGTTTATGTTCACGTAGTTCCTTCATCTGAGTGGCTGCACGAGGGTTTGGTGAGCTATCCCCGGGAGATCTCTGCGGTTCCAGGCACGCAGACAAGCACACGATGTGTTCAGAGGCACAAGCTGAGGCCATCAGTACTTCTTAGTAGATATTTTATCTCATCAATCAGGACCTCTGAGGTGAGGTAGATGGCTGTCTGTCCTCACAGCCTCACTGGGCCAGCTAGAAGGGGTTGCTGTTGCCTCATTTCCCAGACAGACACACTGATGGCCACTGACTGGTCCCACAGCAGTGGTGGAAGCCAAACACCCACATCTCCACCAGAGCTGTGCTGCAAAGCTCTGCATCCCTTAGTTTTTATCTCCTTTATCACCTAATGCTGAGGCCTACTGCTTACAAACCACATATTGTTGTAGTCTCTGTCACAGTTGATTGTGACTAATTACTCAACCACTGCTTTCAGGAAGCACGTAGAAACTTTATGCATGTGAGCACTTTCATCTCAATTACAGGCTGAAACTGGCCAAGGCATTCACAGGTTTCAGAGGGAACTGACAGCTACACAACCTACTTGCATGCAGAGTTTAATGATACAAATCCTTTTCCTTCAGAAAGCAGCCTAACAATTGTTGTACTGCACAGACAAAAACCCCCAGATGCTGCCATAATTAGATTTGCAGGAGACTACATCAGACCAGGTTAGTTATCTCACACAACAGCTGACATAAATGTCCAGCCAAGAGGGATGTTTTTTCTTCTCCTTATGTATTCTGGTCTGCAAGGTCTGGTTGATTTTACCAGCCTTTGGAAGCAAAGGTGTAAGAGAGCATGCAAGCCTTAGTCTTGCATAAGGATGTTGGTCGGTTGTTGAGTATCTGATTCAACTTCTGGTTTCCTCCCAGAAGTCCTCACCACTGCTTTCTCTGTAGGCAGTTGAATGCATGGGTTAAAAAAACATTAAAAATTGGGAGGCATCAATTCCTGACCTCTACCATTGACTTACTCTGTGACCTGGTAAAGTCACTTAGATGGGCTGTGAAAAAGAGAGGTGGTCCTACCTCTCAAAGCACAAAAAGCTATGTGAGTCTATCATGAAATATTATCCTCTAGAATTTTTCCTTTTCATTTGATATGACACAAAAGCTAAGTTTTGTATCTCATGTTAGAAAAATAAGTAAGACAAAAGAAAATGAAGGCTCTTGGCTTTTCCTGCTTGGGACTTGTTATAGCAGGTGGTCTCCAAAATGTTTCACATTCCTGGTGGTCTCAGAATTGGGTTGTAAAGTCAGACTTCTGGTCTCATTACAGGACTTTTTTTGCCTAACATAGGGCTTGGCCTGATTCCCACCACTCACTCAACACAGCGTGACCCCGCTGGGCAAATTTCAGTAGCACTCATCCAATTTAATGGCTATGGGCTGTGTTGTTTGACCTTAATATTGCCTAATGCAGGGATTTTCACGGGCTGGGAGCAAGCCTGTACAGAATCTGAAATCAATAAACAGAGGAGACTGCTGTTAATTAGTGTTAAAAAGAAGAGAGAAAGATAAATATTCAGACCTCCACACAGCCAGGCATTTTGTTCACGAAATTCTCCAAATCCTGTTGCCAGTCTGAGTCTAACTGGGAACAGACCACCTGCCCAGTAAAGGCATAAGGGCAGCTCCATTCTGCAAAAGCCACATGGGGAATGCAAAAGCATTGGGGAATATCAGTCCAGGATTGCTTGGAGACAGACCTTTAAAACAGAGCCAGTCCCACCACAAGCTTTTCCAGGGACAGTGCACGGATGAGGAGAGGACGTGGAATTTCAGTGCTTGCCACTGCTCCACAGGGCTCCACAGGGAGAATGAAATGACACAGTGGCCCCAATTCCCAGAGCCCGAGGCTGGCTGAGCAGCCTGCACAACAGGGACAGGCTGGGAGAGCTCCGGGCAGCGCTGCAGCCAAGGTCATCACGCGCTGCTCTGGTGGCACTGGCGGGGACAGGGATGTCTCCTCGTGCCCAGATGTTATTGCTGCTGTCGGTGGGATGCCCCGAGCACGTGTGCAGGGCTCACACAGCAGGGCCTTGTTCCCTGCAGCCCCTGGGCGCCGCTGGAACCAAAATGTGACGCTTGCTGCTGCGAGGAGGCGTGAGAACAGAACAGAGCCCTGCCAGCCCTCTCCAAACTGAGGGCGACGCCGACGCTGCTGTCTGAAATTAAAACCACTTACAAGCAGCCTTTTGTGGCTGTCTCCCCAAGGATTTCTGCGGCTTCCTAGAGGGATGGCCTTTGCCCATCTCTTCGGGGCTGTCACACCTTATGTGGCATTTCTGCGGGATGCCTTCCCCGAGATGGCTGTGTGGTGTCTCAGCAGTGGCAGACACCTCACTAGACGATGCTGGTTTGGTGCAGGACAAACACATCCAGGGTACCCGAAGTGTCCTGCTGGCCTTGAGCACAGAGCATTTGTCAGGTGTTTTGTGTACCTTGATGGCTGCACTTTTCACTGGAGAAAATCACAGCCAGTGCTAGGAATAACAGGCAGAAGTCGTGACTGGCTGAAACTGAGTCAAACAGGACCTTATCCAACACCTTTTGTGATACTGTGGATTTGCTGTAGTTACTGCAGTACTAACAAAGACCTTAAGAGTCCTCTTCCTGACTGTTACTTTTACAACTTCACTGCAATCCCCACATCTCCCTATACTTCGAAATAGCATCACCATAGTGCAAACAAAACTATTTTATTCCTGTTTTGCTTTTGACTGTCAGTGTTAGCCAGGGAGTGAAGCCCCATGGACACTCACACTCAGCAGTGACAGGTTCATATTCCTCTCTCCTATGATTTTGCCTTTTGGCTGATCAACATCCTCCCCTTATGAAGGTTCCCAGCACAAAAGTCACTGAGAGACTTTTCCTCTGTGAACAGCTGGCAGTACACATGGCCAAGGGCTGCCAGACTGGGAAAGAGCATCAGGTCTCCCCCTGGGGCTGGGGAGTGTCGCTCAGTGGGATGGAAAATGGAGATCTGCTTCTTAGTGACCTCAATCAAGTCACTTCTATACCTTGTGCCTCTGCTCTCCCATTTGAAAAAACAGGGTAATTATTAGAATATTCTTTGTTCATCACTCTGAAGTCTACAGATGAAAAGGCTTGGTAAGAGATATTAGCACTATCACATTCCTCATCCTCTCTTGTCAGCCCATTCATCACCTTCCCTCTCCTCCCAATGCCTCCCAGCCCTGCAGGCTTCACCCACATCAGAAGACATTACTCAGAGCAGCTCAGCTGCTCAGGTGTTGCCATGAGGGGAGGCCACACCAGCACTGGTGGGGGGTGCCTGCCCTCATCCCACTCTGGTGCTCACGTCCCTCAAGGCTGGCACCACCCCTCTACTGCCAGTGATGCTGGGCTGCTGATGGGGCCAGCCCTCACATCCCACAAGACAGTGATTTCTAGGGGTCTCCTCTGTCAGGAGCGCATTGTGAAGCACCCCAAAATATCACAAGAATTGACTTACCACCGAGTCAAGGAACCTAATGCAGCACTCGAGCTCGGGTCGAGTTTCACAGAACTGCCGAAAGAGAAGCCTTCCAATCGGCTGCTTTTCACATATGCTGCAGTAATCTCTCTCTAGAGGCAATAAAGAGAAGAAGAGAAGCATGAAAATGAGAAGAGCTTTGCCTTCTGGATTGTTCAGGAGTTCAGAGCATTGAAAATGAGTGCAGAACTGCAACCCCAAATCAGAACAATCGCCTTCTCCCTGTCACCATGTTTCAGGAATCCAAATACAAATATAATTAATGGCTTTAAAACTCAAATAAGAAAGGCTGAATTTTGCAGAACTGATTTCGGTAAATGGCAAAAGCCATTCAGCTGTTAGGAAAAAATAATTTTGTATTTTTCTGTGGTGGAAATGTATGCAAAGTTACTGGTGATGTTTGTGGGAACCTGGGGAGCAAATTACAAGAGCTTGAAATGTCAGTCATACATTAAAGGGCAGGAAAATTTGGAATTTGTGGAGACCTTCCTGGATGCTTTCTAGATATGCACTAAAGTACTCCTAATCTCTGGAAAGGCTCAGCTCACTCTCTACTAAGCAATTAGAGTATAAACCATGCATTTTCAAAGGTTTCAAAATTTCTGCTGTTTACTTGCCGAGCATTAAGGAATGGAAGGAGCATATGGCATCTGGCTCATTTCAGTTTCACACAGCACTCCTTATAGAACTATATTTCCCCTTAAACTCCATGTTTAAATGCCATTCCCCTGTGCTGGTGCATCCAGAACCATCACTTGCAGTAAAGCAAAAGGTCCTTTACCCAACACAAGGATTATCTGCAGGAAAACACAGGCACAGACCAGGCGTCATTAACTGGCATTGCACCAGTACAAATGCCAAGGGCTCTGGATATTTTTCTGGTGAGAGCAGAAAATCCCCCAGCCTGCTTGGAACAGCAATACTTGCTCGAGACACGTTATTCCTCTAGAAGTACACACATGTCAAACAACATACTGTGTTTCCTTAGGCGTTCTTCTCACCACCCTCCTCGCTGCCATATGGCACTTGCTGTTATTATGGAAACAACCAGCTTCTAAACACATAACACAGCACTGCAAACAGACATACGAAACCCACACAAGTTGTCAGTGCCTTGGTTACTTCCCTCTCAGGCCTGGAGTTGCTCCTGCAATGTCTTTTACTCCCCCTTTGCTTTGGTCCCCCACACCCTTCAGCTCTATCCACTCCAGGGATGCGGGCACACACCTGTGATGGAGTTCACCTTGGCCATGGAGGCACCCAGCTGTGTAAATCCTAACTTGACCTCCAGACTATCTAACCATCAGCAGCAACCCCATGGCACTGGTTTGCTTGATGAGCTGGAGCCTTCAGCATGGAACATCATGACACAGATACACATGGCAAGGAAGCCAGTGGGCTTGGAGCTGCCTTGGGGTGTCCTTGGGGGTGGTACAAGCTTGTGCTGCTTGACTGAGTAGCATTTTTAGTGAGAAGGTAATTGCTGAAGGGGTGTGCAGACACACACAGCACTGAGGTGAGCAAAGGAGTCTGAGCAGATTGAAACAGCAGGTCACAAAGTCCCAGAGGCCAGCACGAAGCCAGAGGCTGAGCAGTTCAGGTGAGCTCTCCTGGTGTGGGTCTGGAGGTTTAACTACATCTTTCTGATGATGCTTTCTGCTACCCTGACAACACTTGTTGTACAAAAATGCAGTCGGTTTATCAGAGTTGTTATGACATGGTGACACTCACTGTGGCCAGGATGATCTCCTAACAAAAGGGCTAGTGATACCAGCTAAATTAGCGTGCAAATTGTACATCCATAACTGTACTTTATAGCACAGCAGGAAAAGAAAACAAGCAGCCAAACACCATGACATATGTGGATAAATTCACCATAAAGACACCAGCACAGACTTCCTCCTATGGCACAGAACTTAGCCAACACGTGAGAAGGGTGACCCGTTTGTAATGAGGAAAAAGGAAATACCAGAAATAATCTCTGAAAACACAACAGCCAGAGCAGCTCCCTGGAGCCATTACTCCTCTGTCATGTGCATGTAACTGCTGGATATACCAACACAGACAATAAATACATGATGAAAATGCTTTCATTCCTTGTAGGTGACACAAACTATTTTCTTAGGCCCCGATGTTGCTGTTGGCCTCCCTAAGTCAGCTAAAGCAGTCTGTGCTCAACTAATTCATGGGATGCACGGGCTCAGAGCAGACCGAGAAAGAAAAACACCGTTCTCAGCTAAAGCTGAAAAAAGGAGTGGATAGTTTTACTGTAGTAAGGAAGGCAGAAGTGTTTAAACAGCCTGCTGCACCCCAGGGAGCTGGCTGAAGCACCCCGAGCCGTGCTGAGGAGCTGCTGCAGGAGGGAAGGATGGAGAGGCAGGAGGGCACCGCAGCCAGGGGCTCTCTGGGGCTGAGGCTGGTCCCTCTGTCGCTCTCAGTCCGCCTGCCAGTAAAAATATCCATCCAGTTTCAAAAGTTTAAAAAATAGAAGGAATGATTTCCTGAGGAAATGGAAATGTTAAACACTTGGAAGTGAAACCATATGCTTATGATGATGAAGTGTAACTAAAACAGCGCTGAGAGCGATATCTTTGGTAGTCAGACCCTCCTGCTTCAGTGCAATCCTGGTTAACACCTGCAAAGTCACCCAAAACGGAGGTGAAAAGCTGGGTGGGTCAAAGCCCTGGGAAAGCAGACACTTCTCGCTGACGCCAAACTCTTTATTTAGAAAATATCCTTGGCAAACAACGTGCACATGCAAGTGAATTCTTTACCTTTCTGACAGAGTAGCAACACAGATTAATATAGAAAAAGCATTGCATAAAATGCCATCATAAGCATCCATAAAATAAATAAAGATAAATACTGTTTATTCTAATGATTCATTTTTCTCTTTACTTCACAGCTTATGTATTGAAATACTAATTTCTTAGAGCACCTAGCACTGAAAACATACAAAATAGTTACACCTGCACAGATAACTCCATCACCATTTGAAGCCTATGGCCCAATTTGTTCACCAACAGACACTGGCAAGGTTCTGAAAAATATCTGAGCTCATGCCTAGGAAAAATAATCCTATTAGAAAAATTTCATACTGATCAAAACACAGCACTGATGAAGTGAAAAACACAACAGAAGGTAATGAAAGCTGCTGATGACAAAAATCCCTGACTTTCAATTAAAAGGGGGAAAATCTAATATTTGAATTAGATAAAAACCTCCCTCTGCCTTGTGGAGATTCTTTGGTCTAATTTCCCATTTAAATACCTCGCATTTTTTGCCTGGCTCAAAGTATCAGCCATTTTGGAGATAAACAGTGATCTGCAGAGAGACCAGGTCCTCCCTCCTCTTTCACATCTGCAATATACCTGAGGGTTTTGATAGGTTAGCACTGAGCTACAAAGCTGGGTGATGACTCTTGGCTGAAAATCAGTCTTCTCAGATATTCAGTGTAAACTGTAGGTGCCTAAGTGAGACTGCTATAAAAAGTTGCACTTCTGCAACTCATTCTGAAGGGCTCCTAATCCAACCCCTGCAGTCAGCTGATGAGGCTTCCTCCTGTAGACATCTGTGGGGAGGGATGAGCTCAGTTTAAATCTCACTTTTCTGGTCTACACAAGCCAGGAACATCTTTTTTGGCTTTTTAGCCATTACTGGTGTGGCCAATGATTGTACTTCTGTACTATCTATTAAGTAGCATTTTATTTTCCAACATACTGGAATCCCAAGAGAAGCTATTTCAAAGAAAATCATGGAGAATTGCCAAGAAGACACGCACCATGCTGCTGCACAGGAACATTTGGTCTCTCTATCCTTCTCTGCTATCTTTGGCATTAAATCAGCCTGGAATAAAACTAAGATCCAAGTGCAATGTAATTCTACTGCCTAAAAAAACCCCTAGAAAACAACAACAACAAAACCCCACAAGCAAACCAAACAAATCCTCTTAAACATCTGGAAATCCCAAAGAGGATCTAGGAAGACTTAATGGTTCATTTCCTGCTCATGCTCAATGACCCAAGAAAAGAACTCATCTTTGCCCCTCTATATTTTTTTTAAGGTTAATCAAAGTCTTTTAGACCTTGTTCCAACTCTATTATTTGTCTCCTGCTCTCTTCCTCTCACCTGCTTTGATCCAGAAGGATAAAACCCACATGAAATTAATGGAAGAAAGCATTTGACTGTGAAGGAGCCCTCAGTCCCTACAATCAAGCTGGACAATAGGAGCAGCATTGGAGCCTGAGGGGCCAGCAGTCAGTTCCTAAGACTGCTGGCACACCAAAAGCAAAACTTTAATTTTCCAAGGAGTTGAGACATGTCCAAGTGATTCCCACCATCCCTGGGATGGATGGAAACTTCAGCTAGAGATGTCTCAAAATTGCATGCCTCCCTCTTTAATCAACTGAGGGGGGATGGTGCTAAAAGAGATCCTAACCAGTCCACCCCAAATCCAAAACCGCTTCTGGGGGTCTTTGCCCATCTCTGCTTTCTTCAAGTAATCTCCTTTATGGGGGCACACAACGAAATGGAGGGCCAAGGCAAGAACTAAATGAAAAATTAAAAAATATGCAGCACAACTGAACTAAACAGACTCTCACAGCCCATCATACACTCTGCACTTGTAGCAATTTCCTTCCTTCTGTCAAAAGAGAAGACCAAAGCCTTTAAAGTCTGCAGAATTGTTTTGCGTCCAGTCAGAGTACTAATGGAAAACAAATTGCATCTTTAAACACTGAATAACCCCATTTAGAGCTATATGAATATAAATGCATTTTTCATTTAAAACCAGCAAGTTTAACACTGGTGCTTATAAAGACATCTTATAATTTACTGCTGCTCTTCTCCAGCCAAAAGTGGAATTACCACACTCTATGTATAAACTTAATAAACAGCACATACTAAACTGCCTGGTCTTTCAGGCTGATGAAAGTTGCTTCTTATCAAAGGATCCTTTGTGGATGCTTTAAAAGGATTTAAATTGCTTTGATTGCATTATTAACAGTGTCTGTGTTGCTCTTGTATTTCAGAATAATCTGGAAAGCTGGAACATCAGCTTTTGCATTCTACAAAAGATGGTTTTCCATCTCTAATAAATATGTTTCAATACAAAAGATAATCCTTGTGTTCAAAACCAAGACCCCGAGACGGGTCTTGTTAACACTTCTGCAGACCCATTTATTACTTCTTATTCTTCTTATTTTTTGATGGTCTTCAGCCCTGGAGATGTCATGGCCAGTCAGGACTTCATGAACTTTGTTGGGAACACATGTACTTGCAGTGCAAAATATATCAGGTTTCTGTCTTTGAGAAACTGCCAGTACAGGACCATTTCTGATGAAGAAACGTGGATATTGCTGTTTAAACTGTAGAACAACAGTAATGTTGTGAAGGATCTCTTTTTCATGGTGCCTGTTTGGGAATGTTAAAGGAATATGTGGAAGAAACAGGAGGGAAGTTTCTTGTCCTTCTCATCTGTTGTTTTTTGGGGTTTGTTTGGTTTGGGGTTTTTTATGGCAGGTGTTGCTTTAAAATGGAAACCTGCTGTTGAGATGCTGAGGATTCTCCACTTGCCCTGTCTCCAGCAATGCATTTAAAAAGTGAGGCAAGCCAGATGGTTAGAGAACACAAGACAGGAATAAAACCATCACATTTCAGTTCATTCAAAAATTCCTAGGAACTGTGGCAGTAAGTCACGTTATGAAAGCCTAACACAAGCATCCAGGCTCCCATGGGAATTCAGTTAGCAGTACAGCTAATATTCTGTGCCCTGCAGACCTCAGTGGCACGCTGTGTTCATAAAACGGGGCTAAAGGCACTGCCCTCCCTCCAAGCAGCGTGGCCAGAGTAAGTACATTAAAGTGTGTGAGCCCGGAGTGGTGCTGGATGGCCCTGTGGCTCCTCGCTATTTACTCGCAGTGCAAACTCCTGGAGCGGAAATTCAGTCCAAGAGAGCACAGCAGAGCCTTTTTATCCCTGAACCGCTGTCCTGCTCCAGAACTTCACCTGGCACTTCACAGAGATTAAAAATGACGGCGCAGCCTCTGTCTTGGAGAGTGTTTACCTTGGCAGGTCCGCAGCCGTGCAGGTGCTGGATGGGAATTCTGAAGCCAAAGGGCTGTGATGAAGTTCTCTCGCTGGTGGCAAAAAGCACACGCTCTCGCTAACCATAAATATTTCATCTGCTTTCTTTATTTTTAATAAAATATGGAAATTGTTACGGCTTGTGACAAGATAATGGCTTGATAGATTCCTTATTCTAAACAGCAGCTCGTCCAGGTCTGCAGTTCATTCTCTTCATTGCTGTAGAAAGCTCAAAACCTAACACATGAAGTCCACATTTTTTGGCCTTGGTGGATTTATTCCCCTTTGAATTTAGGATTTTCTGCAAAAAAATTGGGGATCCTCATCTACGCTGTTACAGCAAGCGTTGTTTTGGCACTGACTATCCAAGTTTAATTAATTAAAAATACAAATGCAATCAAGCTTACTTGAGACAATGGAATTACCCCAAACTGGTTTTAAGTCCTGCCAACTTAATTTTCTCTGCTTGTCAGCTGTCTTTTTTAAAACAAACAAAATCTAATCTCCTGATCATCGAACATCTAATGCAATTATTCAGATGCAGACAGTGTTTGCTTTGTATAACTTTCCTTATTTCCACTCTTTTCATGGTATTAGGCTACAGGGATGAACTCCACACATCACAGCAGCATTACACTGAAGATGGAAACAGTCCAAACCTTAGAGCTGGCCGATATGGAAAAAATGTTTGGAGAACATTGTAACAGATTTGCAGTTAAATACACTTTGCTGATGTATATGGATCTCCTGATTTGTTTTCTGAAAGCAGCTGTATCGAAGCTTTGCTCATGGAATTCTATTTGAAAGTCAAATCCCACAAACAGTTGCATAAATATGTTTGCACTTGAACCAGAACGCGTATGTGGCTTTGCTGATTTTGGACAAAGATTTTGGCAGGAGGGATAAAAACCCACCCACCCTTTCTGTAGCAGCAGCAGGAGGATCAAATAAGATCCTGTGAGCTCAATATTGTCACGGCACAGAAAAACATGAGCGGGGTCCAGAGCCTGGGGAGGGACCCTCCTCTCTCTCAGGGGAGACATTTGGTCACCCAGCCCTGTGCCAGGAGCACAGTCAGATGGCAAAGAGAAAATGCTCTGCCCTGAGACCAGGCTATTCGCCAGTGGAAGACAAATTCTCCTCCTGACAAAATGTGAGTTACTCTGCTGAGTTATTCCAGCCCTCCCTTGACACTTTTGGCATTTTCTAAAAGTTACTTGTTCAGGCAACAGCATCCTGCCCATATGGGTCACTGACCCAGCCCCATGTTCAAAAGCAGACTGCAGATACTGCAGGGTCAGGAGTAGCTTCAGCTGGAGAAGATGGAGCTTGTCATTAATGCTGGAGCCTCTTTAAATTATAGAAGCAAAAATTTGTGGTGTCAAGTAATGGGGTGCAGGGAAAGACAACAAAAAATAGCCACAAATACTGAAGATGATCTCTAAGCCTGCTGAAATCACAGAATGACAGAGTATTCTGAGTTGGGGGTGACCCACAAGGATCACAGAGCCCAGCCCTGTAAGTGAATGGCCCATATGGGGATTGAAGCCCTGACCTTGGAGTTATTAGCACCATGCTGAAATGGATGGAAAGATTCCCATCAGTTCCAGTGGGTCTTTGATCAAGCCTCGTTTTCCCACCTCTGTCAAGCACAATTGACATGAATAAACCACTGAGTCTGTCTCTCAGTTCCACAGTCAACACCAGCATGACAGTGGAAATGCACGCACCAGGATTAATCGCCAGGAAATCTGGACTGCGAATGCGCAATGGGAATATTTTAGAAGCTCTTTTTTTTAACTGTAATTGTTAGGTACCATGTTCTTAAAACACATCCTTTCTTTTCCATTTGGCTGCCAGTTAGAATAACAGTACAGAGAAAAGGAACAAAAAGCAAACTAGAGCAGGGAAACAGACTGACTGGCTGACAGACAGATGGGCAGGTGTGTTACACTTCTACTCAAAAAATTCCCATTACTAGTAGCAAGCTGGTTTCCATTCCCATAAATGACACTTGAAAAGCACATACCCCTGGATCAATGCCTTTGGTGAGGTTTCTCAAGCACAGTGTCTTCGTGGCTAGTCACAAAGGTATTCAGGGCATGGTGGGCTTCCAAACTGCTTCCCAGTGATCACAGAAGATGCACCACCACCAAAATTTCCCAGCACTTTAATGTGGTACTTGTGCAGCCCCAGGGGAAGGGCTGCCCACACCATAACCCTGCCCACCGCCCTGGCTAGAAAAGGAGTTTGTCTTTATCTTCTTAAATGACTTTCAACAATGTCTCTGTGGCAATGAAAGAAGAATGGGGGGGGGGGGGGGGAAACCCACACAACAAAAAAACCTCAAAGAAATATGAAAGCTCACCTCAGAAACGCCCTGTGAAATTCAGGGAACAAACACTTGGTTGTTCTCATTCTGTTCTGCTTTGGATGGGAATGACAGAACTGGATGATCTGTTCCCAAAGACGGTAGCTACTGACACTTTTTTATTTGGGACTTTCATGTCCAGTCTGAAAGATTTTAACTGAGGTACCAAACTTATTTTCTGTCTAGTGCTGCTATTCAGACTCCTGCCCGGTGAAACTCCGGGTAACACTTGCTGAAAGAAAATGTCAGTAGAAGCTGCGATTTGAATGTTTAAGGTTATGAAATCTACAGAACTGTTGCTGTTGTACATAGCACAAAATAAACATCTCCATTCCAGGAAACTAATGGAGACATCTTGTGAATCACTTTCTTAAGGCAAAAAGACTTCTGCAAAACTACTCTTTGACTTCTAAAGCAGCCCAGGTAGAAACTGAAGCAGCGAGACTAAGCTTTTAGCAGGTCAGTGAGATGGCAGAATGCACAGAGCCACCAGCACAGTCACCCTGTGAGTGCATATTTAAGCAGCACCCCTTACTGACAGGCACATAATAAAGCTATTCATGGGCATTACTTACTCTGCATGCTGCTCAATAGTCACTGCAAGTCCTAAGCATCTCAGCCCTTTTATTAGTGGTTCCTTTAACAAAATACTACATGTCATTAGTTGTTACTTCTTTGCTAAGTTTTCTGGGTGTTTTTTTCCCCTTTCAATTTCTCTCCTGATATTTTGAAACCCCAAACTTCAAGTACGACAAAACTCCACATTGGTAAAACTCCACTTATTTTACAAGTGTTTGTCACTGCCAACCTTTAAAAACATTGCAAAATGAGCTCAACCACCAACCTAAATAATCAGAGAAAACAATAGACTGAAAAACATAATCGACGCTCACTAATTTTAAGGGTATCACTGACCCGTGACAACACTGCTAAATTAGCACTTAACTGGCTATTTTCCTCAACTACAAGTGGTTTATTTGTTATAATACAGACACTGACTTTGCCTTGGTTTATACTGACAGGCTGATTTCACTGCCTGCTGAGCGACAGCCCCCTCCGAGTGGGCGTGAAGGAGCGGAGCTGCTGAGTAAAATTGATATGAGAAGTGGAAAAGAGATTTTAAAGTCACTTAGAAACCCCAAATGCACTGAAAGGAACTTGTACAAGAGAGGGATTGACAATGGAAAGCATTTTTTTCTCCTTCTTGACAGAAGTCTGCAGCACTAAGGATTATTTCATACCAAATTGTTGCAATGGATGCAGAGGGTGTGGCAGCTCACATCCAGACTCAAAAACCATATTTAGTCTGCAAAAAAAGGCAATTTTAGAGAGAACTTCCACTTTATTCTTATGAAAACTGGGTTGTTCTTACGGAAATTATGTGAGAACTTTTGCAGTGTTAAAGGTTATTCTAATATTTGCATTTTTTCAGTTTATCTCTTTACTTCTTCTTCTTTTCCCCCTGTTATTTCTCTGTTTAGTTTCACACTGTCATAAGCAAAACATCTTACCCTTGAAGTGTTCCCCCCTCACCATCCCTGTAACATTTTGTTTCTGAATTTCAACATACACCCACAAATATTCGGCAACACAAAATAATGGTATTCAGATCTGCAAAGCAAGGAGCCCAGACTATCACCTCCAAAGTTACTGCAAGAATTTCAGCGGACAGAAGACAAAATTGACAGGAGCTTCAACTAGGGCTGCCTGCTTTGTAAGTAGTGATACGGTATTTAGGTGCTGAAAACATATTTAGACATTTTACTTCTCACTTGGAGGAGGATACTCCAAAATCCCCTTGCACTACCTTAGATCTGAAGAAATACACTAATTACTGAGATCCTGATGCTTTCCTGAGTGTTCTCCAGCACCCTTCCAGCCAGGGGCTGACCCACCAAGGCACTGCTTCAAGGAGATCAGCAGGAAGTCTGCACACAATAAGTAGAGTATTAAAAAAACCCACCAAAATCTAATCTGGTTATCTTATAAACTTCTACACCAGAGTATATGGCAAGGAGTAGCTCCGGTGTGGTAAGAGCAGCATCACAACTAGATGCCATTAATCTTTTGAGAAAGCTCAAGTTATTCTGGTCAAGAATGTACAGGGAGGTGGGATGGATGAGGCTAGAAAAAAGAACTTTGCAACAGCTGACCCTGCCCCTTATCAGTGGGGTAACACGACCTTCTCTCTGTGTGAAGCACCAGCTCTGTGTCCATAAATGTGAAGACACACTCCGAGATGGGGAGAAGGATCTCTTATGGGGCAGTCACTCGGATTAGCCCTTTCAATTCTACCAAGCAGAGTAGCCTCTTGTGCTTGTGCCTTCCTGCTGACCTCCAGAATGGGTAGGGTAGGTGCTCTGTATGGTGTTTTGATGCTCAGATGTTTAGAGCAAGCTGTGGCTCCACCGGCATCATTCTGCCCCTGCTGCTTCATCAGTCAGTGCAACAGCTGCTGGGGAGAGCTCACAGAGTATGGAAGTCAAGATTGCCAGGTGCAGTTAACCCCTTAAGGATGTGCAGGATCTCCTCTGGACGTGAGATATGGGAACACCAAGTACAGTGAGCTTGGCTGGAAGAGAACCATCAGCTAAGGGTTAACAGCTACATTTCCAGGACTGAGGTGCACTGTCTTCTGGGTTCTCAGCCCAGGAACTGTAGAGAAGACAGAGATTTCCTCTTCAGCAGACACATAAAATGTACTTCTATGAAGGGAAAAGGGGGAAAGGCATGGAAAAGAAGAGCCACATGGCTGATCTGAAAGGAAAGCACGCTTGCAACGACACTGAAACATTAGAGACATTGTTCGAGTGCAGTTCATCCTTGCAAAAATATTATCCTCGTCTCGATGCCAAGGTCGGTGAAAGTATGGGCTACTTGCCATGGAAGTGCTGGGTATTTAGGCTAGACCCGTCATGGGGCTTATTTACTCTCTGCACCCAGCGTTTCAGACACACTCAAGCGTAGTGTTCGTGTCTTGGCAGCAACTTCTCATTCATGCATTTTCTCCTGGTCCCCTTTGAGGAGTCTTCCATCCTCCGACATTGCAGTGGTTGAAATTTCATTGCTTGCTGAGAAAACCAACACTGATTAATTTCATCCTACTTGCATGGAAGAGGTAAAGTATGCAGGTCTCTAGCCAGGGACAAGGAAATCCCTGCTGCTTACATGCCACATTGAATAAGCAGCCCATGGTTGAGGCCATTGGACTTCAACAGCCTTCATTCCACCCGCAGGAAAGAAGCAATTACCCATAGCAGCATGGAGAGCAAACAGGAAGTAATGCAACACATTCACTTTTGATTACAGAATGGGTTTTTTTATAAGACATAATATTCCACAAGGAAGAATTCAGCTGTAGTGCTGCACTGACGCACCCCAAATTATTAAAGGAACGTGATTGAGGTTGCGAAGTTAAGCCTCAAAACCTAGGAAAAACCTAAATTAAAGTTGCTGGTGCAGCCTGAATGCCAGTCCTGACTGTGTGTGCGTCCTGGTACAGCCTTTAATTACATCACTGCAAACTGCTTTTCCCACAGGACCCTCACCTCCTTCAACGCACTGAACGGACAGTGCTTACTTAATGAGCAGCTATTCAGTATTTTGTTCTCTCCTCTGGTTCAATGTGTGGCCCAAGACTGCATTTACTGCACACCAGTCAGGCCTGCTCTGAAGACAGAGTGATTCATTTCCCCGTGGACCTTTCTGTGACATTCTCCACTGTAGCCTTTGAATACTTCACATGTATTCGTGGATCTATTTGGAGCCCACCTCTTCAAGGCAGAGTCCAGTTTTACAGATGGGGAACTTAAGCCTATGAAAATTAAGGTAAAAAGTATCTACTGTTTGGGGTGACCTGATTTTCTGTGTATTTATATGCCATTCTCCCTGTCCGAGGCCAACCTTCCATTTGCTCTAGTTGCAGATGTTTGTAACCAAGACCCAAAAATCTCAAGGCCACTACTCAGAAAATTTAAAAAAAAAGCACAATTAGAGGTCAACTGTGAAAAACTAATTTCAAGTGACTTGCCTGTCACCACATAAGATGTATCCCTGTCCAGTTCCCTAGTGTGTTATTCAATAGTTTGGGCTATCAGACCATTTTCTTTGATGCTGCAAATCCCCATTTATATTTATCACACACCTTTTACCTCATGTAATAAATGAGTCAGTCATTCTAACCTCCTTTATTAGACACTCCGGTTCCATCCCCAGACTAACTCAGGCTTTTGAACTGAGTGCATTAGGAGTCCTGGGGAAGAAAATTAAGCATTTGATATATACAGAAATATGAATTTAAGCTGCACAGGCAGCCCTAATTCATAATCTATTTTAGGTGTTTGTTGTTTTCTCACATATTTTTGCATGTTTAATTTCTTAAGCTTTCAAGGAAGTGGAAAACTGAGGGAAAAAAATTGCTCTGGACCGACAGAGAAGGTCTTCCTCCTTAGGAAGAGCTTACACAAAAGGCTGGGAAATTTGAACTGACAACTTGAAGAATGTCCTTTTAGCACAGCTTTTCCTGAGATCTCTCCTAAGTTTTCTTTGAAACAAAAACTCTATCATGATGACATTCATACCTATACCAACACAGCTGAAACAAGTATGTCAGTGTATCTGCTTGTGCTGCTGGGAGCTGGGAAAGGAGCTGTAAATTCTGTTAGCTGATCATCCTCAGTTCTGCAGTCTCTGTGGACAGTGATTCCCCATGTTTTTTCTTTCACCTTCCCTCCCTAGCTCTTTGCCAGCTTTCCCAGCAGTACTGCTCCCCCATTCTAGCTCCCCTAAGGCGAGCCAGTTCCACTTCTACAGTAAATCTCAATCTTTCGAGATAATGGGTCCCAAATCCCCCATCCATCTGATCCCGGGACTCGATCCCAGGAAAGATAATAAGCAGCAGTACAAGTGGGATATGGATTTACTGCATACCAGCAGCTCTGCAACAGCTGTACAAGTGGACATCCTTTGGGAGACATCTGCAAAGACATTGCATCTCAGCCTGAAGTGGCTCATTTCCTTCACTGGGGGAAAAGCACTGAGAGAGCCTCAGGATGGGATCCTTCCCTGAAATACACCCTAGATGGCCGCTTTCATTTTTGGCTAAGAGGATGTACAGGTAGATGAGTTGCAGCAAAATGCTGTTTTGTGAGCTCCCTCAGCAAGGTGCAATGCAACTGACCTCCTCTAAAGTGGAATAAACCATCTCACACTTAGCTTATAGCTATAGTGGTGTGAATTCAGCAGTTCTCATTCTCTCAATAGAATGGTGCTGCTTCTTTCCCTTTCTGATCAATCCTGGCTCCCACCTTCAGCCGGTTCTTTTCAATTTAAAAAAAAAAAAAAAAAAAAACTAAAAGAAAAAGAAAAAATGTAGCACAGAAAACATCCAGGATGGAAAATTTCAGACTACATAACTCTGGTAAAATCTTAATCTTATAATGTGCAATATTAGGCAACTTTAATAATGGATGGTGCTGCCCAGCCCAATAGGAACAGCAACCCTTACTCAGAGGGTTTGGCTGCAGGAGAAGCGCAGTTATTATTTATTATGTGTTACAGGGTCAGTTCTGCCCTGCCTGCTCATGTTTTGGGACCTTGACCTGTGAGTAGTCTCACTGAATGCTGAAGGCCTGACTGGAAAACTCAGAGGATGCTATCTTTGAGGGTTATATGGGAATCAAAACACAAGCAGCTTCTTTTTCCAGAGATCTTATTTTTCAGCCTTAATAGATAAACATAAAACAGCAGAAGATGAGGAAAAAGAAGAGAGACTGCATAAGATTCATGCAGTGTTTTGAAAAATTTTATGATTTGTAATAATTGAGCACCTCTGTCACTTTCTCAGGGATTAATATTACCTTACTTCCCTTGAATTCCATTTAGTTCTTACATTATGCATATTCCACATGAGCGCTCTCTTCTCTCAATATTTCTGGCACCAATATGAGCCTCTTTGGTAAGGACTCATAAGGTTATGAATGTCTGGACAGCCTGAGTAATGAAAGGCCATTTGGGGCCGAACCATTGACCACAGCTTTAACTTGCCAGGAAGCATAAAACATAAAATGTAAATTAGGTACTAATAACCCAGTTTTCTTCTAAATCTTTGGTACAGATACGCAGCATGAAGTACAGATTATGTTTTGAGAGAGATTTTGGAATAATTTGTAGTTAAAAATATTGTATGGGACCTTGTGTTGTGGCCTCAGAAGAGACTGAATTGTGAGTTGTTGCTGCTGCCCTTGAACCCACTTCAGTCAATGGAAAGTTTCATTGGCACCTGGATTTGTTGCTCTGGGTAGCTGCCTAGCTACCAGCAAAACCCAGCACATAATACTGTCATCAGGGAAAGAGGAATGTGCAGTCCAGCAAGCAAGACATGCATGGAAAAGTACATTTCTCCCAGCATGTTTTGCAATCTCCATGCTATTCCCTCCCCATCTTCCTTTCCACTGATCTCATCTGTGGAGATGAAGTCAAGAAGAAAACTTAGGAAGTAGCACTTGCATGGCAAGATCATTTTACTGCCTGTGCATGACCAGCATCACCCACAGCACAGCTTTGACCCTCTGAATGGGGCCAACCCCGTGTGAAAAAAACAGACATACAGCTCCAGTACTTCTCAGTCAAGGGATCCGAAGGCAGCTTGAGGTTGGTTGGGCATGTTTAGTCCACATGTGAATTTGCTATTAGAACTGTGGTCTTGGATTCTGTTGGTGACAGCGTGCACTGACCTGCTGGGAAACAGAGCTACATGTCATGCAAGTTACAACCCTGCTGTGCTATTTTCAGAGCACGTATAAAGCCATGTTCTTCACGTGTGAACTCCAGCCTCCAGCTGCATTATGTAAGAAGGCATCAGTTCCCCCTCAGAAATCATTGTTCTTGTTCTGTTTGCTGCAAACCAACTATGAGGAAATGACCAGCTTTTCTATTTTTCATCTGGGCCCAGGACTATCTAAAAATATAATGGGTGGAATGAGCTTCTTGAATTAATTATGCTTCAGGTAAAAATAAAACAAATGTACTTGGCCTTAATGAGATCTATAACTGCTTCTCCAACCTATTGCACACATGTTTTTAAGGTGAAACCTGGAGTCTTGCTACTTTTCAATAGGCCATTACACCTGACAAGCTCTATAGCTCAATAATTTCTACCATTGTTTGCACCTAGAAAATAAGGTATTTCAATCAATACTTTTAAAAATTAAGTAACTACCTGGTTCTGGCCTGCAAAGAGGGGAAACCCATGGCTACATCACTGGTACAAGACTTAAAGAGAAGACAGGAGTAGACCTCTGCTCCACCCTTGCAGAACTGCCTTGCTGGAAGAATTGCCTGAGAAGCAATGCAGAGAAAGTGAAGTTGCATCTCCTCATTCACTCTTCCTGTTACTAATGTGCAGCATTATTAGTAATAAAGATTATTTTACTGTGCTAATGCCTAATCATGGCACAGGACCAAGTACATATGGAGGGGAGCATGGTGCTAGGCACTGAATAAACACAGAAAAACAGGGCAGTCCTACCCAGGGAGTGGAAAGGTTTAGAGAATATGAATAAATATTCATTGCTTTGGACGCCTGTCAGAGACACCTTCCAAGTCTTCTCAGGTTCAACCACTACTATTGATGTAGCAAAAGAGAATCATGACTTAAACGGGTAAAGGAGGAGACTTCTAAAAACACACGTTCTGGCAAAACAGAAACAGACTAAACAAGCCTCTTGAAGAAATATGCATTTGAGAAATTACCCCGACTTAAAGGTTCTGGTTTTTTATCCTTCAGCCATTGTGTGGACCTGTGGTGCAGCAGCTTGCTGGAGATACATCATGTGGTAATTCAGGGACACTAACGCTGTAGATAAAGCAACAATACTGCAAGAGTAAGAAAATAAACTTTGAGAATACAAAGGAAAAAAGAGAAGACACAAGTTCTGGTTGAGTGCGTGCTATCATTACTAATGTGAATCATGGTTTTGTGGTCCTCAGAGGAGAGCCAACGTGCCTCTCCATAAAGCAGCTCTTAAGGGTATAGTATATACACTACTAGCAAAGGACAAGCACCACGGTTTTCTCTCATATAATGATCCAACAGTGCCATTTAACTGAGCAGAATATAAACACCCAGGCTGGAATTTGGCCAGGACACTACATTTAACATCCTACTCTAAATAAAAAATGCCATACAAGCTGCAGTGTCCAAGTAGAGCAGACACAAGCTAAAGTAAAAGATCTCATCTGATAATCCCCCTCACAACAAACTACATAGACCTGAATTTACAGTCCTGGGAAACATCAAGCGTTGAGTTGACCCCGGCTGCAACTGCCAAATGAGGCAGAGCACATGGAGAACATTTGTTGTGGATGACAGAAAATGTCTTTTGCCTTGGAGTGTCCCAGGTAAGTGGCTCAGGAGAAAAATCAAACCTGTCTGCAAAAGGTCTGTCTTCCACCCCATCCCGTTGGCCAGCTTCCCTTGAGTGTATCATCATGCTCTCAGATGAACTCAGTCATAATGTGATGACAGCCTCCCCATTTTTTGGATGTCAGACTTTAAACGAGAGGAAATTTGGGTGTTTGGAAGGTTGTCACCTTATCCTCTGCCAAAGACCAGGAGAATTTTCTTTCTGCATTTTTTTAGGAGTGGCCAAACCACTTTTGAATCACATAGTCAACATGGTGAGTATGGCTGACTTGCCTTACATTCCCCAGAATCAATATACACTGTTCAATGACAGCAGCTTGTGCAAATACTGGCAGAAAGTCAGCAAAAAGACACGACAGAAGGAAGACATAAAATTTCCAGCACAATTAAGAAAACTGGTTTTGGTTGCTCTCATCAATCAAGACTGATTAGATCAGTAAGAGTGGCCAGATCTGGCTTCAGCGTGGAATAATCTGCTTGCGTCTCTCACAGATGGTATTTCCACTGAACAGACCCAGAACCTCCCTTTTCCTTAGCTCCTTGTGTTGACCAGTGGGATTTCATCCATTCTGTCGCCTGGTCCTACCCTTGGCACAGCCTGACTGAAGGTATTGTAATACATTATTCAGATAATTCCCCTTTTCATCCATCATTGTGAAAAATTTTTCAAATGGTGCAAGATACTCCAGGAATTCATACAAAATCCATTGATTTCAATGAGAACTGTGATACTGTGGAGTCCTCCAAATCCGATAATTAATCTAATTGAAATGGTTTGCGTCTCTTTTTTTTTTTTCCCTCACAATTCAGCATTCTTGTGAGACATTTTAACTTGTGACGTTCCTCAGTTTCTTATCAGATTTTCCTCTATTTTTCACTCCGACCTCCACATAATTTACTGATTAAATAACCAAAATCACCTGAAATAGACCATGTCTTTCAGCACATACTCAGAGGGGCCCAATGACTTTGAAAAGCACAGTAAGCAAGGCCAGGCCTTTAAAATTTCCATGTAGATATCCACATTTTAGTTGGAACAAATTTCAGTTCCTCAAAAAGAAAAAAAAAAAAACCAACAAGGAGAAGGTAAGGAATAACTGATTAACAAACTGACTTTTTTACTACCCACAGGTAAGGCAGAGACCACTTTTTATTTCTTGTGTCTGGTATCACTCTCACAGCTCTGCATCAGTCCAGCTGTAGGGAAGGCATTGACTTAATTTCTGGATCCCACAATTCTTGGTGCCCATGAATAGCTGGCAATCGAGTTCTGGGTAAGAGCAGTGGTTTCAAAGAGCTACAGTAGGTCATTAATAAAAATAAATCCCTGAAGCAATGCCTTAAAACCTTTCTCTAAAGTTAACAGGGGCACAAATTTCACTTGGTGCAAATTAGAGAGCAGGAGGTCCAAGCAAGACCTATTTTCTAAGCATTCCATTTTAAAGTGGCATAGATCAACACCATGAAATGACAGGGCACTTTGAAATAACAAATGCCTACAAGGCTAGCCCAGCTGCAATGGGCAACAGCATGGAACACCATGGCATGTTCATCTGCAGTTTGGGTGAAGCCCTTCAGAAACATTAGTTGCTCCTGCTACCTCTTAAGAAGCCCATGCTGACACTCTTTTCAGGCTGTTCCCATGTCCACTGCACTAAACCACCTGCAATCTCACCTCTGATTCATGGGCTGCATGGCAAGGGCCCTGGGCAAATCAAGAGATCAGGAGAACTTCCACCAGGACAAAACCAGAGTGCCTGTTGTGGTGCTGGTTTTGCTCTTCATTATTTGGTTTTGCCATTTGATGACGTGTTTCTTGATGGCATTAATGTTTTACTACTCATCTCAGCCTCATGCTGCCTACTAGTTTTTGTATGCACTTTTCCTTGCCTTGAATTAGAGCATGATCTTTTACCATGACCATAGCTCTGTTTTTCTCAGACTCTTTAACTCCAATCTCTTTGATTCCAGGGCTGAATATGACCCAGAGTCCACATTCCTTGTGTTGACTGATAACCTCCTCCAGGCCACAGATAACTCTTTGCCCAAAGCAGTTCTCTCAGATAGGTCAGCTATATTTATTACAGCACATTGACCACATGGTCTTCCCCTTCTTCAGCCACAGAAGCTGCAGAGCAATGCCAAGAACCGATTCTCTGATCCTCAGGACTTCCATGGGAGATCCACACCATTCCTAGCTCTATTTCACATGCAGAGCTTTGACAGGACATCACATCTGGACAGCACTGGGTATGCTCTAGGACAGCTGAGTGACAGGCCAATGAAATAGGATGCAGGGATATAACTGCAGCTTATAAGCCTGGGGTGAGGAGTAAAACTGATTTACTTAAACACAATGAAAACATCAGCATTTATGAGAATCCAAAGTGAAGAAGGCTATTCTGTCACTCAGGTTGAGGGCTGGGTTGGATTTGCCAAGTGGTTTTCTCCTTTACGACTGATGGTAAAACTGTGGGCTTGACATTTGAACACGGACCTCTCTGCAGTGATTCATGCCTCTGCCAGCTTCCCATCTCCCCTCTCAAACGACTGAGAGCAAGGTGACACTTTTCAATGGATTTTCCTTCCCGGGTGACCTGCTCCAGACTGCAGCGTGCAGGGTCCCCAGGACTGTCATTAGTCAGCAGCTGAGTTCCAGCTCGAGTGGAAAACACCAAGCCACAACAACCTAAATACCAGACATCTGCTGTCTCCATGCCCCAGGCCATGTCGCTTGCAATCACTTGAAGAGCTCAGAATCAGCTCCGTGTTTTGTGGGCTGGAGCTGCAGACACTCCTGGTGGAAGGGTTGTCTCCTCTGGAATGCAATTCCCCACTTCATCTCTAACAGCCTGGATTTCACGACCCCCAGGTCATCCTGTAGGGTTCATCTGCTTTCCCAGGCTCTGAAGGGGGAGGAGGAATTTGGGAAATTATAAGGCTACTGTAGGAAGCGCTTAGTTGCAACCCGTCAGGAAGAGTTTGTGCCTTGAGACATCAACTCAGTGGGTAGAAATTGTAGTAATATTGAGTAAATCTGCCCAGAAAGCAGAATGAGGAACTGTTACTGAGCTGAAGAAACAAGTACTTATTGACTTTGTGCAACAGAAGATAAAAGATTTTTATAACTGGGTAAGTAAAATTGTTCTGGTTTAGATTTAAAGTATATAAATAAAAAAGAGAACTAGCAGGAAACATAGAATTTACATTCATAAAAGGAGCAGGGGTGTGGGGAATTCCATTATGGGATTGTTCCAAGGGCCCACTTAAAATATTTAACACTGATCCCTCTGCCTTCTACCTCCTTAAAAGAAATCACCTCTTACATCATGCCATTCAAAATGAATTATGCTTTCCATTTTCCTGCTATATTCATATTAAACTATTACTATGTATGCAGGAAAGAAGCCAGCAAAAGCAACTGTCTTGCTGTATGCTAGGAATGGTTTCCTTCAGATGGCTTTAATGCTGAAGGTCAGCAATTTACCCCAAACAAAGCACTGGAATTTAATCTTTCCTCTGTTTGTGAGCAGCATGCTTCCACAGCCTTTGCTGTGTTCTTCAATTACATTCCTACTGGAAAGCAGGGCTTTAAAAAACCCTCTATAAAGCTGCTTTGGTGGTTTTTTTTTTCCTGAGAGACTTGAAGCCGTGAATACTGTATTAGGGAGCTGCCAAGTTATCTGCAGAGGACCTCTACCACTTTACCTCCTTCAGAGATGCTTGTTTAATTAAGGCATTCCACAAGCTGTAGGACTCCTCACAGCTGAGGACTTCTGCTTTGATGCATGACCGTGCTGGAGGATGAAGGCACGGACAGTTCACACCAAATCTTACGGCCCCCTGACCAGCTTTGCCATCCAGACAAACTGCATAGCCTGGAAATGCACCTCAGAGCAGCATATGAAACCAGCAAACTGTGCTCTGAAATTGGGAAGGAAGGGGAAGACAGCTGGAAATGTGCATTATTTAAAATGCTGTAGGATGAGAAACAGATGCTGGCATGGCATTTGTGGAGTTGAAAGTTACACAGCTCATGCTGCCAGTTGGCAGCTAAACTGGTATCAAACCCACAGCTATGCAAAACCCACCACCACAACTGGCATCCAGGCTGGCAGAGCCAGCCAAGAGCATGGGCACTGAAATATTCTCTCTCTTGCCATTGTACCTCCACCCTGGGAGGGACCAGAGCACAGAGAGGGAACTCAGCCTGCACCTGCCTGGGAGATATCCAAGACATCTCCCTTTCAAGGGCTCTCTGTGCAAAAACTGTCACCAGGACTTCAATTTGCTTAAAGGAAGGGTAAAAAAGGGAGGAAGAAAAGCAAAGGGGTGTTTTATTTGCTCTCTAAATCAAGCCTTGATGACCCACATCTCACAGGCAGAGCCTCCAGCTGAACTCCCAGTGCTTTCTCTCTTTGAGGCAGTTAAAGGAAAGGGTTTCTGATCCCTCCCCAATACATGCTGGCAGTGGGTGCACTGGCAGCGAGATGTGATTCCCTTTCTTATTGCTGCCTACCAAAAAGGGAAGCCCTGGAAAACTGCCAGATCTAAGGACTTGTTAGGGAAATACTAGTCTGTTGATGGGAGGCAAAAAACAGACGAGGCAGAATTCCACATAATTCTGCCAGCTAGAGCATTGTTTTGACTTGCATCAGTAGAAGGAAGCTATCAGCTAATTTACACAAAGGATAAAGGCTTTTTGGGAGATGTGATTTAGCATCATCACCCTCCAGCAACGAGTGAGACAGAAGGCTAAAATCACCGAATCATAGAATAGTTTGGGTTGGAAGGGACCTTTAAAGGTCATCTAGTCCAACCCCCTGCAATGAACAAGGAAAAAACACTGGGCCTTAGGAAAAAAAACATAATCTCTCCTTGGGCATGGAGAAGGACAAGTTTTCCATTGGTCTCATATGATATGAGCAAGGAGAAAACAAAGGACTATCTTACCTCCTGTGAGTTACAGGGAGCACTTATGGAGCTCTTTACAGATTCCAAGCAGTATATAGGTGCTTTACTAGCAATTGGTTGTGGGTGATGGTTACTTTCCATGGAGCTCAATGGGACTATTGAGAATAAAATCCTAGCCCTTTTTTTGAACCAGGATGGCAGGCCTCCATCAGAGCTCCTTTAGGATTTGGAACAGAGGCCAGTGCCAGAAAACTTGCAAAAACCACATGGCTACAGGGTGGATCCATGTCTTCCCTGTCTCTGTGCTGGCCCTGCTGTAATCCCAGTCTGTACAAATGCACAGAGCCCATTGCAGTGCACAGTGGGAGTAACCACAACCTTGTGTGACCTTTGCGTTGGCAGCTCCTCTGCCAAGTTTGAAACTTTGCATTGCCTCCTTCCTCTCCCTAAGATCTTACCTAAACAAGTTGATTTTTAACTCATAAGAAAGGCTCTGGCCCCCAAGGCGGCTTTGAAGTAGATTCTAAAAAGGACATTAGCCCTAGTCATAGGACTAGGGGTTGTCCATGGCAAAGAACAGGGAGGGAAGGCTGTAATTCTCCCTCACAGCTCTGACCACTGATTCATAGTCACACTGGCATAGACAATTCTGGCATAGACAGTATTTTTAGAAGTTGGTTTGGTTTTTTTTTCCCCTAGAAGATAATGAGGTTATGGCACCCCATGGACATCCACAGTCTCCTGGGCAGGGATGAAAGCAGTCTCAGAAGGAATGAGTCTCTACCTTGGAGGAAGAAAGCCTCTGTGGAGCTAAGGACAGTCATGAGGTCCACTCCCAGCTCTAGGGCTGCTTAACAGCTCTTCTTTTCATGCTGGTTCTTTTCTCCTCTCACAAGCAGAGCAAGCCTCAGGAATACTCTCACTGACTATTATGCAAAGGGGATGTATCTTGATTTACCTACAGTTGTTTCTCCCCAGCTCACCCAGTCTCCTCCCTTCCATTCTCCATCCTCCTTGGGCACAGACCTGGCACACAGAGGCCTCCAGGAGCCAACAGTGCTGGCCTGTTCCCTCCCCAAGGACAGCTTAGTTCCTTCCCATGTGGCCCCCAACCTGTCACCAGCACAGAGGTCCTTCCCAAAGACATCCCACCTCATCATTCATGCTCAGGCTTAGCAGGTGCAGCCGAAGAGATCTGAAAAGCATCTTGCTCGGAGTGGCACGGCTGCCAGCTGGCTTTGGCTGCTGGAGAGCTGATCAGCATAAATATGTCACACATTGCCACATCAAATCAAATGTTTTACGTTACTCAGTAAAGTTCCCCACCATACATTTCTCCCTTTTGCATTTTGGAGTCAGTTTAGCACCTTTGCAGGGTGTCCCTCCTTACTTCTTAGACCTCTCTTGAAGCTCAGCGTGCCAAAGTCACAGCTCACGGGACAAACTATACCCATTCCAAAAGGTCAAATGTGATGGACGTGGTACTCAAGTGCTAGATATTGTTTGTTTGGACTGATCAGAATAACTCTGAAGTGACTTACACCAAATTCTTCCTGTGCTCAAAACCATGTTTTTCCATAAGCCATGTTTACAAATGCCAAAAATATTTTGAAGCAGGAGTTATGAAAGCCTGAAAGCACTTACTTATAGAGGGCTGTTTCAACATTGCAAATACTTGTATGTAGTGGAGCCAGGTCCTGTTGCTCATGAGAACAGCCTTCACCAATCTGTCAACACTGGCCTAACTTGTCCAAGCGAGAGCTCAGAAAGTCAATGTGACGTCAAGAGACCTTCAATGTGCCACTGTACAAATATAATGCTGGTGCAGGGCTGGAGGATGGTGAAATCTGGCAGGTACAAAGAATTTTGTAGTTATCTGCTGAGATTATACTTGTGGGGGCCATTTAATACCTTACAGACTTCCCATCTTTTGAAATTAATCCGTAATTCTTCTGGAAAGGTAAAACCTCCTCGTTTATCTTAATATACTGAATCTAATGTTGACTTAAATGTCTTGGTCCATAACATATTTTTTTAAGGATTATAAGAGTTCAGATTATTTGTTGAATCATTTTTGCACTGAGCTCTACCAATTCCAGGACAACAGGGAATTCTTCAACAAAATCAAATACCAGCCT
This sequence comes from Anabacerthia variegaticeps, assembly GCA_035583185.1. Classification (NCBI taxonomy): domain Eukaryota; kingdom Metazoa; phylum Chordata; class Aves; order Passeriformes; family Furnariidae; genus Anabacerthia; species Anabacerthia variegaticeps. Next base: position 30,247,927 of record JAWWEW010000166.1, on the reverse strand, counting down.
TCCCTCCTGCTCAAACTCAGATTTTTCATAGTTTACATTACACCATCCTGCTCTATGATTTTGTTTCCCTTCCCTACATTGGACCTTCATTCATCCTTTCCATTACTTCCTCTAAGAGACAACAGTTTAGGGTACAGAAGCCAGAAATCACAAGCAGAAGGACAACAATGGGCTTTATTTCCACTAAGACACTTTATCTGGGATCTCACCTCAGACATAGATTTACAAGAAGTAAGAATCCCAGCCCTGTTAACCCATAAAATAATTTTCAGTGCCCTAGGTTATATTTAAAACTGAGATATTGAATTTATATTCATTTCACTGGCCCTTTGCACTGTCAAGAAGAGACAATGAAGCTAGTAGAGATGGATGGATGGATGGATGGATGGATGGACAGACGGATGGATGGATGATAGATAGATAGATAGATAGATAGATAGATAGATATTAAAATTGTGAATATTGCTTCACACCAAATATTGAATGGCCTTTGGGTGACTTTCATATAAATTAAAATTACCACTTATTTTCTGTTTTTAAGTAGAGAACGGGATGCTTCTTCTTCTCCTGCCCCAATTCCACCAAAAAAAGGAAGGAGGAAATAAAAGAGACAAAAGTTAGGTTTCCAGTTTGAACCAGAATAATAACTCCACTTTTTTACTACACACATGTGATTCAAAAAGCTGTGTTTTGTTACAAAATGTTTCCAACAAGGGCTCAGTCTCTTATGTTCATCTACCCTGACCTGCAGCATTTTCAGCGTGCCATACTTGTAGCATGACTGTTCCTAGGAAAGCCTAAAACAAAGCCCAGCCACAATCCTAGAGGCCTCTGGAATAACCAGCAGAAGCCAAGTCAAAATAATGTTTCCTTTCCCAACTACTCCAAATGAGTTCTTCTCCTCAAGAAGCATTACCTGAAGTTAATCCCATCCCTCCCTAAAAGCCTGAGTGCATCCCCAAAGGTGAGGATTTCAGGCTGTTCACTTCACAGCATCCCTATAAAGTAGGTCTGGTAGGTCTTTTCTCTCCCATTTCCCTCCCTGCAGTTCCCTCTTTTCAGTATAAGAGGGCTCCTGTACGATTTAATTTAAAGGGAAACTTTCTCACTGGCTTGCTTTGCTCTGCCACCACCCTCCCATCACTACCAGGAGCAAAGTTACAGGCAAGTCCAGCAGGGAGAAGAGCAAGTTTTTACCATAAATGCAGCCCTACCTCTCATTTCCCATATCCAGCAAATGGTAAATTGGTTTTAAAATAAATTTCCTTAACAACCAAGTGCTACTATTTAACAGGACCCGTGAGCACTTCTATAGCATTTTACAATTCCAAATCACTGCATAAGTATTAATTAGACTTAATCACTCATGTTACCTAATAAGATAATGAAAAACCCTGCAGCTTACAATATCTACTTCTATTTTCAGCAAGAGATGAAACGGATCTTTTAAAAGGATATATTCTCTTCTAATTTCTTTCCTGCGTATCACTGTACAGAAGGTAATTCAAAATGTGTCGTGGCATTTTTTTTCCTTCTCAATTTGCAAAGGCTGATACAGTTTTTGCCACAAAACACAAATATGGAGGTTTAGTGATAATATCTGTTCTTTAGGAGGCTTTCTGTTGAAGAGTGACTAGTGTGGGCTCACTGTTTGATGGGGAGATGTGGATTTGCTACCCATTCTTTATGGAGAATAGCAACATGTTTCTTGGTTTCTTTCTGGGTTGCCCCTGCCAAGGTAATACTCAATGGATTAAGTCTTGTGAAATGAATTCTGTAAATAGAATGTGGACTGAGATCACTTCAACTCATTTCCCTTGCGTCCCCTTCCCGTCCTGCAAGCTGTCAAGCACAAGCAGCCTGCAAGATGCCTGTTCTCCCAGTGTTAGTCTTGGGTCTCACTAGATGCATAAACCAGCTTGTTTTTCACATACTTTCTGTGATGGCATTAAAAAAAAATTGCAAAAAAAACCCAACAACCCCAACCCTTCTCAATTCCACCCATTACTATAAACTGGATACAGCTAATCTTGCAAGGGCACCAAACATTGCTCTGTTTGTCCACATTAGAGCACCAGAAACCTATGTTTATGATGGAATTATAGTTGGATCTGAAGGATTTTAAAGAAAGGAACTGAACCAACTGTGGGTTTGTAAACAAACAATATGGTTTTGACGTCAGCCATATCATTTCATGTGCTGGAACAGTTTCTATCATGTGGCCAGTGCCTGCCCCTGAAGAGTATCTAATTTAATTTAGATGTATTCATGATACAGGACAGGACGTCAAATCCAAGAAACTACGGGGTAACTCTGAAGGCAAGGTCTATAAACTGTACTTCAAGGGAGCAACAGAGACCCTTTGGCTGAAGGAAGGGGGGGAAAGTTCTGCCTACTGCAGAAGGAAAGAGAAAGTGAGGGCAAGGGAAGTGCATGGAATGGGCACTGTCAAGGGGAAGAACTTTCTTCTTTAGAAATGAATCAGTTTGAGATTGTTTTCTGCATTAACGCTATCCAAAAAAATCTGCATAACTTTTTCCAGAGCAATGAATCCTATCCAAAGCTTTCAGCACTCCTTGCAATTTTGTTTTCAGTCCTTCTTGGGTTCCCCTCTCTCTGCTCTTTCTGTTCTCATCCTGCAGACAACCACCATGGAGGATAACTCATCCAGGGAGATGTCTGTTAGGTACTGCTCCATCATCCCTGGGATTATCCACTGTCACAACCAGCCCTTGTGTCCTGCGGACCCTGGGGTTGATGCAGAGCCCCTGCAGCAGGAGTCCCACTCCCTCCTAAGCACCTGGGCTGTGAACAAACACCCAGGTGAGGGGCTGGCACTTGGGTGATGCAGGAACACCAGCAAAACATCCCTTTGCTACTGCTGATAGCCAATGAAATATATCTCATATTATGGTATCTGAGGGCACCGATGTGGGAAAACTTTTCACATAGAGAATGATTCTGATTGCTGAAAAAACCCCACCTGGTGACAACTGAATTCAAAGGGACACCCTGTGTGGATAGGAAATTCTTTGCGAGCCTGTGTTTATCAGCTTGGGCCCTAAACAAATTTTGATTAATAGTATAACAATGATACAGTATGATGTCTTTATTTGTGGGTTTTTGGTGTTTTTTTTTAATAGGCAGCATTTTCTATTTCACTGATTCCAATTCCCCAGCTTTGCAGAAAACCCAGTGTCTCCCAGAGGTGGTGCAGAGCTCTGTGCTGGGTACTCAGCTCTGGCTGTACACTCACACACATCCCCAGCACCTTCCCAACACAGCTACCCTTATGCCTACAAGGTGGGAAAGAAAAGAGGACACAATTCCCCTTGCTGTTATTTCATGCCATGGAATCCTGACTACTTGCTGAAAAACTATTTCCAATAAAAATGTAAGGTTTTTTCCAACAAAAGCTGATGCTTTCTACAAAACAAATATTTGTCAAAAACTTTAATTAAACTCCAGCTCTAGCCAAAAACATGAGACCAGCTTAAGTGTAGTGTTCAGACCAATACTACAAGACAATCACAGAAGTTATAACCAGCTGAGCTTGGTTATTTACAGTGGAAGGCAAGCTGCAATTCCTTCCTTTGATGTCTTTGTTGGCTTTGGGATTACATTTCCCAACTTTGCTTTTTAATCACTGTAAACATCAGAGGTGAAGAATTTGGTGGACAGAAAATGGGCTACTGCTTTGTGTTTTTGATCAGGCTGGTGTTTGATGCCTCCTCTTTCCCAGTTTCAGTGCCTGAACTTTGTATGTGACACCACCACTCACCCTCAGACCCTGGGACTGTATTTTGTTGCTAAATCCTCATTCCCTGAGTGGATACAGCCTGGGTCTGTCACCATTCCCAGATGGAGCGGGGTAGGGACAGGCACATTATCAATGAACATTGATAGGCTGTGTTGTCCCTTCATTTCTCAGGGACAGCATCCCTTGTGAGCAAGTCTAGAAAATCATGCTGTGCTTTTCCAAGACTCCTAATCCATGTGTTTATCCCTGCAGTGCTGGCAAATCCCTGAAGCCAAGGAACCCAGGAATCACTGGTGGGAATTCCTGAAAGACATCCCAGCACTGTGGGGCAGAGCAGAGCAGCCCAAGCTACCTTTAAATGAGATAACCTGGGGATAGCAGCAGACTCTCTGCCACAGGATGGAGCTCAGTGCAGGCTGCAAAGCATTTTTAGGAAGACTGATAAATACTGAGGCATCTCTCTGTCACTGATGTCCACACTGCTGCTCCTTGAGTGCCATCAGCACCCATGCTGACAGCTCAGAAAACCCACTGCAGAGCCTGCACCATCCATGTGCCTCCAGGTGGATAAACTGCAAAGCAACTGGAAAACAAAATCATGTAGGTGAAGGTCTTGATCATGTCTGAAAAAGTACAATACTCCCAAAAAAGTGAGGGGGGAGAAAAGAGCCAGCTTTTGTAAAAAGTGAGGATGTGAACTTCGATTTTGTCCCACTTACTCTGTTCACCGTCTCTACAAAGTGTTTCTCTCACAGAAGTGTATTTTTAAAAACGCTGAAAAGAACCTGTCAGCATTGGAAGCTCAAGCTCCTTTTACCCTGGATATATGGAATGCAAATGCCATGTAAGAGGTTAAACGGCACAGGGAGGATTTTAAACCAAGAATGGAGAAATTAGTATCAATGGGGCTGATCTTTCTGACTTTGAAATCTCACAAAATATAAATTTTTATCAAGACTTCTATCTTGAGCACAATGCACAACCAGAAAGTGATTTACTGAAGGAGTTAAAAGTTTCCTGCAATAATGCAACAAATCACTCTATGCAACAAACACAGACACATTCTGTGGCAGTTTCCCCACAAGCTTCAATCTATGGGGGAAAGAAAAAAAATCTTGATTTATTATATAGCATTTGGACAGTTGCGAAAGAAAATTTGCCAAAGATCAGAATAATCAACTCTTTCACCCAAGCAGTTTTTTTATGGAAGAAAAAAAGCACAGAATGGGTCTGAGTAAAATAAATAAAAATTCCACACTTTTAACCAAGAGAACCTTTTGCGTCATTCAGAAATATTTACAGACATCCAGAATCTTTTATCATCAAAACAACACTCTAGCCTTTAAAATTACAACTTTTTCTTATACTTTTGTTTACTGATAGCCTTTAAACTAGTGAGTGTCTCAAACTTGTGGCATCCTTTTATGCAGAGTCAAATGTAGGAACTTTTAAAGCTGCTCCTTGCTATTTTTTCTCTTCCCTTGGAACATCTCTCCTTTGATAAGCTATCATCTATGAGATTTAAAGATAGCAGAACCCCATCTACCATCAGCATCCATCATAAATCAATTAGAAGCCAATTAGAAACTTTCCAACCTGGAAAGGGCTGGCTGTTTTAATACAATTAAATACAGTCAAGAAGAGGGCTGTAAATGGAAATATACATTAGCCGTGCATAGTATACGAGCCTCTCTCAGCCCAGTAAAGGTATCAGTGTAGCATCCCTTCTCCACTTGCCTGTTTAATTAGCACACAATGAAGGCCACTGAATTGCCCTGCAAAAGGTGTTGCATACTTTGGACAAAAAAGAAAGGTGAAAAGAAGTTGCTTTTAAGTGCAATCCAAAAAAATAGCTCCTTGGCTAAATGGCACTTTTAATAAAGATGTTTCCAGTGTTTGTTTATTTATCAAAAAGCAGTGTTTCTCTCGGGTGTTTTGATTTTTATTTCTGAGCACAAGAAGGAGGGGAAAAAAGGGCTTTACTAAGCAAGTCTTTCAGTAAGACACCAGATGATGGATAGTCAAACACAGAGTCTCCTGTAAACACAGAGGTAACCAAAAGGTATGAACTGACTCATAATTGTGTCAACACAGGTCGCAGACCCTTGGTTTATTTCAGCCTTCCTGTTTTTCACAGATTTCTTTTCACACTACACTATTTTTTTTAAGACACAGACTCTTTTCAGTACACCTTAGTGGGGTGCAAAAGCACACACATTTTTACACCAAAACATGGGCATCTGCACACACATGTAGCCTGTCCTGCCACAACTACAACAGCAGCATTTTCCACCCATTGCTCAGGGCTGATTTAAACTATGCTATGCAGTCCGTGCCCAGTCGAAAGCAAAAAGTCCATCCCATCCTTGCCTCCAGCCTTTCCCTGGAGGCTCCAGGGAAGCAGCCAGAAAACTGGAGTAACACAAAACCTCAACAGCCTAGTGCTCCAGTCCAGTTGCACCAGCAACGCTCTGAGACTCGGTGTGATTTTCTTTTTAACCAAAGTGGCAAGACTCTGTCTGACCAAAAGTGCTGGGAGGTGGATCAGTGGCAAAGAGGTCTGTGATGAGCAGAACCTGCCCATGTTTGTCTTGCTCTCTAAACAAATTGAATTAGGCTGTAGCCTTTCCCTTGTATAAAGTTTAGAATGATAGAATCATGGTTTGGGTTGGAAGGTTGGAAAGATCACCTAATTCCAATCCTCCTGCCTTGGGCAGGGACCTTCCACTGAAAGTCCCATCCAACCTGGTCTTTCTTGGGTCTCTATTTCATTCTTTGCACTGACTAGTGGGTTAACAAATTGTTAGGGGAGGGACTCATGAGCAGACATTCTGAAAAGTGAATAACCTATAAATCACAGAGCACTTCAGCTGATGGTCCAAGAAAGATTTTTCAGTACATGCCCTCATAAAATCACTTGTGGGAACACCTGAGATCTGAAATCCTGAGATCCTTTTAAAGGACTTGCAGGAAATAACAAATGAAGGGTTAAAGCCAGGGAAATGGTTCTTCCACAACAGAGGCAGTAAAAGAAGCAGGGTCAGGCCAGACTGCAAGGACCAGGGCTTGTCCCTGGAAGCCCATGAGGCACACAGAGCCCAGTGCAATGGATCTGCACACCAACAGGTCCATCCTGAGCACTTCAGATCAGCCACACAGATGGAAAGCACTCAATGCTATAGACCCACCCATCCAAGATGTGTCAGGTAACCTGTACGGGCAACGAGGAGTTTAGTCAGCTGTTTGGGATGTTTCAACCCCAGCTGTATTGACTGAAAATGGTACATGCAGCAAGGACAGATGACCTTACTCAGATTTAGAAGTGCCTCATTCCTCATGTAATCACACCCAGCTCAGCAGGAAAGCTGCTCAATAAAAATCAGAGTCACAGAACAAGGATTTGGACTTTATGTCCCATTGTGGAGAAGTCTGTTGCTGAAATTCCCAGTCAACAGGTAATCATTGTCGTGAAGCCAAATCCACCCAGAGATCACACAAGGGCTCTTGCCCAGTGACTTCACCAAAACATTCACAAAAGAAATGCAAACCACATTACGTTTAGGACAAAGCTGTCTCTCTTTCACACACACACACAAAAAAAGGTCAGAAATAGCATTTCAGAAACCAAAATCATCGGCAGACTTAGTTTTTTTAAAGACTATTCATTTTAGGATACTACACCTTTGTAAAGAGCAGCGTTTTACCTGGAGCCATTTTCCCCTGCAGAAATCAAGGCTGACAGAACAACAGGGAGAACTCCCTTTGCAAATTACAACATATTAAGTCAGATTTGCTTCCAGCAGCTTCTGTACATTCAGAAATTGGTTAGGGTTTGTGCATTTGTTGAGTGGTCATGAACTGGGGAAAACCTACACTCTTTTCTCCTGCCACTCCTCTGTTCTTTACCTCCTTTTAGCTCTACAGCAGAGGATGAGGGAAGAGAATTCTACTGAAGGAGACCATGAAAAGACTTTCAAAACATTCCACATATTTTCTCTGCATAAACACGCTGTGAATTTCTAACGTAAACAGTGCCAGGGCACTGTCACTCAGACCCCAGGAGTTCACCCAAGTCAGACAAATTATGCTGCCTGCTATCTCAGTTGTTACAGATTCTTGCCTTTCATTCATTCCTTGCCAGTGGCTGGATTTGATGTGTAAGGGAGAAAAAGCAGCCTCAAATGCTGAAGTTAACCTCTTGTGGCAAGAGCAGTAATACTGGGCTCTCTGGAGGAGAATGCAGAAGGAATGCCTTGTTTGCCAAGGCAGCAGCCAAAAAAATGCTAAAATTTGGCAGGTACGAGCAGGAGAAATGCAGTGCTATGGAAATGGCCATTGCAAGCTCCCTTCCAAATCTGCAGTGTTTGGCCCACATCGATAAAACAAATTACGTGAAAAAAATTTGTACATGTCCTATAAAAAACCTACATAAAGCAGTGTTGTGGTTGTGGTTTGAATGGAGGATGGTGCTGCTGAGCAAATCTGCCTGGCAGAGGTAGTGCCTGTTGCTTCAAACATCAGATCCAGACTATAATTAATACTAACCTTCGACTACAATCAGCAAGTCTCACTTCCTCCCTGATAAAGAGCTCCTTATTAGAAAAGAACAGAGGATTGTGATGAGGGGATTCATTTCTGGATGTCTTTTTGCAGCCACACTGGTTCTGGTAGGGAGGTACTGAGTTTTATTTATGCAACGCTTCCAAAGAAGGGAAAAGCTCTTACCTATGGTTCTTCGGAGATCTTCACACTGGCTAATGTGAGGGAATTTCAAGATTTCCTTCCACTTTTTGCTTTTGCCTTTGCGTTTCCCTCCACCCCCTGCAGAGAAAGAAATACCAGGATTAGATTGCTTCAGAGGGCGTAGTCACATCCAGAGTTCACCAGCCCAGTCACAGTTCTTATGGACACCAGTGATTAAAGCTGAGACACTGTGGGATCAGGTAGATGCCTGGATGTGTTCAAGGCCAGGTTGGATGGGGCTCTGGGCTCTGGTCTAGTGGAAGGTGCCCCTTCCCACGGCAGACGGGTTGGATTGTGATAAGCTTTAAGGTCCCTTCCAATACAGAGATTATACAGTTAAGTTTGAGCTTGTTTGGCCTTAAAACAGACCAAGGAGGTGGCATCTGGCAGAAGATCTGATTGCTAGAAGTTGGGAGTCAGGGCTTGTGGCCCCCCAGGTCCAGTTGAGGTGACAGTGCTGAACCAAGCATCTCCAGCATCACCTCTGCCCCAACCAACAGCCACTTCACACAAGCCAAATAATCCTGTAGAATTACAGCTCACACCTTTTCAATGTGGATATTACCCTTCTGGTTTTGCAATAAGCCCTGATTTCAACCGAAAAGAAGTGCTGGAAACTGAAGACCAAAATTCAATTCTCACCATCCCCTCCCGCCTCTCACATTACATGTATTGCCAACATGCAATTACTGCTGGTGTTGCACACTCTGCTGCTTCCACAGGAGAACAGTGGGAGAAAATTAATATAATAATCTCATGAGGAAAACATCTCTTATTGGTTCTTTTTCCCCCTGCTCACTCCATCTCGAGATTTCCTCAAGGTGCATGACTCAGCTGGTTTCCTCCAGCTCTGGCTGAATGAGGTCCAAGACCCTCAGCCTTCCCATGATGATGAATCTCTCTCATCCCTCCGTAAATACCTTGCTGTGGGCATCCCTGGCATCTCTAGGTGCCACATCCCAGGGGGATGCCTTCTGCACTGGGCTGCGAACAGTAAAGGTACTCAGTGTTTCCAGCAAACCTCACCCTGCTCCTGGCTGGGATCACTGGATGACACTGCCTGTGGGCTGGGCTCCCTCAGCCCAAGCCAGCCTAATGCAGGCTGACACGCTGGGTCTGCTCTTCCCCAGTGTCTGCTCCATCAGCACTCACATCTGAAGCAGCTCCCATAGGAGGGATGTCCAGATTTATTTCTTTTTCTCGTTTTTTTGTTTGTTTCTTTGTTTTACTGTCACTAGGCACTTCTTTACTCTAGCTTTCACCTGGGTTTCTCTTTTATGCCCCCCATTTTTTATGCTGCCACAGCACATTACTGCAGAGGGCAAGAGGTGGAGAGGAGTGCTGGGAGTTTATTCCCACCTAATTTGTGTGCCTGTTCTGCTTGGAGAGGCTGTGCAGCCAAGGAGGAAAGAGCATCCCTCTGGACACGACAACCCAGATGCAGCCTGGGATTCTCCAAGTCGCTGTATTTACTGCAATTCAGTCCCTGCACACAAAATCTGATTCACTTGAGTCTATTTTACATGCACTGGCACATCGAATGACTAATTCAGAGCCGAGTTAATTTTGTAGAGAGGCTGGTAGAGTCACAACTGCAGACTGAGGGTGTGTTAGGTCCCACATGACACTGCAGGCTAAATTAGGAGAGCATTGACTCAAAAGGTAGCAGACCATCACAGAGGAAACATGAGCCTCAGAAAAAACTCCCAAGTATTGCTCCCTGTGGGGTGTTTCTGCTCACAAAGAGCCTTTGGCACAGGAGTGCTTCTTTTGCATCTCACCTTTTATTCCTTTGCTTTCGGTGGCCAATGGTTCTGCCACCACAGAGTCTGCCTTGAATTATTTTAAACTTCTTTTTGACAGGAACTGATTGCATTTTTACAGTAGAGCAGAGATATCTGCACTAGCCATAAAGGAAGTAGCTTGTTTAGACTATCAGAAACACAGCCCCATGCCCTTTCCAGGAATTAGACTCCAGAGAAGCACAGAGAGCTGTGACTGCCTCCACACTATGCAGTATTCTGCAACACAGATTCACCCTTTGGGTCCATAATGAATTCTGCTCCCACCTCCCCTCTTCAGTGCATCCCAAACACTGCTGCTAAAGCCATTTCCTTTCCCATCCCTCCAGCCACAGCATCAGGGAGGATGTCTTGCTCTCTTGGTCTTGCATGCTGAGGGTCTTAGGTACGCTACAAGGTGCTGAGAGGCATTTTGTGGGCTGGGGTGAGCACTGTGATCATCTGTTCACCAGTTCCTGGGGCACATGGCTCTGCTCTGGCTGCCAGTGACCACAGGGGTTGCATTCAGCAACTCAAAGGGTCCTCATTGGCTTTCATCTCCCCAAAAGCCCACTCCTGCATGCCAGGCCACCACCTCCACTTTCCCCCTCTTCTCCTTCTCTTCCAGGGTCACCTTCCTTCGTGCTCCTGCCCTTATACCTCATCACACCGTACTTACACTTCTCTGCACACTCCCTTCATACACTTCTCTGGAGAATGATCCTTCCACCAGGAATTCCTGATTCCTTCTCTCTGCCAGTCATCCTCTTTAGCTGCATTTTCTTCTCTAAATTATTGCTTCCTGTTTTTCCTCACACCCATTTATCTCACAATCATAGAATACACTGAGTTGGAAGGGACCCACAAGGATCATCAATTCCAGCTCCTGGCCCTGCACAGGACCATCTGCAAGACTCACATCCCGTGTCTGAGAGTATCATCCAAATGCTCCTTGAGCCGTGTCAGCCTTGGTGCTGTGACCACCACCTTAGGGAGCCCATTCAGTGCCTGACCACCCTCTGAGTGAAGAACCTTTTACAGATATCCAACCTAAACCTCCCCTGACTCAGCTTCATGGCATTTCCTCGAGTCCTGTCAAGAGTGAAGAGATCAGTACCTGCCCCTCCACTGCCCCTCATGAGAATGTTGAAGATCCTAATGAGGTCTCCTCTCAGTCTCCTCTTCTCCAGCTGAACAGACCAAGTTCCCACAGCTGCTCCTCACACGGCTTCCCCTCCAGACCCTTCACCATCCTCATGGCCAACCTTTGGACACTCTCTAATACCTTATTGCCTTTTTTTATGTTGTGGTGCCCCAAACTGCCACAATATTCAAGGTGAGGCCACCTCACTGCAAAGCAGACCAGGACAATCACCTCCCTTGACTGTCTGGCAATGCTGTGCCTGATGCACCCCAAGACACTGTTGGCCCTCCTGGCAACCAAGATCTCTTGTAAACTCAGTTCTATACATTGATATCAAACCTCCACGGAAATTAAATTAATTACATACATATTTTCTAGCATTGGGTGAGGGATGGGAAAGAAGGGGAAAGCAAGGAGGGAGGGAAACTGCTGGGCTGGTGTCAGAGCAGAATGATCCCTCTTTGACAGCTACAGGGTTTCAATCTGGATTTCAGGATTCCTTCCTCAGGCTGTCACCTTCTAGAGTAGCTCATCCCACCTCCACGTACAAACATGCGCCCCTCGTTTCTGGCTGCTGCCTCTGTCACTGCAGGGACCCACTCTGCTCTTACCAAGGATCAGACAGGGATGCTGCAGCAGGACAGACAGGGGCCCTCTGCTCTAGGGTTATGCAGCTGCTTGGGCAGCAGTGCCTGCTCAAACAGTATTTCTAAACATTTCTGGACACAGGAGGCAGTGGGAGTAAGCCAGATGAAAGCACCCTTTAGGGTGCATCTGCTCAGCACTGGTACATCTTCACCCACTAAAGGTCTACCCTCTAGGTCCAAGCACTCTTGGAGATTTCAGGGCACACCTGTTTCTCCAGCCACCTTCACAGAAGTCCTCACAAAATGGTTGCATCTTTAGCAGCATCAAGCAGTGCAGAGTACTGCAAAATAGACCTTTTCTCTAAATGACAGCTCTGAGATTTGTGCAGAGGTGGAATGATTCTGCTAAGCTGGGCCAGAACATTTTTAAAATCCATTTGATGCAAAATATATATTGATATATTTACATTGGATGATGTATTTCCGACATTAAATTTCCATCAGAACTGGAGAAGGGCTCTGTGGTCCCCTGTTACAACCGTGATCGATACAGCCAGCATGTTCTCTTCTCTTTTGTGGCTATCCTCCAAAAATAAGCAGCCTTGCCTGATGAATCATTTTCTCTTAGCTGAGCGTGAAGTAGCGTTACTGCTTTGCCTGTGACGTCTTTATGTTAAAGATTCTGATCAAGTGCTTTAATCGACCTGACCTTTCCGCTCTCAGCTTTTCTTGTGGAGCCAGCAGTGTTTGCTGGCTCCAAACGTTAATTCTGGGGGGTTTGAAGGACATAATGCAGGGAGACAACTGAGACAGAGTAAATTGTCTAGCAGAGCTAAAAGCTAAAAGGGGAGGTTTCTCTGAATAGGTCAGTCATTGTGCAAGTTGCAGAGGGAAGCTTTTCACACGTTCCCTTGATCGCTGCCTTTGCACCATCTATTCTGTACAGGATTTGCAATCTTCAAGGCAGCTTCTCAGGGCAAGACTTGACAGGCGTGCCATGTTTTAGATGGGAGTTCCATCATGTGGTGTTGGAGGGTCTGACTGCTTTAAAATCTTGGTTTGCTGCTGATGATGAAAAGTGAGCTGCCAGCAACAGCAGGAAATCTCAGCTCCACTCCTTGCATGCACTTAACAGCACTTGCAAACTGAGGGTTGAAGCTAATTCTCTAACATGTCAACCAGTCCTACAGGAAACAAAAGCATTTGCTCTACATCTTACCTACTGAAAAATACATGGCTTTTTTCGTATCATCTTGTGATGCCACATGGCAAATCTAGCTCTGATCTCTGCCTGCAAGGAGAGAGACATAACCAGAGGCACAAATGTAAAACATTTGCAAAACCCTTAGCCTAAAGTGCCTACCTTTTTTCCCCTCCCTTATTCAGGATATACTTACTTCCCTAACACTGAGAGGAAACAGGAAAATACCTGCACGCTATTAAGCCAGTGAGATATTAAGTGGCTTGTCCAAAATTACATGAGAAATCAGAGACAGAGGAAGGAGCTGAAGAAAAAGCTGAAGAAGCCAAGGCACTGAGCCTGTTAATCCTGCTAAAGACAGCATCAAGCCCTGCTCCTGCTCTGCTGATTAACGATATTTCACAACACAGAGTAAACCATACTGGTGGGTGAATTCATTCCAGCATCGTGTTTGTAGAATATTCCATTTGTGTCTCATGCCACCCTGCTAGGTGGCTTTTAAGCACGGCTAAGCAGGCTTCCCACTGTTGCTCCATTCTTGCTCAAGTTGATAAGCTACAAACACACCCCATGCTGCCAGGCCTGGCTAACCCAAGACAGCCTAAAATTTCAAAGCCTTCAACTGTATTAACTGCAGTCTAGTTGATCCAGTTTATGTAAACTATCCACAGATCACTGGGGGATGACTGCAGCTTGGGTCTTCCATTTGGCAGCAGTAGCCAGGCTGTCATCCAAGGCCTTCCCAAGAAGAGTTCACAGCTCTGTATGCTTGGAATGCTAGGCTTTGATTACACAGCACGTGAAGCAGTGAAACAAACTCCAAAATATATTAAAAGTCAAAAAATCATGGTCAGTGTCCTATCCCCACTCAAAAGACGTTTACGTTTCTTCTCCTCTTCCTCTTGCCAGCTTTTCTGTACTCACTCTCTCCCATCAAGGTGTTTGCAGGTATCTGGTGTATATGGAATTGCCATATATGCCATATATTTATGAAGATAAGATATTAAGATATGCATAGATTAAGGTCTGTCCAGTGCAGGCAGCTTCAGAGGAAGATCCTGGAAAACTGTTTCTAAAGTATTTGATAAGCAGGAATTTTCTTTCCTATTTTGTTAATTAGATATGGCTAACAAAACAGAAAGGTGTATTGCTTCCAATTAATTTCTTCTTATTTTTAAGAATCCATGCTACTGAAAATCTGGCTGTTCCTATGATCCTGGTAAATGCCCTGAACTGTTGGATGCCTGCATGCCTCATGTGGGTGGGAGTCCCAAAGATTAACCATGTAGTTGTGAAGGAAAAGAATACCAATTTTAATCTGATTGTTTTCCTAGAGTGGCTCTTCCTAATGAGACAGCATGAATAAAACTTATCAGCCCATCATTTTCCCTAGGAATTTTTCATGTCTAACACATCGAGCCTCCAGGGCAAACAATTTCACCCTTATTAGATCTGCTTCACATGGAAGTTCTCCCAGTTCAGTATTCTTCTTTCATATTAGTCCCACCTATGTTCAGCTGTACTGGCAAATAAAACCAGCTTGTTTTCACAGAATGAAAGACACTGCTTGCTCTCTGCCCTTCATCCTGCCCTCCTCCCCTGGGAAAGCAGAAAAAAAAAACCAGGAACCCTGTTTTAATCTTACTAGATCTTAGATGATACACCTGACTAAGCTGTGCTTAAAACAAACACTTACAAGACCATTAGGAATCTTCATGGATCCCCTCCTATGTCATCTCAAGGAAAACGAGAAGAGTATGAGGGCTGGATTTTAAAAAGTAGGGAGGTATCCACCCTCCACTGGGATCCACTGCCTCTGACAACCAGTCTCTAGAGGCTCTCTTTTATAAGATACAATAAAAAGTCCACAACATGCCCTCAAAAGAGAATCACATTACACAGCTCCTCTTATGGATGCTAATCTGCCTTTATCTCCCACAGCCTCTTTTGATGAACGCAGCTCTGAATAGTCAGAGAGCACGATAAGAGTTTTGTGCCCATCTTCCCTGCTGCCACAGCATGTTTGCTCATAAATCATCTGCACCTTCCTACAAATACCTAAGCCTGACAACCACTGTGCAAAACATCCCATCGCTTTTTGGAAATGAACAGCAGATGTATTTCATGTTTAAGCCTTCAGAACCACAGAGATGGGAATTTCATAAGTAAAAACGCAAGCTTCTCCCCAGCAGAGCCAGGCTGGCTTTGCAATCTGGTTACCAGAGGACCAGAGGGCAAAATATTTTGTGTACAACTGGCATCTAAAGTTCTACTAACACTGGTTTGCAGAAGTCACTGTTTATAAACAAACACTTACTGCAGGAATATCTACCTCTGATTTAAAGAAGAGGTCTAGGAGTGCTGTAAGTATTGATAAGTGGCTGAAACATAACTTTAACAGCACGTTTTATATGTTAATAATAATATTAATAATATGCTTTTATAACATCCACTGCCCTGAAGGGACAGAGGAAGCTAAGGGATTAGTCTTCGAAGATTGATCCTCAAGGCTTAACTATCATATGTCAAGGCCATTTTGGTACTACTCTAGGAATATAAAGAAGTCTTTACATAAGGCACCTTTATGCCTAGTCAGAGCACATTGAAAGGATCTGAACCGAACTGAAAAAACAGGCCTCTAATTTTTTCTGTTGGTCTCTCATGGGCATCCCAGTTTGGGGCATCCTCCATACAACTCTGCCTACATGCTCCATGAGATATTTTAAATGCATATTTCAGATTAATTCGACAAGTTGGTTTTGGGTTTTGTGGGTCAATTCACACATACTGGGCATACATCTCATTGCTGCACATGCTACCAGGGAGTTGTCTGGTGATGTAATTTCCCTCAATGCAGCTTAATTTCCCCCTGCATAAGCACCTTTACTTTGTCTCTTATGGGGTGTCTCTCTTTTACACTTTGTATTTAACTGTATTGTGTTTATCTGCAGCAGATGAATGAGTGAGAAGAGATTGTTGGCTTTTACATCACAAACAAAAATAGCCCAGAAGATAAAAAATATACTGGAGGTTTACAACCTATTGAAAAACAAACAAACAAACAGTAAATGTTACAAAAATAAAACCAACTATTATCTAAAATAGCAAAACTAAGCACAGCCCAAACTTTTAACTTCTTATTCTTGACCTCAAAGTAAACTAGGCTACTGGCACAAGTCCAGGCTGTGTTTAGAATGCACTACCATGTCTTGGTAGTTCAGATGAACTGAGGCTTCAAATGGAAAAGTGCCTGGGTAGTATTTGACATTGCAGTTGGCAACAAGAGCAGAAGAGACAATGCAACAAGTGAATCTGGAGCCAGTGTGCTCCTTTGGAAGCTGTTTCTGGATCTGTAAGGTCTCTCGGAGGAACATGCAGAGGCTATGATATCTGAATCTGGGAAGTATTGAGAGATTCTGTACATCGGTGGTGTAGCTGACAGAATAATTTGATTGCAACACTCCAGCATCGATGATTACTATGGGAGACCAACCTTTTCAACAAGGTTGTTGATAATCAAGGTTATTACCTGCCAAAAACATTGTACCTCTCAGTGGAACTTTACTCTAAACTGGAGCTGGGAGTCAGTATTTCAGAGTTCTACAAAATTCTGATTAAAAGAAATTAAACCATTTCTTTGTGACAACATTTGAGTCATCTCAGTTCTCTAACGTCAAAACATTACCATCAAATAGAGTATTAATATATTATATCACTGGAACAAAACAGGTACAGTAAATTGACACTCTTTACTTTGTTAAAATGATGTTTCAACATTGTCAATAAGAAGTTAGAAAAATCGAATCTTTTTCCTTTTCTTTTAGGTAGACACTTCTGCAAACCCTTCAATTTTTGACAAAACTTCATCCTCCAAAAGGAAGATTCTTTTGTCAGAAATGTTCTCAACTGTCACATGTTTTCAAGTACGTGAGAATTAAAGAAAGAAGGTGGCCTCCCCATATCTGAATGTTCTAGTGAACCTAAATTCCCACATTCCTTACCCGTTCCCTTGAATTAATTTGCACAGCTGTGAATTACACTGACTGCAGGAGACCTGCTTCCCATTCTTCCACAGTACGAATGCAAATCCCTGCTCTAGAAATCCTGCTTGAATAGGGCTTGATAACATCTTTCCAGGAAGGAACTCCTCTTTAAGAAATGGCTTTTTAAACTTATGACATGTTGTATATGATTATTACCCTGTTTAGTAACAAATATGAAAGCTGCCATCTGATGCCTCCAAACCCAAACCTGCAAATGCAACTTGGGGTGGTCCTGTGCAGGGTCAGGAGTTGGACCTGATGATCTTTGTGGGTCCCTTCCAACTCAGGATATTCTATGATTTTATGAATTCCTCGCCCACATACAGCCCATGTAGGCTGCTCAGGAGTACGTGTAGTGCCCCTGCATCCAGTGGTGTTCCTCAAACAACTCTAATATTCCTAGGGCTGGCCCCTAAACCCAAAATAGCTTGAAGGGACATGCAGATCCCAGTTAGACACTGAGAAGGCTCTGCTGATCCATATTGTGCAGTTCTGATGTTTGCCAACACAAAGGCACAACAGGCAGCACGAGAGAGGCAGAAGGAACACACACGGAAGTCTGCCCTGGCACAGGCCAATATATGGGGCTCAGTTCTCCTGAAAACTATGGAGCCAATTCCAGAGGAAGAATATGCAAAAACCAGGCCCTGAGCAGGGAATGATGAGGGTTCTGTCTGTCCCTGTCAAAGAGCTGTGTGGGCTTTTTCTCCCACAAATAGTTTAGCAGTCTCTAAAATAAGAGCTTAGCCTCTGTGTTCCTGACATTTGAGTTTTATAAGGAGTATTTCTGAACTGTGGGGAGGAGATCCAACTGGATGGGAGGTGAGAATTCAAGCGTTCCTATCAGCAGTCTGTAGCCAAGCTCTGAGAATGATGTTCTATTCTGTTTTTTTGCCCCCACCTAAATAAACTTACCAACAAGGCTAAAGAAAAGAATTTTAGTAAATGTCATGAAAGATTAATGATTTGAGACAGGCTGTTTTATGAGGCCTGACTGATTTATAGGTTCCACCAAATTGGTGGAATCGGTAAAGCTTTGAGGTGCTCTGATAAGAACCCAAAAATCCAGATGTGGTTTGCTTTCCATACATAAATAACATCACACTCCTTCGGCTTTGATGGCTTATGTCTGAGTTTGGAAAACAGCCACCAGGAAAGTAAGAAAGAAACATGTAGAGTGTCTGTGAGGGAGGCAGAAGAGCAAATCCCTCAAGGACCTGAGTATTCAGCCCTGTTCTTTGGTAGGCAGACTGGCAGACTGCAGATGTTTAGGGATGCAACACACAGGTCTCAGCTCTATAGAGCCTGAGACAAAGTGACTCTGCAGTCCCTCTGTGGTGCCTACATGTGCAGATATTCTACCAAATCCCTGCATTACAACAGTCTCTCCTCCCACGTTTAATCCCATCAGAGATACAAGCCCAACAAAGGTGCCAATGTGGGCACTTGAATAAAGGGCACTGAGGAAATGTCATGAGACCCTCAGTATGTTTTGATCTTGTGGCGTTCTTGTATTTCTGCAGTGGTCTGGAGGAGAATTCAATCAGTCTCACAGTGTGGGGAAATAACCCAATAGCCACAAGAACTGTCCTTCAATATGCCTGCACGGATTCAACCTTCCTTCTCAACACATCAGCAACAGATGTCAACACAGCTCCTCAGACAGTATAAAAAAAGTGAAAAATTGCAAAAATTAGTCTGGGAACTTCCTTAGTAGATGTGTCTGGGCTATGCTGCCAGAATTGTTTTAAAGGAACTTCTCTTCTGTGACACTTCAGCCCTTTTGCTTTCAGAGCCAGCCAGGAAGAAAAGTACAGCATCATCACGTGTGTCAGAATGGGTCACTTTCTGTTTGGGATCAGGATCAGGCACATTTCTCTTTACCACCAAAGCAGTTAACAACCCAGCCCACCTTCCTGGCTCTCCTTGGTCAAATAACACATCAGATGTTCAGACTTATGCACAAAGCATAAATTAAACACGAGATACATGGCAAGCCTTCAATTATGCCATAGAGGAAGTGTGGAGAGAGACATTAAACCCCCTGAAATGCCTGGTTACAGCAAGCATTTGCCAGTTGCAGTGAGTGGCTGGCAGGGGGAAAAAGGTATGGGGGAAGACTTTGATTTGGAGGAAAAAGATTCCATGTATGTACCAGGGCAAAGGTGTAAGAGGGTGCACAGGACTGATGCAAAAGGACATGGCCAGCTCTAGGGAAGACTTTCCCCTTACTTAGACACAAAGCCTGGCTTTGGCCCTGTTGTCTTGTCCAGCAACAAGGTACCAACAGGTGCTTTCTGTGGATCTTGCTGGGTAAAACAGCCCTGAAATCACAGAAAACATCATTCTCAAAAAACCACTGACAGCCCAAGACATGATGGTAACAGTCTTGTATGCGTCAGCATTTGGGATCATTATTGTAAAAGGTTACAGAAGAGATTCGGGTTAATGGAGGTAATCTGTGATTATCTGTTGCAACAGATTGCTCTGCCAGTGACTCATTCCTTCTGCCACAATATATTGTGGGTTGCAGCTGCAAATAGCGAGGAGGATGGAGCTGGCTCCCAAGCGAAGACTGTGTCTGTTGTTCAGAGAAACCCCTGTAAGAGAGGGTGCCAAGGCACTGCAGGTGTGTGGCAGCCTGGCAGAGCTCCACCGAGGGGAGTGGGCTGTAGCAGTGCACTACAGCCACTCATTCACGGAGGTTACTATAGCTACCAGTTGCAGGACTCAACACAAAAAGGGGGAAAAAAAAATTAGGAGGTAGAAGACAAAAAACAAAAAACAAGGAAACTTGTTGTAAAGCAAAGGCAGAGGGTTCCTCTGATTAGCTAATGAAGTGTTTCAAAAGCAGTGACTGAAAAATGAGGCTTGAAGGCTGCATGGCGTAAGCGTCAGATGATGCAAGCAGCTGGCCCGCTCTGCCTCGCCTCTCCCACCCACCCACCCACCAGCCACGACCCCGAGAGCTGGCACCGTCCTAATAAACACAAAACAGAGCTCTGTGCCAGGGATGGATTAACTGTTTCCTCATTGCTCACAAAGTCCTGCACTTCCACTGGCTCTTACTGCAGCCCTGGGGCCAGAATTAAAACAAGGCATTGATTTGGGCCATCAGCCCCCCAGGAGCAGTGTGGAAAAAGGCCATGAAGAACAATAATCTGACCACCAGGGACTCCAGGAGATAGCAAAAGCCAGGTACTGTCATAGCCTGGAAGATGGAGGAAGAAAAAAACAGCAGCATACAGCAATCCCACACCTCCCACTGGAAAGCTCCTGCCCTGGTCTAGATGCTCAAGGTAGCCCAAAGCACCCAAAGCAGCTGCAGCCAGGGATGGACACTTCTAACATGCACATAAATCTAAATAAATGTATCATTCCTGCTTACATGCTTCCCTGACAGGCAGCTGTTCCTTTTGCTTGCTGTTACTGTCACTTGGAGATTAATGTCCACTGCCTGGGACAGCTTATTAGCAATTTTTATTACGAAGCATATACATTTGGGTGGTGGTGGGCAAAAGCTAAGCCTTTGAGTAAATAAAATACTAGGACAGCTCGCAGGGAATGACAGAGAACAGATATCTGCAGGGTCTTTACCCTGGCTCTGAAAGCCAATAATGGCAGGAGGTCAGAGATCAGCGGCTTAATTGTCCAGCGAATTAATGGTGACGAACGTCTGTTTCCCCTCTTGTTAAAAGTGACACCAGATATTTCAGAGAAAGCACAAGGACACTTGGCTACAAAGGAATGTTTTGATGGCTGAAGCTGAGACTGCTGCCAGCCCCAGCCTGTCAGAGCAGTGCGGGTCAAACGAAGTCACTGCAGGAAACTGGTGCTGACTCCAGCACCAACCAGAACCTTCTGGGCCCAGTCAAGCAGCCACTAATTATCCTGCTCCCCTTGGAAAGAAAGATTGTTTGCTTATATTCAAATAAAAAAAAAAATCGAGATCTTTGCATATACAAGCATAAAGAAAATAAAATTGTAAGAGTGTGAATTGCACCATAAAAATCAGCCTGAACTTTTTCCTCCCATTTTGACGAAAAACTGAGTGCTACAGGAAAAAAAAACCAATCCAAAACACAAAAGCAAAAACAGAAACAAAAAACCCCAAACAAAAACAGAAAAAAACAAACAGAAAAACCCTCCAGAATATATTACAAAAAAAACCCCCAGAATATATTACAAAAGCAAAATTTTTCTTTGCATTTTCCCTCTCCAGAAAACATCCCTCTCTCACTGTCCTGTACAACCCCCGTTCAGCAATGCATCTCCGAGCAGAAAGTCTCATCATGGGAAGAGTAATGAAACCAGGAATTACGAGGGGACCACTTTCATCCAGTTAGTGACATTTTGGGAAGCTGGCTAACATTTTTCTATTGAAACAACTTCTTCCACAGTCAAGAATGAGGCTTACTTATTTATTTTCTTCTTGTTGCTCAATCTCACTTCAATTCAGACTTTCATGTGTAGCTGTAGGAACAAGGATGAAAGCTTCCCTTTGTTTTAAGGTGGTTATGCTAGTGTTGAGTTGTTGTGAAAGAGACTGAAGGGCACATCTTTCCCGTTCATCCAAATATATGTGAACCCCTCTGGTGTTTAATTTAAGCTTCACAAACAAGCAACAAGTCCTGTCTGAAAACTAAAAAAATACAGTATCAACCTACCAGTCAGTTTCTGAGAACCATAAAGTGACTTCTTACATTGTAAGTCATTCCCTTCCTTATGGAACATGCTGATACCTTTAATTAATAGTGGTAATATGTGACACTGTCAACAGGGATGTGTAACATTGAATTAGAAGACTAAAGTCTAAGTATTCTTTCAGCAGTGTTTTCCACAGAGGTCATGATGACCAGGGAACAGACACACTGGTTTTCAAGTAAATCTATGTGCTCAGTCTCTGACTGAGCTAATTATAATGGTGCCTTTAGCTTCGCTGCCTTTAAGTGTCTGCCAGCACGTCCCTAACAAACCACCAGGTTCATGCTTTTCTAGCCCAGACGGAAAAGTCTGGTTATCAGGTCAGAGTCAATTCCATCTCCCAGGCCAGTGTACTTCCATCCCACATGAACCCAGCCTGCTGAACTTCAATTAACAAATGAGAACTTAGTGATGAACCATCATTGAGCAGTACATTTGTTTGCTTCTCACTTCTGCCACCCATCAATACCCAGGGAACGAAGGATGCTGGATCGACAGGGCTAAAAAGACTTAACATGGTCCTCAAGGGCTTAAGGGAGGCATCTGGCTCAGCAGTTCCAGTGCGAGGGTGGTCTGACCTGCACTTGCCCACGCACCCACCTGGAGTCCATCAGACAGACCCAGGGCCCATGTCCTATCAGCTGAGCAAAATGAATAGAGGGGCTTTTGCAGCAGAAGCCTGTCAGCTGCTGCTCTGGAGAGGGCAGTGGCCAGAGTGCAGCCACCTGTGACAGTGCTGGAGGTACAGGGCAGAGCACAGCTGCAATGCCAGGGGCATCACCAGGGATAAAGTTGGTGGCGTGGAGTGTGATCCTGATAAATGAGGTCTCTATACTGCTTAAGAGTCACTCTGGAGCTGAACAAATCTACAAGGAAGACACAATCTCTGCTGCAACAACCACTTTCTGTTCAGGTGTTTTAAGAAATCCATATTTTGCGTTGTTATTACCATTCCTTTTAAGGTGTCAGGGCACAAAAAACAAATTCAGCTATTGCTTTAGATGATATCCTGATTTTTAAACTCATGAGAGCAAAACCCCACACAACCACCCAGAAAATCCAAACCCCCTTATCTCATCCAACTCCCGCCGTGACGCAGAAAACACTGATCTTCATGTCTAAGCATCTAAGCCCAAGTGGCACATGTGCTATGTTAGCACCTCTTGGGACAGCTCTGGGAGATAATGTAATTAATATTATCTAGGTGACGGCTATTTACCACATCCCACTGGGAAACTGCAAGCTGTGCTTATGGAACTTGAACCCAATTAATACCCACTTCCTACCAGTTTCAGGTGTCTCCTAATTTAAAGACACACTTACAGACAAAACAGGTCAGTAACTCTTCCCAGTGAACCAAACAGTATCTTAATCACTTGTGTTTAATAGGAAACAAATGACTGAGCACTGATAAAGTTCACCATTATGCTTTTGAGGAAAAGAAAAGTGACTGCAGAACAATCTGATAACGGGAGAATTTGCTTCCTGTGTAACTCAATATTTATAAATCTTCTCAGTAAGGGGGCAAAAGGGAAATAATTTCAGCTGGTTGACAGTAACATTCCAAATTATGTTTTAAAATGACAACACAAACAGGACCCCAGTTGAAAACAGTCCTTATGGGAAAGATTTGGAGAAACAAGGCAAGGAAGGAAGCCTGGAGCTCTGGCTGCCCTCTGCTCCTTGGCATGGGCTCTCCAGCTGCCTGTGGGCAGGCATGGACCTTGCAGGGCACAGACCCATGCTCAGCAACAGGGGACACGGGGTGCCAGCAGGTGGAAGCGGGATTGTCCTGGTTGTGCTTTCCACCTTCAGCAGAATGACTGGATTGAACAACCTCCCTCCATCCCCAGCAAATATACAAGTGGTTCACATGCATGAAAACCCAGGTTTTTTTCCAAGCTAAAGACTAGACTATCACGGAATATGCCAAGCTGGAAGGGACCCACAAGGATCATTGAGTCCAGCTCCTGTCCCTCCCAGGACCATCCCCAAGAGTCACACCCTGTGCCTGAGAGTATCATCCAAACACTTCCTGAGCTCTCTCAGGGTTGGTGCTGTGCCCACTGCCCTGGGGAGCCTGTTCCGTGCCCAACCACCCTCTGGGGGAAGAACCTTTTCTAATACCCCCTTAAACCTCCCCTGACACAACTTCAGGCCATTCCCTCAGGTCCCATCACTGGTCAGTCTTACCATACTAGGAATTTCAGCTATTTTCCATGCTTTTTCTATATTTAATCCTCTTGAAATGCAGGCAGTGATTGCCCTAGAGCCTGACCAGTGTCCCAAGAGCAGAACTAGTTCTCAGCCACAACAGCCTTAAGTCCAGCTATGTCAAGCACCTACAAGTTCAGCTGATTTCTTCAGGAACCACACGTGCCAGCAAGCCCTTCAGCAAGCTCCTTGAGAGAGGGACCCTAACTCAGAAGTCTTCTCTGCACAGAATTATAAGTGCAGAGTGTTTCTGGAATAAGTGCTGTTTTTCAAGGCTTCCCAGTAAGGAAGTTTTTCATGGGAGAATAACATGGGAGATGTGGAAGAGTGCTTAAGTGATAGCAAGAAAAAAATACAAATTATTTGTATTTCATGCCTAAAAAGGCAGTGTTTTCAGTCATTAAAAAAAGAAATGTTTATCTCCCAGAAGTAGAGAAACAAAGACAGGGGAAAGAAAAACAGCAGAAGGTACATCTACTTTGTTTCACATTTTCCACGTTAGGAGATGACAAAGTGGTTTGCACTTTGCTGCCTTGGCTTCAGACATCAAGTAAAATATTTCAGAGTTGCTTTTAAAGTATATTAATAAAAATAATAAAACCAACACATCGCTGGGCTTTTCAACAGTGCCCTCTACTTAAAGACCTAAAAGCATTTTGCAAACAAAAATAGCAAAAGCTTTTCCAGCTTAAAGATTAATTTTGCCCTCACATAAAATAGCATGACTTTTATAGTCCTGTTGAGACACTCCACATGTGCAACTGGGAAAAGAAGTTATCACAGGCAGTTTAAATGCACAGCTTTAATTGGGGAAAAAAATAATAAACTCAGACCCATTCTTCTTGGAAATTTTTCCAGCTGATATTGTCAGAGGACCTAAGAAAAGTACGGCTGCTAGATGCTGGAGGGAAAAGCATTCTTCAATTTCTATTTACTCTGTTTGTTTTAAGCAGCCCAGGTCTGGAGAGAGAAAGCACAGGGTGTTGCTGTGTGTGCCCTGCACATCCAAGTGTGGATTCCCTCCCTCAATTCCAAATGGCTGGTCACTTGTCCAAGGGGTTGCACATCCCCTTGCTCTTGCTGAAAGAAAAAGGAGCTGGAGGGAGCAAAAAAAAAACCTGCTGAGAAAAGGCTGGCACTCGCCCTTTACCAGACACCAGAGAATCCAATGGCACCAACATTTCATTACTTCCACTGCTCACAGGACAGCTTTGCATTTGCTTTCCTGCAGTGCCTGAGGGCCAGCAAATTCAGGACCTCTTTGTACATGAACACAGATCCCATCCCTGAAGAGATTTCAGCTCACAGTACAGCAGCCAAAATCACTCCCCGTGACATCCTGAACCCGTTGTTGTCACTGGGGATGATGCCTTTGCCTCCAGCAAGGGTTAGGATTTCATCCCCTGAGGCTTCAGAGGGTCACAGTTTTCCCACTCATCAACACAACTGCTTTCTGAGGAAGGCCCATATTTCAAAATGGGGTGGTATTACTGAAAAAACATTAATAGCCACCAGGAGCAATCAAGGACTGTAAATGCACTGTTGTCCAGAGCTGACTGTGTTTCAGACAGATTCAGTAAAAACATGAAGATGGAGAGGACATTGAAGAATAAGAACAAATCAGTTCAGGTGTTTTCCTTCACTTTATCCCTGATATCTCTTGTCTTTCTGTCTTCCCCAGTTCTGCCCATCTCTATAATTTCAAGCATTAACCACCTATTTCTGTTTTCCAGGTTTGTCCTCTTTTCACCTCTTGTTGACTATCAGAATTCAGCAGCCTCCAATGCCACCTTCTGTCTCTGACTGTTGCAAACTGAACTCCTACCCCTCCATCTCCTTCAACTCTTGAAAGCCACCCTAGGAACAGGGGCTTGGAGCCTCGTGCTCTTCTCTTCCCTTGTTTCAGTGAAATGCTTTTAAGAGTGGACTGCAGTGTCCTGCTCCCTCTCACTTGTTCTCTGTTCCTCTGGTCCATGAGCTCTAAATTCTCTTCTGCATACTGCCCTCTGTGATATACAAAAGAAATCCTGTGTTAGTTGAGTTGATCATGGCCCAAGTTTCACCATAAGCTGCTACCAGGCCTTGGCTTTGGCCATAACCTCCATCTCACACCCATGAACCCAGTCATATTTGGACATCCTTCACCCAGCACTGGCACAGCCATGTGTCTGTCTGAAGAATAAAATACAAGGGAGGCACCCTGGCATTTGAAATCACTGGCCACGGGCCTATTCATCCTTTCAAAAGCTGACATATTAAGACAACTGAATAGAAGGAATTCATGGCAAGTTGGTCACATAAAAAAAAGCCAAGAATAGGATTTTGGTCTTGTCCTGAAACCCAAGATACTACAGCAGATGTCTTTCATCTATATGACCTTTTCCACTAAGACAAAAGAGAGACAGGATATTAAATCACAGTTTAAGATTTTTATGACTCTTGGCAAGCATTTATTTATTATGGGTTTGTTTGTTTTGGGACTTTGTTTTTAGGCAAAGTGTTATTTTTTTGTACTTTTCACGGAACTTCAGCTGAAATACCATAAAAATGTCTGAGACAAATTTCTTTTGGGTGATTTAAACATTTTCAAAGTCACAAGTTGTCTCCTCTTCCAACTCAGATTACTCAAACCAGTGTGTTTAAACCAGGACAACCCTTCAACATGAAGGCAGCAGTTAATTTTTCACAAAGTCATGGAAAACCTTCATGGCACATGCAATTATGTGAGTGGGACAGAAAATCCTTTAACAGCAGACCTAGATCAGGAAACACGCTTAAAGGTTGTACCATGTCTAGTCCAAATCCCTGACTGACTACAGTGGAGAGCACACTGTGACAGCAGGACACAACACAAGGAATGTGGGAGAAAGCACAGATTAATTGCATTTGTCTTCTTAATTTGCTTATCCCCTTTGCTGGAGAAGAGCTCTCCACAGCAAGCTCAGCTCACCTTACAGATGACTAAGCAGATGGGAGGATAGGGATGCTACTAGTAAAGACAATCCAGAGGAAAGGACATTAACCTTGGACTCAGGGAGGATTAGTTTTAAGTCCTTCTTCTAGCACAGATTTCTCACGTTACTTTAGGCAAAGATTTAGGGTGTGTAATACCTTGTCAAACTAAGGGTCATGATCACAGATGGACTTGGGTGAGATGGCTGAAGCAGATATGGGTTTGTTCCCCCAGCCCCTCTGCCAGGGACTATTACCCTTGCAGAACAAGAGATTTAATGGGCTGTGCTCCTAATTCACAGCTGCTGAAACTCACATGTCACAACCATGCCTGCAGGTACACATCCCAACTAAAGCTACACACGGCCTCAAGTCAAGCCCTTCATCTTGCCCTCAATCATTTCCTAGCACGTAACATGAACCAAGAGTATTTCCTAAGCCTCCCTTTGATACTGATGGGTGTAAATACATTAAAGACTGAGAAACCCTAAAGCCAGATAGACACTTTCAGTGCAACATTTTTCCCTCAGAAAATACCAATCAGCCAAAAGTAAATGCTTGACAGATGTGTCACTCCTGACATTTTATTTTTAAATGAAGGAAATTTAGAAGGTCTTCAATAAGGTTAAAATAGTATTTCGACTTTTGATTCCAATTTTTTTTTACCCTTTATAAAACACTACATTATATCACCAGGAATAAAATTAAGTTGTTATTATCATTTATTCCCAAATGAAACATATATAGGCTCAGTTCAAGCATTTTTTTTTCCTCAGATTTATTTTTCACAGCACGTTATAAATGTTTGTATTCCCTTTGTCTTAGAAAGGAGGTATGTTTTCTCGAAATTTTGGAAGAAAAAACAAACCAACAAGTGAAACCCCAAAACAGGACAAGAGCAAAACCTTTGGCCCTCAAAGCCTCCCTAAGGCCCTCAGCTCTTGCAGGGCTGAGGGCAGGTGAGGACAGGCTGGAACTCGGCGTGTTCTTTCTGAGTGACTAAAACACGACATGGGCCAAATGCAACCACATGATACTTCCAAAACGAGAACACATATGGCTGAGCATTTCTGAAAAGTCAAAATCTGCTCGCACCGAAATCAATGGGCGTTTTACTCTTGACTTCTTGGAAGCAGGGTTAAGTCAACACTGGGTAAGACGGGAAAATCCCAATCAGAGATCAAGCACAGCATTCTCCCTACAGATTATTCATGAAGTGTGTGTAGACGTCACGAGAAAACAGAAGGTGCTACAGAGCTGTTATTTTTAAGCCGAGGGTGAGAAAACAGGCAGCGAAGCGTAGAGCAGAACTTCATGCGTTGCTTTGTCACCATTCTTGTTAAGGAGCTCCAGGAAATTATTTTAAGGAGAAAAAATTGGTCGTTATCTCTGCCTCTTCCATTCAGAATAGACTTAATTTTATGTGAACTTTTACAGCTTTTTTAAATGCCTCTGAATTTTCTGAAATGATTTCTTCCGGAATGCTGTTTTCCCATGACCCACCCAATTTTCAGAACCACCAAAAATGTCAAAAATACTCCTTTAAACTATCTAGAAGACATCAGAAGTTATATTCTCCAGTACCCATCTTGTACAGAATTTAAATCAGGCCCTATCTGCCTGCAAGGCTTCTGCAGAATTGTTTCTTCCTTCTTTTGCAAGGAGCAATCAATTTGGAGAAGCTGAGGCAAGCACTGAAGTGGATCACAGAGAGCATCTGTGCACAAAGACGGAGACCAGTTCTAATCATCAGCATCACAGGACTGTAATCCTCGAACCCAGGCATGAGCAATTATCAGTGTGAGAGCATAATTTATTCCTTGTAGTCAGACACAAGATGGATATCCCATTGGGCACCAGTTAGATTGTTATACTCATTTTAGAAGGCTTAGCAGTAGCACTTACCATGTATGAAACAGTACTAATGGCAGCAGCCTGAGCCACCAGATGAGATTAATAAAGGGCTTCACTAAGTTAGCCCTGTGCTCTCATTATGCAAGGGGTCAAAAATCCTGGCATGTAAGTGAACATATAGAAGCTTTTCAGTCTTCTGATACTAAACCTTCATATGCTTCAAGTCTCTCAATCAACATATATACCCTCATGCACGCAAACCTTTAGAGTATGTTACTTAATTCATCACAAAAAAAGAAAAGCAAAATAAAAGTGTAAGATTTCAACACCAGGACCTTAGATTCATATCTAAGCTAACGGATAGCACACAGGGGCAGTCCCGTCTTAATTATTCTTAGTAATACTCATAACCCACCTGTCTGATAATTACCAAGGAAAAAAACCAGAAACCTCTCTCTGTATCTCACACTCAGAATTGCAGCCACCATTTCAAGAAGTGCACTAGCAGTTTACAGTCTGCAAGCCACAGAGCCTGACCCAGCAGCCAGGACCTTTGCTTGCCATCTGCTCAGGTGATGTTCTCCAAGCACCATCCCCTCCTTCCCTTGTTGCTGCTTTTCCCATCCCGGGGCTGACCAGCCTCAGCCTCCCGGTTTATGAAGCTGGACAAAAGCAGCCACTCAGTGTGGCTTGGCTGAGGTGTAAAATATATCAGACAGGAATTTGGTTTTGCTCAGCCCAGCAGTCCCAAGCGCGACTGCGACACCCGCAATTAGGGCTTGCGGAGAACACACATCGTTACAGCTTCACCCTTGGGCATTCACCAAAAGAGAGATTTGCTTTTCTAATTGGCTCAATATTTTGAGAAGGTAAATGGTGAATAATAACAGCCTCGGCAGCAACATGAGACGGGATGAAAGCAACACAAATTCTGCGTTTACACTCTCGGCTTCACGGCATGAGCCACATGTTGATTGACTTCCAGCCCCGGGAGAAAGTGTCCTGCAGGAGACATCCTCCCTCACAGCACCATGGGGAGCGCCCAGGGACACCTCTCCTGGCTCTGGTCACCTCAGCTGGCTTTTGGCCTCGGCGAACTGTGCTCCATTTCTGTGAAACTGCAAACCTCATATGCAGAGCGATAAGTTTCCCGCAGAGTTAGGAACTCGCTTCCCTTATTGCAGAGAAGAAATAAACAGTGCTTTGCGGGAAATGGCAGTATTTAATTCATGATCGGGATGCTATTCCAAAGTTTAAGCTAGGTAAAATGTTAATTTCTGCAAAGCACTGTCTCAACAAAAGCAGCTTTATAAATGGATTTTGATAATAATAATAATAATAATAATAAAAAACCTAGTATTTTCTTCAGAGATTCTTAAACCCATGTACTCAGTCCTCTCAAATACAAGAGAAAAAGAATCAAAATAGCAACATCCGTCATTAGGTTAATTACAACTGGTCTCGCTTAACCTCTGATAATTTAACCATGCAGAGTACCTTTCACTCATAAAAGCTGCAGCAAATGTGATGCAATCTATAAATATCACTGAGGCCACCGGTGGCCGAGCTGTGGAGTTTAACCCCTAGGCTGCTGACTCAAAGGGCTATGAGCACAGCGTGCTGCAGCCCCCGACTGCTGTTCGGGTTCAGTGCTGACAGATGTCCCTTCCCAGATCTGCAAAGGGGGATGGATGGATGGATGAATGAATGAAAAGCCTCCATGCCATTCACGGCTGCCAAGCAGCACATTGTTAAACGCAACCGAGAGTCGCATCCTTCTACAGCCTGCTGATACAGCTCCAAATATCTCCCCTGCATTCAGTCTACCTCTTTATTTTTCTACGCATGCCATTGTTACAAGTCCTTCTGCTTTTGTGCAAGAGCAGAGAGCCTTCTCTCCTCAATGCCAGGCACATAATTCCCCTGTTTGCAGGGCGGAGCGTGACCTCAGTCTTCTGCTCTCCCCGAAAGAGCGTATCTTCCATTGACGTCAAGGGCTCTGCACACAGAGGGAGGGAGATAAGCATTACTGGAGGCAGGATCTGCTTCGTGAATGAGAATTTTGCTGTAGGAATTTACAAGCCCCTCACAGTCTCCTCTCTTGATTAAAGCCGGTGGGATTATTTCACAAATTCAGCTGCTGAGTCCTGGCTATTGGAAATCTGTCTCATGCAGGGCTCTCTGATGTTAACCCATCCTGACTCCCTGGGCAAGACAAAAACCACCATTATCTGAAAAAAGCAGGTCAGATGTAGAAAGGGTTGTGTCAGAGGGGAGTCACTGACAGCTCTCTGTATGGCCTCTCACACCTGCAAGCCCTGAGGAGCTCTTAGAAAACCTACATCCTGCTTGTGGTGCAGATTTTAAGCAACACGGACCTGTGGGTTAAACTAAGGGGGTTATACCATGTCTTATGCATTCCTTTCCAGAGAGAAAAACTGGGGATGTCCATGGGGCTCAGCACACAGCCACAGATGAGCTCTCTGTGAGTCAGTAGCCAAAGCAGGCAGGGCAGCATGGGGCAGAGCAGGCTCACTGGGAAGGCAGGGTTAGCTGAGAGCCCCTGCTAGCTGGCCTGGGCACAATGCCACCCTGGCGTGGCACTGCTGTTTACATGTCTGCAGCAAACCTGGACTGTGCAGGGTCAGGGATCTCTGGATCATGCTCCACTCCATGTGCAGACATTCCCAGGGTCAGCAAAGGGCCAACAGCCTCTCCTGCCACCGTGTCTGCCTCTGCAGTGGAGCTTTCCAGCCTCACTTTGCTCCTGGGCCCCCTGGGACACAAGAACTGGAAGCAACCTTGAGTTAGACACAGCCCAGCATCCTCAGAAATGCACCCAGAGAGCACAGCACTCTGCACAGACACCAGGCTTTTGAGAAAAGCTGCTTATTTCAAATGCCATTACAGCAACACAAACCAACAGCACGATCTGATTACACTACGGTGCACATTTAACCAGGATTACCTGAAGTTACATTTGTGTGCAAGCCTTCCCAAACTCTCACACACAATGCTGCTAAACACTTATTTTTATGGTTTTTTTGCAGCATATTGGTATGGTGTGCTTTACCTTCATTTATGATATGCCACCTTTGCTGGTGTTGTAGCTGCAAAGTAATAATGGCTGCACATCAACAGCAAGTTTTGGTCAAAAGGAAGAGGCAACACAGGTTTGAAAAGATGCATTTGTAACAGCTAAATGCCAAATCTGGAGGGAAAGGAATGCTGTCAGTATGTGAGCAATGCAGCCAGTGATTTTCACCAGTGAAAAATTGTACTTGGAGCTTCTGTACACAAGGTCTAGGCAGGACCCCTGAAGAAAGTACTGCCCATCTGTGCAGATGGTGTATCATGTTGCAGAATTTAAGAAATATTCTGACTGTACACTTTAAGCCTGAGTGAATCTTCAGGTGACCTCTAACTTCTTAGACACCAGCACAACTCACCTCTCATGTGCTGTCAAAGGCTGGAAGGACCATAGAGAAGGGCTGGTTTATGGGCTTATGGGTGAATCATATTCCACAAAGCTAAAAAAAAAACCACCCTTTTTGTTTAAACAAAAGGTAAACAGCATGAATGAAACATGAATGGACAGAAACTCAGGACGTTCATCACCAGCTCAGCCTACTCCAAGGTCAAAGCTCATTCACAAATGTTTTGGCATCACAAAGGAAGGAACAAGATACTCATTTATAGTCAAGAGACTCCTCCTTTCCTGTTTTTCTTCAGTCTCCACAGACCAGGACAGGTATGTTAGAACAACATAGGAAATTATCAGCTTTGATATACATAAGACAATGCTGATGTGGTTTGCAGATAACTCACAGAGGCAGCTGCAAGTTACTGGTTAAGGTTTCTGAGCCTCAGTCACAACATTTGGTCGTTGTTTCTGCTTGATACTTCACACAGCAACCTTTGAAAATGCCTACTGAAGTGTTTAATATGAAGCTGGGGAAGAGGCAAAGGATAGATCGTATCATGATGTACAAGATCTCTTTTGCATTTTCTTACTCTTCCTATGCAAAACCACAAACTTTAAAAATCGTGATAGTACCAAGCTTTTTCAAAGTCTTCCTGCAAGAAATATGACTCTCTGTCAAAAAGCTGCAGCAGTGAGTTCCCCAGGTTGACTGCCCTTATGTACTATTTTTTTCAACCATTAGGTATTGTTTTGTTCTTTTTTAATATATTGGAATATAATTAGAAGGCCCAAAACAACAAGGAAAAACATTATGCTAAAGCTTCAGTACGATTTTACACAGTATTTTTTCTATTCTCTAGTTACCTCTTTTTTCAAAAAATAGGCCGCATGTGCATTTCCAAAATGTTCCGATCAATTAAATTAAGGCATTTCCTCCAGTTCTCCTACTTTTTTCCCTCCCCTTAGGATTTCAAATAAATTGCTGGTTGTCTAAATGCCAGGGGAAATCAAGAATTAAAATACAGAGCCATTCAAAACATCCTCAAGACCGTAGTCTGACACTGTGGTTTCTGTCAGCGACCACACTTTCATCTTATTGGGATGCCCTTGAAAAAAACTCCTGCTGTCGGAAGCAAAACCTGTGCCCAATTCATGGAATACATGAATGCAATATAAACCCTCACAGGCCAAGAAATTCCACAGACACCGCACGGATTAGCTGTGATAACATCTTTTCCCATAATATTGAACAGCGACAGAAATAAAAGACGAATGCTTTCAACATTTAAAAATCCAGGGCCAGCCCAGCCCCTCAAGTAGGGCAGTGTGTGCACCACTCCACGGGAAGAAGCTACCCAAAAGCTGGCTTGGAAAAATCTACCTCAGGTATGGAGATCTCAGGAGGACACAGAGCCTTCTCAGCAGTGCAGCATCACCACCCCTGACTCTTGCTTTTCTGGCACCTCAGCTGTCAGACCTATGTTTCAGGCATACCTTGGCATAGCAGCCCTTGGGAAGCTTGGTTCCTTAGGAAGGGATTGACACAACACAGATCCAGAGAGGGGAAGCTTTGAATCCATGTTGTAACCATCTCCATGTTTTCTTTCTGCTTTAAAGACCCTTAGCCATAGGTGAGATCCTGTTTCCCAAGAACATGACAGGTGCATACAGTGACAGCTGGTGTCCAGTGGGTTCCTTGTTGATTGAAAGAAATCCCATAATTAACTTTATTGGTTACACTCTTTGTATTCCAGTTCTTCTGCCTTTGCACTGCAACTCTTAGCAGTGTAGTGGGTTTCTCACAGGGAGGAGGGCTATTTGAAGAGCTTTTGTGGCCTTACTTGTTACTGAATGTGGAGATGACACTATGGACCATACCCTTCTCTGGAGCCACTCCCATCTTGGCCGAGTGATGGTCAGAGTGGATTCATCTTCAGCCTGTCCTCCTCTGAGATGTGGGTACCACACACAGACAAGAGAGAAGCTGAAAGCTCTTTGGGGCTCCAGCCACACATTGTGTAAAGCAGCAGTGTCCCATCCCCTCCCAGAAGCTCTCTGTAGCTTTCCACACTCCACTGGTCTCCTTACCACACTCACTGCTGCCAGATACAAGGGAGACTTCCCACAGCAGGCTCAAAGAGCCTGATGAAGAATTTATGATGGCTCCCCTCAGCAGCTCAGATAAACCAGGAGGGAGAAGAAGCGACTGGCACAAGCACTGCTGGACAGCAGCAAGCTCAGACAGACATGTGATGGGCCACAGCTACAAAAAACTGGGAAGAAGAACTGTGTTTCAAGCCCCAGGTGCGAGCTCTTTCCCCAGAAAACAGATTTCACACTCCTCAATGGTTTTTTGGCAGCCTGTGCTGAGGCCTGCTGGCAAGAAAGGCAAGGTGCCTGGTCAGGAGCTGGCTCCATGCCTTTCCCTGGCCAGG
The DNA here is from genome assembly GCA_035583185.1 of Anabacerthia variegaticeps. Classification (NCBI taxonomy): domain Eukaryota; kingdom Metazoa; phylum Chordata; class Aves; order Passeriformes; family Furnariidae; genus Anabacerthia; species Anabacerthia variegaticeps. The sequence continues at coordinate 30,213,085 of JAWWEW010000166.1, read as the reverse complement.
AGTGCCAGGTTGTGATTGCTCATCTCAGACAGCTCCTCATCCATGGCACAGCACAGTGGTGTCCTTTCCTCCACCCCTGTGCAGCAAACATGCGTCATCCCATGGAAAGGTGTGTCTTCAAACCTCCCAGGCAATGGGTGGTTTTCAAATATGGGACTCAAAAAAAACAAATGAAGCCTCAGGTCGGGAATGGCAGGCAGGGTGAATGCAGGTGGACCTTCTCTGGGAAGGTTCAGGCTGATTAAGAAGAAGTGGAGCACACAAAGCAAAGAAAGACCAGCTCAAGCTGCTAAAACTGCCCAGGAGTTTGCTCTTTAGGCAGGACAATGAGGAGATTACCACCAAGAGGCTACAGGGGTTGGTTTGAAGGGAAATGCTGCTGCTGGCATACAAAGGCTCCAGGCACGAGACTGAAGAAAACAGGTTGTTATGCTGTTCCTAAGCAGTCATCTTGGGCAAGGAACATCACTGCTGCTGGCCTGGTAAGCCTAAGGAACAAAGTGGTGCTCCCAGGTGGAAAGTTCAGGTGTGACAAGCTCCACCTAGTGCCCCAGCTCCCTCCAGGTCTGTTTCCATCCCTGGGTCTGAGGGGAAAATGGGTGCTTTGCACTGTGTTGAACAAGCTCAAGCTCTGCTGACAGATTCAGCACTACGGGGAGATTGTTTGGCTTCTCACTCAGCAGCAGGAACAGCACCCAGACAAAGGCAATCTTTTCCCTACGGTGCTGCCTTCAACACCTGCTGAGATTCCAGCGTGGCACTGCTGAACAAAGGGCACACACTTTGGGAGAGCCCACGCACCACAACAAACACACAGTCCTGGGGAAAAGGCACCAGGCGCTCCAGACAGCGTGACTGGGAGCACAGTCAGTGTGTGCTGACTCTGGCACTTTGAAGTTTAAATCCTGGTGACAAAGGAGAGGATTTGGGCTCTCTGTCTACAGAGGCACTTTGAAAATGCTGCCCAAAGCCTCAGAGTTTATTCTTAAGAGGACTGGATGAGTCAGGGCCACCCATGCTGACATTCAGCGTCTTCACCAGTATAAAGCCAGTTCAGACTGGCAAACCCATTTTATCACAGAGCCTCTTCTATTGCTTCAGTGAAATTTAGGAAACCCAGGTGCTATCTTCACCTTTCATAAAAATTCCTTTCTTCTTTTTAACATGACATTCTCATTCACTGGCCAAAGATGTCATTTTGAAATAAAGAGGAGATGTTTCAAAGATACTCCATAAAAAAACACCCTAAAGAGGCTTTAAGAATAAGATCACCTATTGAAAGGGGCTGGATGTTGCTGGCACTGCCCTGGTCCCACCAGGACCATCACTACTCTCCAGGAGCCCACTCATGAAGTAGAAAGGAAGGGAGGTCTTACCATTAAGCATCTAGTGAAGATTTACAAGGAATGCCTGAAATAAAGAGAAAGATCACACTCAAGAACTGATAAATCCCTGAAAAGCAATAAACTCTGATGTGGCAGTGGTAGGAATTAAGGGTGACTGAAGAAGAAGGAAATATCTAAAAGGCAGGGAACAGTGCTAGGGGAAGGAGACAGATCATCTACAAAGACAGTGGCAGGCAAATTAGAGAAGGAACACAGAGGCGGATGTTAGAAAAATATAATGTTCCTGTGGGTGTATCACTTATCAGCCATTCTTGCACATAAAACACATTTTTTCAACATTTGGAAAAGAAAAAGAATGACTGATCTGTAATTAACAGAAACAAAGGCCTGGCCCAGATCCTAGGCTAGAATAACATTCTTGCAAAAATGAATTTTGCTGAAATATTGGCATTAGAGAGGGCAGGGCTGCTGCAGGAAGAGGGCAAATCCAGAATAATTGGAACAGTCTGCCCACTAAGAGCCACCCAGCTGGGGACCCCATTTAATAAGCTATTTAAATCCTATTTAACAATCCATTTAACAACAATATGACCCCGCTGAGGGGAAATCCTTGGGGAACAATTTTGCATATTTGATATGGGCACCTTTTGCATATCTTGCTGCCAAAGTTTCCCTCTACTTTTTCCTTCCTGGGGCTCGCTAAGGAAAGAAATCCCATGGCATAGCTGCAGATGCCATTTAGAGTTTAAATGGGAATTGCCTTGACAATCTCTCTTGTCCTCCACTCTCGCTGGCACAAACACACACTCCATAGGCAGACAATGTCTAACTTTATGGTTCCTCTGTCCCTCTCAGCTGCCTCCAGCCTTACAGGCCTATTTGTTTCGATGGTCATCACCCTATGTCAAACCATGGAAGTCTCTTTCCTACCATCAATCTGCCCTGAATCCACTGGCCACGAATGACAAACTGTGATCCTAAGCACTCATAGCTCTGGACAACACCATGGGTGGAGCAGCACCCTGTCCACAACACATCTTTAATTACTGTGCCAACTTCACCTCTACTGCACTGTCTCCAGCCTCCTCCTCCTGTCTCAGTCTCCTGTTTTCCTCCCCAACCTGTGCCAGCTGATGGAAAGCCAGGAATGCAGGCACAGCTACCACCCCCTTGAGTGGGTTGATTCTTCAAAGCAACTAGAACAACAAAGGGCAGCAATTTATCAGGAAAATATCAGCTGTCAAGAAAAGCAAATGCAAATCATTTCGCTGCTGACTGTTCTTTTCACAACTGCCGTGCAATTGTCTTGCTGATTCCCACAGCTGGATGCTGTAGCTTTCTCCGTGGCATATGTAATTGAAAGTGATGCTGGAGCAACTTGAGTAAATTGAAACTGATTTCATCAACTGTGTATGTTTGTGTCAATGACATGTGCCTTTTTTTACCTCCCCTCCCATTGTCCACTAGCATGTTCTCCAGCCCAGCAGCTGTTGACATTTTGTTTGATGGCATATTTTCCCACTGGGAAATGATGCTTCCATTAAACTCAAGTGTTCCATGAGAAGGTACACAATTTGTCAACATTCTCACTAAAAATGGTAACTCAGACTTGAATGGTCTGGAATACTGCGATTTGATACGGTCAAAATGCATCATCTTAGCTTCATCATTTAGATTTCTACATTATTATAAAGTCATATAATTCAACGCCAGCTGATACAGGTGGAAAGCTAAATATCTCCATCTCAGTAAAATAGTTCACTGAAATAATATGTGAGAGGGGAGAAACCTATTCTAAAAAGAAATTGCACAAGGGAAATTTCACAGCTTTCTATAGTTCTTCTGAATTGGCATCCCATTTGCTTCAACACTGCCCATGGAATAAGATTTCCATGTCCCAGGCAGATGACAGCACCCTGTAGTAGTCACCAGCATGGGATTACTAGACAGGGACATTTGCAAAGTGGATTGAGGAAAAAACTTCTCTCTTGTTGCCCTCACACACCGACACAAATCTTCATTGCTTCAAGGCTGGCTCTGGGCTTTGCTGCTGCCAACTCTTCTGGTGCCTGCTCTCACTCTTCTTTTGCCTCCTCACCCATCTTCTCCTCCATCCTTCCCTTTCTTGTCCTAGAGGCCAGTCTGTACTTGATTATTTTACTCTTTTCGAGGTCAGAAGAGTGCTGGGGGTCTTTTAGCAGGGTTTGTGGTTGTGTTGTGCTTGTCTTAACCCACACAAGGAGAACAGTGGGCAGCAATGAACAGCCACACACTTGACTGGCTGTGCCTCGGGTTCCAGGAGTGCCACACACTTAACTATACTCTTGCAGCAGCTTTCACTTCTAATTTCACCTTTTTACATCCATTTTGCATTTTCTTTGCATCTTCAGAAAACAACCTTTGACCCTCCAGAAGATATTTACGGTTTGTAAAACCTGAAAGAATTTCCATTTAAAATAGAGTTACAGGCACCTCCCTCCTGCTGCACCAACCTTTAGTGCCTCTGATTTCTCCACCCAGTTTTGTGAGTGCATGCACTGGTCTGGGCTAAGCATCTCTGGAGCTGTGGGGTTCTCAAATGGCAGTGTCAAGAGTCTGACTACCTAGGGGATCCCTCCAGAAATTTGTCAGGTATGAACACTTTTCCTGACAACTGATGTTTTACCTGTAATAGCTGTATTTAAAACAACACGTAAACAAAACACCAATTGTTTCGGTGCACCTGAGTGAACAACTGAAGTATAACCTAGATCAAAAAAAAATTTAATTACAGTATTAAAAAAGGGCATTATCACCTAAATACAGCAACTGGAGAAATTACTCATGAATATGCAAATTACCTGACAAAACCTTTCTGTAAACGCTTCAGTAATTTTCAGAGTTAAACCTCAAACCATCCGTCTGTTTCATTTGCAGTTTTATTTGTTGATAAATATCCAAAGCTCTCTACCTTATTTTTAGGGAATACTTTTAAAGCAGTCATCATTTAAAAGCACGTCTTGTAGATGAAATGCATTAAATGTACCTGACATTCTCCTCCTGCATTAGAGGGCATTTCAAAGCCTTAAGTACAAGAATTTTTGTTTCCTTTTAACATTCAACATAGTAAGTGAAGACAAGTCACCGTGGGCCTCAATGTCTGGCAGTGCAGGATGTAGCAGAAGTACTAAAACTAAACATCAAAATTTTATGGCCATCTAGGACAAGAATTGAGCCAAGTAAAGACCCCAGGGAATTTTAAGAAGCTGCACTGATGTTGCCCCACAGACAACAGTGGGAACTTCCCTTTTCTGTTCAACTGGAAGACTTGGAGAAGTGGAAGACTGGGAATATCTATCCACTGTTAGAGGTTTGCTCAAGCACTTTGCCAAGGCACTTCAGATTGTCCTGAAATGAGCCCAGGCTGCCCTCAGCAAGGAGGCCTTTTCTGAAGACATGAGACAACTGTGTATTGAAGCCAAAGGGAACCCTTCCATTGCTTTGGAAGGAGACCAGTTCTTATCTGACCTGCTTTCCCAGAGAATCCTGGCACTGTGGACAAGTGCCACCCATCCTCTTCTGCCACCTAGGAGGATGCAGACAGCCTCCTCAAGATCAAACCTATGAGATGGCATCTCCACTTCTCACCTACAACTGCAATCCTCTCCACCACTGAAACAAGATTCATTAGAGTTAGAAAAATGTGATCAATTCCTACAGGTTCCAAACAGAGCTGGCTCTGTAATTGCCTTCCTTGAAGAAGGCACTGAGCAGATCCTCACCTGCCTGCAGATGCTGAAGGAGAACCACTTCTTGACTGTCAACCTGAGCCACTTTCTTTTCAGCTGCAGGAGACCTGGGGTGAAAGTGAGAACAGCCAGAACCTGATGCACGACAGCAGCCACGAACAGCAAGTGTGGATGGATCTGCACTTCAAAACACACGTGTTTTCCATGGCTGTGCATGCTCCCCTCTCCTCCTGTGCTGCCTGCCCTTGGGAAAACTACCCCTTAGGGTTTAACCCACCTGGTAGGAGAGCACAAGTAGATTCCCTAGCTCACACCTATGAGCAGAATACACTGGTTTTCAGTCTGACCACCATAAGCAGAGAAATTTCAACATATCATCTAGATCTCACCTGAGGAAAAAGCCCCTCAGAGGGGTTAGTCTGCCTTAGCACAAAGGCTCCCCTAGCGTGGTCCCAGGGCCTCCTTGGAAGCCACTCAAGGGTCTTTTGTTTCCACTGCACCCAAACAGCCATCACACTCGTATTCCCAGCCTGAGACCCAACATGTGCATTCACATCCAAGGGTCTAAGGGCAGCCAAGGCCAGGCTGAAGGGCATGTGAACAATTTAGGTGAGACATGTGTGAGACTAAGCTGAGGACCTTTATCGTCTCTAGGCTGTAAGCCTACAGCCCAAGCTTCAATTTGAAAGGGGATGTCACACACATTATTTTTTTACACTCAAAATCTTGTTTTATCAGTAAGAAGGAAGCACACCACATATATAAATGTATGTGTATATATTCATATATATACAAAAGGCCAAGTATTTATTGTTAGAATAACTAAAGTGTTAAGACCCTAATCAGTATTAGTCAAGATCTACTTTTTTTTTTACTTACATAAAAAGAATTAATATTAGCATGGTGAGAACTGTTATACATACACACTTAGTTTGTTTTACATACACACTTTCTACCTTGTTTCCTGGTGCTATCCTCTCCCTTTCCCAGCCTCTCTGAGTCAGACGTTTCATTCTGGCGTTTGGGGATGTTTCAGTGAATCCCCATCACCCAGAGACCTCCCCCAACAGAAGTACAATGTTCACGTTGATGTTTTTTCTTCCTCATGCTATGATCCACTTGGGCTCATTTTTATATGTTTGCTGACATGCTTTTACACCCTCACTCTTTCTTCACTGGTCTGTAGCTCCACATTACATCTGCATGTACTATATATGATGGCTTCCATGTGTGCTAGATACCATTTCATTGTTACTCACCAACCCAGTTTTACCCGTCCCCAGGTCTGCCTTTTTTGAACTGACCACAGGGAAGCTGTTCAGGGCTGTGGGGTCCCCAGTGCCAACCATACTGGGTTAGACTGTTGTGGAGCTGAGATACCTGGGAAAGGATCCCAGATAAATTACCCTGATTTTCAGAAACTCAGATTTTCCTCAGGTGTATTTCTATAGGCAACTCTTGTGCACATCAGAAGCTTCAGAGCTGTTTGCTCAAGCTGCTACTTTACAGCTTGACCACAGCCTCGCTCTTTACAAGAGGAAGCAAAGCATCAGAAAGTGGCAATTAGCTCTGTAGCCCCAAGACACACATGGATTTGTTAATTCTGGGAAAGCTCTCTACGATCTGGAAGTGCCTTGTAGCCTATAATGGGGGGATGCAATTCCATCCCCTATTTGAGGGGTAGGGAGGGTGAGGAAGAAACTCTGGTCTAAGGCAAGAATGGTAAGGAATACTTTGAGATTTGAAAAATAGAGAGGACAATGTACACCTCGCTCTGCCACAGTTTCAAGCCATTGGATTATGAGAATATTCAAAAAAAAAAAAAAGGAAAAAGATTATATTTACAATTCATCTGTTCCTCCTCTGTGCAAACAAAGCATGCCCATATGCACAGAAAGCACAGACATACAGATGCTTGAACAGATCCTACCCCTCTCCTCTACCTGTTAGTTTCTTATTGCCTCAGACTTCAAACTATTTGGTCATAAACAGCTTGTTCCTGTTTTTTCCACAGCAGCAGGAGAGCAAGGCTCCAGTTTTGTTTAGCTCTTGGAGTGACAGCTCTGATGAACACACTACACAAAATAAAAACCTCCGTAATTTAGTAACACTGCACTTATGTAAACACACATGTGAGACCCAGAGGTGACTCAGGCAGAGCCTGTGATACTCCTATCACCGGAAACCAAGAATATCCTGACTCTGCGCCATTTCTCAAGAAAAGAACCTGTGTGTGATTGTCATGCAGCCCAGCAGACTTATTTGTTCATTTTCCATCTCTGCAGTAGGATGTGCATTTCCCACCTCACAGAGATGGAAAAAAAAACCCCAGTGACTTTCTTTTCCTGCTCTGACTGCCAGGCAACTGTCAGATCAAGGGATTAAGATACATTTTCCTCAAAATCCAGCCAATCTCATCTGGCTTCGCACACAGTTATTTGTAATTACTTTTCTTTTCCCTTAAAACCAACATAATTTTTCCCTAGAATTAGTGTCAGTTATACTTTTTTATTTAGAAAGCAAACGTCTTTCAACATAAAGTGCATTCTGCTCTTAAAAATAAGTAATTTTGAGCACTGAACAAATGACTTCATATCAGAGCAATACCACAACAAACAGGACTGTAGCACTGAGGCAAAGCTCCTGAGCAACAAATAAAACACAGGTGTTGATTTTTTTTTACATTCAATTTTAATAAGTAGCATCTTAAGGCAGCACTTGGTATGCATCTTGAGAGTTACATTAAACTGAACAGGACTTAGAGATCTGGCTCTGTGACATTGGCATGAAGAAGAATATCCTGAGCACTCCCTGTCTCTCAGGTTAAAAGAAATTACTTCTTAGCCATCTTTCCAGTAAAGCCATCCCAGCTTGGCCCACGCACGTGACTTGCTATCAGTGCAGAGAGTGTGTGACAGCTGAAAAGCAGAGATATTGATGGGTAATTTGGTGAGTGCTTCTGCCAGCAGATGCTTCTGTGATGTATTTGATGGAGGGAGAGCTGAGCAATGCTGACCGCCTGCGACACCCCCTCCATTTAGTGGGAGGAAAAAGCACTCAGGACCTCTCAGGATGCGTGCTCACTGACAAAGAGTGAAATGTCCTTTTTTCTGTTTGCTGGGAAGAAAAATAATAAAAGGCAAAAGCAACAGGGTGAGGTTCAGAGAATGGCTGTACGACTGGGCAGTTAAAAGTCATCATTAGCAGACGAGTCCTTGGCATCCACAAGCTCCAACTCCCTTTGATTGGAGACAGTATTGTCACTTATTCGTGACTCATTTCCTAATAGGGAAAGATAAATAACACTGGAATCCCTAAATACCTATTTTCAGTCTTCTGATTAAACTGAGCATGTGGAAGAATAAATACCTCCTCTCTTGAAATGTAACAACAAAGGAATTAAATGCTCAAATATCTAATACAAATCAGTTCTCAAAAAAAAAAGGAAAGAAAAGCTGAATATTAAACAGATCCAGCTGGCCCTGTCCCAAGTAGTGGGATCTGCTATGCTCCAGAATAGCATAAAGATCTGTTTCTGCAAAGAGGAGATTATGCTTTTCACAGCGTTCCTAAAAAATCCCAAAACGCTCCTGGATGGAAAGGACACTGTAAGTGCCACTGATGTTACTGCACTTGTGGGGATGGAGGGGGAAAGTATGAGCAGAGAGTGACACTGGGGGACTTTGCATGCCCACATTCAATCACAGAGCTGATACACCAGCTCACAGAAGGTGTGTCGACCCCGCTGACTGCACCGTGGTTCCTCCACAGAGGAACAGGGAACACCTAATGCTGATGTGGGAACAGGCAGGTCTCTCCCTGCACACACACACCAGTTTTGGGGGGACGCAAGGAAGAGAGGTCCTGGGAAGAGGCAGGGTCAGTTTCCTTGGGAAAATGAAGACTATTCAAGCAAAATTTTGATTCCCATTCTGAGCACTGGATCTCAGCACTAACACAAATTTAAAAGGCATCCAAGCCTTTAAATTCACCGATTGCCGGACACAACATTGCCTTCGGGTCTTTTAAAAAAGGCACTACCACAAAGCAGGGAAGTGGAAAACACTGGGGGGGGGAAAAAAAAAAAAAAAAAAAAAAAAAAAAAGAAAAGAAAAAAAGTAATAATAAAAAGTCTGCAGATGTTCTAAATTACTCATTACCAACACCCATAACGCTCCCCACTCAATCTGTGGGCACCACAATCTCCATCCTATTTCTCCCCCTCGGGTTACATAATGTTTCACGCATTTACTTTCGCTGGAGTCTGGTAGCAACTGAATTAACCCTGGGCCAGACGGCCTTTTACGTAATGCAGGGCTGGTGGTGGCCAAGCCACACTTGCACCCAGCAGCTCAGCCACAGCAGAGCCACAGGGTACCCATCCTTCGAGCCACACTCCGGCACAGAGGCAGCACCACTAAACAACACTCTGCTCTCCTCCACCCTCACATTTCCATCTTCCAGTGGTAACACAGAAGAAAAGCACAAATAAGCATTTAAAACCGTCAGTGCAGCCTCGCTGCAGAGCTCGAATATCTTACTCCCACTCTTTTTTTTTTTCTTTTTCTTTTAAATAATAGTGAAGCATCCCCCCCAGCCACAACTGGAAGGGTGAGTCCATGAAGCGCTACCAAGCCCTCACCCACTGCAGCAACAGAAATCAGGCAAATAGCTCAAAAGAAGGAGCTGGGAATTTTGTTTCCAGTCTGGAGAAAGAATATAAGCCTTTATTGCCAGGCAGCTTGGTTTAAGGGAGCTCTGGCTACTGAGACCTGGGCAGAGACCTAGGGACAAGGACAAACAGCCGTGTGCACTTGGTTCCTAAAATGTACAAATGCATAAAGCACTTCTGTAGGCTCAGCCTGAGTCCCACTGGCAATGCCGGCCACAGAATAAACATGACAACTAGGACGTGACATGACACACAAGCAAATATTTCTAATGTCATAAAGCAGTGTTAGAGAGCAGCCGTGCAGAGCTCAATCAGCACATACCACAAAGTACACACACACTGTGCACTCACAGGGTATGGCACAGCCTGCACCTAAAATGTGGGTCATTCAGCTGAAAGAAGGGTTTCGAGGGGCTGCAGGTAATGAGAGAGGAGTTTATGGGACAGATGCTAGTTTGGGTCCCTGAAGAGCTGCGTGTCAAGATACCCCCTTGGATGCCAGCATGGATCAGCTGGAGAACACAGGGATGGAAACACAGCCTCATGTGAAGGCTCAGGAAGGGTCCCTGGTAAAGAATCCCAGGACCATCCATGGAGAAAGTGGAGCAGCGGAGGTGTTGATGATGGGGAAGGTGAGCTGGCAGGGAGGGACTTCTGTAAGCAAGGTGAGTCAACAGCTCAGGGCTTTAAAATGCCAAGCCCTCCATTACAGGAGTGGCAAGGAGGGAGGATTTACTGCAGCTGGCATTTCTAGAGGAAAATAAGTTACTTTAGCCTTTTAATGTCGATAAATGCATACAGATCTTGCTAGAAAAAACACCCCAAAATGGTGTGAAATATCATGGTATTATCTTTAGGAGAAGATTAGTTGAGTGAGCTTTGCTGTTTTGTTCAGACTGTAAGGTTTGGATGATGCATTAAGAAGCACACTTTTGCAATCATTTTCTCCTCAGGCTCGACATATAAAGGTATGTCTAGAATGCACATCTATGGATGTCTACCACCCTCATGTCATCAACAAAATGTACCAAATGCTGTTTTTTTCCTTATTTTTCTTTTCTTTTTCAGTGGTGATAATGTCAAGAAGCTGGAGCACTTGGATTCAGCATTACAAGAAGCACTAACCACACTATGAGCTGATCTGGCTTTCTGTCAACATCCCTTCACGTTAATACAAATACGAACCTCACAAACACCAAAATAAAGAATATGGAGAGGATCCTAATCCCCAGACCGAGCAATGGAGCCCCTCCAGGCTCAGGAATGTTTTGTGTATCTTCCAGTCACCCAGGCCAGGTCTTCAGCTGCTGCAAATGAGCGGCAGTGGGGCTGCTGTGCCCAAGCTCCCATTCCCCATCCTCTCCAAGGAAAAGGCACAGAGCCAGGCCCTGCCGCAGGTCAAGTCCAACCCACAAGCCTCCAGCTGCAGTTCCGTGGTCTCTCCTGACCACAGAGCATTCTCCAGACTCTCTGCTGAGCTCTGTGACACCCCAGAGGGGATGGTGGAGAGGCAGCTGTGATACCGGGGTGCCCGCAGGGCAGAGCCCACCACGTGGCTGGCTGCTGTGACAGCCCCATCACCACCATGGTGCTGAGGAGGGGCAGCAAAAGGTGAATCCTGAAACTTGACATAGGAGAGGAGAAGGAGAAGGAGGAGAGGCATGAGCAGTGCTGCAGACCCAGGAGGAGAAAGGAAAATCAACTCCATATTTCTTTGCCTTTGCCAGCCTCGCGCATCCCTGAGATGTGCATGCACATACCACCTCCTCCCCCTCGGGCAGGTCCAGTCACTGAGGTCCTCAAAGGATTTAAACATCAACTTCCCAGGGAGGTCCCCTTAATCTTTGTTTATAAAGGGAGTAAACAGAAAGGTTAAGAGAAATGCCTGGGATCTGGCTTTTCGGGAAGGCAGCAGTGAGTTGCTGAGAGGAGCGCTGAAAATGCTCGTGCTCTTTTCAAAAATAAACAGTCAGGAAAATCAGGCAGTCATCTGTCAAGTAACTAACTAGTGTCAAAACAAAAAAGTTCAACCCAGGGTCCTCAAGTGATCCTTCTCCAGTGATCTGGTAGCATTTAATGCTCTCCCTAAACATTGCACAGAAACCAAGAATTTCTCTGTAACATACAGAGAGTGGCAGGCACTGAGACCTTGTGTATCAAAGATTCAATAGCATACAAGTCTCCAAAGGGAAAGCATTAGATGGACAACTAGGATTTTTAGCTTCAGATGTTAGACCAATTTAAAATTAAAACCATGTCACCAGTGTTTTTCCAAGAATGGCATATAAAAGTATACATCTATCTATGCAGCTTAAGGGCTTGAAGTCTATAAACATCAAGCCTGCAACTGTGTTAATTCTTTGTTTTGCTGCAGAGATGGAAACATAACCAAAAATCAAAGGAGAAAATATCAGCTTCCTCTGTATTAGAAGTCTATGAAAATAATCTACAAATATGAAAGGATTTGGGGGAAAAAATCTGTAGAGAAATCTGACTTGCATTTCCAAAGTCCTAAGAAAGACTTCAAACAACAGAGATTAAAAAAATTAAACTCTTTCTAAAGAAAGTAAAGCTTCTGACTCTAAAGAGGTTTTAATCCTAGGCATGTTTGGTTTCATTTCATTCAGAGCCTGTGCCAAACCACAGAATTTGGGTCTGACCATTTCCCGAAGTTTAGAGCATTTTGAATCCAAAGATTTTGGTTTGGACCCAACACTAATGCCGTTATTGTATGGGTCAAATATCTTATTATAATGATAGTAAACAGCAAAGGAAAGCTCTGAGGCCAGCCAGGGCTCCCTCTGCCAGCTAATCACCGAAAATGTTCACAACACTGGAGGGAGGGATGGGGCTGTGGATACCAGAACTGGCCACAAATTCTGCAGCACTTACGCAGCAGATCAGAGAGGCAGTATCAGCACCCAAGGTAAGTAAACTCAAAGGCTGGAGCAAAAATACCTATTAACTACTGTTGTTGAGGTGTCACAAAGTACCTTCAAGTTATTGCTGTGTTGAAATCTGCTCCTGACCCCATCACTTTTGGCTTTCAGAAGTTTCCATTCATGTATCTCTGCAGGTGAAGACACCTTCCATTCACCTCCCACCGTCTTACCAGTACTGGGTGGAAGGATCATGCACCACTGAATTGAATTAAACTGCATATAAACACCTGGGTGAAGGGAATGACTGTCAGGTGTGGAATGGCTCTGTTTCCTGCAAGGACATAAAGCAAGAGAAACAGCTACGAGCAGGGAGTGCTGTAAAAAGCATAAGAAAGGTAGACAAAGCCGAGGAACGTATCACAGCAACAACCACATACAGAAGTAAATACCTTTTATTCCTCTGTAGCATAAATCTTGCCTACGAAGGTATTAGTGCACTTCTAAAATGCCTGATGATGCATTCATCCTGGTGACAATCTGGGTTCATTGTCATTTATCAAAAGGAACAGCAGCCAAGGTGACGAGGTGCCTTGCTACGGGCTCAGTAGGACACTGATGGAGTTTGGCCATGAAACAGAACTGCGCCTCTCCCCAGCCCCTTCCCCAAGTACCACCATTACTGCCCTAGATGAGACCTCACTGTGATACAGGTAAACCACAAAAATGCCAGGTGCCTGAAGACTTATCTCCTCAATAAGCACAACCATGACTTCTACAGCCTAGCCACCTGCCATTTTAATTTCATTTTTATGCATCAGCAGGAGTGCAATTTTTTAATCTTGCTTTAAGTTGCAACGCAATAAGCTGATTCAGTGGAGGGTCTCTGTGCTCATGCAAAGAGCTTGACCTGGCAAGTACAAATGAGTACCAGACTTAGTGCACAGGAACAACTTGTTATGGTTCATTTCAAAACCCTGAAGGAGGCACAGGATGTCTAAGAAAAACATACTGTAGGACTAAATGAATGGGGCATCAATTTCCTTGACAGAGATGTCCTGCCTGGCTGCTTTGCTCTTCTTGTATTTTTGATACACAGTGTGGTGCCTTCATTCTGTGATAGTGGGACCTCTGCCAGGTGTTGCTACAGACATTCATAGTGAATGGTTTCAAGTGTGAAATCAACCCAGTTTTCTCTCTTTACAGAGTAGGGAACTCTCTTTGTGATCCAAATAAACCCTGAAGAAGGCTTCAAGCCAACTTCGTCACTGTTTGTTCTTACGTAACTAGACTAGGAACACTCAGTACCCAGAGGTAACAACAATTCTCCTATATACCTAAAAACTACATTTACTTTGAACTTATCAGCAGCAAAAGCCTGTCATCTTTGGACATCATCCACTAGAACTGCCCAAGACAACTTATCTATTATTTTTGGGTGCCAACAACAATGGACTTGATATTGTCTGCATTTATCAGAACGGATTTGCTACCCAAGATGCAGATAATAAAAAACAATTCCTTGCTTTGTGGGTCCAAATATTTTTCTGCTGAACTAAAGTGACTTTTTATATTATGTCCACGCATGAAATTCATGGCTTTAGGAATTCAAAGCAATTCATTCTTCAGGTACAGATGAGCACAGCTGAAACCTGTCCACAAGGATCAGCTTCCACCTTTGCTTATGGTTAGAGCAAACAATGCAGAAGCCACAGTCCCTCCTGTCTCCACACCAGTGTTCTTTCAGAGGGCACTACAACCTAAATAGCTGTGTTGCCCTTGGCACCAGAATCACAACCAGTTTGCAGCAGGAGCACCTGAAGATTTCAAGCTTAATCACAAAGGGATTGAGGTCCTTCAGGAGGAGATCCTGGCAGCATCAGCCCCAGCCCAGACAGTGCTGCCACTGCAGGACTCCCAGAGCCAAATCCCCTCCAATGCCCACCAGAGTCATCCTGACCGCTACAGCCTTAGCCTAAATCCTGACTGGCATCCACTGCTGAAAAATAAAGGAGAGAAAAAAAATTCCCACCCATGTTGTGGAGTTCTCACCAGAGAGTTCTCTCCCCAGGGAAGAAGGGGAGCAGAGTGGGCTCCGACATTAGAGTTCCCCTGAGCCCAGCCAAAGGGAGGTGGGCAGAACTGGGCTCAGGCACCTCAGGGGAGGCTTCACACCCCCTGATTTTAGCATCTCACTTGGGGGTCATTGGAAACCCACGGTGCAAACAAGCTGTATTTGCCATTGGGGAGTTCCTGGGGTGGGGTGGGTGCCTGCACATGGGTGCTTCAAGGGACCTCGCTGGATGCCTGGCAGAGCCTATGGCAGACTGAATGCCCTGCAGCAAAGCAGCCCTGATTTCAGACAACAGAGAGCAGTTGTTTGCCAGGTATTGCAATTGCTCTTAAATTACTGCTTTGTTTTTTTTTTCCTTAATAGCTTACAAAAATCTGGTGGGCATCCGTAAGCAGCTGCCACCCTTAGCCAGCACAGGCACTGCAGGGTCACCTCAAGCCCAGGCTGCTTGTGGGTGAGCTGTGCAGCCAGGCTCTCCTCCTGAAGCTGTTAACAAATTCAGAACTGCTCCAGAGCAGGCACAGAGGGAGAACTGTAACACGTACTCACCGCCGGGTTACGCACACACAGCCAAAACTGCTGGGTGACAGTCAAGCACAAGTCCCAGAATGTTTAGCCTGCATAAAGGGCTTTAAGTTTAAAATGAAATGAAATAAAAACAGCATTTAACTGCACATACAGCTTGCTACCACCTCTGGTGGCCAAGCCAAAAGTATTAGGTAGAGTTAACTTTGGCTGACACCGCAGCATTTACTGTTTAATTTCCTGATACTTAAAAAATAATTTTTCAAAAATATCTGTATCTTGAATATATCTGTGTTGCTGGGAACAGGTCCTTATTTCTTTGACGACAGCTGTGTTTTTGAATTCACATTTCACAGATTTTTCTCCTTCTAAACTCAACTCCATACAGCAGCACCCACAGCATCTTGGCACAAACATCCCTCCCTTGGACAAATATGTCACCAGACATTTCTGGCAGACTGTCCTCTTACAGATAACCAGCATGCCGAGCTAAGAATAGGATTAGCTGCTTCTCTGACTACTTCATCCAGGTGCCTGCAGAAAATCACTTGGTGTGGCTGTGCAGCTTCTCAGAGGGAGAACACAGGACTGGGCTGGATCTCCAGCAAATTATTAAGAAGAAAGCATGTGTGGGTGTTTGGGTGAAATACATCAAAAATCAGTGCTAAGCATCAAACTTCAGCTGTCCAGTGATCCCTCGCTAGCCCAACAAAAAAAACCTTCCCAAATATTTTATTATGGGACAGTCAAAGCATTATCCCTTCCTCTCTCATCTGGAACAAGCCACTGTCACCAAAAAAATCCAGATTACTGAGACCGATAGTGTGGTGCAAGATGTGACTCTGGTTGAGACACAATTGCCTGCAATTCTTATGTGCCTAATACAACACATAAACAGCCTAAATTATCTCTGTAATGAAAAAGTAAAATAGTTTAGGCAAACAAGTTAAGCCTTCACCAGAGAGCCAGATGTAGTGCAGGTGTGTTCAAGAGACTGCCGAGCAGTATTTATCATAAAACACTCACAAGAGGTCCTAAAGCTTTGTGGTCTTTTGTAGCATTCTGCAAAACATTCTTCTTTGTCTTTTTTTTTTTTAATTGTGAATGTATCACATGTCAGAAGATAAAAGATAATATACCCTGAAGAGACTCTTGTGAGGAAATAAGAAGAGAGAGACTTTGCATGGGAATTGAGCTTTTCAAATGGCAGAAGGCAAAGGATATTATGGACATGACAGATCCTATCGTGCGGCAAACAAGAGGTGATGGCACTGGCAGAGGAGCTTGTGGACCTTGAGATAAAGAAGGCAGAACCAGAGTTTACTGCAGTAAGGCCAGCTGAGAGCCTCAAAAAAGGCTGAAGCAAAGGGAGAAGAACCACAACCAGGAAGAAATAATTGGCGTCTCCCCCAGAAACTTTGAGTGGCTTCAGCCACCCGAGCAAGGGGACTAATTCTCTGCACCCCAGTTACACGGGTGACTGCGTGTTTGTGGGGGTGTATTCACGAAGCACCTGTGTCACACAAAGACGGTATGGAAACACAGTTATTCAGTGCTTAGCCATTGTATTCCCTGCTGCAACTTCCCTTCCTCCGACTGCTCCTGAGGAGAGCTGCAGCCTCTTGAGGAGAGCTGCAGCCTCTTTGCCAACACGCAGCGGCCAAAGTGGAGAAAATAACTACATGCAAAAATATCCCCTTGCTCAAGTGGAGGCTTCCTCTGTGTGTGCGTGCGAGGCCGGAGCTCCCCTCCCACTGTGGCCCGGGGACACCGACTGTCCCCCCGACTGGCCAGCCCCTGATTAGGCTCAGCCACCCTTCCAGCGTGCCAAGCACGCACCATTCACATCTCACCACCAGCCTACGTCCTCCTCTTATCCCCGCTCCGGCATTTCCCTGATGCTTTCTTCTTACGTGACCGCTGGCTGCTCAGATCCCACAGCCCCGCTGGGGACAGGGGCAGAGGAAACAAAGGCAGAGGTGTGTGCAGCCTGGCCCGCATCCCGGCGCAGATAAGGCAGCCCGAGCCGCGATTGCCCTCGGGGTGATGCTCCGAGCCCCGGCCAGCCAGGCTTCCCTCGCCGCTGCCCGGCTCATGACTTCACGATAAACATGTGGCAACAGCTGTTTCCACGTACCCAGAGGGCCCAAGGGGCTGCGATAAGAGGCTGAAACTCTCCCTGCCAAAAGGGAGACGCAAGCAGAAAAGCTGGAGGTGGCACCACTTCAGATGGCCAAACACACACTGTTAAGTAACTCTTTTCAGCAGGTAGGAGGAAGGGATAGAAAAGTGACCTTTCCCATTAAGAATTACATATTTGTTTTGTTTCCCTACAAGCTAATTTTTCTGGCATCGTGACATACAAAACATTTTGAACTTTCTAAGGAAACTGTTATTAAAGCACTGAACATTACTGTGAGGGTGCGTTTGGAAAACAGAACAATTAGGCATTTCAAAGTTTATCTAACTTAGTCACCGGTACCTTTCAGACTTGTCACCATGAAATGCAAAATCTGGGGGAGCAGTTTAATGATCCCTGTATACAATACCCCTGCCTATAGGAAGAAGAAACCTCTTGAAAATTTATCATTGTCTATAAGCTACCCTCCACCTCCCTGCTGCATATCCTGGAAAAGGAAGGCTTTCTGACACAAGGGTGGGGTTTTTTTAAGTCTCGAGAGCCCAGACCTTTAGGGACTCAATGAGAGCAGCTCTGCAGAGCTGGGGGTCCTGCTGCCCCAGGTATGCACACAGAGCCACAAGGCTGGCAAAGTGAGAGCAGAAACCGAGTCTCCTGGGGAATGATGTGGTGTTATATTC
This sequence comes from Anabacerthia variegaticeps, assembly GCA_035583185.1. Taxonomy (NCBI): domain Eukaryota; kingdom Metazoa; phylum Chordata; class Aves; order Passeriformes; family Furnariidae; genus Anabacerthia; species Anabacerthia variegaticeps. Next base: position 30,195,041 of record JAWWEW010000166.1, on the reverse strand, counting down.
TTTGCTTTCGTTATAATTCAGCATTTCAGCTCAACTTCTACCAAGTTCCCCAGAAAAATTTTGCAGAGCCACTGCCAATGTTTAAGGCTCTCCAAAAATTCAGCCAGACAGAAGAGGAAATTCCATGCGACGTGCAGAAAGTCTGAAGGTGAGGTTTCTGCTAGATAATAGGAAAGCTGGGGCTGAGCTTGGGCTAGCACTTTACTAATCACTTGCACGAAATTCTCAAAGGTGTTCAAAGACAAGGTTTCCTATTGATGTCAAGGGATTGTCTGAACAAAAAAGTAATTGTTAAAAAAGCAAAAAGCACAGAAGAAATAAAAAGGAAGTGTGTTCAATAAACTAGAAAACTATCTTCTGAGTTGCTCTGAGAACAGCAATGGGGAATTCCTTAGCTTGTTCCTACTTAGGAAGGTTTTGAAGGGTACAATCCTGCCGTGTTTCATGCAGTCTATGTAAGTCAATCCATCCTGTCTTATCTGAAGCCAGATCGCCTTTCCCCCTTTGAAAACAAAATGCAGAAAGTCTATTTGAATTTTTTTCAAAGCCTTGAAGAGCACGGGTGCTCTTCACCATGATGAAGATCCTACTATGCCTGGAACGTGAGGCATGTCTGACCAGAAATGTTGTGGAGGCACAGAGATAAATGCCACGACTGCATTGCATCGCTGCTCAGTTGCTCAAAACAATAAACTTGAGAGTAACCCTAAGTGAAGAAAGGCCAGAGATGTGATGGCATTTTTTGTCTGAGATGAGAATAGACTGCCAGTGGCCAAGACTTGGTGTACAGCCAGACCTGCAAGTGGGTGTCTATTTTAGCTGGGGAAAGAGCGAAGTGCAGGTGCAGTGGAGGAGAGCAGGGGTGATAGCACGGTGTGAACAGCACTGGTCAGAGCCTGCCAAGCCTCTTGCACAACACAACTTCAGGAACTGAGGCAAGAAGTTAAAATGGGAGTCAGATAACAATAAAAGACGCTGGGAGCTAGCTGTTATCCTAGGGGTGAAAGTCATGGTTGACAGATGGAGGCTCTGTGGCTGTTGGGAGGAAGAGGAGCTTTGATTCTGGACAAAGGGGTGGTTGCTGGAAGCAGCAAATAACATGGCTATAGAAATCCAGACACAGGATCCCACCTCCCAACACGTTTAAACAAACACCTAAATAAAACAAACAAACAAAAAACCCAAAAGAATCCAAACCAAGAAACCTGGGAAAACATTGCACCACATATGGAACTGCAAGGGGAGTTAGAGCCTAAAATCCAATCTGGGAACCCAAATAACTAGAATTTCCAAAGAATCTCATTGCTTTCATTCCCTTTCAATGCTATAAGTCTTTTCCATACAGGAAAAGGATCTATTTATGTTTCATTAGTGCCAGTTTTGTGTATACCAATAGACTGTGTGTATATAGGAGAGAAGGGAGTATGCTATGCAGCTGTGAGCTTTCTTGGCTAATTACTTGTTTTCTCTTCCCGAGCTAAATAAATACAACAACAAAATTCAACAGGGCATACCAGCACATCTATTAAGGCTGTACATTTTCCATCAGATTCCACTGGTACTTGTCTTAGCTATGCTTAGGCTGAGAACCCAGTCTTGGTATCATTCTTAAACAGGAGGTGCAATGACCTGCACAAACACATATATTAAACCAAATAAAATAACACCCTGACTTGGTGTGGGGTGATGTAAAGTAGTGATGCCAGAGTGCCAATTAAACCAAAGTTAAAGTATTTAAGAAAGAATTGCCTTTCCAGCATCAGCAGCATCAAAACATTTTGTCCTAGCCTGGAAGCCTGTTACTTGAACACACACTCCATTCCTCAGCTTGAAAGGTTTTATGGAACACCACAGACTGAGCTGGGTTACTCACTTTTCAAAAAAAAATACAGTTTATTTCAGCATCAGTTTTGGTAATGAGAAATGTTCCGTGTTCTGAGAATGCTTTTGGAGTTCAAAACTCCTAAAATACATAAAAACTGTGATTTTAAAACAGAAACATTGCAGTGCTTAATACCTTCAAGCTTAACAACACCCTGGGCAGCAGCTGAATTACAAAGTTTTACAAGATGAAACAAAAGAAAGTTTTCATAAATGATTTGCAAACACCAACCTCCTAAATCACAGTCTGTAGCATGGTGTTCTTGCACTAAGTAGTAACAGATATTTCATGTCCCAGGCTGCCAACTGGCAGAGCCTACTGGTGTTCATATACTTTGGAAACAGGTCCCAGACTAGACCTTAAAGCAGAATGACTTGGGGATGATTGCCTCACGGTGCAATGATTTCAGATGAATTCTTGAAACTCTTACAGGTTTTGCTGGTAAGTCACCTTCCAGAGGTAGACTCTGAAGTCACATGTGCTCTACTTTGAAGGAAGGCGAGCCATTCATATGTATACATTTCCTCATGCATAAGGGTTTGGGGAATAAAGTCATATTCACAGGTGAAAATCAAATATCTTTAATAACCTGTCATTTTCCTTTGCAGGAAAGAACATTGTCCCTGAGTGCTTAAGGTAAGTTATAAATCAGAAAACAGAAATGGAAATATTTTCCATATGCTTGATTTTACACGGTAATTATTTATTAACAAAGTCTACAGCTACATGTTGTTATGCTTATGGGAGTTCAAACACTATTCTTACCATTTAAAATATGTTCTCCAGTTTGACACTAACTGCAGACATTTATTAGTTCCACATTTCACTGGCACCAACTATTGCTGGGAGCCATTCACTCACAATCCATACAGATCACAGGCAGGCACCTGTGTGGATGTAAAGCTCAGCCAGACCCAACTTTGCTGAACTGCCTGAAAACCTTCACTTCATTTAAAAGAGCAGGTTGCAAATAAAACTTACTATCACCACTATTTTTTTTCAATACGTGTATTTGGTAGAGCCTCAGGGAAGCCAATGTGGCAGTGAGCTGTAACTGGGAACAAGCTGTAGCTCTATTTATCCAGAGACAACCCCACTTGCTGCTCTGAGCACTGGAACAATCCACCTGATCCTGTGGCACTATTAAACCTCCCAGACACGGAACGAGTGGAGCCTTCAGTTTTAGCTTTTGAGAACAAGGGTCCCAAGAGTTTCTCTTCCTTCTTCCTACACTTTCCCCCCTACCTGGGCAATGTGACCCCCTTGGGGGGGCTGTGACCTCTCCCTACAGGGATTTTACTGCACAGCAGAAACTGCAACACACAAGAAAGAGGAAGACTCGGTTGCTGTCCTCAAAGCCCAAGGGACGAGACCTCCTACCCAGCACCTTCACCTATTCAAAGGCCATCACCAGTCCCACTGTTGGCCAGGCTTTGCTCCAGCACTGTGCCAGGGAGCAGAAGAGAAGCCAGGGCTCTCTGCAATAAGTGCTGGCACTGTCCAGGCTCACAGACTGGGACATAAGATGAGGAGAAAAGCTCAAGGCAATGGCTTTGTGCCATACATCCCACTGCAAGAGAAGGTGAAAGCCTAGCACCATGGATCAGGAGATATCCTGGCCACGTTTGGCATCACTGCCCATCACTAGGGTATAAATGTCCTGTACGTGCATGACCAGCAGTATGGTTATTGCTCTGCAGACCCTGGAAAGCACCATAATGCCTGAGGGAAGGGAAGAACTCATTATAATGGCTTGAGTCAGCTATGGCAGAGATGATGTTGTTGTCCATAACCTTTCCCTCAGGATTCACAGAGCCTTGGCTTTTTTCAAAAAACCCTTATGAGAAAAGATGCTGTTAAAGAAGCCAACCTGTTCTTCATTTCCTCCTGTGCCTGATGAAGGGGTTCACCCCCAAATTCAGTACAAGCACTTTGAGCCACCAGTCACTTGCTGTGACCAGGAGAAACATCAGTGTGAGCGAAAACCCCCCGTGTCACAGCTGTGATGCACTTTTGCATTATTAACCTTCATTTGCCACCAAGCTTTTTGATTACAAGCTAAAAATGCATCTCAAAAGCCCATTTATGCAGCAGGAACACAACCTAAGCTGTAGACATATTAAACCAGCTGATGGTGAAAGCCCACATGGCTATTCCATAGTGAGACTTGTGCTGCTGGAATGCATGCACAGCACCTAATTATTCAGTTTAGCTTTGAAACCATTTTTCAGTTTTAAACAACTGACTCTTTAAAACATGCTAAAACATTGACTTTGTTTGGGTTTTGTTTGTTTGTTTGTTTGGCTGGAGGGGTGACATTTCAGCAGACCTTCCCACTTGCAACAGTGTCTCAACACAGTATTCATTTCTGTTACCTTTCCAATAAAATTGAGATACTCTTTTGATAAAGCTGAGATAACACTTTACCTTTACGTTTCCTACAGAGCTAAAATATTTAATCTTAGTTTCATGGGAGGAAAGAGTATTATTGTTTGGAGCATAGTATCACTGATTAATGGTATACTTGGATAAATTTTTAGGTATGGAGAAGAAGGAAAGAAACAAAAGAAAAACAAAAAAAAGGGTCATGAGAAGCTGTGGGTTCCCACATAACAGTTATTTCTTCGATGCTTTTCAGAGCAGTTCTTTTGTTTTTAATGTAAACAACTCTGTTGATGAAAACCGAGATTTGAATCCCACTGCTTTCATATGGGGCAGCCAGCATGTTCCATCTCAATTCAGCTGTGAGTTTAACAGGTAGCTACAGCATAGCAGGAGCTCTTGTTTTCCACCGTATTTTATTGCACTTGTACTTTGGAAAATCGCAGATCTTAATCTGCTTGGGTAAATTGTTTGTAGGAAACAAGCAGCCCTACAACCAACATACTCTTTTTTTCCCCTACATCATCATCATCTCACAGCAACTACGGTCAAACACTTTCACAGCTGCAGAACTAGTTGCAAGGATTCAAGCAAGCAGAATTTTGCTGCGTGAGGGGACAACTTTCTCTACAAGAGGTGAGGTGAAAGAACAAGAATTAACATCTTGGGCTGCAAATCCTACAGTGGGGAGCTTAGATTTGTGAGTGCAACGCTTAACAGTCTCAAGGGACCTGCCTTCTGCTGCTTTCTCTTGCCCAGAACCTCTGAGGAACCACAGAGAAGGTGCTGCTCCTCACCCTGGTGCTCTGCCTGCCTGGATCCATGGATTAGTTAAGCTCTATGTTGCTTGGAGAAGAGGCTGCACCATCTTTCCCTGTGCTTGCCAATGCTGAGTAGCACTAAAGGGTTCTGCATGTGCAGTGCTGCTATCATCAGAGGGAAACAATTAATACTTTTAAAGTTCATGGGGAGGACAGGAAACACTAATGGTTACTTCTGTGAAATCACCGAGCTGTCAACGTAGCCACTAGGAGCTAACCTTGTGAGAAAAGGTTAAGTGCCTACATAAGACTTTACCATACCATATATGCTTTTAACTACTGCTGAATGCAATATATATGAGCTTGCTGTAAGGTTATGGACTTTGCAGGAGGAATGCTATCAGCCTTGAGGTATGTATGTATTTCCCTTTCACGTGTCAGCAAAGAGCAGCCCAAAAGTGAGAAAGCAAACCAGGATTTTCAAAAGCTTTCAGAAACCTTTCAAAAATTGAATTAAGCCATTCCTATAAGGAAAAAGTACGAGTTTTGGTGGTCAGATAAGGATACCTGTGAAAATGTGAGGCATGCTTAGTTTCAGCATCTCAGAAAGAACATCATATGCAGTCATGGCCAAAAAAGTATCACCAAAAAATGTCAGCAGAAAGAATTCACCTGGTCTACCTAATTTTGAGAAGAAAGATAAACATGGACATAGTCCTGAGGTTTTCAATCAGCCAAAGTCTACAGTGACTTCAAAGGAAAAGTTCCCTGACTGTCAGCTATAGGAATGTTCCTTGATCTGCTTGGACATTACTGCGGCATTAATCACGACTCCTCCATAAGATAATTAATGGTGACATGCATTTTTTTCTGCTTGCCTACATGGCACAGCTAATTGAAGAACCAGGCTGAAAAATTAATCATAACAATTAAATAGGGGGTGATTCCCGAATAAATAGGGTAAGTTACTAGAGAATACACTGATCCATGTATTACAAATTACTACAAAACAAATAAAATATGCTGATTTATAAACAGAAAATGGAAACCACATACAGTTCCACCGAAGAAAGGAACGTCATTGCATACTCTGCTTTCCATGTAACACAGACACCTGCATTAATATCCCCTTCATTAGATCCTTAAGTTCAGCTGCTTTACAGAATCTCTTGCAGAAGAGATTTTGACCGTGAAAGAGTAAACAGTTGACTAAAATGCACAAGGCTAACTGGTGGTAGAGACCATTCTCCTGTTCTCCAGCCTCACCTATCATGACTTACAAGACAAAAAGATAAAGTTTTCTATGCCAGGGCTGGGATACACAACTTGGAATGGTACTTGGTGTCCTGCTCCACTCCAGTTTCAGTCTCCTGAGTCCTCTCCTCTTTCCAGGTGCAGGATTTACTCACAGTTAGAAAAACTGCTCACTTTCTAACTGATCCCAGCCCCCTCTTAAACAGCTGCAAGTCCCTGACGTGCCTCCCAGGCCTGACAGGTTCTTGTTCTCTGAGCCCTCTCTTCACCTTGCCCCTTCCCAGGCTGGCAGTGCCCTGGCTGGCAGGGAGGGAGCCAAGCCCTGTGGCACTGCACAACAGCAGGGATGCAGCAAGTTCCACATTCCCCCTGCCCAAAGCCCACTTACAGCATCCTCCCACTTAAGAACTGTAGCAAGGCTGCAAACACTCAAACAACTCAAGGAAGTGGATAATCCTCTTGCAGGCAAAGCCAGGACAAAGAAACAGGAGTTAGATCCACCAAGGATTGGATTGCAACTCTAACAATCAGCCAGAGGAAGGGGCAGGGGCTGTAGAGCTGCTGCAGAGGATCCCAAAAATCCCCAAAAAAGCTCCAAATCCCAGCCTGGTCTTTGCTAACCCGTGTGTTGGCCAGAGTGGCTTTTGTAAAACTATTTTCTCTGCCTTGTGGAGGCAGGTACTCAGTCAACTGTATTTGACTTGCTTCTCTGCAAGGGACTGCAGAGCTGAGGAGTCCACAGGACTTACAGCCCCTGCATGGCTGCACAGCAATGTGATTAGAGTTCCAATTCCAATTAAATAGTTACCAAAGACCATTTCTAAATGATTTCTAAACAGATCACAGCCAGGAAAAGGAAGAGGGCTCTGCAATGCTAGAAAATACACTGTATTATTATGTTTTCATGAAAAACATGTCCAATAAGAGCACAGGCAGACGTAGATAGCTACAGACAGGAACATTTATAAATGACAGCATATCCACCATCACAGGTCACATCCCATCACTTCTCACTACGTTGTACTGGTTGCTGTGTGGGTAACCCTGGCCAGAAAAGGAGCTGCTTGTCAAATAACACTCCTCCTCCTTTAAAAATGAGGCAAAGTCAGAGCACAAATTACCATTAGGTCTGTGCCGGTTACAGATTGACATGGAAGCCTCAGCATTTGATTACGTTTTAAATATCCAGATACCAGTCTAATCAACCAGACTGATTCTTCCCAAAGGAGATGAGTTACTGGATTCTTTTCTCTAGGCTGAAAACAGAGGTTCAGGACCCTGCAAGAATGATAAAAACATAAATCGAAAAGGTGAGGAGAAAATTAAAAGAACCTACAGATCTCACAGTTCTACAGCTCAGGTTGTACATACTCACTTCCCAGAGGAGTACTGAAAGATATATTTAGTGTTTCAAAGAACATCAGGTATACAAGACAAATAAGACAGGGTTTCATGGAGAGCCCAGAGGCTGAGAGAGGCCAAGGCACACATCTGTCACCGTGCACACCATCAGCTGCAGCCCAGATGAAAAGCTTGTAATGACCTTCCTGCTGTTCACAACTTCTAGCTTTGCATGAACTCCTTTCAGCTGAGCCTCTACATCCCCCCTGCCATCCCACCTGCCTGATCTGGCTTGGAAAGGTCAGGGATGCAGGCAGACCACAGCGAACTGCATTTGTGATCTCTGTGCTTACCCCATTGGGACAAGCTCATTACTAATACCCCTGCATAAGCAATTAGCTTGGCCTTTGGCTTATTTGTCCAAAGCCAAAGGAGCTGACACCTAAAATATGTTGTCTTGTGCTTTTATCTTAAAGGAAAAAAAAAGACACTCATGGCCAGTGGGTTCAACAGAAAATGATGGTGATTTCGCCACGTTCCATTAAATAAAAATTAATACCATTGAACTTGAATTGAGCCTTTGGCTCCTGCCCAAATTTTGAGGCTTCCTTCTTCTGAAAGAAAACAAATACACGCTTCATGCAGAAAATCAAGAGTGGAATAAAACAGGAGCTGTTGGGAAGATCCCCACAAAGCTGCATCAAGCCAAAGAAAGCTTCTCTCTGATACCAAAAAGAATGAATGAAGATTAAAAGAACTGAGGTTATGGAAAAGAAGGGGGAAGTCATTCCCCTTCCCTCAAATAAAACATGAAGCACAGCATCAGACTAAGCATTAAGCACAATCAAAATTCGGGGAGGGAATTAGTGCCTCACACCAAGGAGTACTTTCTAGACTGCAAACTTCTGACATAAGTTGGTGGAAAAGGAGTGGCATGTCAGTTATGGCTCCTTTTGTATTGTTATTGCTGACTAAAGCAAGGGTTTCAAGCAGGATTTGTGGTGTGGGTGATGGCTTAAAATAAAAGAGGTTAATATTTTATACAGTAAAAGTATCATGAAGATATGTCAAAGGATGGACAAAACATGCAAACAAAAATGTAACTGTGGCCACTTATAAAATCTATTTAAGAGCTGAATTTGTATCCACTGAACAATGTCATGGAGTGCAGGGGCATTATTCTCAGAGGAAGACAAAGAGTATAAGATCCTAGTTGTAAAATTAATAGCTGTGTTTACAAGGTCTTTAAGATGCTGCCTATTTTTACTCAGTGAATCATTGCCCTTCTTTTACAAAGTATATTTCATTAATCTTAGCAATGCACTCAAATCTCAGTGGAGTTGCTCTGCTTACATACCAAATCTGACGTTCTAAGTTTAAACTATTTGTCACAGTATTCAACTTTAATAAAAAGTGTATTTATTGGAAGATACCATTTCCTCACATTCTCTTAAATCAAAACAACCGATTCCTGTCAAGCTATCTCTCCCTTTTCCCTCCTCCCTAGAGGAAAACAGTAAGATTTATGAAAAGCAAAATTCACTTCTGTGCAAAATTATGCAATCCTAAAAGTTAGCTTTATCCTCCAGCTGGACTTTCTCTACTAAGATCAAATGAAACTTGATCTGCAATGAGATATTAGAGGAGTTACTACATCACTTGTTGTGTATTTTAAAACACAGTCACTGTGATTTGCAATCAGCCCAGAAGAAAAGATAACAGCAGTAGTGCAGATCTATGTTACAGAAGCATCTGGAAATCTCATCATATTTTTAATGAAACAAGCCTCAAACAGTCCTCAAAAAAGCAGTCTTCCCACAACTATCTGCTGGAATTAGGCATCAGGTCCTCTCACTGCTTATACACAATGTGACCTTCTTTACACAAACAGACAAGAGCCTGGGAAGTGAAGCATTTACTTTCCCTGATGAGCAACTGCTCAAATTGCCTCTGCCAACAAATTGTTCACCTTATGGGACTGTCCATTTCTGAAATTTACTTTTTGCTTCAGTGTTTGTAGGATGGCATCTTCAGCTGACACCTGCACTAGCGGATTCACAGCCCTGCAGCCTTCTGCATTCCCTCTCCTAAGATGTGATGCTGCATCCAACAGCTGAGCGACAACCGTGAGCACAGAGTGGAACAAAGGGCAGAGATCAAAGCTCTGCTGCCTGCCCTCCTTGGTCTCTGGCCCTAGAAAAATGCCAGACCTCTCACATTTGGCTTTTCCCTGCATAGAATATGCATTTTAACAGAGCTTGGTATTCAGTACTTAATTCCCTATTTTATTTCCTTCTAAACTCATTGTATCCAAAAAACTGAAATATGTTTTTTTTGAAAAAGTATCCCTAGGTATATTTTAAAATGTAGGCCGGGGACCCTGAACAAAAACGTTTTCTGTCCTCACCTTGTAAAATATTTCTGGGCTTTTACAAAAGCTTCGTGCCTTCACACAGCTGGTAAACGTTTGCTTAAAAATATACTCAAACAATCCCTTTGCAAAGGATTTGTAACATACAGACTTGAGTTTCACCTTGGAAGGGTCATTTACACAGCACATCCATAAGTTTTAGAAAGCTGCCTTCTACTTGTCTCAAACTTTGCCACTACCAGTTTGTTTATACCAATCACCACACAGAGGTCTTAGAGAGGTCACTCAAGGAATAATATATTTCCCTATCTGCTTTCCCAACTATGCTCATGGAGCCAGAGTTTACTTCCTGGACTCCATGAATAATCCCAGTGCCACGGCATTATTCAACCTGCGAGCTGCTAATAAGCAAGGATAAATTATTAGCAACCTGAAATCACGGCAAGGTTAACCATTAACGTGTTGTGCAGTCATATTACAACATCACTTTTAGGCAACCTGTGTGCAAGGGAGGCTGCAAGCACGGCAGTGCCCCACCTGTGCCACACACACTGGCACTGCTTCACAGCCTCTGCTATGCATGATACACAGAAAACAGAGACGTGTTCCCCCTGAGAGCTGGAGGCAAACAGCATCCCAAAAAAGGAAGAGAAAACAATATGCTGGATCCATCAAAGATTGTTACTTCATAGACTTTTCACAGCCAAATAAACATTTTGCAGCTGGAGGTCTGCATGAGCCAGAATAACAAATGTCCCGAGACCTGCTGGAGATCTCAGATTAGGCTGTCTGAAGAAAGAGGTTCATCTTGTGCATGAATACATGGACAGAGGAGAATATTTAGTGCTCAGGTCCTGAAGAATAATTACCTGAAAGCATTTGTTTTTCTTTCTTTTTTTTTTTTGTTCCAGGATTGGCAGGGTTTGGGGGCAGGATGGGAGATTTAGGTTGGGTTTATTTTTAAGTGCATTGTGGTCAGTGGGCTACTGGCAGGTACCACACTCCTCTGGTCATTAGAAGTGATCACTGACCTTAGAGCAGCCTCAGATGGTCAAAGATTTGATGGGTAAATTCAAACAGTGCCCATTTTAACAGTGCTCACCTGGGACCTTGTTCTTCAGCCCTTGGTGCAACCCTGATTTCTTTGCCAATCCTCAGTTGTCTGGGGAATGGCTCCTTCGAACAGTGCCATCAGCTGGCAAATTCCTACATCTCTCATTCACAGGTTTTCTCCTCTCTCCACCTCTGGAAGAAGCTGGTTGTAGTCAAAGCCACATGGGCAGGTGGACTTTGACACTTTTGAACAGTGCCTTTTTTGGCAGCGGCCTTCACCAACAATTCTTAAGAATCAAAACTGTTTCTGGAGAGGAGACCTTGTTGTGAGTCAGTAGCATTTGACAGGATGGAAAATCAGGGATAAGAATCTGACAGTGGAGCAAGGCTGCTTGTGAGGTGCCACAGAGATCTGTGATAGGATTCAGACTATTCAGTGCAGTTATAAATGGTCTGGAAAAGAGATAAATAGCAAGATGGCATCTGCTGCCAAGATGAACAACTTCAGGACAGCTGTAACATAAAAAGCCTGTGGAGAGTTGCAGGAGTACGTTGCAGTATTGAATCACTTATGAGTTAGGAGGGAAAAAAATGCTATATTCTGTGTCAGACAGTATTGGACATGAAGGAAAAAACTCTTGCTATATTCACCAAACAATGGGCTCCAAATTAAACACTGCAGCTCAGGAGACAAATTTCTGAGGTCGCTGTCAGTGGGCCTAGTAATGAATACTTGTGGCAGTGGAGGAAAAAAGCAAACAAACATCAAGTTAAGATGGGGAACAGGATAAAGGACAAAGTGGTCAGCATCACTGCCACTGCCCACCGTGCCATGTAACCTTGGTCACCCATTTCAAAAAGGATACAGAATTAGAAGATGCAAAGGGACAGAGCTGATAGACTTGGACCTCTCTGCCTGGAGAAAGACTATTTAGGGGATGTGATAAAGGGTTATAAAATCATGGATGATCTAATAGAAATTCAAGCAACAATGAAATCAACACGTTAAACAAAAACAGAAACCAAACCAACACAACAAAAACCCAGAAGTATTCGATTGATTTGCGGATAATTCCCTTTCTTTCCCCTCCAAGACACTTTCACATCTTCGCAATGACTGCTTTCTGAGGTTGCCAAAACATAAGTCATACATTGACTGAGAGTCCCTCATGAAGTGCACATGTGGGGAAGCTCACATGCCTTTGCTCCATGATGGAACTCATCGCCACAGGAAGCTGCTCAGGCCAAAACTAGAAATGCAGCCCAAAAAATGGATTAAATAAATTCATAAAGGATAAATCCCTCTATTAAGTACCAGGGGGGAAAGGGGAAAGTACAAGGGGGGAAAGGGAAAAAGGACTCAGGAAGTCCCAGGAGTGAGAGGCTGAAAAGATCAGCTTGGGGAAGGATTGTTCTACCCATGCCTTTCCACAGGCACCTGCTGCTATTCAGTGTCAATCAATGACATGTGGCAAGAAGGATCTTTACTTCAAATGCTCTTCTGTCCTATTGGCAGCTCTACAAACCAGAGAGCTCGAGTTTTGGGTTTGTTTTTCATCCTTGAACCATTCCTATGTCTCTCATTCAGCAGAGACTGGAAGGAGATGCAACTTAAATGATAAGGCTTCCTGGACAGGTGTATGGTAACCTGCAGAGAACCTTACATCATATGGAAGTCATCTGGATAGTTCTTCCTAAAACTCTGCTGTTGGTGAAATAAACAAAGCACAAGCTTTCCCAGATGTGTGCTTCATGAGGGATTCTCAGTCAACATGTGATTTATAATTTGGCATCCCCAGAAAACACAAAATCGTGATTCAAAGATGGAACGTAGATGTGGAATTTCTAAGGAGGGAGATAGAAAGGGTTTATTCATGGATTAGTACGAACTCCTGTATTTGTAAGCTTTTTCACTGCTTCCAAATGTTGCACTGGGAAACTATTCTCCCTCTCACAGTAAGAAGATTAAAGCTGAGTGTCCAGATTCCCTTAATCTCCTGTAACTGTTAGCCAAGGAAAATTTCCTCTGCAAAACTTGCAGGGTGAGCAGTCGCATTTCTGCACCATGAGAGGTAGGTTGTCCCATTGATTTCTGCTGGAGAAAGGTTTGCAGGCAAGCAGCAAGATTTCCCCTACAGAAAGCAACCCTGCTGATTTCCAGAGAGCTTATCACTTGAATCTCTCTTCCTTCATAGAGACCCAGAGCACCGGGAAAATAAATAAATAAAGTCTGCAACAACCAAAAGCAAAGAAAATGGAAGAAGGCACAGTGGCTGGAAGAAATTACCAGTATAACCTTCATTCCCAGGAAGAAAGAGTATCTAACCTAAGAGGGAACAGGAAGGAAAGCAATGGGAAGATAAAATCAGCAAAAACCTAAGACAAAATCGAATGGCAAGCACTAAACAGCACCAGTATGAATATATATAGATATAGATATATCTTCAACAGATATTTTGGCAACCTTGGCTAAATGATGATTTAGCCTGGCATCCGTTCTTTCCAACTCATCTGCTTGTTAAAGGTGTCAGTTCCCTTGCACTGCCTACAGGAATATTTTGACAGAAGTGTCACAGAGGACTCACTGGTGCTGTTTTCACTTGGCATCATTGACATCTTCCCTTTGTTTCTGAATCTCCTCTTCTTCCAGCTGCATTTCTCTCTTTTTTTTTACCTTTTTTTCCCCCTACAAGATGAGATTCTCCATCAGTGCCTTCTTCAAATGCTGCCAAGTGAACACAACTGTAATGTCAGAGAGTGTCTCCATTCTCCTGGCAGGCAGTCCCTTCCCTGGGACACACTAGATGGCTAAACAGAATTGAGGGAGGATGTTGAGGCAGGCAGGGTCTAAAGCTTTCACTGTAAATAAAGAATTCTCAAAGAGTCGTGAAGGTCTTCCATAACACATGCACCGAGGGGAAAAAAAGAACAGATTCAGTAATTTTAGAGAGGAGCCTTGTCACAGACTAAACACTGACTAAAGAGCAACTGAGGATAATACAAGAGTGGAAAATACATAAAGCCTTACATGTGGCCAGGAACCTGACACTTAATCCAAACTAATTAAGTATGTTTTAAACAGTACATCAAAGACTTCTCAAATTCAAAGGTGGTGTCAGAAACAGAGGACAAGGAAAATAAACTAGACAGATTAGAAAAGAGGGAAGAACAAAATATGGGAATTTTGGTCTAGAAAAGTCTAAAGTACTGCAACAAGGAGAGGAAACAAAATCATCCAAATTTATTCACTGGGAGAATGATGCTAGGAAAAAGGGATTGGTCCAGGAGCACTGGGAACCAGTAAACAGCATCCAAGAAGTAAGTCGTTGTTCTACACACCCACACAAGGTAAAGATTGGCTCTTTGAGCAGTGCAGCAAAAGAGGTATTGTACCAAAAATACGGTAACTTCTAGAACTTGTAGCATAATCTCAGCCTACTGGGAAAAGCCAGGCTCATAGTGAAATCATGCACTCAATGGGACCCAAGAGAACACTCAGCCAAGGCAAAAAATAGCTCATTAACCGCCTCCTCTGCATCCTCAGGACAACAGGGAGCTCCACAAGCAACCTCACTGCTGGGAACTACTCAGAAAAACCCTCTGTGGTATTGCCTCTTCCCCAGGGCCCCTCCCAACCTGAGCAGCTTTTTCAGTTGATTTTGGGGTGGGGCAGGTGAGGAGCAGGTTCTGCCAAGTCCATCCTGAGGAGCCCACCAGAGGGAAGGAACTTGTCCTGAGGACTGATTGCACAAAACCTGAGGTTTGCCATCCAAACTGACAGGCTGGAAGAAGGAAAGAACAGAACCTGCTAAACTTGGGAAGATTATAACTGATGAGGAACAGAAAGTCCCCCCTCCAAAAAAACTGCACAAAAGGGATTAGATGAGTAAAGGAGATTTGAGTAATTTAACCAGAAGAAAAATCAAGATTTCTTGGGCTCATAAAAAAAAATTCTAGAGAGTTAGATGCATAAATTGGAGTCATTTTTACACCAAAACTGTTTCATACCAAAACTGTTTCATACCTTTAAAAGTACATGGCAGACAAGGGACAAAATGACATAGTAGGCCTTTCCCAATGGCTTCCAGCAGTTTCACTTCAGCTCTGTCTGTGTGGTTTTAGTGTCTGGAACAGCAGTGCTGCAGTGAGAACTGGCTGATCCCTGAGCACAAACAAGCTGCATTTCCAACCAACAAGCAGTCCCCCTGTGAAGTCCATAGGACTACTCATGCATAGTAAATGCATCCCTAGGTGCTGGAAATGATGGATACAGAAAATGTTCAGCCTTGGCTATGCCATGGAGAAGTTATCCGTGAATAACTGTTTTCATCCTAGAGCACAGACAACCACCCTTCCTTCACAATTTGCATTATTGGCTCCCAGGTCTGAACTGAGTCCTGGGTACCTGTGTGTACTTCTGTTCCTTTTAGCCTGCCCTTCTGCCCTGAATAAATACTTCTGACAGTTTCTTAGCTGTATCTGAAAGACACTATATGAGCTAGAAGCAGCTGAGCCAGTTGTACACACTTCACAGCCTCATCCATCTTTGCCCTCACCTGTGTTTTGTTCATCCTTTCATTTTTAACAGGCAACTCTAAGCATTTTTTTTAATTAAGTTGAATACCCATCATCTTTGCAATATTTTCTTTAGAATGTTTACTTTAATTTTGATTTCCCTGCTTAATCTTTCTCACAAAGCCGTATGCATTTTTAAATCTTCCAAGGAAAATAATTACAAAGATAATCCAGCTGAGTGTAATCAAACTGCAGAGTTCTTTATTTTCCTGGCCTTTTAATTTAATTTCACATCCTGTGGTCTTAAAGAAATATTAGGATTATATCATCTTGTTATTGTTTACATTACGTGCCAGTAAAAATAAAGAACAACTGATTCTCTTCTTGCCCACTGCCACACAGAAAATTCATACAACACAGAATATTTTCAGAAGAGAGATGCAGGGGAAGATGTCATAGAGATGCGTTAGAACCTTAGTTCCCATTTTTCTACCTAAGAACCCTTGTTTATTTGGCAAGATCTCACTAATATTTTATAAAGAGAGTAACTGCTTTCATGAAACAATTTGCTTTTAAACTTTTTCAATGCACCAATATGAAACCTGATGTGATTTTGTGGATATTTTAGCCATGGAAATAATTCCACTGACTTTAGCACCACTGCTTGTGCTGAAATAAGAGCTTCAGTAGCTTTCTTTGGATCAGTACAAACCAGAAGTCATTCACAGAGTAACACTGGCATAAAAACAGTGGAGAGACAAATCAGTCACATGCCTTAGCACCTAAGGGCAGCCAAGCAACAAAAATACAATTTCTGTAGGAGGACCCTGCCCACATCCTGGCAGTCAGCTTTGAGGTTTATGGGGATCAGAGCACATCTGTACTAATAAGTATGAATTCACAACTGGGGCGTCAGACCACTGCAAATATCAAACTCCTCAGCACACAGGTCTTCATCTTCTGAGCTGGGGAAAACCTCAGCAGATTTCAGCTGGAAAAGCAGGACCTGGAAAGGGAGCTCATCTTCCAAGAAGTATGACTGAAACAATGCAGGTGTGGACTTTTTGTTGGGTGTTTTTGTCCACAGGCAAAATGAAAAAGGAAACAATTCCAGCTACCAAACAGGTATAACATACCCCCGAGGCCTCAAAACAGCAAAGTCAGAGCTGCTGAATTGCTCTTCAGCTGTTTCTTCTTCATTGCCTTCAAAATGGGGCAGTGCAGCCCCATCCATCAGCTCCTTGGGGACAGAGGCAAGGACACTTGTGTAGGACCCATGTCAGGGTAAGACTCTGGTTGAGGCTTTTGTTCTGGAGCTGTTTATCACAAAGACACATGGGCTAGTTCTGTCCAAGTGCTGCAAGTAGAGCATCACTGAGAGCATCCCTAAAACCACCTCTCTGGGATGTTTTTGACGAAGTTATCTCACACTATTCTTAATTAATACAAAAAAGCGCTAGGTGGAGTCACAACATTATACCCATTGTCTTGTATAAATACAGAAAATTCTTTCCTGAGTGCACAGTTTCAGCAACACTAAGTTAAAAAATTCTCAGGAAAAGAACATACTCATAATGAAGACAGGCAGTCTCTTCCTATATTTATTATGCTGCACTTGAGGAAAGCAATCCCATGAGATTAATGGGGCAGATGTAAGTAGCTCTACTCAAACCTCCATAGTTAACATTTGTACTAAAAGTTTTACTGCCTAATAGCTCCAGTGTGTTAATAACCTGAGAGATCATCATGGCTCACTGCTAAATGTTTTTTAAATGTCTACAAACCCAACAAGGTAGATAGAAATTAGGCCATAGCAGTTCCACAGCAACAAAACACGTGAAGGGACGCAGTCCTGTCTCCAGTAATAAAGTTCAGGTGGAAGAGCTCTTGGTTTGTCCAGCATTGTGCCCATGACTGCAAACTGGTGTGTCTGCCTACAGGGAGAACCCCAGAACAGAGTGTTTAGCAAGGCTATATAAAAAACCAACCACAAGGTAAGAGATTTCAAGCCAGTTCTACACACACACATTTCCCCTAAGCCGGGTATGGCTACAGAACTCATTCCCTTCTGTAAAAAGAGATTTTTAAGTCATTGGAACGTTCTTTTCATGAAGGCCTGAAAACCCCTGTTTTCTGAATTTCCTTAAATTAAAATACAATGAAATATTCTTGACTCTTCTGGATACTTTTTTCCCTTCCGCAGAAAGAAATGGTCACAGGTTTCAAAAGGAATCTAATTTTTTTAAACTACTGCTTAAAAGCACCATGTTGCATCTGAAACAATGGCTGATTCCATTCTTGAAATACTATTTTTGAAGCTATTACAATGGTGAGCTTAACCTGAGCTCTAAGAAGAAAACTAAGCTGAGACACCTCATGTAAGCTTTGTCTGCTTACAGAGACAACAATTTCCATACAAAGCATTTTGGTTTTATGTCAAGGGATGGAGGAGAGGACCTTAAATTCTGCATTCAGTGCACTGGTTAATGAAGTTGCAAATAATCATAATCTCCATGGGGTTTTGGCTGTCACTACAGCCACCTTCTTTCCTTCAAAATATGCTTTTCATTGTTCTACTGCCCTTTTTCCAATTGCTCTGCAGCCAAGTTCTTGGAAAGCAATCACGCTTCTTGTTTAGGATTTATTGCTAGTCTTTTGCCAATAAGGACACACACAAATCTCTCCTCTGATCATCCTGGAAAAGCAAGCTAAAAATACAGCAATTTATGAACAGGCACATTTTGCATGTTATATGCCATCAGTGTGTACTCATCAAAAAATTCTGAGAGTATAAAAGAAGGTCTCCCCTTCTGGCCAGGCCAATCAAAGGCTCCGCCTGGGTGCCATAAATAAGCTTATTTTAGAATTCCAGCCTACCTAAAAAGGGAAAAAAAGCATCTGCATTGTGTTTTACTGGATGAATGCTTTTTTCCTTTGACCAAGTTCACATGGTAAACTTTGTACTTTAGAAACCGAAAGTCTGAGAAAAGCAATAGCTTATCTTCCAAATCGGCTGCTTTAAAACTAATAACTAAATTAGACATTACAATTCTCACTAAAACTTTAAAGTGGTGAGAATCATCTCTCTGCTTGTACAAATCTGTGAAGGGTTTTGCAATTTCGGGGTCAAGCTGTGTTTGTGTTTTGAAATGCCTTTCAGGTTGTCTGAGAAAGCTCACACCCACAGAAGCAGCAGGAAATGTGAAGGAAGGCTGATCTCATGGCTAGGAAGGAATGGCTCAGGAGGGAGAGTATCCAGGTAATCACCCTGCCTTGGTCATGCTTTTCTGACCATATTGTTTATTCTCCATACAAACATTGTAGTTTAATCATCAGCCTCTTTGAAAGACTTGTCTTTTCATTGTTTTTGACAGGCAAGAGATGAATCATGACTCTGTGGATATAATTTAAAGCTTCTCTGGATTAGGGCTGTTAAAGTTCCTCTGAAATGTTGGGAGACTCAGTTCTTAAGTCTCTCCTGGCTCCCTGTTTCTGATGATGCCCTCTTGTCAAACAACCATAAATTGGGAAAACGAACCGAGACTCACTCCCCAGCCTGGATTCTCTGCTGGCAGTGTGGTGTATCAACACGACCCACGGTTAGATGATTCTGTGGCTCACACACTGTTGCTGAGACTCAGGGACAAGAAGGCTAATGAAAAGAACGGCCAGTGAAATGGCTTTAAATTGGAGGAGGGCAGGTTAAGATTAGGTATTAGGAAGAAAATCTTGGCTGTGAGGGTGGGCAGGCCCTGGCACAGGTTGCCCAGAGAAGCTGTGGCTGCTCCATCCCTGGAAGTGTCCAAGGCCAGGTTGGATGGGTCTTGGAGCAACCTGGTCTAGTGGAAGATGTCCCTTCCCTTGGCAGGAGCTTGGAATTGAATGATCTTTAAGGTTCCTTCCAACGCAAACCGTCCTCCGATTCTATGATGATCCAGCTAAATGTTTCACCACCTCATAATCTGGGATTCTTATTCAACCCCAAATGACTGCAATTGTTATTATTTTGATTTTCTTTTTATGACTCTCATCTTTCTTGTCTTCCCTTCTCTGCTTATTCATTTCCCCAGGCAACATTAGATAGTTCCCAAATACCTATTTGGTTCCTATAATTAAACCAGATGTATTTTCCAGTCAGTCCAAAAAGAGACTAGCGATTTGTGAAATGGGATTTTGTATTCAAGAAATGAGAAATTATAATTGAGGAAACAGCATAAATTTACTCCGAATAAATAATGAATGAACTTTCAAATGCAATAAAACTTCATTTTTTACATGTTCAGACTGGCAGACTTTTGAATAACTTATCTGTAATTTTGTGTCAAAAACTTCATATTCTGCAAAAATATTAAAATTTCCTGACATTTATTCTCTGCTCAAAATTATTCACTGAAATACATTTTTGTATGTGAACTGCATTTACTCTTTTTGTTCCTCTAATAAGATTACTCATGTATCACATGGCATCAGTTAATTCTGGGTGTGCTTCTCATTGTGATCATCAGGATTCAAGTGCAAGTATTTGTATAACAGTTGTAAAAGTTGCCTCCTGGTATTTCAACTAAAAAGCTCGCTTTACATCAGGGGTGAGGGAACTTAACAAAAGGGAGCACAGGGAAAAAAAAAATCCCTACCACGGCCAAGGCAAAGGAGTTGCAAAACATAAACCAATATTTGCCATAAAACATTTGTGGTGGTCATTCAGCCCTACTTCTGATTCCCTCATAAATGTCACTGCTGGAGTTTACATTGAAGGTCTACCTAAAGCTCCTTTTGAAACTGATCAGAAATTTCCCTTTTGCTACTGATAGTGGGTCCGTGTTCCCCTTGCAATTGTGACAAAACTTCTGCTTTCACTCACATTTGGAGAGTGGATCCCATTATTTTGCTTCTTCTGGCATTAAGTACCACATTGCAAGCATCAACAACCAAGTAGCTGAGCTAATACAGCTTTCACTTTTGACTTAACAAGTGGAAACACACATGCACATACTTGGCTTTGGCTACATGTTCACCCAGCTAAATCTATTGATGGAGTCTGCAGGACCTGGAACAAACTTATTTTTAGGTATCATAATCCTCAATATATTAACTTGCTTTTACTCTTGGTCTTGCATGTGCTCTCTGTCTTCTTTATCTGCAATGGCAACCACCTAAGTTACTCCCTGCAAAGTTTAAAACCCCTTTACTCGCAGCAGCTTGCAACAATAACTAAAAGTGTGGCAATATATGTAATACAGGTATAATACTTGTGGCTCTCATGTCAGGTACAGCACTTGTCCTTTGTTCTTCATTTTAAAAGAATTCACATCCCCTCTAAAAAGGCTTTAAAAATAAATTAGCACCAGGCCTCCAAAAAACATTGTTGGAGGTTGATACATGGTTTAAGGAACAGTTGGAATGTAGTTTGGAGTCAATCTTGATTAATTTCTGCCATTTGGATTATAGCTAACGGCTTCTATAATATGACTTTAACACAATATAACAACATTACTGTAACCATCTTCCTGAGGATGGTAGAAAAAGACTGTAAAACTGAGTGGCACATTTGAAATTACTTGCAAAATATCGGCTGTCTGTAAACAATGCACAATAGCTGTAATTAATACCAGTCCTTTAAAGTATTCCTAAAGTCTACTGAAATCTAAACCAGCATTGTATGGCTGGTAGCAACAACTGCATCCTAAACAATATCAAAAATTACAATAGAAAATAAAAATTCTCCATCAGAAGGCAGAAAGTTATAATTCACCAATCTGTTGAGTGGGATAACACCTTTGCCCTTGTTATTTGTAGAGCTTTTTTGGGAGGATCTCAGGACTTTACTCTTTAGCTAAGCCTCGCAAGTTCAACAGCCCAGGAGTTATATAAACATTATCTTACAATTTGAACTATTTTCCCAGCAAAAGGAGCACTCCAGGGGAGGACTATTTGAACGATCTCTTTTACAAAATGAATGCTTCTTTACTCGTACTTCCCCAGCTTCAGAGCGACCGAAGGTGAAGCCCACCCAAGCCGTGCCCAGCCTCGCTCGCAGGCAGCTCCGGCGCTTCGGAGGGCAGGGGAAAACAGGCTGCAGGTTGTACCGCACCTAAAAAAGCCCAGTCTGGCAAGTGTTTTCAGCGAAGACAGTCTGAGCAAGGGCTTGGAAAAATGCCTTATTTTAAGCAGTAAGCAAGTAAATAAACACAAACATTTAAAAAAAAAAAATGGGTTGGAACTGACAGAAAGCGATCGCGTCTTGGCAGCGATGCCGCATCCCTACGACGTGTTGCTTGTGCGTGGCGCTCCCCCTCCAGCCGGAGGGATGCTCCCGGGCGGACGGGGGTTCCGCGGGGAGCCGGGGCGAGCCCCGAGCCCCCGGCCCCGCCGTGCCCCTCCGAGTCCCGCCGTGCCGGCGCGGGGGGATATCCGCCTGCTCGGGGGGAGGAAACCGCGTCCGCTCCCGACTTGGTGGGGGAAAAGAGCCCGGCGAGCCCCATCCACGGCTCACCGGGGCTCGGCTTTGCGGGTGTGCTGGGGGGCAGGACGGGGATGCTCACGGAGCCCGCAGCCGGCAGCCCGGCGTGTTTGCAGGGCGCCCCGGCATCGCCCGGAGCATCCCATCCCGCTGCCCGAGCGCGGCGCCCGCCGCGGGGGGACAACCCCCGCACGGCCACCCCTCGGGGCACCCCCCGAGCCCCCGGCCCCTCTGCCCGGCTCCGGCTCGGGGACAAACACGCTCTCAACAATGGGCATGTTTGCAGCAACATGATCTCACCTAATAACGCCGAATAAGGCAATGACTGTACGGGGAAGCGATACGATCCTGCCGGTCTCACCACACGGCGCGGAAAGCTATTTGCAGATTTGCTAAGCCCTTTTGAATGAATGCATCTGCAGCTGACCTTTAACAATAGACGCTGAAATAGCACAATCTGTGGGACCAGATTTGAGGGGGGTGGGTGGGAGGGGGAGACGGGAAGGGGGAAGGAAGAGATGGGTGAATATTGTAATCTCCGCAATCTCATTCACTTCCTTTCCCAAACCCCCGCGCACAGGAGGGGAAAAAAAAAAAAGCGGTGTTTTCCTTCTCGCCGCGACTCTGTCTCCAACAAGCCGGTTCTAACACCGGCACAGCCACATGGCACCCCGAAAGCCGCCGCCGGCGGGACCGGCGCGCATCCCCGCCGGCGCCCACCCGCTTCCCACGGGCATCGCTGCGCGGAGGGGCGGCTGCCACAAGGATGCTCGAGCCCCCCTCTCCCCCTCCCGCCGCTCTCTCACCTTCCCTGGCTTTCAGCAAAACGGTGTTGGCAACGATGTTTTCCAGCTCCATTGACGAGCTCGGGCAGCGCAGGCGAGCGGCACTGCAGCAGGACGTCACTCCGAGGTGCGGAGTCTCCGGGCGACCACCCTCCTCCTGCCCCTAGCGCGCTGTCCCCCCGCGCAGCATCCCCGCCTGCCTCCCCGCTCCCCCGGGCGGAGGCGG
>JAWWEW010000166.1:30133263-30159071 GCA_035583185.1 Anabacerthia variegaticeps | reverse complement strand
GATGGAGGGGACAGAGGGGGAATGGGGGAACAGGTGGGGATGGGGGGACAGAGGGGATTGGGGGGACAGGTGGGGAATGATGGGGACAGGTGGGGATGGAGGGGACAGAGGGGACTGGGGGGACAGGTGCGGGGTGGGGGACAGTGGTCGGGCTGTGTCCTAACAACACCCCATGTGTCTTGGCCATGTGTCCCTCAGTCTTTCCTGCAGAGGTTTCTGCTGTGGGCTGATGTCTTGGATCCCCTGCTGCTCCTCAAGCCCACCGTGAGTACCACAGCCTCGCTGGGCCGGCACACGGTGCCACTGAGGGAAAGGGAACACATAATGGGATCACCATGGGACCCTGCCTGAAGGGGCTTCTGGAGAGGGACCTGGGACAAGCGCACGGAGGGACAGGACATGGGGAACGGCTCCAGGTGGAAAGAGGGCAGGGTTAGGTTGGATTTTGGGAAGGAATTCTGCCCTGTGAGGGTGGGCAGGTGCTGGCACAGGTTTCCAGAGAAGCTGTGGCTGCCCCTGGATCCCTGGAAGTGTCCAAGGCCAGGTTGGACAGGGCTTGGAGCAACCTGAGCTGGTGGAAGGTGTCCCTGCCCATGGCAGGGGGTTGGAACAGGATGATCCTTGAGGCCCCTTCCAACCCAAACCTTTCCATGATAAATTGAAATATATGTGTGTGCATTTCTACGCCTAATTCCATAAATCAAGGTGCATTTCTACACACAACCATTTCAGCAGCCCTGCTCAGCCCCAGCAGTGGAATTATCCCAGTTAAGCACCACGAAGCCCCCAGGATTGCTGTGGGGAACTCCTGGTGGGAAGCTGTGGCAGGGTGGGAGAGGACAGGTTTGCTCTCCTCTACCCCAAACCTCTGCTGGCTGATCCACACATCCATCCATGCCCTGCAGCTCCAGCTGATGCTCATGAGGGTGTTTGATTCTCCTCCAGGTGGCAAAACTGAAATGAATCCCCTCCTGAGGGGGCCCTAAAAGATTAGCTAATAAGGATAAGATTCTGATACCCAACAAGAAAATGTTGCATTACAGTCCAGAATTTGGAGATCTGGAATTAGTTCACACCTCCTTGAATTAAAATACACTGCTGCAAATAGAGATACTTCTATTGAAGAAAAGTCAAATGATCTCATAAGTTTTATCAGGGCAGATTTTTATGCAGACTCTTAGTAACTACAGGAGGTTACAGTTCTGTTCTTGTTGTTTAAATGTACCTGTACATAATTTAAATCCTCAATCCTCAGTAAAGGAAGAGTGTGTGCAATTCAAATCTCGCTCACACGTTTGTGAACATGCAGAAACATCTAGTGATGTAGTCGATCATTTCTGGTAATTTTAGAAGTCTGGTTTGGAATTTAATTTTCAGATAGTCCTGTAGGTGCCTGTGGGGATATCAGGTGCTTTGGCAGCAAATCTTTGAGTTTGTCAGCACTCATGGATAATTTTACATACAAGTTTAACGCTCTTGGTTTCTGTGAGGTTTTTTTATGTGCTTAAATTAAGTTCCAGTTCATTTGTGTGATGGATTGAGGGCTTGATAGTTAGAGGGACCAAGGGAGCCTGAATAATCTAAAAGTTTCTATTATTGTGAATTGGTTGTGTGTGTAGATGTGTTCTTGCTTTCACTGCTTAGGTGAGGAACAGCTGCATTATTGGCTTCTAGCCTTGTATTTAGAGTGTTTTATGACTGATATATTGAACTTCAGAATATTGAAATCTGAGTTATTTTTTGTTTGTTTCTTTTTTTCTTAAATACAGGATGAAATAAAAAGAGCCAGGTTATTAATACAAACCAGTGAGAAGACCCTAGATGAGCCCATACAGAATAATCAGGTACTTTGGAGTGTACTTAAAGTCTTACCATAAGTGGTTTTTAGCCATATTTAAATTGGGTCTTGTTTTAATGAATTTTCTGTTCTACCACAGTGTGTACTTTGGTGATGTTACATAGCATATGGGATGTTAGTAACTTATATTCAACGAGGGGTATATAGAGAGAAATTTTAGGTAGAAAATAATTAAAGGAATATGTAAATGTATAGCACTTCATATAAAAGCAAGTTATTAGAAAAAGAAATATAATAAATTTAGAAGATTTTATGCAGTCCCTTCTGAAATTTGATTACTAACTTAATTTTCGAATTTTTTAGACAAGACAAGCCTTCTTGCTAAGCCTGGTAAGTTTACAAAATATTTAGACTTTTTTTTCCCTTATTCAGTTATGACAAAGTTGTTCTAATTTGCTTTTTTTTTGCCTTTTATTTCAGTCCAGTGTACATCCTGATACAGACAAAATAATTCCTCTTTTGTTTAGACCTCCAGGTAAGTTCCCTTAAATGAACTTTTGTGTATGTGACTGAAGCATCAAGGGGGAATAGCTTGTAGTAAATAGCTGCTGTGATACTGCAGAGATGCTCTTTTCCATATAGAAAAGCAAGTAGACTTTCACTTCTGTTAGTTCTGTTGCCACATCTGCTGAGGATTTATTTATTCCTGTGTTCCTCTTGAGGAATTTTTCTCGTGGTTTATCTGCTCATCTGGATGGAAATAGTCTGACCAGTCCCTGTTCCTTGTCAGTAATTAATTTCCAAATCCCTCCACCTGTAACAGTCTATTATAAGCTGAGTTTCCACTTGAGGGATGTGGCTGCTGGATGACTTTGGTTGCTGTGGTGGCAGATAAAGGGTGCTTGGGGTGTTGTTTGGGGAGCCAAGGCAGCACAGGTTGTTAATCAGATATATTTACTAGGCTATTTACTCATTATCTCCCCTCACAGCTGTGACAGCCTTTGTGGCCACCTCTCTTTTTGAGCAGAGTTGAACTTCTATTCAGTTTTTTAGTTTCCAATTAGCCAGGGAAATGGAGTTAATGGGGGCTCACACAAAGGTTAGAATCAAAGCTCATGGTGATGGTGGGGTTTGTGGACAGTGTTTTACTTGGAGCTGAAACTAGAGGGGGAAGTTTTGGGAATTTTCTGCTCAGAATCACCTGTTTAGACTCACAGCAGTTGTTTTTACTGAAATAAAGTTTTCTTTCTTTTTAGCTTTCATGCCCCTAACTCTTCCGTGGGTGAGTAATTGTGGCAGGTGCCACTGTGCATCTAGCAAGGCTTGTATTTTTCCATAGCCAGGGGTTGGAGGGAGAGAGTAGAAGGTTTTGGGCTGCTTCATTGTACTTTCAGCACAAGCTGTTTAAAAGACATCTGTTTTATGGGAAGTGCTGCATAACCTGGAAATGGAGCCCTTAAAGACTCCCCCTTGGAAGTCCAAACCTGTGAGCTCCCTTCCTTCAGCAGTATTCCAAGAGACTGTTAATAGTGAAGGTCAACTTCCTTATGAAAGGTGAAACCACCCAGCATTGAGAGCAAGGCCTGGTTTTGGTCTGTTTAACCTCAAAAATCTGGAACTGCAGTAGGAAGGAGTTAGAGCCTTGTGTTCTTTGTCTCAGGCTCAGAATACAAGTTTTTTCTTACATAGATCATGCATTTGCAAGCAGGAAATGGTGTTGTCAATAAATTGCCAAAGATACAAAAACAAACTCGTTGCCTTCCTCAAAAATTGCACCATTTTGTTTCATAAAATTAGCTGTAATTGTATGCATGTTTGTTCATTTAGATGTCTTTGGGTTTGGACTGTGATATACATCCAGAGATATGTCATTCCATAGAGAGATTACAGCATGAACTTACACGGTGCTAATAGGATGTATAATGAAAGTCTTGGTGGCTGTTAAATTCATTAAGAGCAATAATAAAATTAACAGAAATACTCTTTTTTATATTTACAGTTTAATGCTCCTTCATAGATGTGGTTGGATTCAGTGCTGGCACTAATAATATAGTTGATGCACTAATATTAAATGAATTAGTGATGCTCTCTGAGGCTTTGGAGATTCTCTGCTTTTCTCTTATTCAATGTTTGATTTGTCATGATTGACTCTGTTCTTTGTGAGGGCTCCACACCTTGAGCTTTGTATGTCAGAACTCAAGAAAGGCTGTTGTTTATTAAAACTGAAGTCCTTATTCAGTGTCTGAATTTGAGAAGGAGCTGGGAAGTAACCTCTGAAATCTTTGATCTTAGATCAGTCAGATCTAGTATTTATAGCCCCACCAAAACCAGTCTGACCCATTCTCGTTCATTTCTTTAACTACACTTTTATTGCCTGAGTTATTTTATTTGCATCTATTTAACCTTCACAGGTACAAATGCATTTTTTATTTTGGGTAAGAAAGCACCTTGCTTAAACATTCTTGCACATAGTGTTTTAACAACTGTGTCTCTGTGTTTTATATAGGTCTCTGTGTTTTATATTGGATAGAAAAAGTGAACATGTCACCTCTGTAACAAGAGAACATAGCCTAAAATCAAAGCAAATGGCTTTGGGCACTGTCTGGAGCCTTTGACTCTGCTGCCAGTAGTCCCACAGCAGTTGTCTTGGTGCTTCTGCACTAAAAACTTCTACACTCATCAAACCTAATTTTCTTGTGGGGTTTTCCTCCTAGGTCATTGTTTCATCTCTTCAGCACCAGGCAAAGTCAACTTTTGTTTTCCAGGTAATTGCTTCTTTCTTTCTACTTTTACAGGTCTTCTAGTCTCAGTCCTGAATTCATTTTTGCTTATAATCTCTTGTTTCTGCAGTTTGTGTTTCACACATATACCACAGCATTCACCCTATTAAATGGAAATGGAACCCCAAAGGCTGAAGTAGGTGTTGATTTTTGGTTTTGAAATTGCACCAGACCATTTTGAACTTGATTTACAAGTGTTTTGCAAATGTACTAATGCAGTGTGTTTGTTTTGCCCTCCTTAGGAGTACGCAATTCAACAAAAGCAGATCTTCTATGGCTTGGGAGCCATCTCCTATGCAGCCTGTGTTGGTGTATGTATTTGCTCAGTGATTGCTTTCCTAATAAGCTCTCCTGAGAAGGAGTAGGCACTGAGATAATCACGCTGCCAGATATCTTTCAGGATTGTGCTCTGATGCGCTGCTCTGATGTCTTGCCACAGGACTGTTCAGAATAAGAATTTTTTCCAATCATCTGTCAGCCAAGGTCTTGATTGGCTTCCTCTGATGGTTCCTCTTATGTCACTTTATTATTCTGCAAGCTTAGCAAACAGGTAGTGAGAGGAACTGGCCAGGTTTTACAAACACAAGTCACTGGGTTGGTGTAGTTGATTTTTGATGTGGTGGAAGAGATCTGTCTCACTCTAAACACTTGGTGAAATCTGCAGGCATCTGTAATGGATAGTTTGCTCGGATCCCAGGAACAGCATAGCCATGAAAATACTGCACTGGATGCAGGTAAATTAGCCTTTCAGGAGGGGCAAGTAGCTGAGGGCTACCTAAATAACACTGTGCTCTCTGCCAGAATAGGAATTTGTGGGTTTTGGAGTTTGCTACATCAGAATGAACTCTGGTATTCTCATGACAATGATAACAAGTGTAGATGCCCCTATACTGCCTCTCCTTGCTCTCCACACAAAGCAGTGATATTTTCATAAGCCTTGTGGCAGAAAAATGCAACTGTTTCTGCCTCTGATAGAGGGACTTTCACGTCTGCCCAGTGGGCCAAACAGTTCTTGGGGTTACAGAGGTCTGTGAAGGCAGCTATGCCCTGGGTGATGGTGGGAGTTCTTCCCTTTGTCCTCAGGGGAGACTGAGGGCCAGCTGGTGTCCTGGCCATTCATTCCTAAATGCAACTTCCTGTAAGTGTATTATGGGAATATAGAATTGGGCTGAAACTGCAAAGAATCAGGAAAAATACAGAAGTAAAACACATTTCCTGTTTGGGGGAGAGAGCAGTATATGACACAAAGCAGTTGGACAAATGTCCAAGGAGTATTATTCAGAGGCAATTGTTTTCTTTTTTCTGTCTTTGTATTCACATTGCTGCTGTCCTCTACATAATAAAGTTTAATGCTTCTTTTGTCACAGTATTTTGTATTCTGATCTAAGAGTGATTATAAGCACCTTCAGTAACTAGAGAAGGTGTGTATTTTGTCAGAATGTTAAACCAAAGCATTTGTTTATTTTCACAGAGGGTAACTGTACTAAGTAACAGATTTATTTTCCTAACCTCTTGCATATACTGAAGTGCTGCACATTTTTAATAAAGGCGCCTCTTTCCTTCTAATTCTTTAGGCTCTCCCTCTTACCTTCATGAATCGTTACA
The DNA here is from genome assembly GCA_035583185.1 of Anabacerthia variegaticeps. Classification (NCBI taxonomy): domain Eukaryota; kingdom Metazoa; phylum Chordata; class Aves; order Passeriformes; family Furnariidae; genus Anabacerthia; species Anabacerthia variegaticeps. The sequence continues at coordinate 30,152,888 of JAWWEW010000166.1, read as the reverse complement.
TGTTGAAGAGTTCATTAGCACAACTAATCGTCAGAAAACTTCTACCTGCTCCTCTGCTTGGTGAGTGGAAAGAAACTGTGCATTGTGCAGCTGGTCTGAGGGTCATTTACCCATCTGACTGTAGAGTTTTCTTGCCTTTGAACAGGTGTAGTCTTACTGTTTGTCCCCTGGCTGCCTTGGCTGGGCCCCCTCCTTTCTGTGCAGATTACTGCTCACTGAATTGTCACTGCCCTCATTTGATTCCTGCTGGTTTCAGTTTCAGAGCTGCAGAGCACTCCTGTGACCCCTGTACATGTGACATGCTACCATTTCTCCAAAGATATCCAGGGTTGCAGCTGGCATTTTTCTCTGGCTTGCACATATCCCTGGAACCCTCAGGACTGCCAGGATAGATCAGGAGGGCAGTAGCAGTGGCACTGACACGACCTGGTGTGGCACATCCGTGACACCAGAGTGCGACATAGCCCAGGGTGTGCATGGGCAGAGTCCCTGACTCGAGCTGGGGCTGCAAAACTGCTGCGAGTGCAGAAAGTGAGAGTTGCTACAGCAGAATATTCTTAACCTTGCAAAGAAGTGGCACTCAGTTCATTACTGGAGCAGCTCTACTGCCATGGTGAAGTTGCACCAGGACAAGTTTAACTATTTGATGTCATTAACTATGTTTCTATTGACATTAAAGAAATTTCTGGCCTTTCTTAGGTGGAAATTTGTAAAATTAAAACATGCTCTATTCCAAGTTCTGCATGATGTCTACCCACATTTTTCAGAGGATCTTCATTAGAGGTTTCTGACTTCTTTCCCTTGGAGCAGATGTTAAATGTGCCTCCATTTTCTTAAATGTAGAGAGAGGCCTGAGGGTAATTGATTAAAGTTAGTCTAATATTTGAAAAGTGTCCTCTGTTACACTGAAGTCTTTATTGAACAGCTCTGTCAAAAACTAATAAAAACAGAAATCTATTACTTCAAGCAAGGTCAGTTTGCCAGTCTATGCCTTGTTGTGCCTAGATCTTGGTCTAGGAAAGAGAAAGAAGCAAACCAGCTAGATTACTGACTCCCATTTCATAGGGCCTTTATTAGTGCTGGTGGTCTAGTCTTGTGTTTTCAGTGGATGGATGTTTTCAGTACCTTGTAATGCTGGGTTTTGCTGGGTTTGGAGGAGACTGAAACATTCTCATCTTCACTTCCACCTGGGACAGAGACCCAGCTGGGCAGACAAGAGCCACCATGGAACATATTAGAGTCTATGTTCCCCTGGCACCCTCCCTTTCAGTTCAGGGATGCAGCCTTTACTGAAAGCCTGTCTTTTCTTCTGTGCTGGATTTTGCGCTTACCAGGACAAAAATCTATCCACAGCAGAAATCCCTCCACACAGAGTACTCGTGGTTTGAGCTGGATGGCAGTGATTTAAAGCTCCGAATCCATGACAAAGCACCTTTTAGGGCCTTACAATCTTGCTCAAGCTTCTGAAAAAAAAAGATTAAGATACTAAGTAGATTTTTATTGGGCAGTCCCTTCTTAAGCTGCCAGGTTATTCAGTTGTGAACAGTTAAACTGGAAATGTAAAATGCACATAAATATGAATGTTACTATTGAGAAAGTCCTTTTGGATCTTTTAAAGCAAAATCCTCTTTAACCCTGCAGGTGTGACAAGTGCATTTACTGCAGCAGTGGTGAGAAGCCCAGAATTTGAGAACGGAATAGAAGTGATGGACAGGAATGGCAAGGTTGTAGGAGTGTCACGGAATGCTGGTGAGAAGGTAGGTGAGGAGGTGGAGTGCTCCCTTGGTTTGGCTTTTATTCCCTGCTGAGAACACAACGTGATGCTGAGAGTAGATAGAGTTGGATATATTGAAATGAGGAATCTAACATCAGGTGCTGAATCTTTGGACAGACATGCATTAGGTCTCTGGAAACCAGGTTCCACAACTTGTGTGTCTTCAGAGGTTGGCAGCCTCCCCACACCAACATACTGAGTGCCAGAGTTGAGCCACATTGATGCTGGCACAGGCATTTTTGCTTTCCCTGGTCACCTCTGAAGAAGATGAGACTTTTGGACCTTGTTTTAATGGGACATCTCAGAGAAAAGCCCTGTATTGTGCATATCACGTGCACCTATAGCAGGAATAAAGGCTGTGCCTCCCAAAGGGTAATGCCCTGATCTACGGCCTGATACTGCATTTCATCCTTGGGCTGCAGTTGCTGACTCTGTATTTGATCCTTGCTTTACTCATCAACATCCACTGCAGAGTTTGGCAGAGAAACTAGAGCAGGGAGACACATTTTATATGCTATTAGTGACCCTCCTTTTTTATGCTGCTTTCCAGAGGGGAGGAAACAACTGGATGAGCATAAAGATTTGTGGACAGCTGGAGAGAGAACTTCAGATTTGCCACAGGCTAGTTTAGGATGCCCAGAAGGTGTAACCAATTGTATGAAGTTCAGCACAACTTAAAAAAAGCAAGTCTCAGCAAGACTATTATCATGGCAAGAAAACTCATTATGGCATCAATAGTCTCACCTCCCTTTTAAGGTATTTCTTAGTCATAAGTGGAGTATTTGCCACTTAGCTTCCATTTAAGGAAGAATTCCTCTAATAAATGTTTTTATCCCTCATTAACCTGTTGCTTGAAACTCCAAGGTAGTAGATAAAAAAGTGCTCACAGAAGCAGGCAGTGTTTGAAGCTGCACAGAGCACTGTTTTAACAATGTTTGGTTTTCTCTCTCTCTGAAGGCTGTTAGGGAAACAGCATTGTCCAGAGGAGTCTTGTTTGGGACAACATTCTTCTTGCCAGAAGTGCTTGTGCACTTTCTGCAAAGGTAAGAGGCACTGCAGAAGGGCTGGGGGTGCCTGCTCAGGTAGAAGTGATTATCTGGGAATCTGCTGTTCAGCTACTGTGATTCTTTTAGATCACTAAGAGAATCTGGTTATGTTTGCTTTGTGCTTTGAGGGTTTGCAGGAGGTTGTGTCAGACTCTGAGGTTTTCCTCTCTGCTCCCATGCAGGAAACATGTTTGTGCTCTCCTGACAGGCTGTTTCCCAGCACCTACATTCCCTAACTTGATTTGAGTCCCAGTGTCAGCATCAAGGTTATTCCCAGCACTTAGATTTGTATTTTTGAAGAGGTAATACGGCATTTGAATTTGCAACTAAAGCAGAATCACAACTTCCAAATTGTTTTCCACATGTTGTAAAACAGTTCTTGCTTTTGCAACATTTTAAACCCCCGTATCATAAGAAGAATACATTGTATGTATGAGAAACTTCTTATCCTGCCATGAGATTTTGGTGGGGATCATCTCTGTCATGTAAATAGTACAGGTAGGGGTCATCTCTGTCATGTAATTTGGCTTGATTCCCTATCCCCTCTTTTACCTTAAGGGACTCCTGTTACCAGAAGACATAAATACAGATGAAAGATAAATTTTTAAATATATATCAAGTAATAAATTTTTGCACGAAGCAAAGTAGGATTGCCCACAGGAACTAAATGTGAAAGGAAAGAGGGTAATGCAAAAAAGTTCTTAATCAAAGGACTGAGATACTTTAAAGCACTAATGCACCTTCTCTCCTTTTTTCATTTTTATCTTATTTTCTTAATCCTGACAATCTGTGCTTGGAAAATGCTGCAGCCAAATACAAAGCAGGGAAAGCACAGGAAGTTAGGAGGAAAAACATAGGAAATGCAGTAAGGAAACATCTTTAGGATCTGTAAGCATATGTTATTACTACTTTCAGTGCAATTTCAACCAGTACAATAGTGGCTAATGCTCTTTGTCTCACTGTCAGATTATTTCTCAAGCCCAAACTGACATACTTTTTCAATGTCTTGGACAGAGCAAAACTGGTAAAAAGTCCTCGTGCTTTGGCTTCAGTGAGGATGCTTCTGATTACATCAGTCCTAGCAGGGATGGTACCAGTGTCATTTAGTATGTTCCCACAGTGTGGGGAGGTAAGTCTTTGATTTAGGATTGTTGTGATATGAAATAGTCCTCCCAGAGCTGTGGCCAGCAGCCTGAAGGCCACATATGAAAAAAATCAACAGGATTAGCATGGTAAATGGGGCAGCAGAGAGGCTGCTTGTGAAGGCCCACGTACTAGGCAGAGGCTCACAGGACTTTCTAGGTCTCAGTTGGATTGTGTTACTTATATTTATTTTCCAGTGTAGATTTATCAGACTTTTCACAACAGTCTGAAGCAAGCAAGGTCAGGAGAACTGTCATGAAGGTTTAAGCCAAGGCTCTCCCAGCACTCTGTTCAGTTCTGCAGGAGAAAGGAAGGATGTAGATGAGAATTTTTTCTTTCATGCAAAGTCAGTATTAACTCATTGGAGAGGTAAATTCACTCACATGTGATGTCTCTTCACCCTGCCTTCCTCAAATGGGAAGTGTAGTCTGTTCCCTGGGAAAGAACACCTTCTTGGCAGGTTTTAAGTAGAGGATGTAGCCCTTGGACTTTGGAGAAGGACGAATGAGAGAGGAGCCTGGAGTTCTTTCTGCATTTATTTCCTCCCTCTTATCAGCACTGTGTGAATATTCTCAGAAAATCACAGACTGGGCTCTTGCGCTTTTCAGTCATTTCTTTTATTTGCCTAAACTTTCTGGCATTTTAATTTCTTTTTTTAGATCTCTTGTTTTCTTATGACAGCAAGGGCAAATTGAACATAAGTGAGGGGACTTGTGAGAAATTATGTACTGAGAGTATGGCTGGTTGGTTCCCTTTGGGCTTCCCAGTTGCTCAGCTGACAGAAGGAGTTCTGCTGGATGTCACCTGAATATATTTCCAGCTGGACTTAGTGATCTTAAAGGTCTTTTGCAACCTAAATGATTCCATGTTTCTATAGTGCATGGAGATAATGTCACTGTTCTTAAATACAAAGTATTTATTCCCTTATGTGTACACATGCAGAAAATGTTGGAGATGCAAAATAAAAAAAAAAGCCCCAAAACAACAACAACAAAAAAAATCCCTCAAACCCCCAAATAAACAAAGAGCCCCAAATACTGAATGCAATATTTGAATTTGTGCAAAGCAGTAACAAGGGCTTAACATAAACTTACCAGACTATGGTGGTGTTGATTCCTTTTCTGTGCATTGCAGATAAAGCGAGAGGACCTTGAGCCAGAGATTCTGTCATCTACAGAAGAAACAGAGTTCTTCTACAACAGGGGGATTTAGAGGTTGGCTTTGATTTATAAACGTGTCCTCTGACTGAAGTGAATTATGAATGCACCAACAAATTCCACTGGCATTTGGGACTGAATGGTGAATCTGTGGTGTTGTACGCACCAGACGTGGCGTACAATGGTGTGGGCTGTGAAAAGGCAGAATTTGGCCCCAGGACTCTGCAAGCCCCAGCCTGGGGGCAGATACACACACATGCTGAAAATGGCATTTGTAGCAGAAAGCACTGTAACACAGTGTTTGTGACAGCCTGTGTTCTGTGCCTGCTCGGGCGATTGATTCTTTAATTAAAAGACTGTTGAGTACACAAGGGTGTTCTGTTGCTGCTGCAGGTTTTGGCACACCTCTTTCCAGGAACACAGCTGGTGAAGCTAACATCAGTACTCATTTGGGTAAAGTCAAACTGGTTCTTCTCAGAACACTTTGTGTGTTTCAGTGTATTTAACAACACTCATTTGGAGGATGAGACATGAGTGAGGCAGCCCTTAAAGTGATATTAAGGCAAAGTAGCCCTGATGTCAATACACTATTGGCTAAATTTAGTTGTTTAAGAAATGTTCAGGAAATGGGTGTCAGACTTGACTACCAATTGATTCTTGGCTTTCTCAACATCCTTGAAGGAGTTGTGAGGCCTGATGCCCTTTGAGCTTTAACAGCTTGGCTTTTTTACACTGAAGCTGTTGGGAAATCCCGTGTCTTCCTGACCTTGTAGACAATGAGGAATTCCCACTTTTGCAGGTTGACAGCGTTCATCCAAACAAAAGGAGCTGTCTTGATATGTGGCATAAGGGTTACCCTATTGGTCAGTGCAGTGATATGTTTTGCTGACCCTACAAAATTACTCAGGGGCCCTCAGCTGTCTGGGAAGAGCTGCAGAAAGAGCTTACAATACCACATGTAAAAACAGGCTAAATACCACATGGGTAAGTGAAAAGTAATGAATGTGGCAGAGGGGATAATCCAGCTTCACACCAGGGCTGTGAGCTGATTGTTAACAGCAGAAGTGGGATTAGGGTGGTGGCAGACAGCTCAACACACAGTTGCACTTCGAAGAACATTTGGATACTAAAAGCCAACATGAATTTAAGAGGAAACTGGACATTTCCATCAAAGGGAATCCATTGAAGGATAGTAAATTCACGGAAGATACACCAGCAGAAGATCATAAGCTCCATACTATGGATGAGTAGAAGGAATAAATAGCTTGTTTACCTGCTCTCACCCTCTTCTTGTGCCTGCCTTTGGTGGCCACTGGGATATGGCGTTTGGCTGAACAGATCTCTGGTCTGGCCCAGTAGTTGCTTTCCTCTGGTTTGCTGACCTGCCACAAAATCTATGTCATACCTTCTCCTGAAGGAACGAGGTGGAAAGAAGCTCCATAAGTGTGGCAGGAGACTCTGTGGTTGTGATGTCTTCAGTGATCTTTGAGCCATCTCTTCTCTTACGTGAGGTGCTGCTAAAGCTCTGTGTGACAAGGATGGAGATGCACTAAATAATGTAAAATTACTTCTGTGAAAGTGATTATCACAAGTGCAGCCTCCAAATGCTGCCACAGTTTAATTTTTTTAGAGGACAATACACCGGTCACTGCTCTCCTGTTGCTGGAGGATGAGAGTTCTTTTCACAGTATGAGGGAACCAATGGTTTCCCAGTCCAATCTATCCTACAGGAAGACAGCAGCACAGAAAAAAGTAAGGAAAAATAGCAGGCCTGGTCTGTTCCAGGAAAAGGATTCCTGCTGTGCTTTTGGCACTGAATAAAAGCAGGAAGTTGGGGGTTGAGTTTAGTTTCTTGTTTGAGTTCTGCTTTTTTTGTGCCTTCCTCTAAGAACTTACTGCAGGGAAAGGTCAGGCAAGGGAAGAAAGAGCATAGGGGAGCAACAGCACATCCCAAGGCCATGGAACTTGAGGGGAGCTTGCTGTAAGGCTGTTCCAGGAAGACCCTATGGATACTGCCTGTAAGTTGCCAAACCTGAGTGTCAAAGAGTTTGCACTACTCCACTGGAGGACTGTAGTGAATTTGTAAAGGTAAAGGATCATTTCCACCTACTGAACTCCCCAGGGCTCACTTAGCCTTGCCTCTGTCGGTCATGTTCATCACTTTATAGTAAATCCCATCTGGGTCAACAACATAATTGTACTGTGTCAGACCAGAGGGTCTGCTGAGCCCAGTGTCATCTGCCTAGGCCAGGGGGTTGGAACCAGATGATGTTTAAGGTCCCTTCCAACCCAAACCACATCATGTTTCTATCTCTGACAGCAGCCAAAAGGGGACATGAGCAGGCCAGATCACATCAGCTTCAGCCCTCCTGAGGCTTGCCCTGCTCTTTAGGTACCACAGGGTCAGGAGGAGCAGGCATAAGCCTCAGCCTGACTCTCCCAGTAAAGTGTTTTGTCTCCTTCCAAGCGTCTAACAGTGGAGGCACAGCTAAAATCCTACAGTTTAATTCTCTAAACCCCTGTTTCTGTCACATACCAAAGGCAAATGCAGATGGGGTCTAATTCCACTCTCAGTAAACATTAATTAGCACTACAATGAAGACCTGCACCTCTCTCCACTCCTTTTTTAAACATAATCTAAGGTCAGCTGAAGTAAATGCTAGTTACATGAACCACAGTGGGAACAAGAGAAAAAACCACAAAACATAACAGTAAAGCAAAGCCAACAAATAGAAGATAATATATTGGTGAACTTTGAATCGTCATGGTAACTAGACAAGCTATAAATCCACTGGCACCACTCTTGGATGTTTTAAGCAAATTGATGTCATTACAACTCCATGAGTAAGGCTTCTGGAATAGGTCTGGTGACAGTGTCTGTTATTACAGCTGCCCATTCTCAAACACTACCAGCTTCTTACTGAATGCTTGAGCTGGAATTTGCCATATTAAACACAGCTCCCTCAGGAATATTAAATACCTCTTTCCCCCATTCTCATAAATGTTTCTATTGCCCTAACCAGGATTTTCCAGAAGAGGAGGGCAGGCGCCTGCCATTTAAACTGGCAGCTTGGGTGATTCAGCTGCTTCCCAAATCAGGGTAGGGAAAATACATTGCTATAAAGGCCCTGGCATCCTCTGCCTTGAACTAAAGTCACTGAGACTAGAACTGCCAGGACCAGACACCTGGTAGTCCACAGGTACAAGTGAGGGGAACAAGACTGGGACAAGCAGCAAAGCATCATGTTTCAGGGACCTGGGAGGAGAGTCAGCAACTACAGGAAAACTTCCCCTTTGTAACCTGGAATAGATTAACAACATACCAGCCCAGGGCAGGTCTGTCTCCTGCCTTAGTGCTGACCCTTGTGTTAAGTGACAGTGCATCAGTGGTGGAACCAGTTTAAGGTGTGGTGAATGACAACAGATGGAAGCTTGTGGCTTCAAGGAAAACTCTTAAGTCTCAATATGCACAATATGCTATCTGTGCCACACCTACTCAGCTTGTCTTCGTGAAATTTAGGAATATACAATGAGGCTTCCTTTAATGTAGCTTAAAAAAACCCCAACAAAACCACATCAGCCACTCCCATATCAAGAAATACTGAGATCAAAGCCTTTCCCAGCTGGAACTGTGTCCCTGCTTTACCCCCAGGCTTCTAACACGGCCACGCCACTTTTCCACACAGGCCACGAGGTGGAGGAAGGAAGGCAGGAAGAGAGAGAGCCCTGCACTGCAGCTCCTTCTGCATCAGACAGCAAGCACCACGCCACGTGCAGTGTCACTCCGGAAGGAGCTGTTGCCCAGTCTTTGGAGTCTCCTCCCAAGCCTCACATCATTCGGCAGCTACAAAGAATGACCTCACCTCAGCCGAGATCCCTCTGACTCAGACTCCAGCCAGACAGCTGCCCAGGGAAGGGTGTATGGCAGTATGAGGCAGCTGTGACCTTCCTCCACTGAGCTTCATGGCTTGTTTTTTATCTAGAAATGTCGCTGCTTCAAATGACCCCCACAACACTCTATTCACAAATCCTCAGTAGACATTTTGGTGTCAGTCAGAGGTTAAAAGCAGAAGCAGCCAGAACTTCTAAGATGGATGCTGCCAGATGTCGTGTGTCACGTTTTTCCAGGTTACAAAGCATTACACTGCTCAATCAGAACATTCTCCCACACACGTGCCTGTAGGGGAAATGGCAGGGCAGCTCACACCAGGGACTAAAACCCCAGGGATGAAAGCACTAAAGCAAGTAACCCAATTTACTCAGCAAAATCTCAGCTGAAGGGACCGAGTGTTGATCCTGCTCCCCTTTGCAAGCCTCTGCTGTGTTCACTATCTACCTTCCAATTTCTGCAAGTGTAGTAGAGATTTATTCCACAGAAACCACTCACAGTTTTAGATTTATCCAAGGCCAGAAAGGCAGTAAGATGAGAAGGTATGAATAAAAATGTCCTTTTACATGGTCTTTGCTTCAAGGAGGAAGAAAGGATGTCATCTGACTGCAAAACCAGCAACTGCACACACAGTCTGCTTGTACATAGCCTAGGGAAAGGGAAGTGAGAAATAAGCTGAAACTTGTCCCTGTCCTGACCTTGTAGATTTTCCTATTTTATTTTAAACCATTTTGAGGATAAACAGTGCCAAATGTCATTAAGAAAATGCAAGAACATAAGGACAATCCCTTGATAGCACTGAAGCTGAGAGAGGGAAATACATCTTGCACAGTGCTGACAATAAAATCACCAGATGACAAAAGTGTTTGATCATGTAGCAGTACATTTCCAACCTAAACACCAAGCTGTAGCTCAATCTCAGTATTGCAAAACTAAGAACTAAGGCCCATGACTCCATGGTCACAACTATTCAAGAATAAATCTACATAAATTAAAGGGCAGACTGTTAAGGATTTTTTTAAATAGGCATAATCGTGCTATGAGTCCAGTTCCTTAAGTGCAAAACTGTATTTCACCTGTGTCCCACAAACATCAGAAGATCTAATACAACACTGAGATTTCAACTTAAATGTTTCCAAAAGAGAAAGCAAAACAGGCATTCAATGTTTAGTTTGCAACTGAGCTTCTCTGCTTTTTGTGGCTGTCTCTAGTTACACCTTAAGGCTTTTTGTTAATAAGAAATGATGTGAATTTCTTCTCAGTTACACTGTGGTGTTAAGACAGGTGGCTGAAGCAGATGCAGGTTTTTCTTGGTAAAAGACTTCAGTTTTAGTGGACTTTAAGGTAGGTCCTGAATGGAATTTTCAGCATAGTTTTGCAGTTCTGGTACTCCAACTGTTTTAAAGATCCCAAAACAGAAGCAGCATATTAACCATCAAGGAAAAAACATTAATGGGCAAATGAGGAAAAAAGCTGTGGAGCATTTACAGATAAACAAAGGCAGTTGAAATACTTTTCTTAGAAGTTAAAACAAAAGTACATGCTACTGTGTTCAGAATTTAAACTTCAGATTAAGTGTTTAAAGGAGAATTTTATACCCCTGAAAATAGGGGATTGTTCTCTAGCACTTTCATTTCCAGACTGTAATAGCTATCCATTTTATACATAAATGTCACATTCCTTAATCACATTCTAAAATAGATTTCCTTAACATATGATACATAGCAAAAGGACAACCCTTTTTCCAACCAATATTGCTTGTAAATAGTTATTGATGAACTCTATCAGTTTCAGAATAGCAAACATCCGATTATTTAACAATATAAATATTGATTACCAAAGGTTTAATCATAAGTATAAAATCTCTATGTAAAACCAAATGCTACAGCCTATCTGTACAAAGGCCAGGAAAAAGGTTATTTTTTCTTATAACAAAGTGCTACTGCAGAATTGACTGATTTGTTGTGGACATTTCTGAACAAATACAGATTGATTGGCTCAGAGCAGTTCCCTACAAAGACTCTAAATTCTTCTCAGAAGATTACAAAGCAATTAGTTTCAGGCTGCTCAGTGAAAAAAAAAAAAAAAAGAAATCTCTTGAGTTATGGCTGTGCAACTGAACAAGTAGGCAAATTTTAATTTTCTCTAAACTCCCTCCCAGTTTTTACTAAGAAAGTTTACACAGAGCACCATCAGACAGTACCTGTGTTACAGCTCCAGTAATTTAAGAAGCTGATGCTCTACCTGTGCTACCTCGCCATGTTAACATTCCTGGTCCATAAGGCTTTACCTCATCTTATTTTCTGTCACAGGGATCAGGAATGAATGGCAAGGTCTCTTCTCAGCTGAGAACCCCAACAACTTCTTAAATGACTCCAGCTGTAAAGCAGCACTTGTCCATGACCCACCTAGGAAGTCCCATTTTAAACACAGTAATCCTGTACTCTTATCCCTGTGTGGGACGGAATGAAAGGGGGGAAAACCTCTAAGGCAAGAGTCCAAGAGGTGCTTAACTTGCACCTGGGCTTCAAAATACCCCTTTCTTTATATACTAAGGCTACCACATCAGATTTTCCCAGACATCCTTTTTTCACACCTAGACGCTTTCAAGTAGAAAGAAGAGAACTTGTCCATTTATTTGGGATTTCCAGATACCAGGCAGTTCAGAGCAAGAGCAGCATCTGACAGGCTAACATACCTGGAAGCCCACAAGGAGCACTCAGACCAGCTGCATGTTCAGTATATCCCTGTGCAGAGATTGACACACCCAAACTGTGCTGGTTTTACAGCACATGTGTGGCAGCTGTGTTCCAGACCCCAGGAAGGCAAGTCAAAGCTGTCCAACATCTGAAATACTCAGGACAAACAGCCACTGTCATAATGTCTGGCACAGCCTGGACACACAGGGCCATGCATGCTGTGGTGTGAAATACAGGAGCCATATATACACAGAGCTGGGGAAGGATAACAACATTAGGAATGTTCCCAAAAATGTCTCCATATGTTCCCAGTCAAGCTCCAGTATTCTGCATTGCATCATGGTAACTATGACATTCACTCTTATACCTTTAATTTTCCCATATAAAATACCAGGTATACCTATCTGTATGGCAGAGACAGTATTTCTGAATTGGTCCATAACACTGCAGTGCATCAGAATCAGATTTTGAGCATTTGTTCAGCAGCTGCTAAATGAAAAAGAAAGTTTTCTGTAGCCGGTGGAAACCGCTTTTGTTTTAGGGCCTCGGAGTTAAGTGTTGGTTTTTCATTGCCATCAGAAACTTCAGTAAGTGAGGCTAAAATAGCCAAGATTTCTTTTGTCTTCAGAGAAATGTCCTTGAGGAACAGGAAAAAAAAAAGCAACCATGAATATAGTACTAGGTATCATAATGTTTTCACATATGCTTATTAAAAATAATCAATACAGAAAAAAAGGGCATAATGATAAATAAATAGCTCGTTTAAACTAAAGATCCCATTTATTCTCAGGCAAACTTGTACCAGTTCTTCAGCCTGCTCTTGTGTGATGTTGGGTAAAGGGAGCACAGCCACTCCACAGGCTCCTCTCCTGGCCTTACTGATGAGCTCTGTGACTGACTCACTCAGTTGTGAAATGTCTAATGCATTAGATAGGGAAAGAAGTGAGAAAAGCCATGATGATAAAAATCAGGCTTTACAGCTGAGAAGCCATATCTCAGCAGGACTTTTTCACGGTATTGAAATACTATTGACAAAGCACTGAGAAAATCCATTCCTTGTGGAATAAAACTGGGAAGCCAGTCTTAAAATCCATAGAATTTGTGCATTTCCTTCAGCAATGTAATTACACAAGAGATAACCAAGTAAGTTATCCTTTAAAATCTCTATGATGAATAGAAATTCTCATCTGTAAAAAGGCAGAGGGTAGAACTGACTGACTGCTTCCCAGGGACAATCTTTCTCCTACTCCCTCCTGCCATGATTTTACAATAGAAGTAAGTTAACTAGATTTAAAAATAAAATAGTAACCTTAATGACTTGGCTGTCTGATTTATCTGGATCTTCTGCAGATTGAACAATTAGTTGTCCAATTTCTTTGTGAAGTTTTCCCATTGTCATCGCCTCTGTGTAAGAAAGGAAAAAACCACACGTTTGCATAAAATCACCTTTTCTGTGATATCTAGAAAAGCATATGAGTAACAAGCCAAATTGAGGAGTCTTTTCATGACTGCCATTTAAAATCTACTGGTAAAGGCAGTAACCTGGCATACCAACAGCTCTGCCAACACCTCTGAAGTGGCCCCAAGCAAGGTTCAGCAATTACTATAATAAACTCAGGAATAAATGGCCTTTAAATCCAAAATATAAACAGCAACCAACCTTTTACTACAGGGGAGACAGTAATCTCACTGTCTGCCAAATTCACATACACGTCATAGAGATCTGGTCTACTGTTCACTTCAGAATCTGTAAATCCAGCAATGTAACCTAGAGAGCAGAATTTAGCAAGATTAGGATCTTCATAAAAAAAATTAAACCAAACCCAAGACATTGTGGAAAACCACAGTCCTAGAGTCTGTTCTAGGAGTATTTGACACAATATTCATTGGACCCAGGAGGTTGCACTCTTGATAGGATCAGTCATTCAACAAGTGTGTTTAGCAGATGCTTCATTTCCAAGGAGCTCAAAAATCAACTTCTAAAATGGCCTTGAACATGAATGAACCACTAACATTACATGCAATATCGTGAAGTTATCAACTTGGAATTTTAAACTTTCTTCCTAATTTTGCTACTAAAATTACTCTTTTGCAAATGAACAGGCCACTGAACATTCTCACTAAAAAACACACACTGGAGCTCTTTGTCACAAAGTCAGGATTGAACTGGAAGAGAGGAATAAACCCAGCAGATTTATAGCACACCAGGTGAGCAAACTGGAGAGCAGTTTTTCTCTGTGGAACATGTTTAGTAAACTGAAAAAAGCACACAGTAGAAATGCTGAAGATGAGTAGTCTTCTTGCTCATTATTCTGCATAGAGAAGCCTCTTCATGGCCATATGATGTGTCATGCCAAACTTTGCATAAACCAAGGGCCTCTTCCTGGATTATGCTTCAAGCCCTACACACACAGCAGTGTGTCACACAGAACAAACTCCTACGTAGCCAGTAAAGTCTACCTGTGCTCAGGAGCCAGAGACCTCACTGGCATCAAAGTAAAAATCTGGAACTTCAGAGTCAGGAACTCATAAAATAAAAAGATTCAATTATTAGCAATGTGTAGAAGTTGGAAAAAAATGTAGTTTGTCTAAAGTGAGCTGCTTCTGTACAACAGGAAGACTCAATCCCTCAGATCACAACATCAAAAAAAGTCTCAAGTCTGCTTTGCATCTGTGATTAGGGATAGACTGATGTGGACCCACCCAAATCCAACAGGTTAACTAGTTATCTTCCCACATACTTGTCTGGTTGATTTGCCTTTTTTAAAGAAAATTATGCTGTTTAACTTTTAACAATAGCATTAATAGGAAAATAACCATTTTATTCCTCCAAAGTGCACTGGTGCAAGATCTTGCAGCAACAGAAAGTGGAACTAAATTTTCTTTATATTTTTGATTAATAAATGATCACTACCTGTGCAGGCTTTTAAGGCTTCCACTTCCTCTTCATTTAGATGCACATATGAATGAAGAATTGACCAGTCTTGTCGATGCCATACTAAAGCAGGCAGAGTCCTAGGGAGATTAGAGTGGAACTTGAGACATGGTAGGTTTTTACTCATGCTGACTGTAGTTTCACAGGGTGAAATGCATGCCATGAGAAGGAACAATTATGACCAGGTCTCATTTGGGGTGCATATACATGAACTATAGAGATTTCTGCTGTCAGTGCAAGCAGAATTTATTGCTCATTCCACCACTAAATTTCTCTGAGTTGAGGAACACACAGCTAAAGCCTTAAGAGGGACTTTGAAGAATTTCAATAACGAGAGAATATTTTTTCCTTTAAACATTCTCTCACTCTTAATGTAATTCTCTTTTCCTTAATATATTCTCTCAGTGAAGGTTCAAAATCTGTTGGACTTCTGGGGATGGATGGGAAGGAAGGAACTGACAAAGTACCTGGTAAACTCCTGGATAGCTTCTATTCTAGGATGGTACACTACAATTCTCTTCTTTAACATCAGTGCTGTATATAAGATAACTGTTTCCATTCCAAACTGAGACACTATATCTAGAAGAGAGGGAAAAATAATTTTACAGAAGATATGCATGCTGATACTATAATGCTTTTTAAGGAAGATAATAACAGCACGGGATAACACTGTTAATTGAAGCACACATGAAAACTAGTCTGCATTTTATACTGTAGGGAAGAAATCAGAACAGAGACTCCTGGCAGTAATTAACCTTTGATGGAGCCAGCAAGGTAAGCCTTCCGAGCATCAAAATCCTTGCTGAGGAAAGATCCATTTTCTTCACTTTGGCAGATCCCTTTTGTAAGGACTGCAATGTAACTCTCCATCATTTTGACTGGACTTCCGTGCTTCAAGTAGATTCTGTGTGAAAAGAAGAGAGTCTGGTATTTTAACTGCAAACAGTATCAGTAGACATATGAAAGATAAAAAATTAAAAGTCAGCATCACAAATGGCAATACTATTGGCAAGAATTCTTATTTTAGACACCTGGTTGGGGCTTTAAATATTAAACAAGAAGCCTTCCAACGCGCACACACACCCGTGTTGGAAGGATATATCTTTTTGGATATAAAACTACCTTGTATTCTTATTTCAGTTTCCTATTTTATGGAAGAACCAACATTGGCTAAGATAGAAACATACCACAAAGGTCTAGGCATGTTCCAGACTAAGGATTCTTTGCAGACTTCAGAGGTACCTGCCTTATGAAAAAGCAACTACCACAGTAAGTCCTGTTATTACATGCAGACCATTTGGCTAGTTAGTTTTTAATTTTTTATCCTGAGTATCTTTTGACATTATTTGTTAAATGATGAAACAAAAATATAAATATGTCCTTGATACTTATTAAGAACCCAAAACAAAAGAACCAGACACCAACAGAACCCATCCACTTTTAACTGTCTTCTAGGCAGCACAGAGACACTGTAACCTCTTTTACAGGTTAAGGTACTTCAGGAACAGCACTGAAGCTGTCAGCTACCCATCTTCGATGTTAGCTATAGCACAAAGCTACATCACATCTGAAACTCAATTATTATCATGTGTAAAATAATTCATTCTGGGTTTGAAAGGAAATGTTAGCTGGTAAATCAGGATTAAAACAAGCCACAGGAAATCTAAATATTTCATGTATCACCAAAAAAGAACAATCTCAGTTTTTTGGTATCCTGCAGAACTGGTAAAACCTGATGGCATTCCCAAATCTACACTAAATACACTAAGTCCCAAGTATACAATAACCTCACAATTAGCTGCAAAATCTCAGGGAATGCTCTCGGTATCACGAATGGGACCGGATCAATATGGAAACTGAAGGAAAAGCAAAGAAAGAAGCACAGAAAGATCATAAGAATGGGGATGTGGAGGAAAGTGAGTAAACAGGACAAGTGAAGGAGAAGGTGGCACTCTGGGTGGAAGAGGGACAAGACAAAGGGTTCTCAGTTCCCTAGAGGAAAAGCAAAAACATCCCCAGGGGCTGTGCTTAGCTCAGAGGAGCTGCAAGAAGCATCTATAGCAGAGATGTTGTGGAGGGATGCAAGTTGTCCACCATATACACAGTGACCTCTGAGTCCAGCACTGACCTCTTCCCAAATATTTACACTTTTAAAAAATATGTTCTCAGAGAAAATGAGTGTGCAGGTGGTGGTGTGTGACTGGAGAAGACACATATTAAAACCTGATGGACATCTGACATTCACCCAACACCTGCTGCAGGAACTCAAGACAAGCTCAAATCAAGGATTTATATAATCTGATTCCATCTGTAGGACTGAGTTTCCAACAGACTGTTAGAACAAATGCAAATTGATTTAACACAGTAAATTTAACACAATGAAATTGAACCTTTTGCTTTGGCAAGATCTAAGCCTGCGCACAGCAGCACCTCAAACCAGCTTCTACACAGACCTGCAGAGTATCCTGGTGAAGGCAGCGTATTTCTCTGGGTTGAAGTCTTTGGCCATCAGGACAATGGAGAAGTGAGTCACCTGTGTATGACAGGCACAAAAACAGGCAGAGCTTAGTTCATGACCCACCATGAACAGTCTTTGTCACATTCCTGAACTTACTGTCTTAGTTCATGACCCACCATGAACAGTCTTTGTCACATTCCTGAACTTACTGCAGTACTGACAAGGCATTTCAATTTAAATAAAAATAAAAAAAACTGAGCAGCAGCAGTAGCTCCAAGTTCCTAAGTGCAGGGATGTCTGGATAATGGATTCAGCTCTAATACAGACTACCTTTTGCTTAACCTATACTACAAGAGTTGCTTTCCTCTAATTTCATTATTCTAAAGAAGAGAAAGGCATTTTTCTTCCCCATAGCAGGTGGGGACATTTCATAATTTGTTGATGTGGAGGCAGGCAGCATCAATATATTTAGAAAGAGACTGGAAAAAATAGATAGCAGGGCCACAAACTTCCTTAATCCAATGATTGTGGGCTGGGACAGTATGAGACAAAGTCTTCAGACAATGACCAGGCTCACATGTCCTCCTCAAATAGCATCTCCCACTGCCACTGCTGGAAGACAGCATTTTATTATACTTTTTTTGTACATCTTTAAGGTTCATAGGAGAGGCAAGCTCAGAGTGAAGAAAGGCCAAGAAATATTCTGATGTGGGCATATAAAATTGCCACATTATCTTTCTACTTAACAACATAGCATGAAATATGAAAATTGAACAACTGAATAAAGTTAACAGTGTAATGTTTTTCATAACAGGGAAAAGACTGAAAATACAAGCATACTTGCTGTCTTCCAGTAATCAATGCAGTGGAAAAGAAAGTACCTATAAAACTCAACTCTTTGGAAAAAAAAGGCATCAAGTTCTATACGAGCAGGACTTTGGATACCATGAAAGAAACTTTGGTGAGAGAAACAAATTGCTGAACATGAAATACAAATTAACTGCAAATAATGCCACGAGAGAGCATTTCCACGTTAACAGGAAGGATCTAAATTGGGTAATGAGTATCTCAATCACTCTGCAGTTCCATCCAATGCATGTTTTGGTAAAAAAATGAAACGTGGGCTGGCTGGACACCTGGATAAGAGCTATATCTGTGAGCACACAACACATTGAATCCTTCATCTTCCTCGTGTTTCCCTCAATGGGAAAACACTGCAGGGGATGCTCTGCAGATTGTGCTGAAAAGACCCCACCAAGCCCTACCTTTTTCAAGGCTGGGGAGTCTTGCGCTTCCACGGTGGTGATGTAGAACCAGGACCTTTTGTACTGCCCGAAGACAAAGGTGTGGAGCAGCTTGTTCTCGTCGGTGAGGCAGCACTTTCTCATCAGCAGAGCCCTCAGCTCGGCGCTCACCGAGGGGTAACACCAGACCCACAGCGCGTCCCCGTTCGTGTCTTTTTCTGCGGGGGAAAGATGCTCACTGTGAGAACGCCAAACACAGCGGGGAGGTAAATCGGCGGGTTAACCGGGTTTGTCTCCCAGAACCAGACCAAAACCCCACCTTTCACTCGCCCTGAGCCCGCACACCCGAGCTCTGCCCCTGCGGTTTGCGCTTCACAGCCCGGATAAATAAATAAATAGATAAATAAACACCCATCCTGACCCGCCTGAGGAGCTCAGGGGGTTTGAATACACACCCAGCGCGAGAAACAACCTCATGTATGAGGGGTTTTTGGGGTGTTTTCCCGGCTATTTGCTCAGCGGAGGGGACCGTGAGCCCCCGGGCGCTGCCACAGGCGGGGCCGCCCCCGGAGCCTCCCCGGGCCCGGGTGGGTCAGCCCGGTGTGGGTCCCCCCAGCCCGGTGTGGGCCCCCCAGCCCCGCCGGCCCTCACCGATGAGCCCCACGGCCCGCAGCAGCTGCGCCTCCGGCTCTGCCATCTTCCCGTCCGCCCCGTGGGCCCGCCCCGCCCCGCCACGGCCCGGCCCGCCCCGCCGGGATTTTGGGGTGAAAACACAGCGGTTTGGGGCCGGCATCGCCGGGGGGACCCCCCGGGCAGAGCGAGCTGCTCGGGCACACCCCCGCGGTGGGGTTTGGGGTGTCCCCTGAGGGACTCGGCACCCACAGGGAAGGAGTCCTGGTGCCCAGGGGGACATCCCGCCCTCCCCTGGCCTCCAGTCCTGCTGCTCGGCTCCAGGTCCACCCTCTGTACCCTCCCTTCGGCTACAGAGAGGCTTTGATAAGGTCCCCCTCAGTCTTCTCTTCTTCAGGCTTAACAGCCCCAGCAACTTGGGCCTTTCCCCAAAAGTGAGGTGCTCCAGTGCCCCTCATCATCTCCATCACCCCCTCTGTAAGTTATGCAAATCCCCCTTCACCATCTCCATCACCCTCTCTGTGCCCCCACAAAGTCATGTAAGTTCCCCCTCATCATCTCCATCACCCTCTCTGTGCTACCCCACTCTGTAAGTCATGTTTAAGTCCCCACTCATCATCTCCATCACCCTCTCTGTACCACTCCACTCT
>JAWWEW010000166.1:29952542-30130131 GCA_035583185.1 Anabacerthia variegaticeps | reverse complement strand
TCATCCCTCCGTCCCCGGGGCTCCGGGACCGACACGGCCTCCCTCCCTCCATCCCCGGGGCTGCGGGACCGACACGGCCTCTCTTCCTCCTTCCCTCCCTCCCTCCCCGGTGCTCCTGCCCTCCCGTCCGTGTGCTAATGGAGCTAATGTCCTTCGCCTGGCTCTGGTGGGAACACCGATTGTCAAGCGCCTTCGCTTTGCCCCCCGGAAGGCACACCGAGGGCAACCCTGCGCTTGCTGACTGCCATATAAAAGCTGGTTATATTTACCAGCTGGATCGTTTCGGGCCAAACATATGGCTTTGACGCTTTTGTTTTTTTATAGTATCCTATTTTAAGCCATTAGCAAGACCGTTTAGGCCCTTCATTGTCACAGGACTGATGGCAGGATGACACACAAATTACGGATGATGTAGGGGTCTTGAAATGACAGCTGAAGGAGGCTGTGCAGTCTGGGGACTGTGCATAATTCAAGTACTTGGTATTTGAACAAGGAAATGTTAAATAAAGTACTGCACATCCTCGAAATTACTAATCTAAAATGAATTTTAAAAACCTTTCCCACAAAGATAAAAGGTTGAAAGATAAAATCAGCTTCAATCAACTTTCAAGGATGAAGCTGTGTTGCATCAGTTCTCTTGCTGGAAAAGATGCATGTACCATAATATATAAACATCAATTAAACTTCAGAATTCTTGGGTAGAGTAAATTGTACTTGGTGCACAAGTAACGTTTCTGGTTACTTTGACCTTAAACTGTTCAAATCTGACATTTGACTGATGCTTTCCTGGTATTTAAATTCACATTTTTTGTACTGCTGCAAGTCTGCTAAATTCTGATGAGCCAAAGGACTCGAGTTGAACTGAAGGGAGTGTTCTCCAGACAGACGCTGGCAATCCTGAATTGCAGTGAACTGAACACAAAACATGACAAGCAGAGTCAAGTTTTGCAAACTGCAGGGTCTCAATCTTAGCAAGGCCACGCGTAATAAAGGGGGAGAGAGTTGTACCTGAGGCAGATTGTGTGTTGCAGGAAGCAGTTTAATGTTAAACTGGCATTTCAAATTGGAACATTGAGTGCAGTTTCCAGAGTTTCAGTGTGGGTGTTTTATGCTTAAGGCTCAAGTGCATGTTTTCAGTGACTTCAACATGCAGAGGTGATGTTTGGAAATAGGAAGAGCTTGAATGATTTTAAGTATGTACAGATATGTAAGAAAAGCAGTTTTTTCCTTCTAAGTGATAAATGTAGGTCAAGGCCAACCCTCAGCTATTGTTAACATCTGGCATTGCTTTGTAGTCACAGATGTAATCACCTTTGTGGAGTGTTTTGTTGTTACAAATACTGAGCTTGCTCACTATTAGAAATACTGTAAAGCGCACAACATCTTTGTCACCTCCTGTAATGACATACATTTTCTCACATTGAAAACTGAGCTTTATTCAGGATTTTGGGTTAGCAGTAGGTGAGTTGCTGATCTGTATCAGCTGCTTCTTGGCCACTCAGAGCTTCACTTGCTGTTCTGGAAAGCTGTTAGTATTTCAAGTGGTACAAAATTAAAAAAAAAAAAAGAAGTTATCTCTTGACAGATACTTAGAGGCTGAGGTTTGCAATTTGTGTTTACAGATCTGAGTTTCCATAACTTATAGTTCCTTCTGCAAGGCATGGTGGTGTGTGCTGCATTTGACTCTTCAGGTTCACTTTGTGCTTTTACTGAAGTGTCTCTTAAATGAGCCTTAATTATTTGACTTACTGGTAAGAACCTGCTTGGCCAGAGTTAATTAAAAGTTTCAAAACAGCATGAATTAATTTTGTGCTTTGTCCAGTTGGTTATCGACCACTGAGAGCTATGGTTGGAGTACCCTGGCATTGTTGCAAGATTAAACTTGCCTCTCAAGTTTGTTTTCATAAATAAAATGTAAAGCTGAGCAGTAATTGTCTGAAAAGCAGCACTGAGATGGAATAAGAGTGTAAATTATGGGATGGAGGATAGCTTTATTAAAATTCCCTCGGTGAGTAAAAAATTACTGCTGGATACTGTAACACAGTAGCCTTAATTATGTTCAACTGTATTGAGGTGCTTTTTCTAGAAAGTAACTTGCTCATCTTATGCAAGCTCATTATTTACATAAACTGAACCATGAATGTGTACTATTGTTGTCCTTAGATTAAAACCACAGTGCTGCTTTCAAACTGTATGTTTTGCCATGTTTAACTTCAGTTTTGAGATTCCAAAACTTGGAAGCTCTGTCTGATGTCTGAGCACCTTGAGCAGGCCCCTACTTTAATTGTTTCTGCCATTATTTCTTAGGAATGTAGTACTTTCCAAAGTACTTAATGGGAGCTACTGGCTCCACCCCTCAGCCTTTACGAATAAACTCCCCCTGGCTGTACTTGACTTCCTCTTATCTTTTAAACCTGCTTGCTTCCCATTCTCAGCGTTCATTTCTCCTGCTTTGCTGCAGTGAAGAGTACATTTAGTGTAGGGTCTGTATGTGGGTCTCTGCTTTGGACTTTGCTGGGTTTTGTGCTGAGCAGAATGTGTGGGCTATCAGAGGTGGGAGTTGCTGTGATGCTGAGAGCTCCTGTCAGTGACAGCAGCTGCTTAGGGATGAGTAAATGGGCTGCTGGTGTCAGCAGCAAGGCTGATTTAAAAGGTGTCTGACCCTTCAACTGAACTGCAGCAGCTTTTGGTGTAACTTATATAAGGAGAAGTGCTAGACCACTCTGAGTTAAAAAAAACCCCAAACCTAAAGCTTTCCTGAGTGAAGTTTCCTTGTTTCCTTCTTGCTTGCCTTCCTCCCTGCCTTGCCTGAGAACAGGACTTTAGTCACATTCACAGCATGTTTTGCATCTTGTTAAATGCCAGTGGTAGGCACTGTACCCACAAGCCTCCTGGTGTGTATTCCTTGTCCTTGATGAAAATACCTTTACAACTGGATGTGTATGTTTTATTAATGTGTATGAAGTGTCCAGTCACGCCTGGATGGATAGAGAGACATCTCCGCTATCCAGAAATTTCCATGTAAATGGGGAGGTCAGCATTAGTTTCCCAGTTATGTCATTGAAGGGCTGGCACTGCAGTTGTGTCTGCCAATATTTGTGATACCGCCAGCTGAATGCAACCATCAATGAACTTCAGGTTAATTAAATTTTGAGTTAATGAAATTCTGAAAGTTTCTTGTATTAACCATAAAAAAAATGCATCTTCTGGTGTGCAAGTCTTTTTCTAACTGGGATTTTGCTTTCAGAATTTCTTGAGGTTGGCAAAAAGCAGCCTGCCCTCGATGTTCTCTATGATGTTATGAAAAGTAAGAAACACCGAACATGGCAGAAGATCCACGAGCCGATTATGCTGAAGTACCTGGAGCTCTGTGTGGATCTCCGCAAGAGCCACCTGGCAAAGGAAGGACTATACCAGTACAAGAATATTTGCCAGCAGGTATGGCTTTTATCTTCTATTTTACTCATTTATAGCAAGCGTGGTATCTGTCAGCTGATATAATCTAAAAGTAACTGATTTAGCTTAAATTAGAATTAATCTGCCTTTTAGATGTTCTGGGGTTCGTAACATTTATATTTTAAATACTTGCTGCCTGTTGTGGGTGGAAACATCTTCCAATTTTTTTGCCTTCGCTGTAGGTTAACATCAAATCTCTGGAGGATGTTGTTCGAGCCTATTTAAAATTAGCTGAAGAAAAAACAGAAGCAGCTAAGGAAGAATCCCAGCAGATGGTACTGGACATAGAAGACTTGGATAACATTCAGACTCCAGAAAGGTGGGCAGCCTGTCTTTAAAATGTAGCTATTCACACAAAGTGTCCTTCTTTCCATTCACAAAACTGAGATAGAAATGTGGTGAATTTGAAATTGAATACTAGTGGTGTTCTAAAGGTTTTAAAGGTAGGGGAAAAAACATAAGAATTTTGCATTGAACAAAGTCCTGTCTGAGTAAAGAAAAGAAAGTAAGTAGTAAAGAACAGAAAATTTAGGTGCAGTGGGAATAGTTCTGGGAGCTGGGCCATTGCTTTCTAGTGTCTGCTCAGATCTGCATCTGTAGTGGTATTGGAGAGTTTATTATGGAAAGCTGCTCATTACCAGTTGATGAACAAATGCTGTTAATTATATTAGACCAGTGTAATTCCTGTATGTGATAACCTGCAGTTTTTCTGACCACATTGTGCATGTACAAACAAAAGGAAATATTACTTTATAATTGCATGGGTAATGGATGAGATAACAGAGGAAAGGGCATAAAAAGTACATGCTGAGTGTTAGAATTAATTGGATGGATGATGAGAACATAGAAGGAGTGGAAAAAAGGATGAGCAAATACAAATGCTTTAGGTTGTGTGTAGACCTTCACTGGCAAATAGTGCCAGGCTAGGGTGAAACGACTCTCCAGCTCTGAGATGTCACCGTGTTGGCAGAATGTTTTGTGGGAGAACTTCCTAATCTGCTTCAAGCAAAGCGATATTAACTCTGAGAGTCTGTTGATGTGGGGAACGCTCATATTAACTCTGATAGTACAAAGATGTATGTGGTGACATCTGTGGAAGAGGGGTAACAAGGCAGTGGTAAAGACATGTTCTAAAGCATTCCAACTGAGTTTGGAAGAGGCCAGACATCCAATCTGGGGAAAAGTAAAGCTGTTGATACCCTACCAGAAGGGAAGTTTACAGCTGAATTTGAAGGGGACTAAGACATTGCCCAGTGAGAGACTGATAACATCTAGTGACAAAAGGAAGCAAGAATGAAGTTAGTGGGAATTCTTTCAGTTAAAATCTTTGCACAGAAACTAAAAAAGTAAAAGTATATTTTCTGATGATAGAAAATTGGAAGAAATTATTGAAGCAGAGATTCTGTTCTGCATAAGAACAGAGTTGTGTAGTAGTCAAATAGTGCTCATAAAGGAGAAGGGTGTGGATTTACATGTTAACAGCAAAGCTCTCTGGTAGAAGTTGGTTGCAAAAAAAAGAAAATGTTCAGACCTATTTTCAATAGTTGTTTCAGAATGGCAGTGCCATTCATATTGTTTTCAGTGCCTGAAATTATTACAGAGGAATCCCACTAATAGTTAAAAAGAAAGATGGACTGACCACTCTTTTCCTTGTTCTGCTTTCTGTAATTGAGCACTGGAGAATGTGTGTTTTCGATCACACTTCTTCATCTGAACAAGCACAGTTTCTTTAGGGTTTTTAGGTCCTGTTTTCTAGACTCCTTATACTTTTCTGCTGGATTCACCACTTGATCTGTTGGAGAAGGCACTGGTGATGTGTTTAATAGTGCATGTAGTACTGGTGCTCAAGGAAACAAATTGGAACTGGAAATGGTGTAGTAGAAAAGAGTTACAGGAGTTGAGAGTTTATATTAGAAGCATAGTTCAGAAAGTATTTTAAAAATGAAAGCTTAGGGAAGATGGTTCTTTTTAAGTTTGTCATGCTGGGTGGTCTGTTCATCAGAAAGGGATCATGTGAGACAAAGCACTGAATTGGTCTCAGTGTTTTGTGAATCCTTTCACCAATCTTGTATTTCTGTGATGAGAGAATGAAGTTATGATCGCTAACTGCAGATCGTAGGGCACACAGCACTTTTGGGTCACATGTCAGCAAGAAATGAACTCTGGCAGCATTGCTGGTGGCTAAAAACGAGGTCTGAGCAAGTACGAAAGTGTCTGCATTGACAGTGATACTTGACTCTAAGGGAGGTCCAGTGCACAGCTGCCTGGTAGAGAAGGGGAGGTGGAAATCCTGGAGTTAGTTTCCTTTGGCTTACTCCTGAAGGTTACAGAAGTTCCTGATGTCTCTTATCTCTGAAGCTTGGACATGTCAGTTGTATATGCAGAGGCCAAATTTTGAAACTTAAAAACAAGAACGATTACCTACATCTTTAAAGGGAAAGGGAACAGTCTAAGGGACCAGTTTGAAAATAAGCAATAGACTGTTCAGCAGCAATTTGCTGTTCAGAATGGTCCAGTCTCGTCTTAGAACTTAATAAGAAAAATTGATGAGAGTTGTAGGGAGTAACCCATTTTTCTTTTTTCCTTTGTCCTTACTCCCCTACCCTGACTATAGTGTTCTTTTGAGTGCTGTAAGTGGAGAAGACACTCAGGATCGTACTGATCGACTGCTTTTGACACCCTGGGTTAAGTTTCTGTGGGAATCCTACAGACAGTGTTTGGATCTTCTCCGAAATAATTCTCGTGTGGAGCGCCTGTACCATGACATTGCTCAGCAAGGTATGTCTGAAAGGTGGGAACTTGCAGTATAATGATGTGGTGTCCCACTCTTAAGGGGAAAGGAGCATCCAGGATTCACAGATGCTCATGGTCAAAAAGAAAAAAGTCAAGAGAGTCCCCAAAAGCTTATAAAGTTTTATTAGTAAATTACACACTTCGTATGGAATTTGGTGTGTTAGTCCCTGATATCCCAGTGTAAGCACATGACTGGGTTTTGGATAAAGGGGTAGGGTGGAAGGGAAGAGAGAGAGAGATGAATTGAAGAAGGGGAGAGAGAGGAGTAAAGGGAGAAACAGATTGCTAGTTCTGGCTTCTGTGTCAAGCCAGCTGATGGCGTGTCCAGGATCCTGGTGCATGTGCACCTGGGCTTAGTGGGAGGGGACCTTTTTATAGATAAGTTTTCTTCACTCTGGAGATGTTTCTCATTTTATCTGCAAAGTAGTTACCATGCACAGTCCTTTCTTCCGGACCATTCTGGAAATGGGTTGGAGAGCCTTGGGGTCTTGGGTGGTGTTGATGCCCCCTACAGTCCATCCCTGCTTCTCAACCTCCTTCCAGCACCTGCACTCCATGGTGTTGTGCTTATCTCCAGGAGCCAGAACAAGGACACTGGTCCCAGAAAAGTGCTGCCCTACTTCTGTATGGCCTCTTCTCCAGCCATGTCCTGTTCTATCTCGCAGTGCGTTACTACCAACACTCCTTGGTTGTTAATGCCAGCAATCCTTGGCTGCCTCCACAGCTCTCTTGCTGTTGGTGTTTGAGACATATGCATTTGCACCCTTGTCTTCTAGGCTTCTCAGTCTCCCCTG
Organism: Anabacerthia variegaticeps; assembly: GCA_035583185.1. NCBI lineage: Eukaryota > Metazoa > Chordata > Aves > Passeriformes > Furnariidae > Anabacerthia > Anabacerthia variegaticeps. The sequence continues at coordinate 30,123,088 of JAWWEW010000166.1, read as the reverse complement.
GCTTGTGGCCGTAATGCTCTTCCAAATCAGTCCCCCTGAAGTTGGATTGAATGAGTTAATTTTTTGCATGTGACTTTCCACTTCACCCTGAGTAGATTCAGTAGATTCAGGTGGAGTTGAAGGAGATAAAAAATCATCTTTCCCTGGTTCTCTGTTGTCAGGATCACTCCATATGTTTTTATCCCATGTATGCCTGCTATACTTTTTCTGGAGCTTTGATATCATGGTCACTCTATATGGCACCATTTTAGGAGCAGTTTGCTAACACTGACCATTGTCTGTGGTTTCAGTTTTATTTAGGGGTTGTAAGTATTACTTCCTCATTAGATGACAATACCAATGTTACATCTCACTGCTTATCAGAATGACAGGTCCATTTACTGTCTTCTGACTCCTTCATTGGATACAGAAAGTTAGAGTTAGGAGACTGTGTTTCTGCAAATGTTTGTAAATATCACTTAGGACTGGGTATTTCTGAAAAAAGAGTCTGCTAGATTTGCAAGTCTGGATCCAAATTGTGCAAATACATTAGGAAAGATGACTGCCAGATGAGTTCCAGGTGCTTGAGTGTATTTAAGCCTTTATGCTACAGTGTCAATGCTTCCTTTTGTACGTGTTTCTGGTAGGAGATATTTTAGAATTTCCAAACTGACAGTGGCAGAACAAAAACTGCTTTTGAGAGGAGCTGTGGAATCAAAGACAATTTTTTTCTGTGTAATTTGCAGTTATTTGAAATCTTCATTTACCTTTACCATATTTAGATGACTAGGGAATTTTTTGCCGTATTTTGCAAAGCCTAGACTTGAATTCATGCCATACACAGGATTTTATTTACTCTTAGTTCAAAATAAAAGCTAGAACTAGTGCATAAATTACAACATTTTTAAAGAGCATTCCCATTGCTCGGTAGGCTTAATTGTGTAGAAACATCTTCATTTTCTGGAGTCAAGATGGAAGCGCTCTGCATTGTCACTTATTGATTATGTGTGACACATTGTATCATGTTTGATATATCTTTTGATTGCAAATGGAGATTCTCTAAGTGTAGTGATTTACATATTTGAATCCCCTTTAGAACGACCATGGAGTCACCATTAGAGCACACTCTTAATTTATATTGTTCCTTCTTGCAGCTTTTAAGTTCTGCCTGCAGTACACGCGCAAGGCTGAGTTCCGTAAGCTCTGCGACAACCTGCGCATGCACCTGGGGCAGATCCAGCGTCACCACAACCAAAGCACAGCCATCAACCTCAACAACCCCGACAGCCAGTCCATGCACCTGGAGACCAGGCTGGTGCAGCTCGACAGTGCTATCAGCATGGAGCTGTGGCAGGTATGCAGCAGGGCTCCCCATGTCACATGTACCCTCCAGCCTTGCCAGAATCTGTCCCATGCAGTTCGTGTTTCATGGTATATGCAGCAAGGTAAAGAAGGGGGAATAGCCAAAGAATAAAGTTTTAATATACAGAGTGTGATGCCAGCTTGCACGTGGAATGCTTATTCTGATGTTCCTGCTCAGCATTTCAACCCAAGCTTTGCTGGGTTGTAGTAAATGGTAAAGTAGCTGAAGTCACTTTAAGTTGTGAAAGTGAGGAGTTGATGAAGACACCTCCACCACTGTCAGCATTTCTAATATCAAGTTCCTTAAAAAGCCAAGATTATAATTTTTTGGATTTGTGCATTTGGAGAACGTTCTCTGTTGTACTGTTTCAATTTTAGGTATTTAGGTGATTATATGTAAGGTGTTTCCAGGTTTGCTTCTGTTTTTGGGGAAACTTATACCCATTTTTGATCACAAAAACTTTTTATGAAAAATGGTAAAACCAGTAAATAGAACTAATATAATAGTAAAGTAGTAGAACTTTCGTTGTTTCATATTTTTTTCTTCCTTTGGTTTGCAGCCAGAAAAACTGAAAGAAACAAGTTTTCAAAAAATGGCACAAACTAATCATTAAATAGCAAATTCTAGGTATGTAGTTGGAGTATGTCCAAATAATTTTTTTATTAGGAAGGAATTATTTCATGTAGCTGACAAAACTGAAGATCACAGCTTTCAGCAGTATTAAATATTTTATAGTCCTATAACCTTTAATGAATCTAAATATTTCCTTTTTTGAGGTGTTCCTAAAAACTTCCTAAAAGTAGTGTATTTGGTTTTTTTTTCTTTTTAGGAAGCTTTCAAAGCAGTGGAAGATATTCATGGACTATTTGCACTGTCTAAGAAACCACCCAAACCCCAACTGATGGCAAATTACTATCACAAAGTTTCAACTGTCTTCTGGAAATCAGGAAATGCTCTTTTTCATGCATCCACCCTTCACCGACTTTATCACTTATCAAGAGAAATGCGAAAGAATCTCACTCAAGAGGAGATGCAGAGGTGGGGAAGGATCTCTAATGTGATCTTAGATTCTATTTTTAACCCCCTAGGTTCAAAAATAAACTAAAATGTGTCCCCAAAGAAGCAGATGACAGGCATGACTTATGAGCAGCTCTGCCTAAATTGGCCAATACTAATTGCCTCAAAAGAAATCTAGAGCAAGAAGGAATGTTTTACAAAACTCCAGTGTAAGTATTGTGAACACCAGGATCACCTTAGTTAAGCTTCCTTCTCTCACTGACTGGGAAGCTAAGCAAGTCATAAGTATCTGGTGTTTTTGTTTCCTTTTTCTCTTCTGGGTGGTGGGATTTGCTTCACAAGATTTCGCGGTAAATAATATATACTTCTTAATGTATAGAAGTCTGCATAGCCAAAGGGCCTTTAATTTTTTGGTAATAGGTATGAACTGGCAGGGCTTTTGAGGCATGCAGAGTCATTGACTGCATTGACCTCTGAAGTTCATGTACAGGCCTTTATAGAATCAGAATCTGGTTGTAATAAATCTTTGACAGAAATTCTTACGTTCCTCTTCACTTGGGTACTAAGACCAGAATCTAAGTATTTAATGCCATTTGTTTTGTTACTTCAAAAAGTACATCTGGCTTGCGCAGTAAATTTAAAAAATAAGTGCATTCAAAATGACTGTGATGGATTTGCAGCTAAAAGAAGTTTTAAAAAGTGCTGCTTTTTGCTAGTTTCATTATTTTACGGTGTTTTGGTATTTAGAGTCAGCTTAAATTTCTTCATAATTTTCTTGTATGTATACATATGTGTGTACACACAGGAATGTAAGTAATGAAAGCAAGTTATAAAACTCTGTCCTCGTGTTCCTGATGAACACTGCATTCTGTCCTCTCATGGCACCATTGGCACCTTTGTTATTGGTGGTGTTTTTACAGTTTTACAGGTGGTGTTTTTGCTTTGTGAGTGCTACTCGTTCCTCTCTTGGATTGGCACATACAGGAACAGGAATTAATAAGTGTTCTCTTGCAGTTCATCTCTTGCACTTCTACTTTGTCAACAGGATGTCTACTCGAGTCCTTTTGGCCACTCTGTCAATCCCTATAACTCCTGAGAGGACCGATATCGCTCGCCTCCTGGATATGGATGGCATCATCATGGAGAAACAGCGGCGCTTGGCAACCCTGCTGGGGCTCCAGGCCCCACCCACCCGTGCCAGTCTCATCAATGATATGGTAGGGAGTGGTGTTCAAGGGAGCAGCTTTGTAACATCAAATCCTGTTTTCCTGCTGGGGCACTGTGCCTGGTTGTGGGACAGCAGTTTGGGTCATTGTGTGACGTACAGTACAGTGTTCAAATTGCAGATTCACAAGGACTGTTTGGAAATGGCAGTGACAGCGAATTCTTGTGTGCGCTAAAGAGTCATATTCAATATTGTCCTTTACATCCCCCAAGCAACAAACATTTTTTTGAAACTCGAGAGGTCTGACGTGGGTTGTGAACTAAAACTGGGGGATTTTTTCCTACTCTTAAGGTGTGTCATTAATAGAACCAAGTGGGGCTTTTTTCTGTTTTAAATGTATTTTGGATAAGGACAGGTCATATATCAAATGGCAGACCATGCAGATCTAAGTGATTATGAAAACTTCCTTTTAATTTGAAGAAAGGCTGGATTATCTATCCTCAGACCTCCCCAGATACTCTTAAACAAATTAGACATTCAATCATAAGTATTTTCAGAGAATTTTGAATTTCTTGCAGTCATTTACATATATGTCTAAAACTTATATTCAAAGTGCATTTTACAGTTTGAGTTCATTCTTTTGCTTGTACTTCTCCAGTTTGTGTCAGAATCACAATTTAAGGCTTCAAAAATTTAATAATGAACAGGAATGTGTGGTTTTAATTTGGATATGGGCCAACAAGTGTCTTAGGCATTGGGTCTTAGAAATTGCTGAGTTGAGGATGGTACTCTAGTCTGTTTGCCTTGTTTATATATTTTATGTCTACTTTTCCATATTTTAGTATATTTAAGTCACGTAGTGTGGAGTTACTGTCACTGCAGTTAAGAATGTTGCAATGAGAAACAAGTAATCTTTCTTAAAATGCACATGAGGTGCTGGTTTAACTTCTTGAATATGAAAGTTTTAAAGCATAATTGTTGGTTAATATTGTATTCATTTTGAGATATTTGGATTTTTTTTGTTGACTGTAGGTCAGGTTCAACGTAGTGCAATATGTTGTCCCAGAAGTGAAAGAACTTTACAATTGGCTTGAAGTAGACTTTCACCCGCTCAAGTTAAGTGCCCGTGTCAGCAAGGTAAGTTTTGTAGCTCTGTGTGGTATCTGGTCTTGCCTAATAGTCTGTTATTTGAATATTGATTTGTGGTAAATATCAGCTAGCTTTTTCTCTTGCCACATTTTTCAACAGTAGGCTTCACTCAGGTCTCTCGGGCTATTCAGAGGGTGCCATAAAGATGCAGAGTTTTGAGAATGTATCAAAGGTTTTGTTGGTGGAGGTGATAGTGAGTTAATTTTCTTTAAATATGCCAAGTGAGAAAGCTGTGTGCGCACACATGGATGTGCAGGCAAGTGGGTGCTGTGCAAAGTGGAAAGATAGACCAATGACTGTTTTTACTATTAAAATATAGTCTTGGGAGGTAGAATAATCTGAGAGCTGTTGACTAGGTTAGTGCAAAATTTGCAGTTGACGAAGCACTTCATATTCTTTTTCTTTGATAGTGGGAACAAAGATATTTGAGGTGCTAAAAAGAACTGGAAGGTAAATTAGCAGTGTGGTAAATGTTGCCAGTACTGTCAGTCGCCTTCGTACAAAACCTGTGAGCTATCCACTATAAATAAGTGTTCTGTCATAAGATGCACTTCAGTAAAACAGTGCACTCTCTGGACAGGAGTGCTGTTGTTTCATGAGCTATAAACCAGAGATATGTATGAACAATGCTTTGTACTTCAGTGGTGAAGTTTGTACAGGTCGACGCAGATAGAGTAACTTTTCAGACTTTTGATAGGTTCTCAACTGGGTGAAAGACCAAGCTGAAAAGGAGCCTGAACTGCAGCTGTATGTTCCTCACCTGCAAAACAATACCATTCTTCGCCTTCTGCAGCAGGTATGAGTAAAGAAAATGTAGAGGATGCAGAAGTTATGAAATGCTTTGGAAGGAGATTAAGTTGGAAACTTTCATGCTGAAGTAATTTTTTTCCCCATTGAATAGAAGACCATTATGATTTTCAGATACTTTTTGGAGTATGTAACCTGTACCTTGAGTTTGTGCATTTAGGTACAGCTATAATAGCTATGCTTGATAGTGGGGTACAGAGGTGTAATCCCTTGCCTAAATTTTCGTCATTACTTTTCAAGTTTCTTAAAACTTTCCTTTGGAGTAAAGACTTGAGGGTATTTTGCTTTGGGTTTTGGTTTCTTTTGGTTTTGGGGTTTTTTTTTTGTATCTAAGTGTTTTATAAAATGCACATTTCATTGACCTGCTTTCATTACAAGTGAGAGCAGTGTTATTTCTGGTGTGCTAAAGAAATAGTTGAAGGCTAATTAGCAGCATAGCTGTATGTAGTTACTGCTGCCAGTCTCCTTCATACAAAGCAGCCATTCAGGAATGGTATTTAATCTTAGGTCAAGTTTGAATACAGTACAGAAATAAAATCCTGGAGGAGTATTTGGAGTTGCATTAATACATATACATTCATTTGTTGACAATTTAGTGAGTTAATTCTAAGGCCTGTACAACAACTTTGATTTCTTTTTATTGAGGAAAAATACCTAATGGTTTTGTTCACATTCAGGTGGCCCAGATTTATCAAAGCATTGAGTTTGCTCGTCTGTGTACCCTGGTTCCTTTTGTTGATGCTTTCACGCTGGAGCGTTGTATTGTGGATGCAGCCAGGCATTGTGACTTACAAGTAAGTGCTGTAAAAAGTCTTGTGTGAGGTGGTGAATGGTTTCATGACGATTACATGGGATGCAAATGAACTGGTTGGCATGTAACTTAAGGAAGAGAATTGATTCTGATAGATGGAGATAAGTTACAGTAAAAGATGCATGTGACACTATATTAAAAACTGAAGATTATTTGCATTCTAGTGTGTGTATTTTTTATTTAGGTCAACAGCCATTAATATAAATCCTGTAGAACTAGAAGTTGAAAATAAAATTTGCTGTGAGCCCCAGTCATTTAGTCCAGCATATCCTGAAGGAAGTCTAACAAACAGGGATGTGAATTGCTGCCTGTGCTTCATTAGTTGTGCAAGACTGAAGAGCAAGCAGTTGCTGATGTTGGGTTGTGTCCCACCAAGTGACAGAAGTGAAACACCAATGTCTGAGATGTGCACTGATGTCTGAAGATTGCATTGTTGGTAAAGTTGTCCATGTTGAAAGAACAACAACAAGGTGCAGGTAGTTTTTAGTTGAGGTTGTTTAGTAATTATCCATTTAGGTTTTTAGATGAAGCTGAGTTAATTCACTTAGGTTAAAACACAACCTGAGTTAATATTTTGGATGTGTTGTGGTTACCTGCACTAAAGTCAGGGTTCTTGTTTTGTGTATTGCTAATGTGGAGGAAGAAGCAAGAATGGTTTGTCTTGCAGTGCTCGTTTCATAGAATCATTGGAAGTTCAACCTCTTCCAGTGATTTTTTTGGTTGGTTGGGGTTTTCTTTTGTAGAAACTATAGAAATAAAGCAAACTTTTATTCACAGCTCTATGTTTCTCCTACTAATTTGAAATTTCTCATAGAATGGTATAACTAATATTTTTATTACAGTAATTTATTTATTTTTTGCAAAGGTTCGCCTTGATCACACTACCCGGACACTGAGTTTTGGTTCAGATTTGAATTACTGTACTAGAGAAGATGCTCCACTAGGCCCTCAACTCCAAAGCATGCCTTCTGAACAGATTAGAAACCAGCTGACTGCTATGTCCTCAGCTCTGGCTAAAGCTCTTGCAGTCATTAAGCCTCCTCACTTAATGGTACGTTGTTTAAAGTCTTAGGAAAACGTTGACAAATTCTGACATTTTCCCTGTGTGCATTGTGTGATGTTCATCTGTTGCCTTTATCCAGTCTTTTGTTAATTTTTTTGCTTGTCTGATCAACTGTTCCTTCCAGCAATGTGTTCCCAGTGCAGTGGTGAACAGTGTTGTTCTGCTGTCCCTTGCCTTCAGAACAAACAAGTGATCCTTGAGGAGTTAATACACTCACATGTATTGTAGCATTACTGCATTTATTAGTGGTAAAGTATCCTTCTGCATCTGTTACATGCTCACCTGTTCTAACAGGGCTCTAATAGAGCTTTTCTGGTTTAGCAAGGCAAGCTTGTCTTCAAGTTGTGAGATCATGCTTGAAGGATTTCCTTGGTTTAGCTTTCCTTGACATGGGAAAGGCAGTGAGCTCTCCAACGATGAAGTTAACATGACATTGCAAGGATTTGAGTGGGTAGCAATTGGTGCTTTTGTACAGTTATTTTCAGAAGTTTATTGCTCTGTTTTTCAGAGCATTGTGGTAATGATCTCTCTTGTAATTTGACAGTAATAATAGGCTGCATTTACCTGTTTGTGGATTAAGTAGAAACATAAGCTAGTAACTCAACACCTTATGCCAAAGTTTAGATTTTAATGAATGTGTTTTCTCAGATTAGCTATACATTTTACTTGCTTTTTTTTCAGTCTAGGGGTAGTCAGTTATTGTACTTCTGAAGAATTCATTCTTAAATAAACTCAGCTAGTTAGTGTTTGCTTCTAACTAAAATAACAAGTTTAAGTTGTCAATCTTGCATATATTAGGTTTAGGACATACCAGTTAAAAACTTTCCCATAGATGCGTTTACAGAGCCAGCATTTGTTTAAAATTTTGCATGCATTTTTGAAAATCCAAGAGCCTGCTTCCTTTTTTCCTCCTGGAGAAACTCCTGTTTTGAAGAACCTGGAATGTAACTTTTGACAGTGGGATCTGAAAGCATGAACAAAAGATCCCACGGCTCAAGAACTGACCTGTCCTTGTCACTCCCTGTCCTCCTCCCTGAGGCTCTTGGCTTCAAGGTCAGACTCACATTTCAGGTTCTCCAGAGCCCTGTAGCAGCAAGGTGTAAATCAGCCTCGGATTTCCAGCATGCTTTGGTCGTGGCAAGTTAAACCTTCACTTCTCTTACAAGAGCAGTGGTAATTTTTTCTTTTGCTTTGTATTTATGAGGCATCAGATATTTTTTCCTTATGAAAAAAGGCTGATAGCAAGATGTCCACGTTAGAGTCTTTATACAGGTTGAAATACCAAGTAATAGTTTTAAAATATAAACACACAAAGTAGAATTGTATCATGACACCTAATGCTCACTTACTTGTGTTAACTTGAGCATGTATTACTGGTTTTATAGTGTTTAAGATAAAAATATAGGTTTTGCCCTAAAAAGATCTAATTAGTGATTACTATCAGACAGATGGTCATTTTGCAAGAAAAAAACACGCTTCCATCTGTGCATTCATGGATAAAAATGACAATCTCACACTTGAAATGTTAGTACAGGAAGCTTAGTAACATAAGTGACATAAATACTGGTCATTACACCTGAAAAATTGGGGAACAGTATCAAGGTAAATATCAGTCTGTGTGCGTAGAGAAGCTACAGAACAAGTTGATATCCTTTTTCTCCTTCACTGTTCAGATCAAAACTTTACACTCTTTTCAGGTGCTTAAGAACTTTTAATTTGTGCCAGATTTGTTATAATTTACAAAATCATTAAATTCATCTAAAGCTTTTCACTTTTGCATTTCTGGCACCTCCATTTATCTTTAAATGTTTGCAGATCTGCAACAAAGTCTGGATGTTTCCGTGTTTTTGTTGAATGCCCTAGAAGTGACAGATTACTAAAAATACCTCTGAAGGAGCTCACATTTCATGAGCAGCATGACTGGGGGAGTGTAGTGAGCTGATTGGGCTGCAGTGTTTTGCTGCCTGATGGAGCTGGCACAATTACACCTCCTCGTGTGTACAGCATGAATCTCTACAAAGAACTGTGTGGGTCCTCTGGAGAATGGTGGGGGGCTCAGAAGGCTGATTAAAGAATAGTCTGTATACTACTGTCTAGAAGCCTAGTGCTTTTTATAAGGTAATTAAAATGGGGTTAATATACCATGTTTGTAGCTAAATTATTGACTCATTTTTTTATCATCTCACAGATAGTGCTCTTTGTCAATTAGGATCTTTTATATTTGTGTGTTTGGGAAATAACAAAACTAAAAACAAAGGAGCTTTGGTAAAATCCAGTCCATATGGTGCTATCTTGCAAACACTCGCATAGTTAATCAAGATTGAGCCCTACACCCCTTTGTCAGAGATTTCAATATCAGTAACATCTGGGTCTGCAATATTTTTGGACAGAAAAATGTCCAAACTATGTTGCAGAATATTGTCTTTTAGACAACATGGTTGTAATCAGTTGATACTGCCTTGGGTGCCACTTGGATGAGTGATTAGGTTTGCCAGCACACTTGTATTTCCATGCAGTTGACAAGACGGGATAATACAATGAACTTGTGAGCTTTCTTTGAGAAGCATTTGCTGTCTCTTCTGCCTTTTAAAGAGGTGCTGCATACATCATTGTCTTCTTCTTAATTTAAATGCAGCAAGAGAAGGAAGAACAACATCAGCTGGCAGTCACTGCCTTCTTGAAAAATTCGAGGAAGGAGCATCAGCGTATTCTCGCACGCCGTCAGACTATAGAGGAGAGGAAAGAGCGCCTGGAGAGCCTGAACATTCAGCGTGAGAAGGAAGAGCTGGAACAACGGGAAGCAGAACTGCAGAAAGTCAGGAAAGCTGAGGAAGAGAGGCTGCGCCAGGAGGCCAAGGAGAGGGAGAAGGAGCGCATCCTGCAGGAGCATGAGCAGATCAAAAAGAAGACTGTTCGGGAGCGCCTGGAGCAGATTAAGAAAACTGAACTGGGAGCCAAAGCATTTAAAGATATTGATATTGAGGTAAATGACTTATTGTTGCATTGTGAAGTCATTTTCATACCCTTTCGGTGTTACATTGCTGGCTGCCTGAGTTTCAGGGGTTTCACTGGGGTTATACTGTAACTGGTCTTATTAACAGCTTCTCTTAAAAGTTAGGCAGGGTAAGTAAACCTGAATTCTGGGTTTGGATGGGACCTTTTTTACCTGGGGGAATAAAGTCCAGCTTTTTTGTGTGTTTGTTTTGGCTTTCGTTGTCGTTTTTTGTTGGTTTGTTTTGGGGGGGGTTGGTTTCGGTTTTTTGAGTTTTTTGTTTTGCTTTGTTTCCCTCTCCCCTGTTGTTTAAATGGTGTCTGAAATACAAAATAGACCTTCAGATCCAATTTTGTAGTATCTGGACTGTGTCTCAATTAAAAATCAACATTGAATGCTTTATAGATCTTCTTAAAAATAAAATACAAGTTTCCCAGAAGGGAGGAAAAGAAACAGAATGTTTCTGAAGCAAATTAGTTTAAAAGTTAAGGGAAAAACTGCAGAGAAGCTTAAATAAATTGATAAAAATCCGAACCATAATCAGCAACAGATAAAATGCTTACTTTATTTTGTATTGATAACTTTACTTGGTTGCAGGATCTTGAAGAATTGGATCCTGACTTCATCATGGCTAAACAAGTTGAACAACTGGAAAAAGAAAAGAAGGAACTTCAGGAACGTCTGAAGAATCAGGAGAAGAAGGTACAAAGCAGGAAGGCTACAAACCCATGTCCATAAAATACTCTAGTGAATGTGAATTCCTCCTGTGTTGATGCATATACATGCATCCATGTGTATGTAATACTGATGTTGGAAAGATCATTGTTTGAAACTAAAAAAAAAGGTAAATGTGTTTTAAACCATTTGAGCCTCCAGTTTCAGTGTAAAAGTCAGTTCCAATTAATGGAGTTGATTTGGAAAAGGTCCCTTAAGCTGTATGTGAACCCAGTCTTAGTTGGGAAGACTTGTTATTGGAAAATGTTCAGAGAAGATTAAATGTTTCAAGGCAAGGCCACTGTGGAGAAACTAAATTAATTAACTATATTAGTCGAACAGAAGAAATTCCACTGCTAGAGCCCTTCTAGATGTCAGGGAAGGATCTGTCTGAAATGTGGATAGCTATAAAAGTGTGAGAATTGTGTCACAGTAAATAGAAACACATGACCTGGGCAAGGTGAAACTCATCCAGGACTTCCTGCTGTATTCAAGAATGAAACAGAGGTTATATGATACAGTTGGTGACTTGGATCACTTAAAACTGGCTTGATACCAGAAAGTGGCAGGTTGGTTAGAAGGGTTCCAAGGAAGATCTTTTACACTGTAGGTGTGTTAACCTGTTGCTCATACTGGGCAGAATAGCAGAAAATATATTAAACAGTACAATTAGTAGTCACCTGAGTAAATATGATCTACCTGGAAAGTCAGCACAGCCTCTATAAAAGAATTTTAAGCCAGGACTTCCTCTTGGAGTTCTCTGAAGCTGTCAAAACAAACGTTAGTAAGGGTGATCTGATGGGTGTAACTAAGCTGGATTTCCAAAAAGCTTTTCACAAAGTTCTTCACCAAAACAAAATTATCAGCTGTGGTACAAAAGGAAGAGCCTTTGAAGGTATTCTGTTTAGACAGATATAAAATAACTCATGTAAGGAAAGTGGGGAAAAAAAATCCCCAGTCTTAAGCTTGGCCTGTGATGGGTTCCAAACTTAACATTCTCAGCCAGCAATGACAGCTTGGTTCTGCATTCCGAGCACTGTCTGCAGCTTTGGTCTCTTTACCTCTAAAAGAAAGCAGTTGAGCTAGAAATGAGACAGGAGACCAACAAGAATTATACATGAGGTGAATTGGCTTCTGTGTGAAAAATGTCCATGTAAAATAGTATCCCTCTGAAAGATTTCTGGGGAGAGGATGTGGTGTCAGACTGGGAGTGTACCTGTTGTAAGAGCTGATGGTGGTGAGAGCGTTTGTTCTTGCACTGACTGCAAGGGGTAGTGGAGTAGAAAGCATCAATTGAAGCCAGCAGGAGTCGTGTTCAGAGCTGTTTGTAGGTAGGAAGGTGGATCTTCATGCTGTGAGTCATAGTCACACAGAGTCCTTTCCAAAGTACATTGTTGTATATGAAAAGCTTCTTTGAGTTCAGAAGGACAGTAGGAGAAATCCACTGATGCTTAAAATGTATAAAAAAACCTTCCAACACAGGAAATGCTGGGAGCTGATGCTGAGAAAGTGTTGTATATGTGGCTATCTCTATTCCTGCATCCTTGCCTAGGAGTGCACTTAGTTGCTTGTGGTAGAGGCAGGTTCTTGGTTAGATGGACCTTTGATGTGGTCCACTGTGATTGTTGTTATGTAGCCATAATGTATCAGATATATTGGAGAAATGTCCAGAGTTACCCTTGAGGGATGCTGAAGATGGAGTCTTCCTGATCTGTCTTTGCATTATGACATGCTAAAGGTATGTTATCTTTATTTAGATTGACTATTTTGAAAGAGCGAAGCGCTTAGAAGAAATTCCTTTAATAAAGACTGCATACGAGGAACAAAGAGTGCATGATATGGAGCTGTGGGAGCAGCAGGAAGAAGAAAGGGTAAGAATTTTTTGTACAGATGATAAATGAAAACCGGTGGGTTTTGCACTGCCTTTTTTCCCCCCAGCTCAATTCAAGAGAAGGAAGAATGAAGCATCAGCTTCACAAATTGATTGTGCTGATGGACAGCAATATTTTCTGTCTTGGCTCTGAAAGAGGAAAAGATAATTTCTTTCTCTAGTGGCTGGGGTGGATTGAATCCAAAAGCTTAGTAAAGTTATACTTTCTGTCTTTTCTGTTTGTAGATCACCACCCTGCAGTTGGAGCGTGAGAAAGCCCTCGAGCATAAGAGCAGACTCTCGAGGATGTTGGAGGATAGAGATTTGTTTGAAGCCAGGCTCAAAGCATCTCGACGAACAGTTTATGAGGTACATTAGATATGGCATTGCAATAAAGCATTCCCCTAAAGTGAGGAACTAAAACTGTGACCAAGTGATTCTTCATGAAACTAGAAACAAATTAGTATCTAAAATGGCTCAGAACTGTGGAATTGTTTATTTTCTGCTTAGACTACTAAAAAAAAGTAAATTTTGTGCACCCATTCCTAGACATTATCAGCAGTTTCTGAATTAGCTTATATGGAAAGTAAAGGATGGATAAATCATTAATTTCAATACAGCTATTTGTAAGTGACCACTGGGTGCCATAAAGACAGCCAGCTGTATCAGCACAAGCACTTGGGCTTACTGTGGTGATGGCATAATATTGACAATAATACTGAGGCTGAGAAATAGGTGGAAATACTTGTCTATCTTTTATAATCTTTATGTTTGAATCTGGAAATTATTTTGACAGTTTAAGTAAACAAATGAGACCACAAGGTCAGGGAAAGAGCTGTGCCTCTGTTTCTTGCTCAACATTTCACAATTTTACATTTCCTGAGACTTTTATAGTTTTGACTGTTTCATGTTGCAGTAATAATTGGTTTAGCAAAAAAGAAAAAAAAGCAGAAGAGCTACTTTGTTAAAATAAATTAGTAACTGCATATGATTCTTTGCAACAATATAGGTAATTTTAGGTAAAATATTTTAGGTACAGGTAAATTATTAGTAAGCGATACCTTTTCAGAAAAAGCGGGTAAAGGACTAAAATTGTCAATGATGATTTGACTGTCTCTTATGGAAGACAATTATGGAAGTGGTTGAAGTGGTGAAAAGGTAGCAGTCTTAGTATGTTGCAGTTGGTTTGTGTTTCTGTGTAGCTTTATGTAGGCACTGGTGTAACTGTCCAGCTCTGGGACAGGACAGTGCTGGTGTTGTCAGGTGTGCTGTTTGTCTTTCAGGATAAGCTCAAGCAGTTCCAGGAGCGGTTGGCAGAGGAGAGGCGGAACCGCCTGGAGGAGCGCAAGAAACAGCGCAAAGAGGAGAGACGCATCACTTACTACAGGGAGAAGGAGGAGGAGGAGCAAAGGTTACGAGAGGAGCAGCTGCTTAAAGGTGTGATTGAGAATGTTTCTATTTTATCCTTTTCCTGCTTGAGCCATTCCAGCTGTGTAACACAGCTGATGTCTGGTGTCCCTGTTTCATGATTTTGGAGGAAGCCTTCAGCTTCCAGTCAGTGGTGCAGACTGTTCATTGCTGTTAGATACTGTACCTTTACATGTAACCTAACACACCTCCTGCCTGACTGCTTACCTGTGCAGCATAGAGATGAAGGTAAAATTTTGTAGCAGGAAGGGAAAATGAAGGTAAATAAATTCTTCCTGCCCTCCCCTTCTCCCAGACATGAATATAAAGGAGGTGATAAAGTAAGGGAGGCTAGAGAAAAATTGAGTCTTTGATTTTAGCCTTTAGTTTGGGTTCTGGCCACTTGTCTGTGCACATCTTAGAGAAAGGAAAGGGAACACTGGTGTTGGATCAAGAACTCCAGAATTGTAAGTGGTGCACACACCTTTCTTTGTGAATTGCTTTGTCTAATAGCCCTATTCAGGGCTTTAGAAAATAGGTGATTGGCATCCTGAAAGGTAGATTTCTGTTTTACTTGTCACTTGGAAGATGAAGATTTTATGTATCAGAGTCCATAATCACGTGGTATTTAAAAAACAAACTCAAGCAGTCATGAATATGGAATTTCTGACACTGTCAGCTGTTTTTTTTATTGTTTTCTAAGGAAAGCATCTTGCACCATGCTTGAGGATAGTTACTGCTCTTTTAGCTGGTACATTTGTGGTCTGTACATGGAACTAACATGTGGGTATTGAAACTTTGTCTTTCTTGCTAGCTGTGCAGGATGCCATATTAATGTATGTATCAAGGCTTCTTTTCCTATTGCTTTTGAGTTAAAACACTTCCAGAAAACAGGTTCTGTGGTTAGTCAAACTCACCCTGTGAAATGCTTGGATTTTATTTTTTCGATAAGGAGTCAAAGGGAAGAGATTGTATTTTGTAATTCTTCTGTGGGTACAGCAAAGCAACGGAATCAGTATTGATAAGTTTTGTGTTTCCAACTCTGCAGAGCGTGAGGAGAAGGAGCGCATCGAGCGGGAGAAGCGCGAGCAGGAGCAGCGCGAGTACCAGGAGCGTGTCAAGAAACTGGAAGAACTGGAGAAGAAAAAACGTCAGAGAGAGATGGAGATAGAGGAAAGAGAGCGTCGTCGGGAGGAGGAAAGGAGAGGCCTGGATGACCCATTTTCAAGGAAGGTAGGTAATACCTGCAGGTTTGGTTACTTTTTTGATTGCTCCTTCTCTAGGTTATTTGGAAGATGATTGCAAAATTGTAGGGGTTTTTTGTTTTAGAGTTGTGTGAGTGGCTAATTTCATAGTTGTTGTCATTTAGTTTCAGCTCACTGTTAGAATCCGGAATCTGTAGTTTAGTAATAGAGTAAAATAAAGAAAATACTAAGACCTCCAAGCTCTTTAAGAACTAAACAATTACAGGCTAAAATGAATATTGGATAAAATATCCTTTAACACACTAAAAAGGAAACGTGTTGTGGAAGCATGTGTAGTGACTCATGACAAAGTCAGGAATTAAAGTAGATATTGAGGCAAAATCCCAGACTAAACATAAAAGCATTTATATTTTAAAAGAAAAGAAATATACAGTAACATAAAACAAGATGTGTGTGCAGCTTTCTATTTACACATATAAGTTGGATTGGGAGGAATCATTATCCCAATCCCTGTTGGGTTTCTCCCAACCCAATAGGAAACAAAACGAAAGTTATTTGCAAATAAATTTTTAATGATGTAAAAGAATGTGACTAAGTACCATAACCCTTCTACACTCCCACTTTTTCAGAACTTACTGCTCAAGAGAACTGGTTTTAAATTTCATCCACCATAGCCTTTGTCTTTGTTTAATACATACTTCAGTGAGTAACACCCTGAAGATAAGTTATCAGAGCTTATATAAATTGTTTTGATAGTCTGTCAAGTAAATAATCATTATGGGTATTTTTCACTTAAGAGGTCTCCCAGCCATGGGCACTTGATTATGTGGAAAAGCTGGCTCAGGTTCTGAGAAGGGTATCTGTACCACTTCAGAAATTCCATTTGCAGTTTTGGGATTCTTTGCTCACTGTTGTTGGTCGGGGTCACTTCAAAAGCATGTAAGGAGACAATCACAGAGAGTGGATATGCAAGATCTTGGTTAACCTGTGTATTTCTCCATACTGACAAATAAAAGTACTTTCCAGAGAGGGGTTTAAAACTAGAATACCCTTTTTATAAACAGGTTGTGTGATTATATCAAACTAGGTGTTTTAGATGGTTTACCTAATTAGTTTATTGTGTGGAATTAAGGAATAAACAGCTATGTTCAAAGTAGTTTAAGTGGTTTGTCTTTGTCCAGCAATGGAGAGAGACATTTTAACTTTATTTAAAAAAAAACCAGACAGATTGATTATTGCTCTGCTCTGCATCCTGTGAGAATCACTAATACCTCACCTGTTCTGTGCACTGAGGCACTGGGAACAAAGTGCTCCCTGCTTCTGGTGTGTTTCCTGATTGGATTAGAAAGCACAAAAGCAGCTAATTCCTTGAAGTCATTCCTACTGCCATGAAGCCCCAGGAAAAGTGAAACTCTTAAAACCTCTTTTCTGTCAACAGGTGGCAGCTATGGCTGACTGTAGTTATTATTCATGCACTTGCTCATAAACTTTATAGTGTATTTGCATATATCCTCCCTTACTGGTGAAGTGTGTGGCACAAAGAGAACCGTATTGGTTAAACTGCAACAGAAACAATAAAGTGAGTCAGTTTAGACTATACTGTAGTTATTCAATCTCCTAATAATTCAGTGTTCTCTACAGTGTGACAAGTGAGTTTTTAATGACATAGGATGCTCTGAAAATAAATTTTATGTTGAAAATCTTCCTTTTAAAGTGTTCAGAGAGAATGTTCCTAAATTCTTTTGACACGCAGGAGTCTCGCTGGGGTGACAGAGAGTCTGAAAGCTCCTGGAGAAGAGCAGGTGGAGAGCCAGAATCCGAGTGGCGTCGAGCACCAGTGGAAAGGTAATCATGGGGTTACAAAGCACCAGTTGTGTTGGGCTCAGAGTCTGTAGGTTCCCATTTTGTTGCCACTGCTGAAACTGCAGTAACTGAGGGGTATCTCATGCCTTTCCATCCCTGAAAGGTACCTCGTATTAAAAAGTTGCTTTGTAAGGATCTCAGAATGAGAGAGGTTTTATCTTGGAATTGCGTGCAGATAACATTCCTATTTTATTTAGCTTAGATAAGTGAGGGCTACCAGACACCTTCTGAATGTGATAAACAACGTGCTTACTTGGTTTCCTTTTTAAATTAAAAATTTCTCTCCGGCTCAAACATTGCTGTCAGTTGTATAAATACAGAAGGGGAGAGGATGCAAATGCAGGGTTCCTGGATGATGAAACTCTCTGAGATTTTCCATTCAGAAAACCAGGCAGTAATATATAAGAATAGTAAAGTAAAAATTCAGAGTCTTAAGCTATGCAAGTCCCAGAGTGTGTCACAGGGCAGAAAACACATGCCATAAAGTAAACAAAGTTTGGAAGGACTGTATTGAGCAGAGGATGGATTTCTAAAGGAAGAATATCCTGAAGGTACTTTGCACTTAAAAAAAGAAACCCTTGCTTGTTTACATCTGTGTATTTTGGGGGTTCTAGATACGTTCACTGATAATGAAAACTTTTATACAGTTGCAGAGAGTAAGATTTTTAACATTTGTCCATTCTCTGCTGCATGTCAGGATGAGCTTCAGCTAAAAATACTTCTGATGATGCACATGTAATTGTCCTTAAAAGCTTGTGCCGATAGAGATAGCACTGCTGGTTCCAATTGGCAGTATGTTTTATGGCTTAATTAGCCTTCCAAGTAGATAGATTTTTATAAATGTCTAACCCTAATTTCCAGTGCACCAATTTAAATCCATTAGTGCTTGCTCTGACTCCAGTGGAAGCAGATTAATTTGCTCCTACTCTCTCTAACAATTTCTTTTAATATGTTGGAAGAGTATGATGTCTTGATAAACAGTAGCATTCCATCTTTCCTTAAAAGCTGTGTTGCCATTCGTGATAGTGATCCACGTTCTCATGATTTGCAAAATTTAAAAATTGAATGAAACTCCTTGTTGAAGCCTTTAACTACTCAAATATTGTGTAAGTTGTGGCTGCCCCATCCCTGGAATTGTTCGAGGCCAGGTTGGATGGGGCTCTGAGCAACCTGGTCTAGTGGAAGGTGTCCCTGCCCATGACAGGGGGAGTGGAGTGAAGTGATCTTAAAGGTTCTTTCCAACCCAAACCAGTCTGTGATTCTGTGAAGTGTTTAATGCATCTGTTTATATGCCTCAGTGTAATTTTTTTCCACAAAGAATGATACAGGTTGTCTTAGTCATTTCTCATTCCAGTTTTGTAGAAGAGGAGCCAAGTGACTGCTGACGAGTTAAAGTTAGGAATATTTTGCATTATTATGTGGCATGTTTGGTAAAACTTTCCTCTTTCCTTTTACTAAAATGAATATACTGAGAAACAGTGAAAGGATATATTGATAACAGGAAAAATCCACATCTCTGTGTAATTTTAAGTAAAGGGACGTTTCTCAGTCATTTTCTATTTGCTGAATTTAGGAAATAGCATAAATCTTAATAAAGCTGCTCCCTGTCCAAGAGATTTATGACTAGGCTGCCAGTATTTGTTCCTCCACTGTGCAGGAAAGGTAGTTTATATATACGAAACAGAAGAGGAAAATAAAACTAATGATGTAATAAAATTTTATACAGAAGAGAAGAAAGGTTAACATACAAGTGCTATGTAGGAGTTAAATTAAAAGCCAGTTGATTCAGTAGAAAATATCATTTTATGGTGGTACCTCTTGTTCTTTAGTTCACAGAAAATCCATAAAATGCCCTCAGGAACTAGACACTTGCTCATTGAAACAGTGAAATGGCAATGAATACAGACCTGACATCATTAAAAGGGGCAGGGCATACTTGGCACAGCTCATTACTTATTGCTCTCTCAGAGGATCAACAAATGCTCATGTGCTTATGGTCAAGAAACACTAAAAAGAAAGCAAGGGGAGTTGACCTCTATTTGCTGTTTGCCTGAGTTAAGGCAAGCAAAAAAAGGTTAAAACCTGTAACAGTGGTAGACACTACAGTGTGAACTTTGCCAGCAGATTTCTGCTTTATTAGATGAAGCTGTCTGCATGGTTCAGCTCTTGTAGATCTGTGTATGTGGTTTTTACAGGTTATTAAAATATGGGTTATATAATAGACACTGGTTTGATTTATAAGAGGGAAAGAAGGGCAAAAGCTGAAATGAACACTGAAGTTTTCAAACCAGGAAAAACAGTAAAAACAACAGAGACATAATTTCACTTGCAGGTCATAGTTTAAAAATTAGATTTGCAGTAGCTTGAAAAGTAATAGTTTAAAATAGATTTAAAAATCCTAAACCCCTAAAACAATACCTGGATGAATTAAATATGTGTTCATTTGATGAAATTCATAACCATTTCTCTACATGTCTTTTATGGCAAAATAATCAGATTTTTCGAAGGAGAAGATTATCTAATTTGAGTCTAAATGGAAATTAACAATTTCCTTGTCTTGGTTTTTATCTCACAGATCAATGGTGATTGCATTCCCCCTTATTCTTCCAAAACTAGGAAATGCACTGCTCACTATTCCTCAAAATTCATGAGAGGCAGAGTTGTCAGAAACTGTTGCCTCCTTGTTCTCACCTCTTCCAGTCCTACATCTGTTGTTTTCAGCAAGTCATTGCTGTTCTTTTGTTTACATCTTAGTAGCATAGTGGATTTCTAAACATGGGGGTGTTTTTTTGTTGTGTTTTGGTTTTGATTTTTTAAATGCATGAGATTCAACCCCAATGCAGCTTCTCTTCTCCTGACAAGATGCACATACCAGTACATTTCTATGATGTACTATTCATTGATTCTTTTTATTGCTGAGGAGGGGTAATTTGCTGAAGTAAAAAAACTAGTCTGGTAATAAAAAACAAGGGTCATGGCCTAAATGTGTGTGTAAAGTCCTGTAGACAGTAGACTAAATGATGTGTCCAGAGAATTGACAAGAATGCAAGGCTCTAATTGTTCTCCAGCTCCATCTGATCTTTTCAGTGTTACAAAGCCAAACATATTTCAAAGATGAAACAATGACTCAATAGCCCGGGGAAAATTCTCCCCAATTCTGTACTTCCCCCGTGCATCCTACTAAGGAGGGTCCCTACAAGCACTGGCAGCCTGCCAGAGCCTGCTGCACCCTGCTGGCTATCAGGCAGTAGCTGTGAGTACACTCTCCAGTTTATTGCATTGTCCTGCCTAATTTTGGGTGCTTGTCAGTGAAAGTATTGCCAATATGTTGGGCTGGAACTGTGCCAAACCATATGAAAACAGGGATTGGACTGTAGGGTTGGTATGTGCACGAGGAAGGGGGATACTTAATTGGTGGTTTTGAGGTTTTTTAATACCAGCTCTTTGAGACTTAGCTTGATTTTGTCAGATTAGACTTGATGTTGCAGCAAATAACCAACAGGGGACTGTAGTTACCCCCTTCAAACTGTAGTTTTGAAGGAGATAGTAAACTGCTCGCTCTTTACTGCAGCTGTAGGGATGGTGACCTACTACTTTCCCATAACAATGAAGGCAGTTACAAAGTGCATTTGGAAACTTGACACCGTAGATGTGTTTGCAGCCACTCATCAAACAGATGCAGTCAGGAATGGCTTTGAGGGGTTTGATGCTGTTGATGTAGAGCTTTCCTGGATGTCAGCTTCTACTTTTCACTTGTTCTCTCTGGTTCTATAGAGACTGGCGTCGAGGAGACCCAAGAGATGATGAAAGACCTTTCCGGCGAGGGGACGATCTGCCCCGGCGAGGGGATGACCTGCCCCGACGTGGTCCTGCCGAAGAGAAGGAACGTCCTTCCACAGAGCCAACAGAGGACAGGCCACCCAGACGAGAAGGGGATGAGGACAGGCCTCCTAGGCGGGAAGGGGAAGAGGACAGGCCGCCCAGACGTGGATTGGACGAGGACAGGCCGCCCAGGCGTGGTTTGGATGATGACAGAGGGAGCTGGCGAGCCGCAGATGACGACAGGGGTCCCAGGCGTGGCATGGATGACGACAGGCCTCCCAGACGTGCTTTGGATGATGACAGGGGTCCCAGGCGTGGGCTGGATGACGACAGGCCACCCAGACGTGCTTTGGATGACGACAGGGGTCCCAGGCGTGGGCTGGATGACGACAGACCACCCAGGCGCGCCTTGGACGATGACAGAGGGAGCTGGCGAGCAGCGGACGACGACAGAGGGCCCAGGCGTGGCATGGATGATGACAGGCCACCCAGACGGGCTCTGGATGATGACAGGCCACCCAGGCGTGGGCTGGATGACGACAGGGGCAGCTGGAGAGCTGCAGATGACGACAGGGGCCCCAGGCGCGGGATGGATGACGACAGAGGCCCCAGGCGCGGGATGGATGACGACAGGGGCCCCTGGCGTAATGCAGATGATGACAGGCTCTCCAGAAGAGATGATGACAGGGGTCCATGGCGTAGTGGTGATGATTCCAGGCCTGGTCCTTGGAGGCCATTTGGTAAACCAGGTAAAATATAGTAATCTTCCCTCCAAAGCCTGTGTTAACCTTTAGATAATGGATGTGGTGTGCTTGGTACCAGAGATGGGAGAATCAGCTCTGAAAACATGTGGATTAATTTGGCTAATATGGACACACCTTTATTTAGTATAATTAAACCTTTTAATTTGGGTGAATTAAGCAAAAAAAAATGCAGCACTGTCTGTTGCATGTGTGGAAGATACTTAAAGGTCCCAGAGTAATGCTGATCACTTCCCTGCGTACAAAAACAAAATACACAAGTTGACTGCTCTCATGGGAAAGAAACATTTTCACTAGATTAGCACACCTTGGACTCTTTCCCTACCCCTTTTATAAGGCTCAAATGAACTCCTTTCAAAGGACTTCTGTATGTCATTCAAGTGGGTCTGGTTTTGATAAGCCCTTTTTATGTGTGTAAAGAGATTCTTGTTTTTAGCATTCCTGTTTTTGTGTTGACTCTTCTTGAAAGTCCTGCTTGGAGTGCAGTTTTGACTAGATGACCTTCTGAGATCCCTTAAAATCTAAATTATCCTATTCTTGTCTGAATTGTGCTATTCTCATATCATTTATTTCTAACCTTAAGTCTTGTTCTGATTATTTTCAGAACTGTCGATGACATTTAAATGTTAGATATGATTTTGATTTCATGGTTCTTTTTATTTATGTATTTGCAGGCAGCACACCAGCTTTTACAGACAACTAATTCTGTAATCCAAACCCATAGAAAAGTGATAAACATCAAAACTTGTACTCCAATTTTTCCTGTGTAAAGCCAAAGCCAAAGCAGGCTGCACAGTAAAGAACTGTTCATAAATAACTGAGCAATATTGCAGAGTGCACTGTGTTAAGTAGATGGTAACAACAGTCATATTTTAAAGTAATGCTTTAAAAAGCAGTAATTTAAAAAAAAAAAAAAAATCTCATTTGTGGATTTTCACAATGGAATCCACTGTGTAAGCTATTCCCTTTACTTATCCTGGAGTTTCAGGGTACAGTCAGCACTGCTGAGCTGTTGCAGGCAGTGTGACAGAGCAGGTGTACAGTTTGGACAGTGTTTTTGTTGTGTGTGGCTCCCACTCAATGTGCACACTTTTTACAAACATCTTGAGTTGGATCCTCAGGGATCCAAACTTGAAGAACCAGTTTCTGTGAGGGAAGTAAAGGGTTCTTTGTCTGCAGAGAGATCAGAGGTCAGTCACAAATTCCTTTGTGTTTCTTTCTTACAGGGGGATGGAGAGAACGAGAGAAGGCCCGAGAGGACAGCTGGGGCCCTCCTCGAGACTCCAGACCTCCGGGAGACCGTGAATGGGACAGGGACAAAGATCGGGATGAAAGTGAGAAAGACCGAGAGTTTGACAGAGAGAGGGATTTCGATCGAGACGATCGCTTCAGGCGTCCCAGGTTTGCCTTCTCTCGTTAGAGACTTGTAGAATGTTTCTGCTAAAGGAAAAATAAAAGTGCCCTGCTGGTAAAGAAATAATGTGCAATTGCCAAGTGAAAGGAACAAAGGTTGGTTTGTCTGAAATTAAGCACTTCAGGCAGCAAATGGATAGTGGCATTTTGGGGCTTTTTTGGTTTGTCATTTTTAAGATAATGTTATTGGTTTACAAAAGGAATCCCAAAATGCTTTACTGCTTATAATTATTTTTTTTAGCCTGTGTTAAAAAGAATTCCATGTTAGGCTTCAGAAAAACAAATGCAATTTTGGAATTTAGTATGTTATATTTCAGACCCAATGGGTCTGAAAATATCTGTGTTGTGCTTTACTTTCACTTCTTTCCATAGCAAAGGTAAAAACATTTAACATTCTTGTTCTGCATGGCTAAAGGGATGATGCTGGTTGGAGAAGAGGGCCAGCTGAGGAAACTTCTAGCTGGAGAGATTCAGGTCGTCGTGAGGAATGGGACAGAGGTGGTCGTGACATGAGAGATCGCCGTGGTGATGACAGAGAGCCACCCCTCAGGAGAGGACCCCCTCTCAGATCTGACCGGGAAGAACGTACGTTTATTTTAGTCTTCCTGAAGTGTTACATTCATTACAGAGCTTTCCTGTTACTGACAGTGCTAGCATGGGGTCAAAGTTACATTTTCAGCCATTTAAACTCCCTTTGCATAAACAAAGTGATAAAAATCAGCTTTGGTGTAATTGAGAATTCTTCAGCGAATCTTAACTGTTTGTAGTTGTATTCTTTTCTATCCCGGTAGCATTTCACATCTACAGCAGAGGGATAACATTTCAAGTATGCACTTTCCACAGTAGGATTGTGTTCTGGGTGAATGAATTCCATGTACTTAGATTATCAAAACAGACATCCCACAAAGTAATTTCTGTCCCTTTTCTTAAAACCATTAAAATGTGAGGGAAGTATTTTCAAGCAAGGCCTTACAGGTTTCACACAATGGTATTAATTTTGATGACTAACCTATTTTAATTACAGAGATTAACCTGTATTAATTTTGGATATTTATTAATCGTTTGCTGCGTTCTTAAAATACAGTAACAGCAAATACACTTAGCCTGGAGAGACCACCACATCTTCCATTTCTGGCATTCTCACATTCAGAATCTCATATTGTTTCTGTCCCAGGTGTGGGTACTCCTGCACATGGGATCAGGCTGGAACAGAACAGGAGGTCAAATACATAACTGCTGCTGGCAGAAAGGCAGAGTGTTCTCAGTGTGGAGATTTTTGGTTTTCAATGTATCAAGAAGTTTTGGTATTTGGCTGTTTGGTGTGTGCCATAGCTTGTTCACACACAGCTGGGGTGGAACATTTAACATCCTTTTGGTGGAAATGAATAGTTCTTCATATAGTAAAGGGTGGTAAATGCTGTTACCAGTGGAGTCATGTAATCCAGTACCATTTGACCTCTGATTTCAGTAGGCTAAAGAGTGATTTCCTGTCTTTTAATATAGTGAACACCTAAACATTTTCCACACGTGTTTTTAAGTAAGGATTTTTCTATTTTCAGGGATCAATAATTTCTAAAGAGACAGTTCTGTGCTTTTAATTTTGCTGATAATATAAGAATATATTTTTATACCATAAAACCATGTACATCAACAGAACATTGTTTCTGCAGTTACTGTGTTTTAAAGTGCTCACCACAACCTGAATCTTAAAAGAGGCTTGAGTAGTTCCTGCCATTACTTCCCTATCAAATTAAAACGTGTATTGGCCATCATCATCATCGTATTACCTCTTGGCAAGACTGAAAATCAGTAAATCAGACTGCCAGGGTCGGGGCTGTTTGTTTAGACTCTTGCAGGCTGCTGCTGGAGCATGACAGAGTTGTTGTGTTGCCTTTGTTGTAGCGAGTTCCTGGCGCCGTGCTGATGACAGGAGAGAGGAACGCGGAGAGGAACGTGAACCAGTCCGGAGATCAGCCCCTGCTCCTGCTGCTCCTCCAGCTTCTGCTCCCCCACCAGCATCCAAAGAGCGGGAAAGAGACGGGGAGAAGGAGAAAGGTTCCTGGAAAACAGAGAAGGAGCGTGAGCCTGCACGCCGTACTAAGAACGAGACAGATGAGGAAGGGTGGACCACTGTACGACGTTAAGTGGAAATCACAGAGTTTAACCAATGTTTTAGCTTTGATTTGATGGAATCCACAGATTATATTTGTGCTTATAAACATTCTCAATTGGAATTCTTTAACCAATGTTTTGAGGTAACATGAAAGCATGAATTACTTACTCATATAGATTGATCATGCACAAAACTCACAGCAGAAGGTTGGAAATTGAATGCCAGTTTTGGAAATTTCAAATGATGCTTATTTCATGGGTCATTTGTTGCTAAAATAAAAGGAAGCAAGCCCAACAGCTGTCTTTAGTACAGCTTCTATCTCGCACCAAAACAGGCTGCCCTTTTTAGTCTTTCTTAGTTTGGAATGGGGTATTATCTCACAGAACACGCATTTGAAAACACCTTTGTTTACATGGTGGAATTATTGAAAAAGCAGAGCTAAATTAATTTGCATAATTAGCCAAAAGAAAAAAAGCAAAGCCCTCTTTTACATAGGTATTTTTGAGGGCAGGCAGTTTCCGAGACATATTTTATCATTATCTAAATTCAGTAAGTTGTTTAAATTTGAATTAAATACAATAAACATTATGAGCATTAGCTACACTGGGATATTTTCTGTAGATTTACTTGAATCCATCACGCCTCTGAGGCCATTTTGCAGTCATTGTTCCAGTAATGTATACACTGCTGCAGTGTACAATCAAACTTGCAGCTCTTACAATTTCAGTGTTTTGGTAAGCATATGGCTATGTATTTTCCGTTGCCAATATCACAATTGCTTTTCCATTACTGGATAATTCATGCCTTTCAAGAATTTATAAATACTGTCATATTTAAAATGTGTGGTTTTGGAGAAATTGTTCAATTTTCCCCCAATTCTTTGTCTTCAGGGTCAATTCTTTCCCTTTCCAAAAAAGTGATTTGTAGTAATGGCTGTGTTGACTTCAAACCTGGGGTGCGGTAACAACGATTAAGGATCTGGTCACACTGAAGCCAACACAGAACTTGCTGCTGTGTGTTTCTTCAATGATAAATAAACAACTTAAGGAATTAACTGCTGTGGTGTCTTGACTTTTAAGTAACTTCCTGCAGTGTGTGTTCATGCAGAAGAGCTGTTGAACAGCCCTTTTCTGTTCTCATACCTGTTCTGTACCAGCTGAAGGGGAATGTGAGAACACCTGGGATAGTTTCTCCCTGAGAAACCTGGTGTGTGAGTAGAAGTTGTAATACTCTTCTTGTCCCTGTCCTGTCCTCTTCTGAGTTATCCCGGACCAGTAGGTTTCTTGGGAAGAACTTGCTTTCAGATGCATCTGAGGGCTTGATTTTTGTGTCTTTGGAGCCTGTCACATCATTGCTTGTTGAGTCACAGAACTCCTTCAGAGGAGTCGTGTTTTCTAAGCATAAAACCCCCCATTTTTTGTTCTTTATATAGTCCCATAAAGGATAGAACTAGAGAACAACAGCTGTCCAGTAACAGTGCTTACTGAATCTGGAGTAGTGGCTGCTGCTGTTGTTCAGCCACCTGTTGCTGTCCTTGCATTCTGTGTCACAGGATCAGTCCTGTTAAAAGGGACTTAGGAGCTCACTTCACTGCTGGCTGTGACACTGTTGTGTTGCTTAGAACCATGTTCCTCCAGTGTGGTCCTGAAGACCTCCAGGGATGTGCAGTGCACAGCTGTTCTGGGCAGCCTTTCCCAGTGCTTCACTGGCACCAAACTGAAAAATCAGAATCACAGAATAGTTTGGGTTGAAGGGGACCTTTAAAGGTCATCTAGTCTGGTAGGAAATGGTAGCACTGCTGTGAATTGTCCCTAAAACCTTCCTTTTCGCAGGTTGAACAAGCCCCATTCCCTCAGCCTTTCCTCCTTTTCCCAGCCCTGACTATCCTGTCAGCCCTGTGCTGAACTCAAATCTGGCAGTGTCCTCCTTGTATGAGGGGAGTGGAACCCCAATCAGCACAGGGTGCTCAAGATGGATCTGCTTAGTGCTGAGAGGGATACTCTTCCCTTCTACACACCGTGATCCAGTTCAAAGCCTGGCATCCACTGCACCCCATGCTCATCTTTCTGCCTGGCATGGCCCAGAGGAATTTGAGCCTCCCAGCCTCTGACTACAAGGACTCCTCCCTTGGCTGAGCAGGACTCTGCCTTTCTTGTTGAATTCCACCAGGCTGCAGCCCAGCCTGCCCCTCTGGATAGCAGCTCTGTCCCAGGTGGGTGGGCTGGTCCTCCCACTCCAGCATCATCCACAGCATCATCTGCTGACAGCACAGCCTGTGGCTGCCTCCAGCCCCCAGAGAGGGATGGTCCCAGGGCAGCACACCTGAGATGTCCCTCTCCTGCCACAGCCCAGCTCACAATGCTGGGCCTGAACACCCAGACAGTTTTTCTGCCCACTGTTGTGTGGGCTGCAACATCCTAACCTGGGTGCAAGGATGTCACTTGAGACAGCACAGAAAGCCTTGCTGGCATTGAGATGAAAAACATCCACTGCTCCTTCCCTTGGCCACAAAGTTATTTTGTTGTAGAAGGCAGGTTAGCCAGGCATGGTTTACCTTCAGTAAATCCAAGCTGGCAGTTCCCAGTCATCTTCTGTGTGTGCCCAAAAACATGCTCTGAAGGGATTTCTTCTGTGGTTTTCCCAGGGACTGAAGCAATACTATCTGGCCTGTAATTTCTCAGGTTGTCTTTTCAGCTTTTTTCAAAGACAAGCACAACATTTGCCTCTCTCCAGCCATGGTAGTATGCAAAAAGTGATTGTTATACCTTCAAGTTACATAGTTTTAATTGTATCCATACAAAGGCAATTTTACACAGGGGTGAATATCAGTGATCACCACACCAGCTAAAGATCTGTTCCCCATCTGTGTTACTAACTGCCATTATTTGAGGCCTTGATAATTTTGCCAACACATGTAAAATTCTCAGGACCAGGCAGCTTGAGAAAAGATCTGGGAGATGTGAGCTTTGCAGACATGCCAGTGTGTTTATTTTACTGCTGGATCATTTCAGACAAAGTACTAACTACAGTGACCAAAACCCACCACTGACCAAATCCAACAGCTCCATCCCCCATCTACTGCCATCATTAGATTGTGAGCACCAAGGCTGGTTACCTGAAAATGCTGATGAAGGCAAAGGAGTTCTCTGTCAATCTTTGTTTCAATTTTCAGTGAACCTTAGAAGAATACAAACTGTCACATGTTGTATTTAGAAGGCAGATCTTAAGGCTGCTCCTGTTTAAATGGATTCAAGTGTTGCTCCTTTAAAACAAATCTCCAGTGCAGAGCAAGGCAGATGTCAGGTTTCTTTCCTGCTTCCAGAGCAGCCCAGAGACTGACCCAGCTCTTGGGCAGGGCTGAGGACTATCAGGGTCCTCAGCAGAAGGAGGGTGTAATAAGCATTAAGTTGTCTCTAGAGTGCCTTTGTTATAAAAACATAACTGATTTACAAAATCAGTATTTATGAGAACTGGCAGGGCAGGGCCATGGGTGCAGTGGTGTTAGTCCTGACTGAGCACAGCCACAACTGCAGCCCAGGACACGTCACAGCCTTCGTGTGGCCATGAGCAGCACCAGGAGGATGTCAGGGTGGGCTGGTGGGCAGCCAGGAGGCATCTCAAACAGCAAGAGGTTTGTCTTGCTGTAAATGAAACGTTATCTTTGCTGTTTTAATGTCCTTGAGCTGCAGTCATTGACAGGAACTGCTACATGTAAGCAAGTTTTCCTTCTGTAACTCAAAGCTACTGCTGAACTGTGGAAGCCTATGAAGGGAAGGTGCTAGGTCAGTGAAATGCAAGATCCAAAATTTACCTGTGATTCAGGCACTCGGACCCATCCTGTGTGGTTTACTGCAGCTTTGCAAGAAGTAGGCACACAAATAGCACAATAAAACCACCCAATTCTTCTTATTTCACCATGGCAGGATTGGCTGGAACTAAAATGTTCTACAATTTCTTCTCCTCTTAAACATAATTATTAATGCATTTAAGATCTATTCCACTGCTTTTTTGCTAATCAAATCCATCCTTGCTGCAATTTAAGCTCCATTAGCCCCTTTCACTCTTGGGAAGGAGGACAATCTACTGGCTTTGTTAAATCTTTCTGTATTTAGTGTATAACTCCTGTTTTGCCCAGACAACTGGCATATTAAAATTAATCATCTTTCTCTGCATGCAACTGTTACAAACTACCTCCAGTATATATTAACCTGTCTATCTGGTGGGTCAAATCAGCACTATAGGAGGGAAAGACATTTTATAGCCATTGTGTTTTACTCCTATGGCAGTTGCCTGAGGCAGACTGAGAGAAACCCGTCCAAGTAGCATTTCCACTAACCGTGGGCACAGACTTACCTGACTTCAGCTGGATCAAGTTATCTATACATCTGAAAGTAGTTTTTAATTAGAAGTAGCTTGCTTTTTGCCAGGACTAGTATCAGCTGAGGATGATTATCCAATGCTGTGTTCACTCCTCTTGCAAGAATATCATTATGGGAAAGATTCCATGACTTACATGCATGGAAATATTTCCCTGTCATAAAGCAATTCTCTGAAGATACAGTATTTGGTTTAAACATGTGGCCATAATATTTTGATTTGCAGGTGCCTGTAGAAAAGTGAAAATAGAATCCCACTTTTTAGAGACCTCTTCTGCAGAGCATAATACAGCTCCTAACCTAGGCTGCTTTCAGATTAAGCTCTTTGCTGTTCCTAGGATTTAAATTACTAATGTAAATAGCTCCCAGTATTTAAGGAATCAAAGTAGCATTATAAACACTATCTATTGTAGCAGGCTTTTCAGAGTGACCAAGAACAAGCATGTTTCTACTTACACAGTGCCACAAGGAGTGTGCTGGTGCACCAGAAATCACAGGAGCTTACTTAGAAAAACCTATTCAAAATACACCCCTAGAGATTTAGTCTTTGTTAGACTCTTACTTTAAAACTTCAAAGGGAAAATTGCCCCATTGAATGATAATGTAGAGTAACTGAAGAGCCTTGCTCTCAGCCTCTCATGCTGAATCTTGTCATCTCCTCTTGAGGAAGAGTCTGTTTTATTTGTCCTCACCCCCAACTGGTCTTTTGAAGCTGTTACTCTCCCACTTTACCTGTTCAGACTCTGATCAGGTGCCTAATGCCATGGAGCAGTGACGACAGGCAGCTCTTGGCCTTTCCACAGCCAGGTTGTGCACAAGTGGGACGAGAGGAGAACCAGGAGCAACAGGCAGAGGACAGGCCATCCATACAACATTTTCCTCAGGTGCTGCACCAGGCCAGTGCCATCCAAGGCAGGGGATCTGCTGGTATCCTGATGGATTTCCAGGCGTTGCAATGGGGCTGGTGCTGCACAGCAGCTTAATGTAAAGACCAGAGAGGTGGGGCAGGGACACGACGAACACTGTGAGGAGCACCTCCAATCCAGCCCAGCCAGTTAACCCTCAGAAAACACCCGAGACAGATTTTCTTAGATCTTTCTTGCTTTTGTGTCCAGTAACAGTCAACTGCATTAAAATGTATATACGGATCTTCAAACTTCCCACAAGGTAACAAAAATACATAAGAAAATTCTTCCCAATAGCATCACAGTTGAGCTTGATTCTAATGAGTGGCAGACACAGATTAAACCTATGTGGACCAGGAATCACAAAACCAAACACATCTAACTTCTAACAGCTTAGAAGAGCCAGCGGTGCACAACCCATCGAGCAGGAGACAATAAGTAATGGTATTTAGCACAAGGAGAGAGGCTGCCACAAGGGTAACTGCAGCCACTGAGTGTTATTTAATGCAAGCCCCACTGCATTTGGTAATTAGACCTGACACCATCTTTGGAGTCATCTGATGGAGATTGAAGGCAACACTTCCACACGAAATCAGTTTCTGCCTCCTAATTGCTGTGGCTGTGATCCAACAGCCCTGACAAATAATGAACCCTGGGCCCTCATCCCCAGCCCATCCCACGTATGTTTTGACTCCGTTCTTGACACTGTCCTGCTCTCCCTCTCTTCTTGTGATCCCATCTCACACCCTGTTGAGTAGCTTTTCAAAAGCAGAAGGGTGGATCACCCCTCACTTTTCTAGTTCTTTTTTCTGTCAGGACCCATCTCCTTTCTCAGCATCCTGGTGGTGCCCCAGCAGGTCCTCCACAAGGCTCTCCTCACCTCCCTGCTTTCATTAGGGCAAACTCCCTGGACCAAGCACCCCTCCATATCCCAGGTGTCACTAAAGCCATGTGCAGGGTAACACTCTCATCTGAAAACTCCAGCACCTGCTTTTTGGCTCTGGAGGAATCCTAAGCAAACTACAAAACGGCTGCTGCTCCTTGTCCTTCCTCTGGGTCAGAAAATAAGCAATTTCTGGTATTTTGAGGACTAGAAACAAAATAGCCCTGGCTGATACTCAGTACCAAGGATCTGCCATCACCCAGGGTGGTCCAGGTCTTCAGTATAATTCTTATGCTTTGTAGAGTCTATGTAGTGTTAAGGATATTTGTTAACCACATGGGTAGATCCCTTCTACTTGCAATTAATTAAAGCCACATTCTCTCAGCTCTTGAAAATAAACAACCTCCCTTTCCTCCTCTCTCCTACGGTCGCAGCACCCCTGCTTTTTCCAGGTCTCTTTCCTCCAGGCTTCCCACCAGCTCCCCATTCTCCACCACAAACACAGCTGCACCAAAGCTTGCTCTATGTCATTGTTACTGCCTTTCTGTCAGCAGAAAGGGCTCGGTTTGCACCCAGAGTCATCACGTTTTCAAAACAAGCACTTCGGTGTTTTCTCCTCTCAGACCTCCCCCAAAGCCGAGTATCAGATGTGGAGACCAGCGCCATCCACGCTCACGAGTGACCGCGAGGCACCGCTCCAGGCAGGATGCTGCGATTTAGGGAAGCAGGTTAATTACCGAGGCCAGGTGTGACCGCGATCTGCTTACCGGTTCTAGGACCGGCAAAGGAATCTCATCGGATGCTTGCTTTAAGACCTGAAAGGCAGAGCGCTCCAACCCTAATTAAACACCCCGCTACTAACTGGCAATTAAGGGCAGCTCTCCCGCCCGGCGCCCGCGGAGCAGCCGCGCAGGATCCCGGTCTGGGATGCGCTCGGGCCGGGCGGCAGGAGGCACCCGCGACCCCCCAAGCCATCCAAACCCACAAGTCACATCTCGCCGCCTCCGTAAAAATCACATATAGATATATTTTGTTTTCTTTTTCTCCTTACAATAAACAAACACAGCGTATCTCCGCCGCGCGGTCCAGCGCGCACCGGGCGGGCAGCGGCACCGCGGGGGTCGCTCCCGGGGGTCGATCCCATGGGTCAGTCCCGGGAATCGCTCCCGGGGGTCAGTCCCGAGGGGCTCTCCCGGGGCTCCCAGGGGTCAGTCCCGGGGGTCAGTCCCGAGGGGCTCTCCCGGGGCTCCCAGGGGTCAGTCCCGGGGGTCGCTCGCGGAGGGTGGATCCCGGGGGTCGCTCCCGCGGGTCAGTCCCGGGGTGTGGATCCCGGGGGTCCGTCCCGGGGGTCAGCGGCCCTTCCTGCCCATGGCGGTCCGGGCGTGCCGGAGCTGCCGCGCCGCCGGCACTTTGGAGAGGGGGCAGTACTTGATGGTGTGGGCATTGTCGCCGCTGGCGCCGCAGAGCGGGCAGGTGTACCGCCGCAGCACCGGGCACAGGACGCGGCCGTCGGGTCCCTTGAGGATGTGCGTGGTGTAGAGGGCCACCGCCTCCTTGTTGTTCCGGCAGAACACGCAGACCTGCAGCTCGGGCTTGAGCTGCAGGCGGGAGGCGGCCCGCGGGTGCGCCGGCAGCCGCCCCGCCACCACCACGCCGCCCCACGCGTGGGCATCGCCCTGCCGGCCGCGCAGCTCCCCCGAGCAGTCCAGCACCACGGCCGCGGGGCCGCCGCGCCCCGGGAACGGGCTGAAGTCGGCGAAGCGCTCCTCCAGCAGCCCCTCGCCGTGGTGGTGGTGGTGGTGGTGATGGTGATGTCCGCACAGGTCCAGGTCGTGCAAGTCCAGCGCGCCGTCGAAGTACGGCCCCGCCGCCTCTTCCTCCTCCTCCTCCTCTTCCTCCTCCTCCTCCTCGGCCGGCGGCACCACCACGGAGGGCGGCTCGGCCTTGGTGATGAGCGTGGCGAGCCCCAGGTAGTCGTTCCAGGAGTTGAAGACGTTCCCGCAGGCGCTGTGGCCGCGGCCGCCGCACCGCCCGCCCGGCAGGCACTCCACGGGCGGCAGGTGCCGGTGCTGCTCCAGCTTGGCGCCGGGAAACGCCTCCATGGGAGCGGCCCCTCCCTCGAGCGCGGTGCGGGGCAGCTCCCGCTCCTAATCCCGCTCTATATCGCTGCTCCTGCTCCTATTCCCGTTCCGCTCCCGCCGCCGCCTCCTCTGCGAGCGCGCGGCCGCGCGGGGCGCCTCAAATAGGGGGCGGGGGCGGGGCCGCCGCGCTCCCATTGGCTGCCGGCCCGAGCCGCCCACCGCTCATTGGCTAGAGGGGCGGAGGGGGCGGGGCGTGGGGCGGCCCGAGGGGCGCGCGCCAGACCCGCAGGTGCGGGATGGGGATCGGGATTGGGGATGGAGATTAGGGATGGGAGATAGGGGATCAGGATGGGGATCGGGATGGGGATCAGAGATCAGGATAGGAGATAGGGGATCGGGATGGGATGGGGATTGGGGATAGGGATCGGGATCGAGGATGGGGATAGGGATCGGGGATCGGGATTGGGATCAGGGATCGGCATCGAGATGGGGATCGAGATTGGGATGGGGGATCAGGATCAGGACCGAAGATGGGGATCGGAGATGGGGATTGGGATGGGGATCAGGATGATGATCGGGACAGGGAGCAGGATTAGGATTGGGATTGGGATTGGGATAGGGGACCGGGATCAGAATCGGGGATTGGGATCAGAATCAGGGATCTGGGATCAGGAGAGGGAGCAGGACCCAAATCCGAATCCCGAGCCCCATATGGACCACACGGGCCAGTCTGGGATCCTCCTGCCCCTGCTGTCCCTGTCCCCATCCCGTGACACTGCACAGTCAAGCACTCTTGTACCATCCCGGTACAAAACTGAACCTCCCTGTCCCTTTCATCCCCTGCTTGCCTTCAGGATTAACCCCCTGGGCGTTTCCTTGCCTTGAGGGCCGGGTCTCCACCTGCAGCAAAGGGATGTGTAGGGATAGAATGAGGTTCCTGCTGTTCCAGTGGGAAGCATTGAGGAGGTTCGTGCCTCCTCAGCTCGCCAAGGGCAGCAGGTGCCCTCCAGTAGGTGCTAGGAAGTCGTGTGGGTCTTCTTCGGACCCCCCCATATTAAGTGAGTTTGATTGGTATTATTTAAAGCTAATAAAAGGTTTGGGTGGTATCTCAGGTACGTGCACTCACCTGGTTCCCTGCTCAGGTGCGGGGGAACCAGTCCGGAATATCCAACCCAAAAAATGGGCCAGGCCTGGCCTACCCTGTGGCTGTGAGGGCATGGTGTGCAGCACATGGATGCGGAGGGACCCCGGACACCAGGATGGACACCAGGGTCTTGCAGCACCCCCAAACTGAGCCTGGTGAGCCCGGGTGGCCCAGCCCTCGCCCCTCTGAGCAGTCCCCACAGAGCAGCTGCCATGCTTCTGGACGAGGGGCCATGTGGGGAGAGACAAGTCCCCTTTGCTGACCCTGCTAATTCCCATCCACTCCGGCCACACAGATTCTCCTTTAGGAAGCATCACATGTGTGATCTTCTAGGCAAGAGCAGTTGGCAGTGCAGCCACAATTAAAGATCCCAATTATTCCCAGCCCTTGGAAAGAGCTGCTGGGCTGAGCACGGTGGGTGGAGCTTTGTCAGAGGTAAATCTGTGTCCCCTGTGCATGGCCCTGATTTGTTGGTCTAACAGGTGCTCCTCTGGCAGGTAAAGCAGCTTTACAATGTGCTTTGTACACATCTGAAATCTGCAGATTTCATGAGCTCAGGTGTCAGAAACACCTCCTGAGAGGTGCTATCCAGCACTTCGAGGCTCGCTATGCTTCTCCAGCCATGTGAAGTGCCTGGGAAGTGGGTGTATGGAGGACCAAGGAACAATGCACATGGCTGCAGGGAGTAGAGCTGCAATTCAGAGCGTGAATTCTCTGGCTGGGAAACGGGACTTATTCCAGTATTGAACACATTTGCAAAGCAAGTCCTGTTCTAGAGCGTGCTCGTGGTGGGACGCGGTTCTGCACCAGGTGACATTTCACAGTGGTGTGGCATCAGGCTCAGCCCAGAGCTGTCTCCGAGATGGAGTTATGTGACACACCTTTCCTCTCTTCAGTGGAGCGTTTCAGGGCTGGTCCATTGAGGCACAGGGCCATGGCCTCTGAACACAATGGATGGCCCACTTTGCATGAGGTTTGCCCTGGAGCCAACAGGGAATGGCAGAGATGACAGATGAGTGAAACAAGGGGGCAGGGTGATCAGTCAGAGTGGCTGAGCATCACATCCTGGGGCAATTGTTGCTCATCTTCTTCTGCAGACATTTTAAGAGGCAGTCTTGGAGAGTGAATGATTTCAAAGCACTGCTGTAGCAGTGTAAGTAGCCCAGGCAGAGAGGAAAATGGCCCTGTTTCCCCTCACTGCTAATGTAGGGAGAGATGAAGAACATGGAGCAGCATAAAAAATATCCTCACTAGGAAAACACTGTGAAGAATAGATACCCACCACCAGCACTGCAGTAACAGCACCCTCTATTTGACCAACAGCTCCACAGAGCTCGTGTGCATTGCCAATCCAGGTGTACAAGATATGTTACAAAAGTTATTTTGATGTTTTCTCTGTCCAGGCTTTTGCCAATGGTCCCTCACTTTCCAGGTGCTGAACTCAACAGCTCAATCAGACAGAGCTGTTGGGCATCATCAGACTTGCACCAACCTTGTGTCAGCTTTTTGGGTGGCATGCCACAAAAAGTCTTGCTTGTTGGGTGAAATAATAGGGAATGCCACTGCTGATGTTGGAACAAATCAATATCTCAGTGAATTTCTTCATCAGTTTCAAACAGTAATCAAAATATGTGGTCAGGAAGAGCTAATGGACAAGTAGCTGTTTCTAGGAAGGATGCAGCATTGGTGATTTGGAGTTCTTTGAAATGCTTTTCAATTTGAAATGTTTTTCATTTGAAACATTGAGAGCTGCATGAAAAACTACTGCTTTGTCCTCAGCTGGAAGTTGGGATTATTTCTGACTCTATCAACTACCCTTTCAGCAACCCCTGTAAGGACTTGGACAGTGTAAGACCACAGCTGTCTTGGTGGTGTCTTCTGTGAGTTCTTGTGGCAAGGCTGCACAGCAACCCTGGAAAACTGTCATCTGGAGCAGAAGTGACAAATAGCTCTTGGCACTGAATTCAACACCATGAGCCAAACTAACCAGCAATGGGGAAAGTTTTCTGCTCCCTCGGAGGAATGAGAAACCATGTCAGAGATTCAAGCTGATCTGAGCACAGGATCAGATCTGCTGGGAGGGAGTGATCTGCTTGGGCGTGCTGGTGTAGGAGCTCCCACTGGTCACAGGAGTTTGTGAAGCCCAAGGTTGCTCCTGGGAATATAAATATATATACACACAGACACACACAATATATGTGTATGAAAACTCTGAAGCCACAGGGCCATGGCAGTGGACACCAGTGTATGTACATGTCACTCTGCTCCCAAGGGATGGAACCACGGTGCTTGGGGTCCCCAAACCATGTCTGGCTGCTGACTGCCACGGGGAGAGCCTGCCTAGGCACTGCTCCCTGCCTGCCACGGGTGTGTGTCCCTGGACACACAACCTCCCAGAAAAGCCATGAAAACACAGGAGGCCAAAACAGTGTGGTGCCACTCTTGGGCACAATGACAGCAGGTGACTGAGGTCATTGTATTCTTCGTATTAAAGGAAAAATGATCTAGCATGTGATTTAACAAGAACTATAGAAGGATTTAAGCACAGGGGTGTTTGAGTGCATGTAGGACAGCTGTCAAGTTTAGGGAGGAGATTAGCGGTTCATTTGAGAGATACATTAGGAAAGGGTTTGCTCCAGGGGGACTGTTAGCTCCCTTGAGGCTGAGGAGGATTTAGTGTCTCTAAGTGTTGATGTATTGTGCATGTTATGAAGCTTGCCATCCCAGCAGCTTTGATATGTTCTGGCTTTTCTTTAAAACCCCTGTGGATTTTAAAGTGACTTTCATTTAACGTGGGAGATGTTGACAAGCCCCCCCAGGAGGCTGGCGTGTTCTTGGAAGGGTCTTTTAAAATATTAGCTTCACCACCACTTCTAGATGATTCCCTCCCCCCCACCCTCGAGTATCAAGGAGTGGTTTGTTTCTGACAGCACCAAAAATACATTAGGTGTCTGCTGACACAGGGAAGATACATTCTGCGCTGTTTGGACTCTCAGCCTAGTGCTCAGGGATCCTTTCTAAAGCTTTTGGCTTAACAGATGATGCTTGTGTTTGGAAAGCTGACGTTTATAGCACGGAGATATCCTTCTGTTTAGAAAATTGGAAACAGCTGGTGGAGCTAACATGGGCGAGTTAGGTTTCAGTGGAGGATACAAACACAAGCCATGGAAGCAGAGCTTCAGCCTGGAGTCTGCTCAGAGGCTCCAGCACTGATGTTCCCTGTGCCCATGGCAGAAGTTCTTTCCCTGGTGTTTCCCTTTTTGAAAGGAGGAAGGGCACAAGGGCTCGTGGTGTAAGCGCATGTGGAGTGGCCCTGCTGGTGGGGGGCTCTGGGAAGGAAGACCCTACTCCATGCCACTGGTGTGAGGAAGGTGGGGGCCCCAGCCTTCAGGAAAGGAGGGCTTGAGCTGGCACAAGGATGTTAAGAAAGGTAAAGAAATTTTTCTAGCCCTTTCTACTGGTAAAAACTCACTGGGCTGAAGGATTAGGGATGTAAAACCAGCCGTGAAACAGGACTTTGGCTTTGGGAGTCTTTCACTGAAGATGTGTTTTTTCTTTTGTTGTGTGGAAGCAGCTGATCCTTCAAGGAGGTAGACTGCAAAGGAGGCAGAGATGGTCTCACCTTCCTGTGATTGTGCTGAGCACAGTGGGCTATTTCTGAGTAACTGAACACATCAGGTGTTTCTGTACCAGGGTATTAAACTTCTCCATGGTGTAGACCACAAGTTTCATGCTCCATGCTGGAGGCAGGAGAGAGTCTCCGGATCAGTCGTCTTCAGCCTAAGAGTTACATGACAGTCCTCAGGCAACTGCAGCCAATGTTTACCCAGGCAAGCAGAGCTGGTGGGGGACGTCGTGTATTTTTAGCTGTCTCTTAATTTGATTCAGCCATCGCAAATGCAGGGCAGCACACAGCAGTAGCCAGCCCTCTAAGAACTGCTGCTCCACCTCGTTGCATGCAGACAACCAGAAAGAGGTGAAAGAAGAAAATCAAGGTGCTCCCAAGAGTACAACATTGTCATCCAGTAAGTAATGTGCACATCATAGGAAAAAGTTATATGGGTAACATAAATATGTCTCTGCTTGGCTGTTAAGTGCTCAATTTTCCAGCAAAAAGCCATCATTTCCCCTGTTTTGTTTTATGTCTATCAATGGCACCTTGAACCAATAGCAACTGAAGCATTCAGCAGAGCCAGAACTGCCCTCTGGCAGCATCAGCCTGGCTGTGGCTGTGGCTGTAACCACAGGAGTGCACAGGGGAGTGTGTGGAGGCTGCCAAGGAGACAGCCGAGCCCTCTCCAGGGCTGACAGCAAATAGGGGGAAAATAGATTTCAGTGCAGAGAGAAGAGAAACTGAATTTCCTCTCCCCGAAAAGACTTTGACAGCTGAAGCTGAGCTTGTTTTCAGGAGGCAAAGTGCTTTCTGGACACAGACCTTTTTAAATCTTCAAATGCAGAGCACTGCTGAAAGTGTTGGAAACAGCTGTTTAAAAAAATAAATCCATTACAAGACTATTTTTACAATCAAAAATGTATCCACTCGAATTGTGGCTGATAAACAGTAGATGCTATCAGCTCTTCCATCATCTCTTGCAAATGCATGGAATTTAAAGGAGAATGCGAAGGTCA
Organism: Anabacerthia variegaticeps; assembly: GCA_035583185.1. Classification (NCBI taxonomy): domain Eukaryota; kingdom Metazoa; phylum Chordata; class Aves; order Passeriformes; family Furnariidae; genus Anabacerthia; species Anabacerthia variegaticeps. The sequence goes on along the minus strand of JAWWEW010000166.1, from coordinate 30,083,556 downwards.
TAGACAACCAGCCAGGGTTTTGACTTGCCCATCCAAACTACTGCAGAGCACAAATACAAGCCAAGAGCCAAATGTTTATCTGCAGAAGCATATTTTTCCTGAGGATATAGTAACTCATGGAGAGGAATGTCAAAGTGGCATAGAAATTCATATACACAGTTTATGAGAAAATCAAACAGTTTTTATGAAAACTGAAAGGGATTTTTTTTGTTTAAGAACAATTTGTGTTTATGCATTTTATAAATACATGAGGGAAATGTAATAAATGCTATAAGCACTTCAGTTTCTAAATATCAAATGAGGTTTTCCTCTTACAGCAAATCAGACTCATGCTGAAACTGCAAACCATGTTCTTCTGCAGAGATTCTGTAAACCTGAAATGGCACAGAAAATGTATTAATTTTACAGTTTTGGAGTGAATTAAATCACCTCTATATTATTGAACTTTATTATGACTGAATGTCTCTGGGTATCCCTGGAAGTGTCCAAGGCCAGGCTGGATGAGGCTCTGAGCAGTGTGGTCTAGTGGAACGTGTCCCTGCCCATGAGAGTTGGAACTATATTTAAAGTCCCTTCCAACCCAAACTGTTCTGTGATTCTGTGATCTCAAACTCAAGCTGAAGTGACCAAGGCAGGGTGGGTATTTGGGGACCAGGAGCTCTCTGATCCCTGCTGAGCCACAAGACTGCAGCCAGTGCCACTGCCCCCGCTGACACCAGCGTGTGGCCAGGACTGCGCCTTTTGAAATGCCGCGTTTAAAATCCCTGCTCTGCAGCCAGGTTTTCATCTTTGGAGCTTATCGTGGCTGGCAGGTTATTATCATGCACCTCTGTCAGAGTCTGCCCCAGCAGCTGTGTCAGGTTTGTGCTGTCAGTGCCTCTTGGAAGGTTTGGTATTTCAGAGGTTTCACACATGGAAATTTGGAGTGTCGGTCAGCATCGCCTGCATGTAATGCTGTTTCATGCTTTCTTTTAACTCCAGGGTAATAATAGATGAAAACCCAGTTCAGCAAACACTAAGTACGTGCTTACCATTGCAGGCTTTGCTACAATACTTGCAGTTTTTCTCCAAGCTGGCAGTTTCTGTTAGATTTTTGGGAGCGTGCAGAGCTTTTAAAGCACAGAATGGTGTTATGGTGACTTGCAGTGTAAGGTAAACTCCTGTTCAGGGGGTATCAGTGATAAAACTGCTCCTTACTTAAAAGGGGTGGCCAAGAGTCTGTGTACTGATTGCACCTCCTTCTGTTCATGCTTTTGTCTCCTGTGCAGGGTCATGGAAGTGGAAGGCCAAGCCAATGCGTTTGGGAAAAATCAGAGACTTTCTGTTTTGGACAAGTCTTTGGATTCATTGAAAAGAGTATTTCAAATAAAATTTTGGCTAGACACTCTACATTCCTTTATGTATTCCTCTTCTCTAAACATTACTGCTCCAGGATATACTTGAGAGAGCTTGATAGTTCATGAGGATTTATTGCTTTTAGTTTCTGAATCAATTCTGAACGTGAATTAACAAATGCTAGTGCATATTTCTAATAGCAACAAGAATTCCAGAAGAATTTCTGAGGTCTGCCTGGCTGATTAAATCCAGCAAAGCCTCCCACTAAGCTCCCAGGCAGAGCCAGCCATGTTAAGGACTTTAAGAGAACCACAAATTCAGTTCTGAAGAGTTTTTTATTGTGTGAAATTTTACGCAGCAGAAGATAGTTATATATATATTAGTTGATCCAAGTAAATGTCATACACACATGCAAGACAGTAGATAAGTTCCTGATATATTAATTTCACATGGTGAGGATAATAGTATTTCTTCTGAAAACTTGATTACATTTGTAAAAAATTCCTGGTGAAAAAACAGTCACTGCATTTTTTGTCAAGCTTGTAAGTGCAATTCAGCTGAAAGAGAAAAGCAATTGAAAAAAAATCAGGCTTATACTTAAAAACTATGTGTGAAAATGTGCACGTGTTTTGAGTTTTGTTATTTGGGAAAAGAAATAAACACAGAAGTCTCAGTTAACTCTGAGACTTAAGATTTTGGGGACTGGAGGCCTTCAGTAAAGATTTAACACCTCCACCATGAGATTTGAAGTAAATATGTTTGGGGACATTGGGTGCATCATCTGTCCGCGCAGAGGAGGTTGGGGTTTGGGGTCTGACCTCCCCTGATCTTATGGGCAAAGAAACACAATCCCAGCAATTTGTTCCTCAGAGCATTTTGTTCTGTACAAACAGGTGGATGCCCCCCAGACTGTTAATGTAAACGTCTTGGGCTGAACTTGGTCATCTTGGTTTGGGGAGGGATCCTGGAGATCTGTGAGGGTCAGGGCTTGGGCTGCAGTGCAGGGCTGCTCTGAGGGTGGATGCTTGTGTTGGGTGAGGAGGGTCCCATGGCCAAGTCCTCTCCCTGGGGAGGCTTTGGGGTGGTGGAGGGGCTGGTGTTTCCCCTGATGTACAATGGTGTCCATGCACTGCACTGCCTGGCCAGGGCTACTTGCACAGAAGGCACCACAAGCCTCTTGCTGTTCTCCACCATGGTGTGTGCCTCCAGAGGAATTATCCCTTGTTCCTTGGCTGTGCCCTTCTCACAGCTCACCTCGAGCCCATGCTCACAGCTCAGCCTGGGACACAAACACCATCTGCCCTGCAAGGCTTCCCCTCGCTCCCTGGGCTGTGGGGTCCCTCCTGCACAGAGCCTGGGGCATAAGTGCCTCCTATCTACCCACACTCCTTACCCCTGGGAGCCCTGGGAATGGATCCCTGTGCATGCCATGTGAGATTGGGTACTCCCAACGTGCAGCTGTTTGCAACCTGCACTTTGGCATTTCACATCCCTGAAGAGCCAGTGTTAAGCTCCTAAATTCTTGTACTCCTGTTTTCTCACAAATCCCATTTGGAGTCTGACCCTGAGAACATGACTTCATTTGTGTTTTCAGTAAGAACCATTTTATTCAAATCTTTGGATACTTTTGAATTACCTTTTTTTCTTTTTTTCTTTTTTCTTTTTTTCTTTTTCTTTTTTCTTTTTTTTTTTTTTTTACTGAAGGGATAAACCACTAATTTTACGTGAAAATTGGACCTCAAAGATCCATCTTAATAATATAATTGTAGTAGCAAAGCAACTGGTGTGATTATGTGCATCATTGCACTTTTCAGCCATTAACCAGCTTTTCTTGGTTAATGAAGTTAGTAAAACCTAGAATGTGCTTTGCTGGAATATATCCAGTGCAATCTCATTATCACCTACAAGCCTTTATAATTGGGGTGATAATGTGCAAAACATTATATTGCTGATAAACGAGATGGGATTAAAAGAGGCCAAAGTTCTGCTCTCAGACGCACATGACAGCTCTTGGTGGTTTGGTGTGTGTCTGTGGAATGCCTGTGGCCCCATGTCGAGTTTGGGGGTGGCATTTCAAGCAAGAGGAGCTGCACTTGGAAAGAGTCCAGCGGCAAAACTAATGAGAGCTGTGGCCTCTCAGGAAAGGTAAAAAATTCGGTGCTGTTGAGTCAAGAGGAGACTGTAGTGAGGCATGAAAATGGTCTTAAATGCCTTCAAAGGAGGGAATAATCTGTTCTCCGTGATCCTGTTGGATAGGACACAGAGGAATGGGCTTAAAGCACAGCGACGGTGGTTGATACTGGGTATTAAGGAAATGGAGGATGGGTAATTAAGGACTGGCTGAAATTACTTGGACCAGGGTGTGTTAAAGGATTCTCTGCTGTTGGCAGGCACCAGGAGGAGGTGGGGGAGGCACTGGTGGAGGTGGATTGTGCAAATGCTCCTGGCTTTAGTGGTGAGGAGCTGGAGCACCAGTGTCACTGTTGTGTTATTTTACAGCTCAAGGTGAGAGGCTCTTAGCAGAGAGACAAAAGATGTACTTGGTGCTTACACAAACACAGAGCAGATCTGCCAGGAGGATCTGTGATCAGAACTGTATTCTCACCTGTTACACACTTGGAATTACTGCCAGGACTGCTGATAGAAGGGAGAGAAGGCTATCAATGTTAAAAAAAGGGAAGCATTACTGTTTGTTCCCTTGGATGATACAGGTCATAAAGCTGCTTCTGTTTGTGCTTGTTTGAGTTTCAGCATGTCTCTTTAGGGAAAAAGCATCCAAATGTTGTTTAAAAAAACCTGTAATGAAGAGTCATCCTGTCTGCTTCAGCTCTGGCTTTGGAAATAAATTCATTATTTGCAGTGGTAAACATGTGCCCCCTCTTTCCAATCAGAACTTGTCTGTTTTCAAGGTTTTCCTATGCTTAACTAAGGGCCCTGATCTCAACACTTCATTTTCCCTGTAAACACTGGTAGTCTTTAACCAAGTCATCCCTTAACCTCTTCTTTTCATAAGCTAAATAAATCAAGCTCCTGTATCTGTAGCTGTAAAGGCTGTTTTTCCGTCCTTCATATTCCTCTCTGAACTCTCTGCAACTTGTGTCATCATACTTTATGAATTGTGGGTTCTAAATTTGACACAGCCCTCCAGCAGGAATTACACCAGCAATACCAGGAGCACAGGAAGATTTGCATCCTTCCCTACAGTACTACCCTCAGACACTGTGCACAACAGGAGCATAAAAATAGGTTCAGACCAAAGGTTCATCTAGCTCAGCATTCTGTTTCTGACAGTAGCTTGTAGTGGGTGGATACTGAAGGGTGGTATTTCCCTTCATAGCCTCCCCTTATCTTTTAAAAATAAAGATACAATCTGAAATTCCACGCAAAGCCTTTGGTATTCATATGTTTTTGGTGGCTAAACGGTCTGTTACGCCTGTAACTTTCCAGCATTTGTATCATGTGCTGCCTTAGGAGTTAAGCTGCAAACCAGAAGATTTGTGTCTTTGCTGAGGGTCTGGGAAAGGATATTTTTAAATCACAGCAGGGCCCTGAGAAGGCAGGGTGAGTGCTGCTGTCCAGACGGAAGGACAGCGTGTCCCTGCTCCATGGGGAGGGTGCTCGTCAGCAGGCTGGTTGGCCAGAGGCTGCTCCGACAGCCCTGCTGCAGTGCCAGGGGCTGGAACCCTGAAGAAACAATGTGGGGCTCTGCCATGCACAGCTGGGCTCTGCCAGCAGCTGCCTGACCGCCAGGGAAGGAGATAATGCAATGTTCTTTATGTTGGGGAGCCCTGACTCCCTGTCTGTAAGCATCCCATGCACCACTGTGATCCCCAAATCTCTTGGAGCACCTCTGACTCCCAAGACACGACCCTACCTCTTGTGAATGTGGAGCTGGGGAACTCAGCTTGGCCCCACTGAGGTGTGTGGGACCTCCTTGCCTCCCCTCATCCAACTCCTTCCAGCAAAAATCCTCTCCCTCCGTTATTGCTCCACCGCGTTGTGTCATCTGCAGCTTTATTAGAACATGTATCCTGTTTTCTTCCAGGAAGGATGTGACATAGCTGAGAATAGATCACCATGGAGCTTCTTGGAAACTCCTGGGTGATGATTCCTTGTTTACAGTTACACTAGGAGCTTTGTCACCCCATTTCCAGGTTGGAAGCTGTGCACCAGGTTGGTCTGGGCTGTTGCAGTTTCTCAGCCAGTGAAGCCTGTTGGGTTGGGTGTCATGCAGCATCTTGTGGCATCAGTGTTAGTACATATGTCAACACATTTCACCATCTTACAATTCACAGACACCAAGCCAGCTCAGGAGAACATGCTTGCCATAGACACAGGCCCTGTGTTTCACAGTCCTAGAATGGTTTGGTTGGAAGGGACCTTAAAGATCATCTTATTCCAACCACCCTGCCACGAGCAGGGACACCTTCCACTAGACCAGGTTGCTCCAAGCCCTGTCCAACCTGGCCTTGAGCACTTCAAGTTCAAGCACTGTTGTCTTACTAGAGCCCCATGGCTGCTGGGAGAATCAAAGACTGGGTATTTTGAGCCATTCCAGTAGCAGACTAACTAAAATAAGGTATAATTCAGTGTCATGGAATTTTGTTTATGAAACCTCCATGGAAAAAGAAAGATTTCCAAACAGAGAGCCAGCATTAGAGGGAAAATGGATATGTTTGCATTTCAAACCATTGCTGGCATGCAGATAGTCTAAGACATGCTTGCTAGTGGTGGACAAGACTTGTGATGATGGAATGTGTTTTACTGCTGGGGAAGGAGACCAGAATAGCCATGGCTTTAAGGACATGAAAGTAAGAGCAGAGACACAAGAGGACATAGAAAATGTAGAGATGAGACACAGAGAAAAAAGACAATTTTAAAGTATTTAAATCCCATTTTCTGAATAGGCAGAACAATTAAAGATATAGGCCACTGAGAAGATGTAAATGTACATACAAATGTAAACACAGATTCCCAGTATACCTCTGGATCCCAATGCTTTAAAAAGACAAGCTCATGACATTCTAGTCCCACTGAACTTAATGAGAAGACTCCTTAAAGTTATATCCTTATATATTCATGTATTATAATCATATTATTGAGATAATTGAGACACAAAGAGCCACAGTGACAACATATTCAATTTTCTTTTGTCTTGTTACTTCAGCAAAAAGAGCAAACCCCACAGTGATTGCTTCCTGATGTCAGGGAAGGGTGAGTGACATGCACTCTAGTTGTGCCTTGTTTCCTCTGGTGTAAGAAAGGAAGGTGGGGACCCCCAGGGTGGGGAACCTCTCCTGGAATTTTATTACTTTTTTTTATTTTAGTATAAATATTATATCCATTTGTTACCACTTTTTTTTTTTTCTGATAATTTGCCACTTCTGGGCATTCAGATTTTTGTTTGAGCAGCTGACAAAAGCAAAAGTATCTGTTAATAAGTATATTCAGTTGTGAGAAGATTTCTCTACCATTCAAATTTCTGGAGGGGTCATCTTTGATTTTCTCAGCAGTTTTGTCCTGGTATCAAATTATTACAGTGTTCTGGATGAATATGAATGCTCTTCCCTTTTGGAATAAAAAGAATGCAAATAAACACCGTAATTTCTGTAACTAATAAACTATTTTTTTCTCAAAGTGCAACACCCAGATTTTATAAAAATTGAAAATGCGTGCTACTGAAAGTCAATATTATCAAACTGATTTTACATACGGTTAAAAAATAGCAACAATAATAAGAAATTAACAGTGCTGTGATTTAGTTGGATTTTTCTTTAAATTTCTGATGCTTCTGAGAGCCTAGATATGTATTATATGTGTGTTGGAACCAAAATGTACCCTCTGCAAACTATATATTTGTAAGCTTTTACTGGGATGGCAGCATTTTCTACACATGGAATTCATCAGTATTTGAACAACACTTTTGAAACCTTATGGTTAGTTCAAAACACTTCTTATTGTTGTTTCAGCAACTGTAGCTGTCAGAACTACAGAGCACAGGAGTCTTGGCCTTGTTGAAATTAGATATCTAAAATCGCTCGTTCCACCGTTTCTGATTTTTTCCCAGAAATTTTGAGGCTTTTAAAAAACGTCACTGTTTTATTTTGACACATGCCAAGTTTCACCCATCTCTAGATACGTTGTGCTGTCGCTCAGGAAAACCTCACAACAGAAGTTCACCCGCACAGAACCCAGATGGTTCCGTTTAGATGGTTATTTTGATTGTGGCCATGGCTGTGGTGGGGAGGAATGTTGGTGCAGTGACAGTGCCTGCAAAAGAGGGAACAGGAACGAGAGAGGGTCTCATTCATCTGCAAATGAAAGGAGAGGTGAAATCCTTCCCAGAAAAGGGTTACTTCTTATTAATGGAATTGTATGGAGTGCCAGGAGCTCTTCCTTTTTACCATGGCCACTTAAGACAGCAGACAGAGCCACTGCACTGTTGCTCAGCAAGGTCAAAAAACATCACTGGAATTCAAAGATGTTCAACATACTTTGTATTATAATTATATACAAGGGTCAAAGTTACTATTTAATGAAACAAAGAGAAATCCAAATAATTGTTCTTAAATTCTGGGACTCACATCCATGTGCTTATGATGCCCTTGATTTACCATGAATCAATTTTGCCAGTGACAACATGCTAATATTTTAATGTATAAATCCAAAATTGAACTGTATCATCTGTGCTGGCCTGTCTAGGTGGTGGTGACTGGTTTTCACTGTGTTTCTTACTGGCTCACTCCATCCCTCTCCTTCTCCCTGTTTCCTCTCAGACTCATCAGATAAAATATAATCATACTTTCAGCATTTCAAGATTTTAAACAGGACAGAGGTGTTTAAAATATCCACCCCATCTTTAAACTGCTGTTTGGAGACATCCACTCCTGGAAACACTGTATGGTGTGGCAACGAGAATCCAAATCTCTGGGATTTTTATTAAATGGTGCCTGAAATTCTGTCTGAGGGCAGGCTTTATACCCCTTGCTTGCTAGATGAAGACAGCTGCATCCACTTGAAGGAGGTTGTTTGTTTTGTAAAATATTCTTCATAATGAGAAAAGAGATCGTGGGTTGGATCTTTAAGATGTTTCATACAGCATTTTTTGTGTCACTGATTTTCATGGCTTTGCAAAACAGCAACAATATTTTCCCATGGAGGCTTCTGTTGTTTTCCTTCACTGTTTGCTAGCAGGTTAGGAAGAGATCAGACATATTTTTATCTCATTGTAAAGAGGAGACTTCCATGGAAACCACGCTGGATACTCCAGGGAAGCCCAGCAAGTAGTTTAAGGTCAGAAATCAACCTGCATTTTGGGAGCAGAGTCAGGAATTCTGGCTGCCGTCTGTCTGGGACAGGTGCCCCTCTCCCCTTTCCAGTGACCACCCCATGACAACCTGTCATTCTTGAGGCAATGTTTCTGCAGCCATAACTCCATTGTGAAGTTCCTTAGATATGGGCAGCAAACACAGAGGCTGCCCACGCTGGCAGTGGGTCGAGCGTGGTCTGGAGCACGTCAGCAGTGCTGGCTGTGTCCGTGGCCCAACTCTGCCCTCCTCCCTTCCCCTGGCTCTTGGCCGACAGAAAGCCCTGTTTTTCTATGTTACCATAATATTTTTGTTCTGCTGCTGCTGCTGCTGCAAAAAAGCCAGGCTAATCCCAGGACAGTGGGAGTCCTGAAGTGGTTCATTTAGGGGAAAAGAAAAGTGTGTGAAATATGAAAATCTGGGTTGACTTTTACTTGCTCTGTGGAAAACCAGGAGATAACGTGTATAAACTGGGAGGAGAGACACATAGCAATAAGCCAGAACAAAAAACCCCACCAGTTTCAAGCAATTTAAAGCAGATAGGACAATATTTCTGAATCAGAATGATGGGAGGACAGCAAGAATTTTTGCACTAGAGTTTCACTTGGTGTGCTGTGATGTTAAATGTGGAACTGTGGGGACTAGGCAAAGTTGATTTCCTAGTGGTTTCACTGAGGTAACACAGCCTGCCCATGGGCTGGGGTTGCAGCAGGGCTTCTCCTCCTCAACCCCTCAGGGCAACTCTGATTTTACTGATTTCTGGTCAGTGATTTGCTTTCTCTTCTTGTTTGTTTGTGACTTTTTCCTGGCAACAGTGGAGAAAAACAATGTTACTTCACTCTTTCTTTCAGAAGCAAATTAGATCAAGGTGACACAAACTGTTGGGACTGTCCAGCAGATTGAGTGGTGCCTGACACTTTTCATCACTGGGACAAAAGGATTTGGCACTGTCTTCACCCTGCCAGTGTCCAAGGAAATCCCTGTTGCTGCAGGGACTACCTTCAGTCTTGGGGCAAGGCAGCACCTTTGGGTCCTGCTGCAATGTCTATTGGCATAAGTATGCAAATACTGAATTAAAATGGGGGAAAAGGCACTTTCCTGCCACGTTCATGCCCAAGCATCCCCATCTCTTCAATTTATTTCCTTCTTACTGTCAGAAGTAGGGAAGGAGATCAAAATGGATACACACACTTCCAAGATATCCAAGCAGAGACATGCTAGAGTGAAGAATTCCTGATCTGCTTGGCCTGGCGTGAGTCTTGTAGCACTGTGACTTTCTGCCTCCTTCCAAGGCTGCAATTTCATTCTCCTCATGGTCTTTCAAGACAACAACCTGGCTGGAGACTCCGGAGTAAGCTCCAAGTCACTGAGGTTCACGAGAAAACATGAGTCACCTGGTGGTTGTAAGTGACCTCTGGATATCCCACAACCCTGCCCAAACTGGGAGAGGTTCTCTCTGCCCTTCTGCAGGAGAAGCCACACTCCAGGCAGCAGAGTGGTGCCTGAAGGTGGAGAGAGGGATCAGCTGTCCCTTGGTGCCCTGTGTGGGCATGAAATGCTTATTGACATCCAGCCATGCTGCACCTGCAACAGCTGCTCTTCTTGCTGGCTTCTCCTTCCTGATGCTTTCCAAATAGGCTGCTCTCCGGTAGGATGGCAGGGCAGAGGGAAGCAGTGAAGCTTCATTTGCTGCAGGTGCTGCTGAGAGACCCAAAAGACCACTGTGATCCAGAGATTCCATGCAGGCTTTTAAAGCTAACACTGCAGGGCTGGCTCCAATTTTAGTCTTTACATTTTGCAAGTGTTGCTGGGACATTCATCCCACTAACACCTGAACCTGCTGCATCCTCCTGTGAAAAAGTGAATTTTTATGTCGTTTTTATGGTGGGGGACTCCGAAGGCAGAACACGGCTATAGAATTTGTTCATAGTCACCTACTAGGGCCGTGAAACAGCCAAGAATAGGGTTTTTTTTCCCCATGGTGGGCCTTAATCACAAAAAAAGAGAAATCCTTCCACTCCAGTGGAGCAAGTCACGTCGTGTAGCTGCTTTTGCGCCTGTGTGCATTAGTCCTGCAGTTCATAGACCTCCCTCATTAAACAGTCACATGCTGCACACTGAATGCCAGGCCAGTCTTCCAGCCGTGTGTTTGCAGGCTGGAAAGGCGAGTGCTGGCATGGAAAAACTCAGCTTTCATTAGGCACTGCCTGAAATCAGCTCATCTCGTTGGAGCGAACATAGACACGGCGATACTGCGAACAGAGGGGTTTGGTGCTTGGGGTATGCTGGGGGGTACGGCCACATCAGAGACTGTCCTGGCCAGCAGCAGCGTCCCCCTGGCTGGGAAACTATTTTAGCAAAGCCAAGAGAGAGCTGAAACCTGTGAGCACACAGCTACTGACAGCCAGCAAATAACAATGCCCTTTGGAAACAGTAAATGAATAAAATACGTTTGACCTTTGCTGTCCTCAGGGAGCTTTGTGGTCCCCAGGTAGCAGGAGTTCAGGTGTCACTGCCGAAGCTGAGGGGGAGGTTTGTAATAAGGGATGAGCTGGTCTTGAAATATTTCTTCTCACATTACTGAACCCCTTTCATTAGCAAGTGAGCAATGTGTGTTTTCCCTCTCTGGTGCCCTTTGCCAGCGCATCTTCCCCGTGTGCCTTACTTTCTTCTGACTCTCTTTTCAGGGCGAGCCGCAAGGACCTGCTTTTCCACTGCTTTGGGAATTGTGCCCACATTTGTGTCTGTATTTGTGTGTGCATTTCTTCCTCTGTCTTTCCTCTGGGTTTGTCAGCAGCACTGAGCACAGTGGGGCTTTCTCCCTGCTCTGGAGTGGTGATGGCAACCTGTGCCTCTGCAGAGTAGTTGCAAGGAGCTGTGAACTGTCCCCATCAGCTCAGGAGGACTTCACAGCACTGGGGCTCATGTGTGGGTACAGGTTACATGGCAGAGGGCCAGAATCATCTCAGTATCTCATTTCTTCCATGTACTACATAGCAGCGATAACACTGGGAGTCTGATTATGTTTGGGGTGTAGAGGAAAATAAATGTGAAAGGAACATGTCTTAAAATAAGCGTTTTGCTAAATGGATTTGCTCCTCTGATTCATTGCTCCAGTGCAGGCTTTCAGCCTCCCCAGAGCAGCTACTCGTTCACTCATTTTTGCTCTATTAATAAACAGGCACAAGCACTTAAATGGAATAATGTACCTCGTGGAAAAAAAGAAAAAAGCAAGCAACACTACTTGCCATCCCCATGGGAGAAAGAAAGAACTGCACAGAGAAAAACAGTGCAATTCCAGTAGATTTTTGTTTACTGAAATGTATTTGTTTCTTAGGCTTAGCTCTTGAGGCTGTGAGGGGCAAGGGCAGTTTATGTACTCCTCTAGTTTAAGGTACACAACATCTTTTGCCTACAGGTCTTTCCTTTTCTCTCTCTCTCTTCATATGTCATTGTGGTTCATATCTGAGTCAAATCTAGTACTAATTTTCTGAGGTTTTGTTTGAGTTGAGGTTAAATCAGTATTTAACAGGGAAGCTGGGTCAGGTTCAGAATCTCACAACACTCATTGTGAGCAGTGTGAGATAAAACTATGTTAGAGCAGACTGTGTGTAGTTTGGAGGAAAGAACAGGCTATGTGACATTATGAAAAAACTTGTTTCTGAGATGTTTGTTCTTTCAGCTGAAGTTCTTTCTTCTTGAATGGCTCTAACCTGTGCAGCCACATTACTTCTAGATGTGCTTGGGGGTCACCTCCCCTTTTCTCTTCTACCCAGTTTTCTCCCTGCAATCATTGCAGTTTTGCTGGGATTTTTCTTTCACACTGGAAGAAATCTCACAGCAGCTCTGAAATTCTCTCACCCTGGAGAGTCCTTTCAGGAGGTTTTCACCTGGGCAGACAACAGGTCTCAGGGGACTGATCTCCTCTGAGCTCCTGGGTATGGTAGTATTTTAGATTAATATTGGATTATGGTAATGATGTCACTTTTGAGGAGTTCTCCTGTTAAAGCTGTGCTTTGTTTCCAGGTGTATGTGTTTCTGTGTGTGTAGGACAGAGAAATAACCCCTTCCAGGAGTGGCACTGAAGTCCCTTCTGCCTTGCCAGGCTGCTCCCAGAGGCTCTGAAGGGTAGAGGGAATCTGTGGTTTATCTTCTCTCCCTTGGACAGCCCAAGCTGTAATCCACCCTGCAGCCCTCACTGCTGGGGGGGTCTCTCCTGCTAACAAAGGGCACATCCCTCCTCTTCCTCCCCTGCAGCAGCCAGGGCAGCCTACAGCTCCTCCACCTTTCCTGTTCTCTCCCACTCCCTTCCCAGGTAGTGTGCAGGAGGTTTTATCTGGCAGGGTGAGAGGGACAACCTTAGCACTGCTGGGAGAAGGAGTCTGGCTGTCTCCTGACTCCCTTTGCAAGGGGGAAAGCAAAGGATCTGGAAATGAGTCCAGTGTATTAATAAGCCAGGCTGCCCCACATAACTGGAGTGAAAGTGGGACAGTCAGCACACTGCTAATTTTACACAGGCCCAAGGGGATTTTTTTTTTTCCAGGGAGTGTGTTATCATTATTTTGTGTCCTAAAGGCCCTAAAATTAGGACTTGCAGGAAGCAAGCCTCTGTTGGAGGCTTCATCCCAGGCAGCCCAGGTCTCGGTAGAGCTGGGTCTTGTCATGCACATTCCCTGTTCCAGGTGCTCCTCAGTCTGGCAAAAAAAGAGGTGGAAACAAAGGTGCAGAGAGATTCTGGCTGCAAGTCCCCACCCCTGTCCTGTGCCCAGGCTGGCAGTGAAGCAGGTCCACTCTGCTCTGGTCCCCAGGGAGCAGCTGCAGCAGGGCTTGGCTGCTTTTCCCCATTCCCCGAGCCAGGCTGTGGCTGCAGAATGGGAGTTGTGGCCAATGTTAAATGAGGGATGTGCTTTTGAGCGTGAAGACTTTCAGTCAGTTAATTACAGCGAACATTTGCAGCTCCTCTTTAAATCCCAGCACTGCCTCTTTGCACCCTCTTCCACAGGCAGAGCTGGATGCCATCCAGGAAGGGAACAGGGGTCCCACTGGTGGATCATCAGCTCTGTCAGAGCTCCTGGCTCACCCACCATATGTGCTGGGCAGCAGCCAGGGGAGCCCTGGGATGCTCAGAATCCTCCACACACGGCCTTGGACAGGTTTGGGATTCCAGTCGTGGTCCCCGCTCACAGTTACGTGCCCCCAATACCTGGCTTGAAGGGTCCCATCCTGCAAGGGGCTGAGCATGCTAACCCAAGCAACACGGTGTTTAGTCAATGGGTTTGTTCACATGCTTAAAGTTAAACACTTCGTTAAGTGCTTTTGCTTAATTAGGCCAGACCGCGCTGTTCCTTGTGGGATTGAGTGCAAAGTGAGGCACACCAGATTAGAACTAATATTTTCAAGCGTAAAGCTAAAAATGAAGCACTTAGCCCCCAGTTCTGCAAATAATTAAGCACATGGGTAATTACTGATTTCACTCCATTCATCAGTTTTGTTGATTTCAGTAGGGCCGTGATAGTTACTCAAGTGTGTCAGCATATGCAAGGTCGGGCCCCCAGGTTAAAAGATCACAGAGACTGGGGAAATAGATACTTGTGCAGTGCCTAACACATGGGGTCTCCAATGTCTGTCACACGTCCCTGGGTACTACAATAGGAATAATAATGCCACATTTAAGTACTAATGATTTTTAAAGATGCTGAGCGCTGGCCTTACCCACAGAAAGGTGGCTTGGGATTTGTGTGTCAAGCAAGCCTTATTGTTAATGGGGCAAACAAAACAGCATGTAATACCTGGCCAAGGGAAAGTAGCCTCATGTCCACCTGGGCTATTATTTTGCCCAGAGAGGTTGAGGACTGCCCATCCCTGAACATGTTCAAGACCAGGCTGGGTGGGGCTCTGAGTAACCTGATCTAGCAGAAGGTTCCCTGGCATGGCAGTGGGGTTGAAACTAGACGGTCTTTAAGGTCTCTTCCAACTCAAATCAATCTATGATTCCTTGATGATTTTCTGAAATGCAAATGTTAAAATGTCTTCATTGCTGTAGCCCCTAATCCAAAAGGAGCAAAGTGAAATCTGGGCTGCAGTAGGGTTTGACTCAAGAAGTTACCAGGAAAGACTTTTGCTGCTGTTCTTTTGTGTGTGTGTTTCAGGTATGTTTCGTTTTGTTTTAATTCCTTTTAAAAACAGATATGGTTCCTATCTGCGAGGAAAGACTAAATACTTGATATTTTTTTTGTTCCTCTGCAGATGATTTGACAGTGATGTTTACAGAACTCATGATTTAGCAAAAATGAGAAAGGAGGTAAGACTCAGAGAGGACTGAACTAAGCTGACCCAGGAGAGCCTGCTGCCACTCCAGGAAGCAGCTGTTAATGATGCCTTTGATAATGTGCCACACCAAAGGGACCTTTACACGAGTTCTTCTCTGCATCCAGACGGCCCTGGTTTTAAGCTGATTTTGTGTGCCCTCGGGGGGGTTACAATACTGTGTTTTCAAAGAGAGCCACCATGAAGCACCTTGTGTCACAAACAAGGCTCATTAGCATAGCTCAGCAATTAAACCCCGCTAGGTCTGCTGTCCTGAGATAAAGAACTCCCAATTTATGGCCCGGTTGACTTTCGCTGGAGATGAATTGTCTGACAGCTTGGAGTGGTGACGTGTTGTCTCATGAGTACAGCTGTTCGCAGGGGTGATCTTTCAGAATGTGACTTTTCACAGACCAGCCAAGGGTATTAGCACTAACTAATTACAGGGAGAAGCCAGGGGCGATGGTTTTCCAAGAGTGGGAACAAGCACAGGCCCCAAACAGCTGGGTAGTGCTAGTGCTTTTCTCTCCTGGAAAACCACAGCCCTGCTGGAGGACAGCCCCCCATCTGGCCAGCTCTTCTATTTCATATATTAAATGGAAATTATATTTATCTTATTTATTTTTTACTAGACTTTAATGAACTTTAGGAGGGACTGGACACATGCAGGTTCTCAAAGATTGTTGTAGCATTTGGTTAGTGATGCATTGCAGGAGCTGTCTCCACGTTAGTTTGTTTTCATTTTTACAAATACTGGTTTTAGATAAGAGGTTTTCTCATGTTTATGTCTCAGTCCAGTGGTATTTTGCTGTTTGATTTTGGTTCTTATGAGTTGAGTTTAGGTAGAAAGACTTTTAATGGTTTTAGGTATTGGTGTTGATGATTTAAAAAATGCTCATCTTCATACAATATTATATTTGCTGCTCTTAAACATAAAGTGGCTTGAATCCCAAAGCAACTTTAACCCAGGGATTCTAAATGCAAATCAGGAGATTTGCATCAGGAGTATGCTCTCCAGGCTCCAGTAGAGAGGGATATATAAAGGAAGTATTACTGGTGAAGCAGTGGAAAAAGAGTTTCTCTGGGATCTCAGGGAGGAAAAGGGCACCTGCTCAGGGTCAGGTCCTGCCTCAGATGGAATTCTCATTGCAGAGAAGTGGGCTCCCAGGCCCTGCTGTTCAGTCAAATACATAGCAAATTGGAGCTGTCGGCTTGTCATCTTCTGCTTTATAGCACTTGCAGATCCACATGGACTGCTTAGACCCAGTGCTGTTAAAAGTACAAGAGAATTGTACCTTAGATGGTTTGGTTTGTTCTGCTAGTGATAAAGACAGTAGAATTGCCACAGGAGGTGTCTAGGTGACTGTGTAGGTTAAATAGTACAAACAAGCTTTGAAGTATGTCCCTAAGCTTGTTCCAGGAGGATCTGGGGCTTCTAAAATGTTAAATACAAGACTTTGTTGCCTCAGACCCCTTGGAGAGGGGAGGAGTGAGGTGGGACTTTGTGTATAAGACATATAAATATCTATGTATCTATCTATATATATGTACATAGATAGATAGATAGATAGATAGATAGATAGATAGATGAATCTGACTGTGGTAAAGGAAAGAACCAAGCTGAAGACTTGAAGAAGTGTTGTGCCAGCCTTCTATAAACTCCAGCATGACAACACCTGGACACCTGCTCTCTGCCTCTCTCCATGCCATCTCAGTCGCATCAGAACTCAACTGTGTGGCCTATAAAGGGCATTTCTACAACTGGGATGGTCTCTCCTGTTGCCGTGCTGTCTCCGTAGCCATGGAGGTCAAGAGTCAGACTCGAAGCCCTGAACTCTTTTTGGCAAAGGTCAAGGATCCAGAGTAAAGGGCTGAAAATCTGGTAGGACATCATCCAGGAGACATCACACACAAAGCTAGTCAGCATACACAGGTACAGACACAGCACATGGAGGGTGTGCTGTGTGCAGGAGAGGCGCTTGGTGCCAAGAAAGTGTCTCTAAATGACTTCTGCCCGTCTTGGAGAATGAGCTCTTTGTGTAGTGAATGTCCATTAAACCTACTTTTTTTCCTCATTAAAAAACCTTTTCATTGAGTATGTGGATCCCCACAGAGCTAATTTAAGTCCATTAACAGTAGACGCACTTTTCTTAATTACCCTTTTCAGAATCATCTTAGGATTCCCAGGTGTCTTTGGGCCACAGGTTGAAGTGTCTATACATTGAAGGAGAAGGTGCCTGATGATGGTGGTTGGGAATGTAGGTCACAGTGTCTGAATTAAGGAGGAGCTGCTGGTGTTTGTTATGTGGTGATCCCTCTCATTTACCCCAGGTGGTAACTCTTTAGCAAACAGTGTGTTCTGAGGAGAGCCAATAATGCATCCACAGACCAGGTGGTCACAAGTTCTGTGTTTGCTGCAGCTGGCATCAGTTTTGAGTCTGGGCCAAGCAGTGAGACATCCTGAGGAACTGAATGGTGAGGAGTGAGAACATGAGGCTCTGGTCTCTGTTGCCAAATAAATGGCAGCAGGAGGCCTGGTGTGTCTGGGAATGGAAGATCAGCTGGTGTTGACTCTTTTGGAGCCAATGAAAGTGCTAGTTAATCTGAGTGTGGCTACTTTGAAATGTCACTGCTTTCTTGGCAGCAGTGGCTCAAAGACTTCATTGGATGAACAGTGGTGGGGAGGGAATAAGCTGTGTGCATTGGTGGTTAACTGCATGGTGTGTTTCTTGTTTGGATGTATTGTCTCTTTCCATAGATTGTGGCTTTCTGCCATGGATGCTGGTAAGTGTCTGAGGAGCCCTTAGCTCCATATTCATGCATGTGGTCAGGTGTATGCACATGGAGCAGAGATGTGAACTCCAGGGATCAGGACTGCCAGGTCCAGCATCTCCTTTTGCTGCTGGGGGGAAGCAGACAATGGATTCTGTGATTCTATGGTTGTTGCTTTGTGATACAGATTAGGTATTGCCTGGCAGAAATGTTTCAGGAATTAACAAAAAGCAGAACTGAGACTAGCTGAGGAAGCAGTCTCAGCAAAGTGTCGAATGTATATTTTCTTCATTATTTTCTCGCTGAAGCGTGGTGATGTCTGATGGAGCATTATGGATGGGGAGAAGGAAGGAAGTGTTAGCAAAGCCTGAAAGCAAGCCACTGCTCTGGCTAATGAGGCAAAAAGGAAATTCTGGCTGTAGCAGCAAAGTCCAACAAGAGAGAATTGAGCTCAAGCTGGAGTGAGGGAGTGGAGCTTGCATGAAGACCTTTAGTGGGTCAAACATAAAAAAATCTTTCACTTTACAGTTTCTCCTTGAGTTCTTATCTAGAAAATGAACATTCCAATGGGCATACAACTTACACTGACTCACTGCATGGGTGGCTTGCACATTCAGCTGTGGTGATGGTGATTGCTATAATCTGCTGAGGTTTGGATCCAAAGATCTTTCTGGTCTTTGGAAGATGAGAAAAATTAAGAATTGGCCTCTTACTGCACATCTGGTAAGAGCTGGGGACAAGCTAGTGATTCCATGCACCAGGTAGAAATACAAAACTTTTCACTCAAACCAGTTTTGTGAAGAGATGTCTTGACCTCTTCAGTGTAATTGTGAAACAACAAAATGGTAAATGAAGGCTAAAGCGCTTTGCCCCTTTAGCAGTAGTTTCTTAATTGCTTTTTGGACAGATATGATCAAATTTTTGTTTGAGTGTCCCAGACTTCACTGCTGGAGAGGATTGCAGCTGCATGGATCTTCTGGTGTGAGCTTCAAAACAGCCCAGTCTGGGTACACTCGGCACCAGTTGTCTAGAACTGTCCTAGTTCTTCTCCAGTTTCTTAAAACTCACATAGATTCCCAGGGTGTTGACTCTCTGGCTGCTTTAAAACAGTGTTTTGGAGATGCACCTGTGCTTGCTGGGCTGTGAGTTTGCAGTGCCTCGTCAGGAGCTGGTCATAGGTGCAGTAAAACAGAATATATTGTGCTCTGTCATGGTTTTTCTTACCAGAAAACAGAGAGAGAGAGAGAGACTTCTGTGTGACTTATCACACACTGATGAGCTGAGCATTTAATGCTGGTCATTTGTGGGCAAGAGGGAAACAAGCACTCATATCACCAATCGACCATATCAGGTAAAACACAGGCATGAATAAATAGTTTGGATCTGGCACTGCAGAGCTGCCAGGTCTCCCTGTTGGCCACTGCTGTGGCACTGCAGGGAGAGAGGGCCGTGCTGCCAGCCTGGAATTCTTCCAGGTGACCAAATTAATTTGCTAAATAGGACAGAGTGGTTTGTGCAGACTCGGGAAGAAGCTGGACAAAGTCTTGCAGGAGTTGAGTGTGTGCAAGGGAGCCAAGCCCCATCAGGGCAGCTCCATGCTCTGTCATTTTGGAATTCCACAGCAGAATGTGGCTGCAGAGGTAAACACCAGCTGGGTGTCATGTGGAAGGGAGGGAGATTAGTGGAACTTGACGGCTCCTGGATACAACCAGCAGCCTTGAATTTCGTATTCCTTTCGAATGAAGAGATCAAAGAACTGTGATTTGGGAGCAGCCGGCAGCCTGTCACGGTGCATTAGGAGGGAACAACAACCCTGTGTCCAGGTGAAAACGGCTTTTGTGTGACTTGGTATGTGGCTTTAGGATGGGAATCCCAAAATGCCCAAGGATTAGGCATACAATACACAAGTCTTTCTGTGCGTTTGACTAAGTGCTCTGCTGCCTGGTGGAATTTGCTACTCTGGGTTACGTTCTCCAAAACAGAGGATGAAAAGAGAGGCACTTGTGGGAGCCAGATGGGGGTGGCTAAGGGGGTGCTGAACCGTGCTTAGCACCTCTGTCTCAGAGACAGGTGCTTAGCTTGGGGTCACATCTGCTTTGAATTTACAACTGTGAGCTGTCTGGTGGAGCTGGGAAGGACAAGACTGGCCTGAGACCATTGGGAGAAGAGAGGAAGGAAGAGGCACACAGCCACCAGTGGGTCTCCAGGAACACAGCAGCTGTGCTTGTGCTGTCTTCCACCTGGGCTCACGCTGCCCCATGCAGGGACTGGCCTTCAGGTAAAGATGAATACACGGCTGTTGTACCCATCTCTGCAAGGATTTCTTTCCTAAAGTATCTGCAGACTTCTTTCCCAGGCTCTTTTCGAACAACTATACACTCTTGGTGTTCACATCCATGGGATTATAAATGGTGACAGTGTGTTGAAATCTCTTAGAGGGACTAGCCCTGAATGTCAGACTTTCTAAGAGATTTCTGAGCTTAAGTTACCTCTGACAGGATGCTCAAAGTGCTTAGTACAAAGCTTGAGCTTTTCTTTCATTAGAGCTGCATGTGCTGATATGGCCATTTAACAGGAGTAAAAATAACTTAAGCAAAAGATGTCCTTTTATTAAGCCATCACTGTATCTTAGGTAAAGTGTTCTTATTCTATAAATAGATGTCACTTTGCCCCAGGAGCAGCCTGGCACTTCATTAACATTGTCTCTTTACTAGAACCTGCCACCTTTTCTGTAGTGCTAAACTGGGAAAAACTCTTAACTTTTATAGCCTACCTCAGTTCTTTGCTTCCAAGTGCCTGTAAGGTTGTTGTATTTGGTTTAAGGTCCAGTTATGACTTTTTTTTAATGGACACTTTTTGGTTTTGTTTTGACTTTTCCCCTCCTATTGATTTGCACTGCTACAGAAAATAACAGCTGAATTACGTTTGGCTTCTCCTGCTTCCTTTCTCTTTGAGATGAGGTTACAACGACCTCATCTACCTAAATCAATAATCTGCACCCAAATCTAATAAAGATTTAGCAAGGCCTGTAAAATAGCATGTAGCCCAGATGGAAAGGGAGGCCCTAATGTCCAATGCACTCATTAGCTATTTATCAGCCATTAATGATGAGAATAGGAGTGGTGTGTGGGGAGAAGGACACAAAAGCAAGAGAGCAGAGAACCTTCTGAATATGAGGTGGAGACAAAGGCTATAAAACATATGTGTGCAGGCTGCAGCCTGACACTGGCTGGGGACGGGATGGTACCCACAATGTGGAATTTCCAAGGGAGTTTACTTGCAGAATAACAAATTTCTGCACACAAAAACTGGGTGTCTTCAAAGTATTGTACAAGAGAACATAATGAAGAGCTGAAATACCTTTGGGTTCCCATGACCTGGCCCTGCATCCCTTTACAGATGTGAAAGCATAAAAAGCTGTATTTCCTTGAAGCTGAATATTATAACCCTTTATTTTTCAGTAAAAAAGAAATTGTGTATAATGGACCCATCTCTTAATCAGTGGCAGAGTTAGGAGAAATCTGAAATGTCCCTGTTTTTTGTTTTAATTCCAAGACTTTTCTTTCAGTTGAAGGCAATGAACATGTGAACTGGCCATCAAAGTTGTTTTGTGACCAAATTGCTGGAGCACAGGTTAGGCAGGCAGCAAGTCCAAATAGGGAATGATTATGTTTTTCATCACTGTTTATTGAAGAGAAACTGGATTTGTGACAAAATGGTTGTTCAAGACTGTCAAGAATGTGTGATTTTGTATTAGAAAACTGAAACCACCTTGTTTTTAGTTGGTTTTGTGTGTTGTTTTTTTTTTTATTATTATTATTAGCTTTAAATGTTTGTGTTTTAGTGGTCAAACATTTCTATGTGGGTTTTAAGCTTTCACACTTTTCTGGGGGAGAGGTGTTGATATTTACTGCAGATGGGAAATATTTTTTCCAAAGCTGGAACACTAGCACAAAAAGGAATTTGGCATCTCTGGAGTTTGTGGTATGCATAAATACAATAATGTTCCATGAAACAATATTTCAGATTCCAGCAATGCAGAACATAGTAGCAATTTCAAGGAAAACAGGAAATAGAAGTAATTAGTCAGGCAGGAGGAAGAATCCCAAACATTAGGACACCAAATACTCTACAAAACAGTAGCCAAATCCCTGTCTTTTAAACTTCTTTGACTATTCTTTCAATCTTGCTCTGCAAGTGGAAAGTCAAAATCAGTCATGGTAAATTTGAATTCTTTTTGACAGATGCTGACTTCAAATTTGTCTGTTAAAGAGTTGCAATGAATCTTTTCCTCTTCTGTAGGAGGAACTCTTCCTTACTCCAGATGCCTCATCTGGACACCCTGCACTGAAGGCAGCAAAGCTCCAGCCAGGTGTCCTTTGGCAAGGTGGGTGTCCAAGTCAAATCCCTCTCCAACAGCATCTCCTGTGGCTCAAGGGCTGCTGTGTGGAGGGGAAAGGTGTCAGCAGTGCTCCCTTTAGGGCTGGCCCTTGCTATGAATGGAGGCAGCTGTGCAGCATTTTTCAGGGTGGACTGAGGAATCCACTGCATCCTTTCCCAGTTTACTCTTACTGTTTAAAATCTCTGCTGTGTTTTCTATGTGAAGTTGTCTGGCTTTAGCTTCTAGCCATGGGTTCTTGTTAAGCCTTTCTCTGCTAGATTAAAGAGCCCTTTATGACTGGTATTTTCTCTCCAGGGAGGTACTTAATACCCTGTAATCAAGTCACCCTTGGTCTTCCCTTTGATAAGCTAAATAAATCATGCCCATCAAATTTCTCCCTGGAAGCAGTTCCTCCTCCCCAGCCTTTAAATCATTTTGGTGGCAGTTTTCTTCATACTCTAAATTTCTCAATTTCTTACAAGACAGTAGAGACCCCAGAGTTGTCCATGGTCTTTCTGCATTAATCCCACCATGGCTTATGGAGGAACAAAACTGCATCCCCACAGCAGTGCCAGGGGGACACATATTCTGAGCTGTGTGACTGCAGCTGCAGAGGTGCAGGGAGAGGCACTTTGCTCCCACATAGAATTGAAAAGCTCTTGGCATTGCCTGCATTCTTTGTCCCTTGCTGCACAGCTGTAATAAATGTATTTTTATCAATAAGCTTACCAGATAAGTCATTTAACTCCATGGTTTCCTGTGTTTCTGCTGGGAAAGCCATGGATTGTCCATAGCTATGAGGACCACTTTTCCAGAGCTGTGGAAACAAGCACCTTTTAAGGAGAGTCTTAGGAAGGGAGAGATCTCCATGAGTGTGACTGGATATGGTTTGGCAGAGAAAGGAGTTGGATGTGGAAGAGATGGCTTGGCAGACATCCCATGACACATCAACCTTTCGTCTGTATTAGTTAAACTCCCTCAGGGTTTTACAGCCAGAGGTTCTCCAGGAGATGCTCAGTGAGGAAGGATCTCACAGGGTGCTCTGCAAGTTCTGTTGTTTTCACAATGCAAACACATCCTCTTTTTTGTCTCAGTGCAACCAGCTCTGCTGGTGGCTGCTCTGCACCTAGCAGGGTTTGCATTCCTCACTAAGAGGTTTTGGATAAAGTACATCCATTTCCTTCTGCAAATGTGCTCATGAATGCATGATAAGTTTTCTTCAGCTGTCTTTCTCCATCAGGACTGCAAAGGTTTGGGTTTGTTTGGGTTTTTTTCCCCCTGGAGCAGTAAATCAACAGGATGTAATTAAAGATTTTAGGAAGCTGCTTCATTTTCCAGTCCAAAGTTTAATTTACTGAAGCATCTCTAACTATCTGGCAGCTGAATCGCAGATTTTGTATTTCCCTTTTCCTTTATGGAGTGGGACAGAAGACCAGAGACCCCACATTCAAAGACTTTCAATGCTGCTGATTGTATATAGCAGGCAAAGATGTCCGTGCTTGTTCCCCTTCCCTCTTTCAGAGGAAGGTCTTTTTCATAACATAACTCTAGACCTGTATTTTTCCATTCACTGGTTGCTACCGTTGTTCTCCTGTTTCCAAAAAGAAAAAAAAAGAAAAAAAACCCAGATGGTTTTAGTGCTGTTTACCCCAGGAAACACTTTGAGCATTCAGTAATAAAACTGGGAGGAAATCCTTCACTTCCTTTATGCCTCCTAGCAAGTAACCACATCAATATGAAGTTAGGATGTTTTTGGGTACTAACCCAATGTCACCGATCAAAACACAGCCATAAATACTTCAAGATGCAGTCTTGAATCAGGCTGGTGGATGAGGAAAAGCCACTTCTGTTTTGGAAAGGAATTCTTTCCTTCTGCAACCACTTTCTAAATTGCATTGACATTTAGCAATTAACATACAAAAGCCTTTGTATCCGCAGGATCATTTTTCATGTCAATAAACACATTCCTTTGCTTTTTGGTGCAATGTTTAATAATTCCCATTTCCTATAGGGGAAGAGAGCCCTTGTACTTTATTTGTATTACACAAATTACATGGAAGAAACAAAGCCATATCTGATCACAATTATTAAATTAAGAACATTTGCATAAATCTTTTTTTTTTCCCCCTAATCTAGTTTGCTGTTGGTAAACAGTGTGTTATCTAGGTTTAGCCAAGCATTTGGTTTCTAGCCAGATTTTTGTTTTCCCCTTGTCCTTTTTGAAGTTCTCTTGGCAGGCAGGATCTGTTTCTCCTAAGCTATCTGTCATCACACAAAGTGGATTCCAGCTTCAGACAATAAACGAGTTGCTATTCTGGATTCATGGGCTGAACTGTCATTAAGTCACTGCCTCCCTGCTCTGGGGTTTCAGGAGGTGTGTCTGTTCCACCCTGAGGCTCTGCCCTGGGAACTCCTTTGGGGGCTCTTCATAACTTGCAGCAAGTTAAGTGGGAAGCTCAGTGGTGCTCCCTGGCTGTGTGGGGCAGGGGCAGGGGGTGTGAGGGGACAGCTTCTTGTGTGGAATGGCTTCCTGGCACTGGTGAAATGGAAAAACGACTGCCTGGTCTCCATGGGGGCCCCTCAGATTTCCAAGTCTGAGTGACACAATGACAGTTAAGATTGAAGAGAGAAGAGAAGAATAAATGAGGAATTAATTTGGCTTTTTTACCCACCCTGCCTGGAAGGGGGTGTATGTGTTGACAGAAATGATCCTTCAAGAATGTGGAGATCTATTCTTACAGAACAGGAGATATCGGAAATACCTGAAATATCCATGGCATTTATATGCCTGGAAAAGTGGAGTCCTGGTCCCTGGCTTGCTCTTGAGGTACCATGAGACTTGTGCTGTATCTCTGTACACCATGAGCACCCTGTGGTGGGACAGTGCATGGTGGTGTCTGCTAAAGTGCCTAGCTGGAACCTGCAGGGGCACAGAGAGAGTTGTTGGGTATCTCCAGTTGCCTTATTTCCTTTCAGGTGGCTTGTTTGGGATGCTGGAGGGGTTGTGGATTTGGTGAATGAAATACAAAGGCTGGGGCCTTGTCAGAGTTTCTGGACAGTCACTTTTGAAAGCTTTTGGTGGATCTGGGGGAGAGACTAGGGAGTTCTTTCCCATTCCCAGTGCCACCTGCTTTGGGGCAGCCTGATTTCATTCCCCAGCAACCACCTTCTGCTGCTCCTCTCCCTTCCTGGGGAAGTCCTTCTTTCCCTCCTCAGCTCCACTGTTGGTTATTAATATTCAGTATTATTTCTCTCTTAACAAGGGAGGGAATTCAATAGCAAAGTCTTTCAGTCTTGAGTGACAGAGGCTTTTGGAAGGAATGAAAAGACTTGGTGCTTTTGATAGTAACATTGATGACCATCCTATAAATAGTAGCACTTCCCTCTACTGCTCCAGGAAGCCCTGTCAGATCCCAGCCTGGAAATCTTTTCCATTAAGAGGTGATTATGTAGTTGCTGGTGCACTTTTCCTAGCTGGAGATACAGGATGTTTCAAAAAAAAGGAGGTGGCAGCCATGGTGAAGTTACCCTGCTGGGATGTGCACATCCCATGTGAGATGTGCTTGTGTTGCTCTGCCCTTGAGCTTGTTCCACCCTACAGCTTGCTCCCATGTCCCTTTCCTGCCCCATGACATGGAGCTGTGCCCTGTTGCACGGGGAGGAAGAAGGAGGTTAGACACGAGTGAAAGTGGGCAGGTCATGGAGCTGAGTATCTCTGGAGCACGCTACCTCCAGCCTGGCACTGTGGGTGTTGGGTTGTGTCTCCATGGGGTCTGAATTTGGGGCTGGACCAGTGGGGCACCATGAGCACAATCAGCTGGTGGACAGTTCACTTCCTGAGGGTGCAGTATGCTTAGAGACCAGCCTTGCAGGCTGCCATAGCACATCCTGATTGCCTGGTGACTCTGTGACACACGGAGGAATTGGCACCGTGAGGTACCTGACAAATCCTGCAAAGGAAGGATTTCAGAAGTGTGTCTGAGAGGTCCTACATTTGTGGTGTCTGGTTCATCTGCCTTTAAAGACATCAGGCTCACACTGATTTGAACAGAATCTGGATTGACTCTTAGTAAATGAGATCATTAAACCCAGCTTTCAAAACCCTTTTAATCAAACATGAGGCAAAATTGAAGCCTTTGTTTACTTGCTGGATTGGAGCCCGAGTGTTGGTGGGGTCCCAGAGACAGAGAGGCAGGCACTGAACATGAAAATGACTTTACTGCAATAATGTCATTATGTTTTATCGACCAAGCATTTCCACAAGTGGTGAAAGGGGATTATCGGGAGATTGGGATGAATGTGCATTATGGCACTTTTGAATCATATCCTGTATGTGGGGAAGATGTGAGCCCTGACTAAGTGACCCGCCAGGCAGAGGGGTTTGTCTGTAGAGCTCTGCTACTGCCTGCATGGGATGAAAGATTCTAGTGGGAAACTACAGAGCCATATTAGAGCAAATGCTTTCAATGTATCTAAATCAAGATGTATGGGTTTTTATTTCTGCCTGTGTTACACATCCCTGAGCTCTTTTTAGTCAATGGATAGTCATTAGACAAAGCTGCATTGCTTTGCAATTTCCTTATTGCTGTGACTTAACTACTACCAGAATAATATTTTCCCTCATATGTAACTTATAATTTTTTGCATGCGCATTCTGCTCCTGCCATGGATTAAAGTTCCAGAGAGGTGTGCCACCGTTCTCCAGGCACTTACAGCCTTCACATGGCTGTTGAGCACAGCCAGATGCATAGCATTAGCACAGTTGCTTGCAAAGGCCTTTTCTCTTGCATCCACACTCAGCTCGAAAATGAAATACAAGATCACCGTGACATCAATAAAACATGCTGTCAGCAAGATGTGTAAGTTACCTGAAAGCTGAGTTCCATTTACAGGTGGCAGCGGGGTACACTGTCTTCATCTTTTCCCCCCAAGAATCAGTTTCTGTGATTGATTGCATTTGTGTTTCATCACGATTCTTTGATTCTGTGTTACCATGAATCTCGTTTCCATTTCTGGCATTTTTATAAGGCTTATGAAAGTGAATGATAGTAGACTGGGAGGCTTAGGAGAATGGTTTTGAGACAGAAACAATAAGACCCTAAAAGATTTCCTGTGTTTGTTAATACTCAGCTAGGCTTGGGTCTTTAGGTCCTGATACTCTGCATTGGAGGCTGTTCTGGAACTTGTTGCTCATAAGACTCTTTTGGTATATATGGTCTGAATATACCAAAATATTTCTCATCAAAACCACCTAAATGACTTTTCTCATATTTTTGTGACTTTTATTGTGCTGAACACACCCAACTTCAGTGATTCTTATACCCAGGAATTCCTGGTATGATCATTGTAAGACATGCCCTGATCCTCCAAGACCAGTGAAACGACCAGTGTGAGGACCTAAGGATGAGCTCAGGGCTAGAGCAGAGAGCTGCAGAGGAATAGTCTTGCAGTAAGTAAATTCTAGGGTTTTGTTTCAACCAAATTTCTCATTCAGTATCAGAAATGATTCACTTTGATGTTGTATTCTCCTCTTCATTTACATTTGGTAAAGAAGAGGTACATACCTCACCCTGACATCTTTTGGGGAGAAGAGTACAACTGAAAATCAAGTCTCTTTCATCCAGATACTTAGAATATGGATTAAATGCCATGTTTTAGTGCAAATAGAGCTAAGGGTTAGTAAAACGACTGTTTTCCTCTTCTGAGGTCATGATTAATAATAGCGTTGTGTTCCAGTTTCTTCTGCACTAATTCTCCTCCTCGAGACTCGTAGTGATCCTCTCCCTGTGCCCACACAAACTGTCCCCAGGCAGTGTGGCAGTGGAGGCTCCATGTCTGCTCAGCCCGTGTTTCCTGCCCACATTTTGCTCATCTTTTGGTCTGTCCTGGCCACTGGGTTTGGGCGAGGGCACTGTTTGTGTTTGGGTCACAAGGGCACCCATTGCCAAACAGTTTGTGCAGCCTAATCCATGTTTGTGGCATGAAGTCACACATCTCCCAAAGTGACATTTCATCTAATCCATTTCTGGGTTTAAGCAGATTATCAATTTCTGTCACAGAGCTTCTGTTTTCAGAGAAATAAAAAAAGAACTGTAGAGGAGTTTGTTGCTAAGATTTCTGTGTGTGTGTGTGTGTGTACTGAGGATTTATTTATTAGATTTCTAACCATAAACTGTTTAATGTTTTTGAATTACTGCTCAGTCTCATTTAGCTTAGTTGTGACCTTGAGCCATACATTTCCAGGGCCCTTGCTAATGGACCTTTTAAATGACAACAATGACATACACCAGGCTCTTTGATAGGGGAACCATTGCTACACTGCATATTATTTTAATGTTATTCTACAAAATAACCATTATAATATTGTTATGATTTTTTAACTCCAGTTTTATTTTGTCACACCACCATTACAACAATCTACATCTAAAATATTTCCTCATTTGTGCAAAGCACATTTCTCTGCCAGGGGTAATGAAATGACCAAGCAGTGACCCTCATTTTTATGTTTCTCCTACTGTGAAGAGGAATTGAAGATGAAATGTAGAAGCTAATAGCTGTGCAGCCCCAGCGAATCTAGCAAATCTAAAGAGCCCAGCCGTGGGATACATTTAAATATTAAAGCAGTTTTTATGTGCTCTAAACAATATTTGATGCAGCTCTCAGTATGCTTTAATCTGACTAAATGGTTATCATGTTATGTGTCCTAGCTGTAAACCTGTCGAGCTCCTTTGTGACCAGGTACTTCTCCCCACTGCAATTTAGATTGGACATCAACAAACATAAAGGACCATTCTCCAAAATGTGTCCTGAACAAGTTAATCCTTCATAGAGCAGGGTGCTTAGAAAACAGTCACATCTATTTAATACTTTCTTCCTGATGTGCACCATGACAATTGCTTATAGGGTAGGGAAGGTGCTGGTTTTTTGAGAGGAAACAGGAAAAGGAACTTGACATAGTTTAGTCCTACAGGAAGAGTGGCAAAGGTTCTTGATGCCTTACCTGTGGCTGGCTACCGTGGGAGTTGTGTGGCTGCGTGTTTGAAATATCTTCTTGCCAGCTTCAGAAAAAGAAAATATATATTTTTTGGGGGGGGAGTGGGGAAGGGGAGGGCCTTTTGTTTCCCACTGACAGGTTTTTTGGGGTGGGGAGGCTCCTGCTGTACCCGTGGTCAGTGCTGTTGTGATGCAGTGGTGCCCTCAGTGATGATGTTGTTTCCCTGCTCCCACCAACCAGCAGCAACATGTCAGGTCTGAGGCAGGGAAAGCTTGACTAGCGACTTTTCTTGACTGCTGTCTTGTGTAGAAACAATGGCAAACATCTTAATTTCCCCTGTCTTAATTGGCTCTGTCCATTCCGGCTGGACTATTTGCTTTGGAAAGGAAAATGCTTGCTGGAAGTTGGCTGCTTCAGCTGATGGAGCATCTCCAGGTAGAGGTGTCAGACTGGAAGAAGTTGTTTGCATGTGTCAGGACTGTGACTAAATTTCCTGAAGGTCTGTTTCTTTTGTGGAGGTTATTCAAGGCTTAATAATGTGTGGGTGGAATTTTTCTTCATTTTGCAGTCTTTCTAACTGAGCTCGGGTCCTGTTATTTTCCTGAGGGGCAGTAAAAAATTTTTGCCTCCTTTTTACCAAATGTGTACAAATCCTATTTGCCATTGCTTTATCTCCCAAATGTGGTTGAAATAGGCTAGTGACCTCAAAAGTGAAAGGGATGCATATAAAGCCTTATGATTTCATATTTCTTTAGAAAACCAGGCTAAATATGGAGAATACACACATTCTGCTTTTTTTTCCTTTTAATTATTCTAATAGAAAAACCAACACCATTTCACCTCCTTTTCCTCCTGCCCCTGAAGGAAAAAATCCAACCCCCAGTGCAGTGTGGTTGTGGTAGTAATAAGAGGAGCATTTAGCAACCTCTGGGAACAGGGTTTCTGAATTATCCTGAAGTCTTGAAATTACTTTAGCAATCTCCTCTAAGTCCCAAGTGGGCAGTGATCCATATTGTAAACCCTTCACACATAATTTGACACAATTAGCAAATTCTGCTGCTGAGACCATCTTGTGACTTGTGCTGACAGTGTTTCCTACAGAGGAGCTGTGGGCTGTCTGGGTCCAGGAGGAGGTAAATGAATCAGCCCTGGGGGAAAGCTGATACTGTCCAGCTTACCCTGGGCCAGGATGATGTTGATTAAAGAAAGTCTAGTTTATCCACTGTCAAAGGAAATGTTTCTCTGTTTATCTTCCAGAAATAAAGCAGAGCATTGCACACAACCCCAGTGCAGTTCTTTTCTGGACTCTGAGTTGCTTCTGGCCTAACCTGTTTTCCTTAAACAAAGTGATTTTCCAATTCCTGTAACTGACCTTCCTATCGCCAAGTCGAACGATCTTTGTCAGTCTGACTCTTTTATGATCTTGCTAATGAACTTTCCATTTTATGCTTCTTGTCCGATTAGCAATGCCAGAGATTTAACCAAGCAGAGATAATTCATTAGTCTGAGCCATAGCTCTGAGGGCACGGTGTCAGACCCTCCCTTCCTGCTCCCTGCACTCCATTAGTTTCTCCCTGCTCTGAGATCTCCTCCATTTGTGTCTGAGGGAAAAGGCAGAAGCCTTCTCCTACTCCATATTCTTTATGTATTGATCATTCTTGACTCACTGATGGTGAAATTCATAGGATTGTTTTGGAAACTCTTAAGCAGTCATTTGTTTTTAAAATCCATATTAAAGTTCATGCAGAGCAGTGGAAACAGAAAAAAGCATGAGTAGATTCTGACTTGCAGTGCATAAAAATAAGTGATTAATTGCAGTTTGTGGATGCAGCTATGATTCTTTACGCTACAGTTCCTTTTCTTTTTGATGTTGTTTTAATTTGCTGCCCTTGAAATTCAGAAATGAAATATTTAATCTGTTACTGAGTAAGTGTTGAAGTCAGTGTACTGTAATGAAGGATAGAGGTTTCTATGAGAATGACTCTGTGTATGACTCAAGTGCATCAGTTTGATCTTGAGCTTGTCTGCTGATCCCAGGGGGGTTGTTGCCTTCCTAGAGGTGCTTTCTGGGATTGGGAAGGATATGCTCCATGGAATAATGTATGTGTATGCTGCTGCCACATCTGCACTTGGTTAGTGGTCTGTCAAGACTTTGACCATCACTTGGCCACACTTTTTAGGAGGTTGTATCAATTCCACATTAGAAACTTGGTTCTGCCAAATAGGGAAGTTGGTGAGTAGGCAGCAGCTGTGTGGTGGGGATTTACCCCACAGAAGGATAGCTTTCCTTCCCTCTGGGGTAAAGTGGGTTCTTGGGGTAAAACTGGCTGCAATGGGAAGCAGAGATTGGGGAGAGGAGGATGGACTCACTGAAGGAACAGAGTCATGTGCAGGAAGAGTGGGAGCAGTGTAAGGGACATGCCTTGGAGTAGCATGGGAAAGACCTATAGACCACTATTATTTGAGTGGTGTGGATCATACCACCTGTATTTATTCCTATGGATCATGTCACTCTTCCAGGCTGAAGCAATGGAAGACCTCTTTCACTCCACTCCTGAGAAGTGTGTACCTGCTACTGCAGAGTGGCTGGTGTTACAGAAGAGATCAGCTAAAGCTTCTGGGAGGGAGATTCAGGGCTGGAATCTTTAACAGTGGGTCCTTTTCCTTCTGGAAACAGGAGCAGGAGTGGACTTTGTACCAGCCCTACCAGAAAGGCTGGAATAAGAGCAAGTGAAGCCTTGCAGGGAGTAAGGATAGATTTGGGCATGGGAGCCCTCTGTGTCAGAACCTGCAACAAAGGCCAGGTGAGATTTATTTTTTGGCTGAAAAATCTCTAGGGTAGTTTGGCTGCTCTGGTACCTTTTCTTTGGACTTTTTGATTAGCTTTTGCCCAGCTTCATAATCATGGCAAATTGGGTAGGTTCACTAGATTCACTCAAGCAGTGCCAGATTGTGCCTATGATGTTTTTAAAGTTGTTTCCTCATAAGCAGTGGCTGAAAACCCATATTCCTTGTGTACCCACAACTACCAGAAATAATAGTAATCATTAATCTGTCAGTGACACGGTCATTGCAGTGGACAAAGAGACTTGGGAGGCTCCGCAGAGTGCCATGTATTTATTAGCTCCACGGAAATCATACGTTTTGCAGCATGGACACTCTAAAAATTGTCTCTTGCTGCTGGCATTAGTCCCTGTGTACAACATGCAGGTGCTAGCAGGACATGCCAGACACTGCACATGTCTCTGTGATTATCTCCCCACTGCCTAACATGTGCCCTTCTCACTTATACTGCTGTTGCTACAGAGGGTAGGCAGGATCTAATTAAAGACAAAGAGGGTTGGATCTGCATATGTTGCTTGTGTTTGGGGACTGTCTGGCTCAGAAGAGTAATAATTGGCTACAGGGCCTTTCACCTCTATGGCATGGCTTTGAATATAGATCAGCTTAGTGACTTTTAATGCCATTACCATGTGACAGCTGTTTTACGTGTGAAATTAGCTGGTAGTTTGAGTGCTCTTTCTACAGGAAGCCAATATCAATAATTACCACATCAAATGGTGCTACCAGCACCCTTTAAAAATATATATATATAATTTGAAGTTTAATGAACATGCTTCAAGTATACATGTCGGCATTGTAACAACACTGAAATCCGTATAAATCCACTTAGCTCCCTATTAAAGTCTATATAGAGAAATACATTCTGTAGGTAAATACCTGGGATACAGTAAGATATAGCAGTAGTATGTAATAGGAGGACTCTAAGATCTTTCTGCATTTATGGTCCCATTATTATATTGGGCATGTAAGTTCATAATGCATTTGAAGTTAGACTGTGTGTAAAAATCACAGTGAAAAAGCAGCATCAACAGAAAAGGTCAAGATAGCTCAGGGAAAAGTCCTGCTTGATAAATGACTCCCATTTCCATGGTGGGAGCTGTAAGGAGAGATATCTCTTACTAGGCCAGCTGATGCAGCTGAATGAAGCAGATAAGCTTTTGGGTACATGGCCTCTTGTTTTTAATGTGCCAGCCCTAGACTGAGGCAGCAGCCCAGCTCTTACTAAAAACTTTTGCACTTTGCCAGCTGTAACTGGTGTGTCTGAAGAGGGATGGTTCATGTCCTCCTTATTTACACCATCCCTGCTGGTGGCTGTGGTCTGAGCTGTAGACATTTACAGGATAAAGTTTTGCCACTTGTTCTGTGAAAGGAAAAAATGACCTCATGAGAGACACCAGGGAAATGTGCTGTGGGTGAAGGTTGACCTCCAATTCTTTATCCTCTGCTGCCTTTTGGAGTTCTCATTTCCATGGCAGCCCTACCAGCAGCAGTTACACAGCTGTGAACCATTGCCTCATTCCCCCACCTGAGTGGGAAGCTAATGATGCAGCTGGGAATGTTGACTAAATGTATTTGTGCTGGAGAGCAATGGCTCATGAAAGTTAAAACCTTCGGTGGAAAAGTGTTTTTTTAAAAAGGAGCTTTTTGTTGCGTGTTCCTCTTGGACCACAGAGACAAAAGGCTCCAGCAGAAGAACCCACGGGTTTGCAGGTCACTGGTGGAGTGGAAAACCTGAGTCTGTGTTACTGCTCTTCCTTGATATCATATTTGCGCAGAGAACAACAGATCCAACAGGAAAGGCTTGCTGAGAAAGACACTGTCTCGCCCCACTCTGAGGGATTAAAAGGAATATCTGACAACTTGACATTTTTCATAATAAGGAATTCTTTTCTCCCAGCAGGTCCTTTTCAAGGTGATGAAGGGAAGTGTTCTCAGCATGACTGTTCCTTGCCTATGATCTCTGGCTTTTCCACTTGGTTGATTCTGTATGTTTGCATGCCATCCCTTCCTCCTCAAAATCACATCATACCTATATACCCAGACACTATTATGGTAACTTGTTTTCCTCAGGTTGAAAAATTTTAACTCCCCATAATTCTGCAGTCCCCCATAATACATGTAAGCCCCTCCTATTAGATAATGAAGCCATTATTCACTAACAAATTAAACATGCAAGTCTGTGAAGGTCTTTTATAAACAGATAAGGTGTTATCTGTTAGGGAAGAGAGCCTCCAGGCTATCATAGAAGAGCATAATTTACATGATGTGAAGGATGTTCCTGAGATCCTGTGAAGACACAGTAATAGAGGATATTTTTCTTTACAGTGACATAAAGGGTGGCTTCTCAGGCCCAGTTTCTTGGTGGTCTTCATAGAGTATTTTTAAAATAGGTTAGAGGCACATCTGTCGTGAGCCTCACAATTCATGTCCCTTTCTGGATGACCTCCTAAAGCCCTCTTCAGACTGCTCTTCTGTGATAGATTCATGCCTGGGCAAGTGCAGGAACAGATTTCCACAAAAGGAAGTGGAAATGTTGCCTAACAGAGGATGACACGGCAATAAAAAATATTGGGACTCTTTGGTTGCCCTTCATACTTCCTGCTGCTGCCACCCCTGGACTGCTGGGCACTGGAGCTTTTTATCCTTTAAAAAACCTGCTGATGGGGGTCCCAAAAGGGAGGAAGGCAGGGTGTGCAGCAGGCTGAGAAATGCTGAGCTGCAGTGTTGACCTGGGCTTCAAAAAGTCTGGTTTTACAAGTGAAGTATCAGATGTGGGGATCATAAATAGAGCGGTGATTTAGCACCAAGGAGTGGAAGCAGTGCCTTGTGCATGGGAAGGGGAAAGAGGGACGTGTGTTACTTGCACAGATACACCATGTCTCAGTGGGATGGAGTCCTTTTTCATTACTGCATCACAAAAATAGCAGCCTGTCCTGCTCCAGATGTGTTTTATACCTTCATCACAGACCTCTTTCTGTGTGAAAAGCAATTCCCTCATAAATGGCCCTTCATTAGCTGCGGGGTCATGTCAGAAACAATCATCAGTGTATTGCTGATGTGGCCAACACATCTTGTGAACCCTCTGACCCAGCAGTCAGCAGGATTTCTTTATGTGAGCCTAATGTGAAAAGCATTAGCATTAATAAAAGAGCTCTCGACCTGGTTGGTGTAAGGGGTCAGCAGAAGTTTACAGACACCTTTGCCCAACATTCCTATCATGCCTGGCAGTTGGACTCTCATCTTGTTTTTCACAGGCTCTGATTAATAATATAATTCTAGAATTCTTCTGCAATCTATCAATATAGCAGGAATCCAGCAGAACTGGTAGCCACCCTAACTGCATGATGTCACCCATTTGGAGATGGGTCTGTCCGCTCACATTCACTCATTTTTGGTGTCAACTCAATACCCTGCTGGAAAACAAAAAAAGGAGTTAGAGCAGATGAAGATTTGAAGACTTTTTCCTTTTTGAGAAACTTCACCCTCATGCTTCTCTTGACCTGGTTAAGAATCTCCTCCATAGATGGGACAGCAGTTTCCTAACATATCTTGATCCAATATGCTCATCTTCAAGGATGCAATGATAAAAGTTGGAGGTCCTGAAGAGTCCTTAGTCATTACAGAGTATTTAAAGGATACAAACAAATAGTGGAAGCAGAAGTTACTGTAAAGGGTAAAAGCCTTTTTTATGAATACCTTTTCCTTTGAAATTATAAGTAATTTTTAAAATATGACTGTGAACATCAACTTGATTTTACTTAAAAAAATCTAGTTTGCAGTTGGATCAAAGAACAAACGAATGTTGCATAGAGGTAGAGAGTACAGCATCCTGAATTGTATATGGAGCAATAGTGTACACTAACTACAGAGCTTGAATTGCAGGATGTTTTATTTTGGAGCCCCAGAAACATTCAGGTGCCATCTCAGTGCCATAGCTGTTCTCTGCTCGTGGGGATTGCAAAGGGGGTCTCAGATACCCATGGCTGGGAGCTAATTCTTGGTGCCCTTCAGTGTTCTCTCAGCTTACTGTGCAGGGGAGAGGACTGGAAATCTTTCTAAGTGAACGGCAAACCAGCTCCAGCTGCAGAATGAGCTACCCATGTCTAGGTAAAAACGGGGGTAAACGTAGTTTGGAGTGTAGTTTGGGATTCCTGATTCTGGTCTGTACAGCAGCAACTGAGCATATAATGTTCCATTTCTGCCACTTGCCTTGTTCCAACTCCAGCTTTCATTCACAGCCCTGTGAAGCAGTTGTGAGTGGAAGAGCTAAGTGTAACTGTTTTGTCAGCCTTACAAAAGCAGTGGGATGAGTATAGGTAGGAACAATGACTGTGGCAGTCCCAAGACAATAGTATCTCTTTGTTTCCAGCCTGGAGTGCTCTCTTAGCTGTCTGGCATCTCACAGAGCTGGTTATGTTTCAGAGAGAGAAAAAAAAAAAAAGTGGATGCTTGGCTGAGCTATGAGGCTAAAAGTTCATTGCAAAACAAATGGTATTTCAGCTGTCTGACTTTTTGTAGGAGATGTTTACTTACTGCAGGAAGGTGATTGTATCAGCTAGAGTGAATTTTCAGTGTTCTTAACCATGTGCTTTACGTTGATGGGAATATTTTATTTAGTTAGGTGTGTTGTTGGTTGCTTTTTCTTGCCAATCTGAACTGATTCATTCAGTTTTTAGGGTAGCCATATCCCAGCTTTGTGGAAGATATGGGACAACAGAGAGAGATGGTCATTCCTGATCACATGTCAGTCCTGTTATGGGGTCGACAGTGTCTGTGTCTGGCTTGGAGTCCAGACTTTTCCCTGTGATGAATATGGGACTGGCACATGCACCTTGAGCACCTCGAATGCTACATCTGCATTCAGCCTCCAGGAGCTGCAGCCTCTCCAGGGTCACCTAGAGTAGGCTGGAAAGGCTGAGCAACTGAGGGCCCAAGGTAGGAATGCAAAAGTGTCAGGGACTTTGGCTCTTTGGTCCTTGTTGTCCACAGCATCATCAGATGTCACCTTAGAGAAAGAGAGGAGGCTGTCTGGAGAGAGGTGTGGAATATTTCATACTCCTTTTGGGGTAAACATTAGCTTCTGTGGGAGTTGCTTTATTTCTGGATTTGTTATGCTTAGTTTGTCTTGCTGGTTTTAAATATTTGTACAAGTGACTAGGGCTATGCAAACTGTGCTTGAAGGAAATGTGAAACAGAGGATAAGAAGTAACTGGGGGTACCAAAATTGGTCAGTATCCCAACTAAAAGTATCACAAGGGAAACTGAAGAAATGTGGAAGAAGAGCAAGAAAGTATTTCCATTTTTTTTACCTGTGGAAGTGAATATGCAGGGAATGTATTTGTCTGGCAGAGAGGCTGGTGGTGAGAGCTGCAGTTTAAATAGGTTTATAATTTACAGTGCCTTTGAAAGTAGTAATTTATTTGTGTTTAGACATACCACAGGTAAGGGGACCTCCTGTAAAGTTACTGTTTGGACATGTTGGCTTCTGCTGCAAATTTCTTGTCAATATTTACCTTGTTTGGTTTTTTTTTAAGGTTTATAAGACATGTGGCAACATTTGAATAGCTGTGCAGATGTGGCCAATATGGGCTCTGTCCCAAAGCCCACCATGTGAGCAGCACCACAAATGCTCTTTGCTATCACACGAGGCAGGGAAGTTTAAAAGTGCAGTGGGTGAGTTTGGGCATTGTTGTAGGGTTTAGAAATACCTAAGTTTTGGGGCACACCACCTTACCTAACACACTGTTTGCTATCTTACATATCAAGTGACAGGATTACATTTACAAGTGTAATAACTCTGTGTGGAAACAAGTGGATGCCTTTTGAATGAACTGATTCCTTCCTGTCAGCTGCTGTAGTGGAAGACAATGCTTATTATGAAAAAATGTAAAATGCCAAATGGAAATCCTTGAAAACCAGAGATAACTTGATATACAGAGAGTAGTGGTGGTGGTGGTGAATAGCTGCATAGAACACAAGTGCACTGGGGGCTGCCTGTACCAAAAAAATCCTTTATTATTGCTGCTGCCTTAACTGCTGGTTAAAAACAACTCAGCTGACAGTATTAATGGCATAAACCCATTAGAGTGAGAGAGAAATGAGGGAATAGGTTTCCTCTAATGGCATTGCTCTGTAGACAAGCACCTGAAAATCATTTTTATCTTGTTTGCTGGATAGGGAGGATGAAGAGACCACTTTGATGAGATGCTAATAAGATCTAGTTTCTGAATATCATCCTCTGGAAGAAGAAGGTTTGATAGCTGAGTGCCTGTGATTCTTGAGTGTTTGTGACCAGACTTGGGCAATCTAAGACTTTCTATCACACAATGGGTAGTAACTTTTATAATTTTTCTGCATAAGTGTCACTCTCTAGAAAAATGGCAAATGTTACTTCTAATTTTTTTTTTTTTTAAACATAGGAAAGAAATGGTATCTTGGAATTATTTTGTGTACTGTAGAAATGGAAGTTTCTTTGCCTCACTCACAATTCCTTCACCCACCAGTTCTACTATCTACACCTGTATTTTGGTATTAACTGGGGCTTTGTTTGCTTGGTTGTCTCCAGAGCATTCACTGATTATGTTGAAAAGAGCTGAGGTGAAATCTCATTTGTAATTGGAAATATCTCCTATTGTTTCATGAAAGTTTGAAGGAAAGAAAGTTAAAAGTATTCTGCAGAAGGTAGGGCAGGCTTAACAGCCTGCTGTCCCTTTACAGCAGCATGTGATTCTCTCAACTCCAATGGGAATCTCAATTCATGCACCAAACTCCCCAAAGAATTCACATTTTGCAAACTGCTGCAGACATTTCTGTGAGCAGCAACAAACCGTAGCTGGCAAATCAAAGCCTGCCAGAACTTGCTGCATGTGAAGGCAAGATGTTTTCCATTTCTGCTCTTGCAAAGCAGAATGTCTCCTGCAGCTTCTCTGTCTCTGTACATGAGCTGGGCTTTATTCACTAGCAAACATGCAAATTTTCCTCCTAGGAAAACATGCAGGTTTTGGAAGACAGCACCTGATGGAAAGGACTCTGGTTTTTTGGCTCTCACTTCCAAATGAATTTGTAAGCATGAGGAAAAAAATGCCTTTAGGAGGTTTAAAAATAGTTCTCATAGCTGGAATTTTTGTGTCATATTTCTATATAAGCTTATCCACTTTTACTCCCCTGTTAAAAACTGCAATGGGAGAGAAAGAGCAGAAGCAGCAAGTGTTATCTGATAACTATTTAATGTGATAGCATTACTATCTAACAGGATTTGAAAATGGTTCCTGGGAAAAAAAATCTTAATTTTTAAAGCTTCACGTTCTGGCAAACAGTTTTCTAGAGATTAGCACTGCAGTTATGATTAGAGTACAATCTGCATTATTCCACAATTTTCCCTTTCATATAGCATATTATGCTAATCACACTGTATTCCATTTTTCAATAAAAGGTCAACAGTGCACTGTTTGTGCAGAATGTGCAATTTAAACTTCATGTCTGTCATTAGAGATAATCTAGGTTTGCTGTATCAAGTGAGGTTGTCATAGAAACTAGACCTGAGATCTCTGTTTACAGCCTTTGGAGAATAAACACTTTGCATTTATTTCACTGAAAAATAGGCGAACAATTAAATAAGGTTTGAAAACAAAACCATAATGGCCCAGAGAGAGATGTCATTCATCAAAAATCAATATATGTTATGCAGCTGGTAAACTCCAAGCATTCAAGCAGTTGACTGACAGCAATAGAGAAATATTTCCCGGGGGGTGGAGGTAAGGGAGTAACTGATAGTGTATCCTAATGCCTGGAGCAGAATTAATTTAAATTTGCTAATAAATTTTGTTCCAGGAATTACAACACTAAAGAATATTTCTTTAAATTTTTGCTTTATGCCAGGTAAGGCTCTTTTGTGTTTGGACATTTTTAGTAGTGTTGGGAGGTATTTTAGTTTTTATTTTTCTGTAACATCCTGTGTCTTCCCATCATAGCTGAACTTTTCTTTGTGGATCATGGCAAGGTTTGCAGACATCCTAAAAATATCTCTGGTGTCTGCAGCTTCATTAGTGAGCAAAAGGGCTACAGCTTCGAGCTTAACACTGAGGTTTTAGCTTGTTCTTTCTGTGATGTGTTATTGTAGGGCTCACCTTTGCCAGGCCAAGGGTGTTCAGTACTGTTTCAGGAAAGGATTAGAGAACTCAGTGGAAAAAGATAGCTCCTGTGGTTATAGCACAGTAAAATCACCAAGACCATCAATCTTTGTTTCCTCCGGGCATAATCGTGTTACCAGCTGGGTGTTTATGTAGGGTTTTTGTCAGTGGCATAGCACTGCTCTACTGATGAGAGGAGTTATGTGGATTCTGAATTCTGCCTGATGTCCACAGGCACAAGGTCTCTCAAATGTATGAAAGGACTGTTTGTCTGCCACGTTCTTAGACACAAAGGTGCATCTGAAACAGGTGGTCTGCTGCCAGCTTTTGAGAAGAAAGAGAAACACAAAGTATAACCAAATCTTGAAACAGAAACCAGCAAAACTCACAGCTAAGGCAGGCTGAATGAAAAGATTTTGATATTTTGCTTCTGTGTCAAAGTAATAGCAGACAGGACAACTGTATTCTTCCAAGCAGGAAGCATCCACAATCTGCTTTCCAGGGTGCAAAACAAGAGAGCAAAGCCTGTTGTTTTCTGCTGCTGGAAGCTGTGCACTGCTCTGTTTGCTACAATGCATTTCTCTTCATTTCTTCCAGCAGTGAATGTGAACTGTTACTCCCCAAGGGTTGTCCCTGATATCTCATTTTCCTGGGAAACAAGGAGACAGCTTTGCTGAGGGGTACCTGCATTGTGTTATGCCACTGGTGAATTTGGTCTTTCAGGTCTATACAGAGCCCTATGTTCAAACCCTAAATGAGCAGCTGCAATACTACAGGCTGATACTCTCACATTTTTAAGCCTTCAAGTCCTTGTTTTTTTGGTGATTGCTCAAACCAATACAAAAAAAATGCTTGGGTGGTTCTGTGACTGCAGTTTTTCTACCTTTCCAGAGCAGAAAATCTTCCCATGCCTGATGTGTTTGCTCAGCACCATGCACTTCCCTTCTAATTATCTGCTCTATTTGTAATTCTTGACCTCAGCTGCATCAGTAACATGGCAGGTCTGTGAATCAAGTCCTGGCTTGTTGAACTGCCATTCAGACAATTTTTATGATACAATATGAAGTAATACAGTGTTAGCAGGAAGATGGACCTTGAAAAGCACAGTCTGTTATGCCTGAGCTAATGCTGAGGCTCACTCAGCCCTGCCTTTGGCTGACTGGCATCGCACTGGTTGAAACACTGAGAAAACCATTACCCGTACTAAGTTGTTTATCCTGGTCTAAGCTTCCCTCAGAACTATTCCTGCCACTGTGCTGCTTTAGCACAGGGGCCCCAAGTCCATAGACACCTTCAAACAGAGAAGCTAAAGCAACGAGCAGGGCTCACAGACAGCATCTACACTTGGCTGAACAGCCTCAAAGGCTTGGGAAAGCCCCGGGGACATCTGCCAGTGTGTCTGCAGGCTTGGAGCTCAGGCCATGTCAGCGAGCAGCATGCCTGGGTTTGCAGATGGTGGGGTCTGCCTGCCTTCTTGTGTGTGACAGGTTTTCACAGGCTCTGCTTGTCACACTTTAATTTCAGCACATCACAAAAGCTTAGGTTGGTGGGCACATCCTATATCTGAGCTGGGAAACTTTGGAAAGGAACTGCCATGCAGATCTAATGGAACTACCCTTTGTTTCAGCCCTGCTTCATCCTGTAGCTCGTTTTCTCCCCTCCAGGGGGAATGTCTCATCTCTGGGTTTGGCCTTGGTTTTATTGGCTGCATTTCTCTGTGCCAGGGAGTGTAGCCACACTGAAAGGTGGTGAGGGAGATAGTGTTGGGGATGTACCTGGGCTTTGCTTGCTGATGGCCATGAGCTGGGCACAGGCGGAAGGGCATCTCCAGAGCTCTGAGCAGCCAAGGCTGTGGAGGAGTCTGGCTGCTGTTTGCACTCCTGGGCAGTGGTGACAACCATGCAGAGAGCTATGGTTCATCTGAGAGGAGGTAGCTGTGCCCACTAAAGTGGAAGAAAGGACTTTTCATGGGTGTGATCTGCCCTCAGAACTGATGGCACGTACTTTGAAACTTGACAAATGCCTGGCCACTGTTTTCAAATGGAGAGAGATTTGGCATCCGGGCCAGCTCTTTGGTCTAAGCATAGTGAACTGAAATGCATTTTAAATACCCTGAAATAAATTCTGGACTTTGT
This sequence comes from Anabacerthia variegaticeps, assembly GCA_035583185.1. NCBI lineage: Eukaryota > Metazoa > Chordata > Aves > Passeriformes > Furnariidae > Anabacerthia > Anabacerthia variegaticeps. The sequence goes on along the minus strand of JAWWEW010000166.1, from coordinate 30,041,353 downwards.
CTGCAACAAAAATCCCATTGTTTTGTTTGGGTTTTTTTTTCAGATTTTTTTAAGGAGAGTGGGAATTACCTCTGTATATGCATCACATGATATGTGACATTGTCCTTCTGGCTGGAGAAACAACTGTCAAGTGAGAAGGAGCATTCTCACATAGCCCTCTGTTACTAGACTTCTTTTTTTTTAATCTATATGACAAAAATATGTTTAATTAGAAATGCTTGGTTTGGCAGGGAGTTGAGAGTTGTTCTTTCCAAAGAAAGAACTATTACTAGATAGGACTCACTTTTTGATCTCTGCTATGCTAGGTTTTCTGACTAGGCAGGAATCTTTTTGCCTTTTATAAGAGATGGAGTGAATATCTGAGTGTACCCTGAACAATCTTGTAGTTAGAGAGGGAATTATGTTACTGTCCTTTCATTTGTTGGGTTTTTTTGTTTTGTTTTGGTTTTTTGGGGTTTTTTTTAGCATCTCTAGTCATGTTCCCCAGGTAAATGATTTTCTTTGTAATTCTCTGCCTAGATAAGAGTTCCATCATGCTCAGCATGGGTTTTTCCATTTCCAGTTTCAGGCTACTTCTCACTTTTATGCTTGAATTTCTCCTCTCTAGCCCCTGGTATTTATAGGCTACTGACACCTCTTTTCTTCCCTAGTTTTCAAACTTCATGCATCCTGTTCTCCATGCTCCTTTCATGGGAAATAGGTGCAGCTGTAGGAGGGAAGAGAGTGGGAAGGGAAGTGATTGCCCAGATTATACAGGTTTTGTTAAATGATGAAGCCAGGGTCTCCTCTCAGGAGTTTTCCCCACACTTGGCTCGTGCTGGACTGAAGTCTGATCAGTGAATTGTGGCCAGGGCCATAGATTTTGTTGATGTGGCAGTTGGGATGTCTGGGGAAGTTTTGGCTCTTATCAGAAGTTTTTTAAATCTCAAAGCAAGCTTCTTTTCACAGAATGGAGGCAAAGTTGATCTGTTATAGCTTCTTCCTTTGCACATTTCTCCAGGCCTTTCGAGTGGGCTCTGCTCAAGGGACTTTATGGCCTTACCCACTTACTGGCAATATTTTGGTGTGGAGGCTGATAAGAACAGGGACTGTGGTGTCCCAAACCTTGCACATGGACCTCAAAGGACAGCCTGAATCTCAGCCAGTGCCCCGTGTGAGCAGTGCCAGATGCCACGATTTGCCCTTCAGATCATGGGAAAACAGGGAAAGATCAGTGGAACATCTGAATCAGGAGCTTGAAAGCTCCTGTTGAACGCATACTACAACTTTTGTGATGGACAGGCTCTCCACCTCCCCAGGCTCCTGGCTGATCCGGGTGGCTTTGTTTTGGTGGCTCTGCCCTGGTACCCTGCCAGGTGCCTTGCACAGAAGACAGACATGTAGGGGTGTGTAGATATGTGTGTGTGTGTAAGAGCATCCCTCCAAAAGGCTGCACTTGTGCCCTTCTCATAGAGTTTCAGTCTTCCCTCCTGGCTGGTGAGGAGGAGCAGAGCCGAGCAGTAGCAGATGTGACTGGAGATGCAGGGCTGAGGTGCTGGCTCAGGGCAGGGCTCCCCTTGGAGAGCATCCCTGAGTGCAGGAGGCTGTGAAAGCCAAGGCTGTCGCTGTGATGGCCTGGTGACAAAGCGTAATTACCCTCGGCGTTCAGCTCTTTCCAAAAGGCTGTGATGCCTACAAAGATAGGATGATTATAATGGCGCTTCTGCAAGGACCCAAGGTTAATCTGCAGAGATCAGATGCTCGCACTTGGTGATGTGTTATTTGTCATGTTTGTCATGCCCGTTTCACCGTGACCAGCCCTCCCTTTGTTTGGCTCTGGCTCCTACTGCGTGTGCTGGGGAGGGGCAGCTTTCTAAAAGCTGATATGGCACCTGCCTCTGCCTCCACTCCTGGGTGCTACAGCAATAATAATAATAATAATAAAACCCTCTAGATGCCTACTGATTACTTTCCCCAATTCTTTGGCTTTTCATGCAATTGCTCCCAAATATTTAAGAAAAATAAAATTTGGATCCTGTTTTACAATGTTTTTGGGAAGGAAGCGAAGGCATGTGGCACGTGCTGAAGCTGAATTTGAAGGGATGCAAAAGAAGAAAGTAAAACAGCAGGTGCAGATTAGAATTTACTAGGAAAATTTAGTTCAGGTTTCTTTTTTCAAAGAGAAAAGGTGGCTCTACAAATTACATTTTGAAAGGACTGGAGTAAAATGTTACAGCTTACTGCTGCCTGCCTCAAACTCAAAGGTTTTAGTTTTAACTTACTTTTGTCTGGGTTTTTTTATTTCCTGTTATAGATAGAAAAAAAATAATCCACGGAGGCAGTTCAGGCTATTTTCCAAGATGAAATAATTGAGGGCAGTCAGTGCTTGGCAAAACTGGCATCTCTGACCTGAGCAGGCAACAGAGAGCTCGTATGTGACTCCAAAGCTCAGCAGTGAAATGGCTTCGTCTCCAGCTTGGGCCAGCAGATTTTGTACAGCCACTGCAGGGAGGAAGCAGTGGGGGAGGAGAGGGCAGAGGCTGGTGCTAATGTTTTTAATTTCTCATTTACTATCAGGCAGCACCATATGGAGCAGAACAGAGCATATAGAGGAAAGAGGGATGGATGCCATTTTTCCCTTGAGCTTCTTGTCAGAAGACAAGGAAAGTGAATTCTCTGCAGGTAGCTTGAGCCTTGCCAGAAAAGTGGTTTTTATGATTGCTGATGGTGCTGAGGACATTTTTTTAATCAAATGTGTGGGCTTTTGTGTTAGTTTTTGTTGTTGGGGTTTTCTTTTGTTTTTTTTTTTTTTTTGTTCTTCATAGGATGAGTAGGATCGACTTATGCCTCTCTAATATTTTCATAATGTCAGTGCATTATTTTCTTGCTGCATTCAGAAGCATGCTAGGCACTTGTCACAATCAAATATTATTTATTTGGAGACTCAGTAGGATTCCCAGGCATCTGAATGCCTCTAAAAGAAACACCGCTGCTTTGACTGATTGTGCAGTGGCACTTCTCCTCCCAGCTGCATCTCATAATCTCCAACTGCCAGCAGACCTGTGGTGAACAGAGACTTTCCCTTGCTCTACTGCTTCTCCTCTGACATCTCGTCCTCCCTCAGGTTGCGTTGCTTTGTTTCCACTGACTGCTGAAAGCCAGAAGCTTTGCACTTGCTCTGAAGCTTTGCACTGGCTCAAAAGCCAAGGGGTTTGGAACCTTACGGAGGTGGAGGGAGAAGAACCTGCCAGAAAAGTGATGACCTTGATGATCTCGTGTCATAACTTGTGTGCAGAGGGTGTTTGAGAGCTTTAGGGATCCTCTGAGCTCCCCTGTAGCACTAAACAGGCACTAAAGATGTGGGTGTGAGTAAAGGCTTGGGACATACTTTTCAATAAAGCATCTCCTGAGGGCAGTTTTGGAGCTGTGACATCCTGAACCTAAAGCTGTGCCTGGTCTGTGTGAACCAGCCTGCTCTGTGTCAGCAGACAGGCCCCCAGCAGAAAGTCCCTGGGCAACGAGACCAGAAACTGTGTGTGTTTGTGTGCATGTTTAGACACAGAGTGCTCATCCAGCTCTCCAGTGCCTTTGCCAGCAGGGCACCTCTTGAGCCCCAGGGAGCAGATAAATCTATTGGCACAGCTCTTTCAGCTCTCCTCCAGCCTCACGCACCCTTGGCTCAGCATGCTGCAAATTTAAATGATTTAAAAAGCATTATTTGCCAGCTTCCCCCTTTAATAGGGATTAGTGTATCTTCTATCTATTCCTTGCGGTGAGGTCATTGCTTCATAGCTGCAGGGCTACAACCTCATGACTCCATCTCTTAATTGTGTTTTAGGACAGCTTTCCTTATCCATAATGGATTTGCAGTGCAGTCAGAAATGAAAAGCGATGTTTATAAAAATATTGAGTTGAGGACAGGACAAAAAAATCCCTCAATCCTCTCTCATAAGTCAGACTTGCATCTCCATTGACAAAAGATACGTATGCAGATGTCAAGGATGTCCTCAGTATGGTTTTGAAATAGAAAGGTACTTGATGTCCAACTATTGATCTTCCTTTAGAAGTTTTACCTTCTATAATGCATTCTCAAAAACCTCACTGTATTCTTTCCAAAGATAAATAGACATTTAAAGCAGGTCATGGTGAGCTGGGGGTCTTGGCTATCCTGGGTATTCAGGCTCTTTGAGCAGCAGCAGATATTTGAAAATGCCTTTTAGTGGAGAGGGTGAAGTTCTGGGATTGGTCTCGAGCCTCTGCTCCCCCCATGCAGCCTCCATAAACCCAAAAGAAATGTTGATAATCCTCAGTGAGGGATAGTGAAGGAGTGGCTGGTGCTACTCACAGGTACGGGCTGGAGGAAATTAGTACCAAAAAACCTAAGAAAAAGCCTGGTGTGGGTATGGCACCCATCCTGGCTGGTCTTGCAAGACTTCAGGCAAGACAGAGTTCTCCTCCATTATGTGATGGGGACTGTCTCCTGCAGAGCCTGACACCTGCCTTGGTCATGGCATTTGAGACTTTTCTGACTCCTTGCTCTGTTTGATTAATTGCTAGTTCAGGGAGGGCACAGAGTGCCCATGTTTTGCAGTGTTGGCCATGGCTCACCTCAAAGTGGGCAATAGATTTTAGACTTGGATCTTAAACACATGCAAAGCTTCTGTTGATCTGTATATGTGTGTATTTCTTACCTCTCCCTGGTGGCTGTCTCTTCATGTTTATGTATTACATCCTGGGGTGGATATTAAGGAACTTGTTTTCCTTGGTGAAGAGAAGCAGGTACAGGGGAACTGTGTCCTGATCAAAGCCAAAGACTCATTCAGGGTTTCTGACTTGCCTTCCCTTTGAGTTGACTATTCAGTACCTTATTTTTTTTTAATGCTTGCCCTGCAAAACAGTCACAGTACCTGACATAAAGCAGTGTGGCAAGTCATGGTGCTCCACAGGGACACGCTCAGGTAACACACCCCAGGGTACCTGATATGCATATTTTTGAAGGTGAGGAGTCATGAGCTGAATCACTGAATGTTTGCCAATGTAAATTTGTTAAATCTGCCAGGAAGTGTTTAGCGTGCATGCTCCAACTCTCAAACTTCCAAATTTGTGCAGAAGAAAGGCTTGCTTGGACTCATTGCTAATCTGCAAGAGGTGCCTGCTTCCCTCGGCCAGCTGGCAGCCTTCCCAGGTGGTGCATCCAAGTCCCCAGGCAGCAGTCTCGGATCACATCACCCCAGGGAAGGGACCTGTGCAGCGCACAACGCTCATGGTACCAAGGGAGGGGATTGGAATGAAGCCTTCAAGGAACTGAAGGGAAAAGAGGTAGGTGACCTTGAACTGAAAGGGTCTTTATCCTGTTTCTTATCTGAACCTTGCTGGATCAGAACTAGCTGAGAATGATTTTCTTCTGCTGGTTGCTCAATGGCCTGTGTGAAATGTAATTGACAGATTTGTCTGCAATGTTGCCAAGTCTTCAGGCTCCCTGTGAGTAACACAACCCTGGCCCCTGCTGTGTAGAGCTTCTCTTACTATAAAGTGAGGCACTGCTTACTTTCCATGATATTTTGGGGGAGGAAGGCAGTTTTCTACCCCACACAATGACTCACAGCTGAGAGAAACACAAAGCCACAAGCTCATGCACTAAGTTTAGCCTGTTGTTTAGCTTGCTGTGTGCGTCTCATGAGACCACTTTCACACAGGCTGCATTCACATTTGACTTTCATTAAAACAGCATTGGGGGCTTGCATAACATAAGGTTGTGCCAGATACTGTTGGGAATGGGCTGCAGGAGCTAGAATCATCACATCTAGCCGTAGGTGCTCAGAGGAGGTGGGTCTCTGCTTCTTGTCATGAGAGGAAAGAGGCATTTGTGCTTTGAATCCCTGGAAGTGTTCAAGGTCAGGAGCAACCTGGTGTGGTGGATGGTGTCCATGCCCATTGCAGGGAGGTTGGACCTAGATGATCTTTAAGGTCTCTTCCAACCCAAATCATTCTACGATTCTATGGTTCTGTGACTTGAGAGAGTCTCCTGATTTGGGCCCTGCAGTGGGACATCTGTGTCTCCGCTGTCAATGAGGAGAGAGAAGGGTGGCAAGGCTCCTAATTAAGGCTCCTGGGTGCTGATGCTGAAGTTGCACTCTGAACTTGAGATCTCTAATTAAAGGGAGGCCCCTCCCTGTCACTTCAGTGATGGGGAATCACAGAAGTGGCTGCACCTCACGTGTTAGCAGGGGATCTGCTGCAGAAACCTGTGGCTCTGTTGGCACTTCCAAGAGGATTTGGGCAAGGGGTTGGCTTCCCTGCTCTTACTGGCTCAGTGTCTGAGCATGGGCTCTTCAAGCTCAGCTGGAATCTCTCAGCCTTTTGTGTTATTGAGATCCAGTCTTGGCTCCTGGAGACGATTCATAAGATCTCTTTGCTGCATCTCACTAGTGGTTAAATCCCAGTCTGCCTCCAGCAGCTGCGAGCAGAGCAGTGACTGCTGACTTTGGTAGATCAGTGTTTGCTCAGGGTGACTGGCTTGCTTAAGGGAGATTTCTCCAGAAGTGACTTCAGTATAAAAAACTGAATAATTTGAGGCTTACAATTTACCAGTAACTTTTCAATGTATTTTACAAAGAGAATGTAAAATACTGTGGATTCATTAACGGGACACACATGCAGCATCCCACCATGGAAGCATGGAATGGAAAGCTCCAATTCAGCCAGTGGATCCCATCAGGATCCAGATGCAGGGAAAGTGTGGTATTGAGTTAGCAATCTGGATACTGTGCCAGTGCTGTTTTACTGCAGTGTTTTCCATATTTAATGTGGCTAAATGAGGCTGTTCTTTAGGAGTATCTCTGTAGGAAAGATGCGTCCTCTGTGACTAGAAACTACCCAGCTCTGCCCGGGTAAGGTCTGAACAGGTAATTCTAAAAAAGAAACTATTTTTGGAGGCAGCAGGTACTTTCTACAAGGTATGAAGATTTCCCTTGGAAATGGGGCACATCTTGGTCATTGCCAGGGCGTTCTGTATTATTCAAAGCTGACTTTCCAGTCTCAGCCTTGACTGGTTCAGTTATGTCTAGAAATTCTCATTCAGTGGATGTTTACTCTAATATAAAGTCAATTTGCATCTCATTTCCAATTCTCTTTCCAGTGCTACTGTCTATCATATTCCCCTGAGACATTAACCTGACCTCTAGACTGATGCAGCATCTTTTTTCAGAGGTGAGCCCTTGCAGCATTTCACTAGGGGTCCAGCAGGGCATCACTCTTCCAGCATTTATTGCAGCTAAGACATGTAATCTGATCAAAGCTTTTATCCCATGGTGTGAAAATACTGCTTTTCTGCTCCTGTCCCAGGAGGATGCCTTGGGCTCTGCTCACTCCCTGCGCTTGGGGTTCCAAGCTGACAATGGAGATAAAATACATGCAGGTGGCAAAACCCACTAAAGCAGCAGAGAGAGCAACAGGTAATGAGAGGGGAAGCACATTTTGCCCTGGATGCCAGAAGAGGTGGTTGAGGTCTGGAAAGGTCCTGAAGGGCAGTGAAGTCCAGCCCCATGGAGGCTCTCAATGAAGTCCTTCATCGCCACCTCCTCACTGGTGTCTTCCTCCTCTTCCTCTTCCCAACGCAGCTGATACAGAGCAAGTTGAAGGGACAGCATTTTTGCACAGATGCTGCTATGCTGACTGCTTAATTTAGCAGCTGCTTTGGCAATTCCTCAGTGCCCAAAGCTGTCCAAAGAAACCTCCGTGCGGTGAGGGGAAAAAATAAACAAGTCAAAGGCTTCATTAGGGAACGAGACCATCGGTCATGGCTGGGGGTGAAAGATGAAGCCCTTTGCTTTCCTGGGGCTTCATAGCAAGTTTTCCTGTCTTGTATCCTTTGCATTTGCCTCACCTTGGAGTTGTTGCTGGTGACCCTGGTGTAGCTGCCACACAAGCATAAATTGGATGAGAGCTAATTAACTGTCAAAACCCAGGGCAAAAGACAATAAACCCCTGCTTCACCTCCTGGTGGGTTTTAGTCTTTTCTCTTTGATGTGACAGCTTGTCCTCCATTCCTTTTGCAAACAACTCACCATTGCAGAGGAAATGCAATACAGCAAGGCAATCACTTATCACCAGTGACAGCAAATAAACATGAAAAATGGGCTTTGAAATACTAAAGGACAATGATCAGAAAGGTTTCTTCTTTCATCCTAAATCATGATGTTTAGCACTCAGCTGTAGTATTATAAGTTATTTATAAATGTCCCGGCTTGTTAGGAAATATATGTTTTTATATAAAGATAAATAATGTTTTTAATCAGATGATAAATATACATGTTGTGTGTGGGGAAGGGGGAATGTGGGGAAACCAAGGCAGGCTCAGTGTAATATCCTCAGCTTAGGAGGGAGGCACCTCCAAGGAAAATATTGCACAGTGACATTTTCTCCTAGGCATATGTAACACAAACATGGTTGTATGGCAGAAAAGCTCATCAAAATTTCTGATGGAACAATTTTCTGTCAGAAAATGCAATTTCATTGAAATCAGAATGTCTTACTGAGATGTGCCAATCATACAGATATTTGTAACTGACGAATGTTTTTGTTTTGCTTTGGTAAAGGTAAAAGTTTCTGTTTGTTTGGATTCTTCACATAAAATGTTGGTTACTTTAGCAGGATTTAATTTGTTACATTGCTTTGACATTCTCAAAACAAAATGTTTAAATGTATCAATATGGATGGGTTCAAAACTGGATTTTTTTGGATTATCACTTCATGAGAGAGTTTAGATTTTTTTCTTGGTCCTGATTCAATGTAAAAACATGCCAAAATGTCATTTTCTCATATGACACAAGTTCTGTTTTTCACTCAACTCCAATTATAGCATTTGAATTTTGAAAGTCAAAGAAGTGGAGAGAAACAGGAGGCAGGAACAAGTTGTGTTTAAAACACCTTTTATTCCCCTCCCCCAACCACATGAATCAACCTTGGCAAACTCAGCATTTTCCAATGTTGTTATTGGAATTAGAATATTGGTGTATTCTATTGTTCCTAGCTGGGACTTATGGGGATGTTCTTCTCCTGGGAAAGCTCAGTCCCTACATCTGAACACGGGAGGCAACCTCCTCCTCACACTGAAAGGGAGGTTTTTCATGTCTTTTGCATGTTTTTTGTGGATTCTCATTTCTGCTTCTTGGGAGGGTCTTGGGTCGTTTTGCCAGTTGTTTACAGGTGATGGAAGCTGCAGGCTCTGGAGCATCCTGCTGACTTGTGGGACTGTGCTATGGAATCTCGAGGTGCTTTGTACAGTGAAGCAGCTGTAAGAGCTGCTCACAACAGCTCCAGAACTGGGAGAGCTGTGAAGGCAGCAGAAAGCAGCTGTACCCAAAATTAACAACCCCCCTCTCAACAGCACTAATGGTGCCTCTGCTGCGCTAGCAGCTTTTATTTAAAAACAATTCTCAAATCTTCCACAGACTGTTTAACAGTGTGAGCATGCTTCTGTGTGATTTGTTTTCTTTGCAAAGAAGTTGTAACCCACTTTGAAGCAGTCTGTGAACAGTTATAGGTGCATATATTCAGGGTCTGGTTTATCTTGCTCTGAGGTGAATAGGTGTAATACCTTTGGAAGAGTACCTTACCTTTTTGTAAACACACAGGCAAAACAGAAAAGCAGAAAAACCCAGGCTGGAAACAAGTTTCTAGTATTGCCCCAGCTGCTGCACACATTTTTGGATTATTTCAATTGTTTTGAGGTTAAGACAGCCTTTCTCAGATAGTCTTTTAAGGGGGAATGTAAGCCAGGCTGGAAATGAGACTTCCAAAAAAAATAAGATGAACATAGATTTACTTCATATAGAATGATTTCGGTATTTGAAAATAAATTCTGTGTAGCAAAGGCACTACTTGATTACATGATTTTGACAGGTTTTATTCCAAGAAGAAAATGTCACCACTTGCCACAAGCCAGCCTGAATAGAACCTTGTTTATACACTCCTTTTCCACACTACTTTGAATTATACTGTAGTAAATTGGGGGCAGCTCTACTGAGTTCACTGGAGAGTGACTTTGGTTTTATACAGGTGGAATTAAAAAGATACTTGGCCTCTGGCACTTGGATTTGTGGCTGATCTAAGACATCTTTCAGGTCAGCAGGTGTTAATGCTATTTGCTTGTCTGAACTATCAGAAATGGGACCCCACCCTAGGTAATGATATTGGGGAAGTGACAAGGTAGAGAGAAAAATGCTTCTTGAGTAAGTACCAGTTTCTCCCAACTTTCCAATGCCTTTGTCATCACTGTTAGTGCTGTCTCAAAATATGCTGGAGGAGTCACCCAGCCCTGTCAGTGCACTGGTGGTGGGTCTGATGTGAGGTTGCTATGGATGTAGTACAAACTCCTAAGTGTGTGGGACTATTTCCATCTCTTCAGCAATAGGTTTGTTACTTGTGAGTAACAATCAAGCTGTAGTCCATAATTAGGGCAGTTCCTAACTATCAGACTTGTGTGTGTTTCACTGTAACAACAAACCCTTAATAGATGTTTGCATATGTGCATAAACCAGGTCACATCCTTCTGTGACCATTGAGGCTTATTGTAGAAAACCTTTGGTCATTTTGACATCCTACAACCTATTGCACTGTCCTTTCCTGCTTCATAAAATCTTCTGATTTGCTTTTGGTTTCACAGTTTCTTTTGCTTTTGAGGGAAGGAGGAAGATCATATTTCACTGTGGTGAAAAAAGGAGGGGGAAACTGTGCCTACATGGATCTTTGCATGTGATTTTGTTTGGTTTCTGCATGATTTTCAGGTGGATGAGGAAAATTAACTTGGATTGCACGAGTTTCACGGTGTGATAAACTGGTTTGCTGGGAACCCCTTCTGAAATAAGCCCTCCAACCTGGAACAGTTTCTTGTAGGGAGCATATGTTCATTCAGGGGGAAACAATCCTGCAGCAGCAAGAAGCTCTGCAACTTCTGCACTGCCTTGGGAGGAACTGCCTTGTGGTGCTGCAAGTGCTGCAGTGATGGAGGGAGCTGTGAGGGTCAGTGGGGGTGCAGGCTGCTTGATAAGCCTGGAAGGCTGAAGTCCTGTTTCTGGGAACTGCAGTTGTTAGAAATCAGACTTGTCCAGGTTTTATTGGCTCTGTTGGCTCCTTCGGGGTGACTTTTGGTAGCTCACAGTTATTAAATGCAGAAGGGAGTGAGGAGAAGGCACGGTAACAGTCTGTAAGGGCAAAGACGTGCCTTGGTAAAAGATTCCTTTAGTTGAATTGGAGTTGTGTTAAGTTCTTCCCTAAGGGCGAATACTTGATTTTATTTATGGCTCCTGAGTTAGAAGAAAGCTTTCATTTTAGAAAGGTTTCAGAATTGTTTCTCTTTTCTCTCCCACTTGTTTTATTTAACTAGCTGTGGCACTGACTAATGTTTCACATGACAAAAACACTCTGCTATAGAAATTAGAAAAGAAACCAATCTTGTAATAAACTAAACTAATCCTCCTATTTCTTGGTTTCCAAATCAGGTTGCTGTGCAAATGCTTGTGCCTTGGGCTTTTTAAAATTCCCATCACTCCATTATTTCCCTCCACATAGGCCCTATGTTATACTCAAGCTTTTTAAAATACATTTACTTTCTGGAGATAACCATAGATATTTTTGTGCCCAAACCCCTTATGCTTCAACACTGCTTGCAACTTCAATAATAGAATAACCAGGCCAGTTAAAATTCCACAGTAGCACTGCTTTTGGAAGGGTCTCTAATCTTAAACAAGGAAGGATAAATTTTGCTTTTCTTCCAGTTAATGCTGACAAATGTTGGGCATTGCTCTTTGTTATGTAGAAGCTGGTGTGTGGTGCTCACTGCTGTAGGATGGAATACTTCATGTTTTAACAAGAGCTAGAAGCAAGCATGGTCCTCATCAATTCATGCCCACAAAGTCTGTATCAGCGCTGATAGGCTGTGTGAGGACTTGACATTCCTTTTGTTAAAATTCAATGTCGACTAGAAGGTGAAGAATACCAAGCCTTACACCCCTCCAATACAGGGATCTTGGATAGCAAAGTGAGATTGGGAATCACAGGGGATTGTCCTCAGTGACTCACACCTGCCATCCAGTTGGAAAGAAGAGGGTTATTTGGTTTTCTAGATAACAGAGGCTGTATAAAACACCACAAGTTAGGCTGAGCACGAAGACCAAATGAAATACTGGTGATAAATAATGTAAATAGGAAAAATTGAAGTAACTGTGTGTTGCTGTTAAAGTGGTCTGAAAAAGGGGTGGAACACCTTTGGGACACTTAGCTGACCTTGTGGTCAAGAGCATCTGACAAAAGTGAGGTGTGCCGTTCCTCACAGCTCCTGGGAGTTTGTATTAGATCTGCTCTTGGCTGGAGTTGAACTCAAGCCCTGTGTGCCCCTGCCAGGCAGCTTCTGTGCCCTGTGGAAAGCACGGGCATTCCTGTGTTATTTCCTGTGCCACCCTGCTGTCCTGGCCCTGTGCTCTTGCATTCAGCTTGGCTGCACATGCACAGAGCAGTGTTTGAGCTGCACACTGATGTTAGTCGGCCAGTTGAAGTGACTTAAGGTCTTGCCTTCAGCATCCTACTGCACCGTGCCCATCAAGGTGGGTGACCCATTTAACTATTTCTACCCCTGCTGAAATGTAAAAAACTTAAATGTACCCCTACCATCCCCTGCCAGCTCCCACTTCCCCCCTGACCCTGATGTTTCCCTCTGAGTGCAAATAAGCAGGATAACCATGTCCTTGGTTAATGATATCTACCCCCACATTCTTCAGTGAGAGTAGTGTCTGTACTTAGAAATGTGATCAGAAAGCTTCAAATGGGCATAACACAGATTAGGGCAACTTGAGAAATCTTGTTTTACGTTCTTCCCTCCCCCCTCACTGACATCAGTAACATGAGGAGCCCAAGGGAGTGAGCAGCCAGGCAGGTTTTGCTCTTCCTCCTCTCTCTAAAGCATGTTTTAGAGTCCAGGGAGGCACCCTCAAGACACTGATTTGTGCTCAGTTTTGCCAGATCCCTGCAAATGGCTGCATCAACCTGAGCCTGCTTTGTGCATCTGCCGTGGTCAAAGCCAGAATCCAGGAGTTTGGGCTCAGCCTGGTTGGCCTCTCCTTCAGAGTATTCCCCTTTCTCAGCACTGATGGAGATCACTGCAGTGTGGGGCTGGAGGGGGCTGATGATCTGGTGCTGCAGAGGTCGGGAAATGAGCACAGTATGGACCAGAAGTTTGGGGTCTGTGCTCTGCACACACACCTGTAATGGAGCAAGTCTGATGACCTGATGGCTTCCCTAATGACCTCTGTTTTAGACAGCTCTCATACTTTTGGGAATGGTTCTTTTTGTGTCTGTTCAAGCTCCTCTCTGAACCAGCCTTTGCGGCTGTCTAAGGTTTAGCTTTCTGCATCATTTATTTGTTGTCTGTTCCCACTTACGCTGCCAGTCTTGATGCCATATGGCTCACTTAATAGATAAATAAGCCAGTGTATGTGGTGTAAATATTTCTTTGCAAGTTAGATTGCAAATAAGGAAGTTGTTATTTCATGAGAATAAATTGAGTTTTTAAAGTGAGGTTAACAAAAGAAGTCTAGTTGAATACTGCTCCAAAGGAATTCACCCTGAGGCTTTTGAATGCCCGATGCATCCTTCTTTTATTTTTAAAATAATCTGACCGTATATTTAATTACTTTTTAACCTGCCCTTTGGTAAGGCTCTCTAAGATCTATTGGGATGTTATAAATGGCAACGAAAGACCCATCTCTATTTTTCGGGCAGTGGATATGGTATAAAAATGTTAGGTGTAAGATTATATGATATAAATATTATAATGGAAAATACTAGGCAACCTGCAGTACAATCTAATACCCTCAGTTCAAAGCTTAGCAAAACTGCAAAGGCTAAAACAACAACAAGCCCTGTCTCCCATGAATGTGCTCTGGGAACACCATGCAGCTTATTAAATTATTACAGGTACTATAAAAGGATGTATCTCGAAGTTCATCTCTCAGATGTGCTCTCTGGTACGTGTACATTGAATTAGCTTGCTGCATATGGGAAGGAGAAGAGAGTCCTGGTATTTACTGCCCTTAAAACGCTTCGAGGATAACTCAGCCCCACCCATTTCGTGAATGCTTTTTTTCACAGACTGCTTTAACCCGACTATGTAAACAGGGATGAGACCAGAGGTGCTTACCTGGGGCCAAGGAGTCAATGGAGGATGAAAAATCTAAAGAGGCGTGAATGGATCGCAAACTTGTTCTCTTTGCAGAAATCTGGGGTAGGACCAGTTGCTCAGGGTGCAAGTCAGATATATGAACATATTTGCATGTTGGTTTAAAAGAAAGTGTCTAATACTATGCCATCTTCCAGAACTCAGTGTTACTTTGGTCTTTTAGGTTTTGTTGGTTTTTTTTTCCTCTTGTTTTGTTTAACCAAGTATTCATGACTAAGCATGACTCCAGTATGGTCTCATAATATCAGTGGGTGGCCAGTGATGGCAAGTAGTGTGTGCTGGGGCAGTGCTTCCAGAAAGATGCAGGAAGTAATGCTCAGACCAGCCAAAGAGAAAATCAAAGTTGAAACGTGATGTAGCCTTAGGTGAGTTGTTAATATCTCAGCGCATGTAGGTTGTGCTCGAGAAAGTTCTAACTCTAGTCCAATGGAATAAATTGTTCTGGCACTGCCTATTAATGGTCTTGAGAGTGAGAGGATTACTGAAGCACACAGATATGAGGAGCATCTGTTGAGAGTCCGACTCGTGCATTCTGGAGCCCTTGGAATTTAGACTTCTAGTTCAACTATTGGCTTCTGAAGATAAACTATCAGGCTGAAGCAGGCAGAGAATGTTTCAGGGGAGAAGTGGCTGACACAGTAGAGCTGCAAGTGATTTCATTTAACCTGCCTTTGAGAAACCAAATGATGGCTGCCCGGGCTACTGAAGAAACCCACTTGGAGTTTGCTCTTGAAAACAAGTCTGTTCGAGGGAGATGCAGCCATGTGCTGCTGGGGAGGACTTCTGGGGCATGAGTTTGTCATGTTTGCAAGGGATATGCAGCTGTTTTGGGTTTCTTGGGATTTAACCATTCCTGATTTTGCCACTGAGTGTGAGCAGTGAGTGCTGTGTAATGGGGATCCTGGCAGGTGGCTGGGGCTGTGTTTGCAGCTGAGTTACTGACCTGATGCTGTCTTTGCCCTGCCTGGGGTGGGACAGGCTGAAATTAGTGTCAGCTGTATCATCCTTTGTTCCTTCTCCTGGGCACACACAGCTTGCAAGCACTGCTGGTACAAGTAACACCAGGCTTTGAAAGCCACTGTCCCAGAGGCTGAGCTCACTGGCACAGAGCCGGATGCCCTGTTGGGATGGTGAGTCGGGACTGTCTAGCACAGCTCTGTTGTCCCTGCACCAGCTGGGAACATGCACTGCTGACACTGAATTCCTGGCCTTGGTCCAGCTGCAGAATGAAAAACGTGGTGGCGGGGAGGAAGAGTCTGCCTCTCATCATACCGTCAGTCACCAGGGAGAGGCGGGTTCCCAAGAGAGGGTCCCTGTCACCTGGCAGCAAGGAGAGCCAGCGTGTATCTTGACAGAAATCCCAACGTTGTGTTTCTTCCAGACTGGCTGCCTTTCCTCTTCCCAAACCTGGAGATGTTTAAGTAACACCCTGCTATGCCATGTCGACTGCAGTATTTGCCTGTTGCTATTGGTGTGACATGCAAGGGTGGTCGAATACCTTCTCCCTAAACTTCTGCCTGTGTGAAATTTTGCCTGTCTCTATCAATCTGGTTTACTTTGTCCCCAACCATTTCCTCATGTCATTTTGTAATACTTCTTGACACTAAAAGCAATGTTTTCAAAGTGTTTGTCCAACCCCCGTAGAGCTCGGTGGGTACTCCACAGTGTCTCCTGTAACCTGGAGTGTTGCTGGAGCTGCCACTGCAGTGTTTGCAACTCAGAGGGTCTCCAGGTTGGATAAAGGGTGTAAAGAAACGAAAACTTTTGGGCTCAGTGTTATATGTGCTTGCAATGATCTGCTGGCAGAAATTTAATTTTGTTTCCAGTAATTTGAGGTTACAGATAGGATTACATCTCCCAGCCAGAGAGAGACATTAATCAAGAAATAGGCCTCTTAATCCTCCTTTCAATTTTAATGAAACACTGTAAAAATGCTTTTCACTGGGGGATGTCAAGTATCAGTTGTGCTTTGATTAACATGCTTTTGTGACAGGTTTACTGTTGTACCATGTACCAAGTTATTCAGCAACCTAATTTAGGCTGTCTATCAAGAGAAAACAAGTACAAAGAGAGCATTATTTTCTCATTGCAGTTCCAATAACAGGCTTCTGTATCTACAAACATTTTTTTAAAAAATGCTGGTTACCCCACACCCATTGTGACATTTTTAACCTTTAGAATTAAATGAGTAAAGGCTGGACGTGACACACATCACACTGTCCCCTGAATGGCAATTAGGAAAGAGATAAGAAATCGGAAATGTTTCTGCAGCTGATGTAAGTCAAGCACTTGCCTTTCTCACAAAGCAATTTGGAATTTGGATCAACTCTGCTGGAGTGTAATGGGTGTAGTTCTGGGGCAATTGAGACGAGCATTGGACCCTGAATCTCTAATCCTCTCTTCTTTTTTCCTCTCCCCCTTCTGAAGTCAAAACACATTTTAAATGGAGGCTTTGTGGTTTGAGTTGCATTTGGCTCCTTATCTGCTCAGTTCTTTCTAATGTGGCTTGATTATATTAGATATGAACTTCCTTGTGGCTGGAAGCCAACACTAGACAGACTATTCACTCTCCCAGTTGCTGAAACCTGACAGGGGAATGCCAAGCCTTTTCACAGGAGTTGGTTTATTTTTAGAGAGGGTTTTTTTTCATGCCTCTTTAAAAATTGACCTCTTGAAAAAGAATGACTCCAGATCCTCCCAAAGTAGCATATAGCTGGAGACTGGAGTCCTCCATGCAAATGCAGCCCCTTCCAGCTAATGCTGCATTCACCAACCTGACACCCACCAAGTTTTAACAGCTCAGTTCACAGAGAGAAATTTTCTATGTGAGTGGGTGCACTTGCACTCTCGAGCCTTGGAATGTGCATTAAAAGCTTCACAGTCCCCTCTCTTGCATGTCAGCTGCTTTGTGGACAGAAGAAATTAATTACGAGATGGTCTTTCAGTTTGAAAAGATTACGAGTAAACTCCCAGTCTAATTCTGATGACTAATTGTTGCCACGAGCCTGTGGCACCACGTGCCTTGCTTGGCTTGCTGGAGGGAAGGGCTGGTGGAGTTGCAGCATCTGGAATGGGGGGGTTGGATGGGCTGGCTGGTGTGGCAGGGAAGCTCTGCAGAGCTGGCCAGTCCTCTCTGAACAGGGCTGGGTTTTGCTGCTGACCAGCCAGCAAGCGTTCTGCAGGAAGGAAGGCTGTGGCGTGTTCTTGCCTGTCGTGTTTCCCATGGCACTGTGACCTGCTGAGGTCTCCAACCTCTAACTCCTTCTGCTAATCTGCCAGGCTGCTCTCTACATCCTGGTGACCTGAGAGGATGCTCAGGAACCATTTTGTAACATCTTAATGACCATATTAACACCTCTAATTGTAAATGACGGGGCAATTAGTCTCAGCTTAGCAGTTTGAACAATTAGGTTTGCCCTACTAAAGTGACAGAATATTCATTAATGTAATAAGAAAAAAAAAATGGTCTTCTCAGGATTTGTCCCTCTGAGGAGAGTGGCCAGGCTGGTTGTCTGCTTTAAGCCTCTTTAAAAAAATGAAATTTTGTCTGCCAGAAACACTCAGCTGTCAAACCTGTTTATTCCATGAAACACACTTAGGACAAGTGTGTGTCTACTCTGCCTCTGACTTGATTCACAGGGAAGAAGTTTAGGAGCAAGAAAGTGACTCAGTTTTTATTTTCTACCAGGCCAAAGAGTCTTGGGGCCTCTTGGCAGCTGAATCCCAAAATAAGGTGATGAAACCCCCGGACAGAACAAGGGTGCAGATATTTAGGGTCAGAAACTGTGATGGAGGTTGTGCCAGGTCTGAAAGCTTCTTCGTGTTTATACTGTTTTTGCACTTGAGGTCTCCCCTAAAAACAGAGCTGTTTTTTATGGAAGAGGCTGTTTCAGCAGAGCCAGCTCCAGCTTTGAAGACCTTGCTGTCTTCAACAGGAGAGCCAAAATCTGAGGCAGCAGAGGGTATGACAGGGCCTAGACTGATGGCGTGTTACATTTCTAACTCTCTCCAGTAGATTTCACTGCTATTAGGCAAGTAAAAGCACATCTGTTTTGATTTTGGCCATGTGACTCTTATTCCCTGCAATGGAAGCTGCAAAATAGTGGGTCAGCCTTCAGTCACTTGCAAGAGTTCTGTTTGAGACCCTGAAAAGAGCTTTCTTTAACGCATTGGTTTGGTTACCTGCCCACTTTCTGTCCCTTTCCAAGTTGACATGGAACAGGTAGTAATTTTCCAGGGGTGTCTCACCTAATATTTCCATCACAGATCTTGGGCATCCCATGGGATCTTCTTGGGCTGGGGGGTTTGCTCAAGGTGTTGCAGTGGGACTTTGGGTTCAGGGAAGCCCTAAAGGCAGACTCATTTTCCCCTCTACCTTTGTGCAGTATTGCTCTCTAACCAGGTGCATGATGAAGATGAAGATGTGATCTCTTTAAACAAGCTTTGTCTTTAACGTCTTAACCAATGAACATCCTGGTACCTTGGATACCTTGGATGAGGTGGCACTGGTGGTTTTTTTCTTTTTTTTAATAAATCCATCTGAAATCTGACCAGTGAGGTTGTCATTGTTTCAAAAATAGCTTCACTCCTAAGTGAAAGCTGTCACTGCAGATGTGCCTTAGCTCAGTGGAAACATCAGGACTGTGGGACTGCAGGATCATGACATCTTCTTAAGCACAGTGGGAGACAGATGGGTGAGCTGCCAGCTTGATGCAAAAACAATAAGAACAAATGAGCTTTTTAAAAATAGAACAATTGCCTTTGGAAAGAGGATTGAAGGGGGGTGAAGTTGAGAGGGAAATAATTCTCCCATGATTCTATCCTGGTTTTTATATTAAACAAAACATGTTGCAACATTGTCTTCGTTAGCAATGAAGTGACAAACTGGAGCACTTCCAAAATGGCTGGCTCCAAATTGCTTTCATACTGACCTGCAGTGTCAGCTGCTATTATGTTCCTCCGACCACCGATTGCTTCCAGAGTAGCATTTTCTTCTGTGAAATGAAAGAAGTTTCATCTCAGTGATCTCAGTCTCTCCTGGTGTTTGTGAGGAACAATAGTCATGGGAATTGATAATGCCTTTATTTCAGACCACTTCTCAGTTCAAGTGAAATGAATTGTTAATATTGAGGGTATTTATACTGTGAGAGTGTGTTTTGTGCAAGAATACTGGTTTTTATTCGTCTAGAAGATCCTCCACGTTTTTACAGCCAGCAAATCAAGGTGCTGAGTGCCTCTGGTTTATTCCCCTACCTTCACAGGCAGGTGCACAGAGCTGGGCTTGGACACAGCAATGCTGATATCCTGCTCTGCAGGCAACCTTTTGCATTCTCCTATGGAACTATGCAAAAATCATAAATATACAGAAATGGTACTTCTGGTAGCAGTAACCCAATTCTGTGGTCAGGTCTTTAATGATATGATGGGAAATGTGTTTTGTTTTATTTTTTAATCCTCTTTAAAAGACAGGAGAGCGTTCAGATAATTTTTATTTCACATAATGATGGCTTAACATTCTTAAAACATTATAAAACCCTCTTGCACTTTAATTCTCAGGGAAATGAACTGCGTGATCTGCAAGGTCTTTTCAATCTTTCTCTTCCGAAAACCTGTATAATGTAATTTATTCACATTCCTGTACCCTATTTTTTTCTGTAGTTATCACTAGAAAAGGTGATATTTTCCAAGCAAAAGTGAAAGAAATAGGTCTCTCTTTTTGGAAAAGATAAACAGCTTTGTAAAGTCCAGAATGAACCGCACTGGCCAAATAACCCTAATGGATTTACTCTCGTAAAGTAACAGCAACTAAAGGATCTGTAAAATGTAGGAAAACTGTATGCAACCATGTCAGCCTGGGGGCTTTCCCAGTTCTTGGTGGCAGTGTAGATGCACTCTAAGGAAATGGCATTTGGCCACTTTCAGCATCTACTCATGTATCTTTCTCCTTTTTTTTTAAAGGTCCTACTCTATATTTGTATTTACTTATTTTGTGAAAGAACTAGAAACAACGGGTTTCCTAAAAGGAGGAAGAGAAGTGTAAAGGAGCACAGTCGTGGTTTCGTAAGAGGCATTGACTGTCCTCTACTTTGTGTGTCTTAGGGATGAGTAATTTTGGCTATTTTCCACACTGAAGTAAGTCTCTGATGGTTTTTTTCCATTCAGGCCCATTCTCTCTCTGTTACCTCTCAATTAAAACAAAACTCAACTCGTGGAAGAACCTACAGCTTTTTTGGAAGTATTGTTTGGGGTTTTTTCTGTTTTGTTTTTTTTTTTTTGGTTGGTTGGTTTTGGTTTTGGGGTTTTGGTTTTTTTAAGAGAGCCAGCTCCATTCTATCTGATCAATTACTAAGAAGGAAATAAAGTGTGCAGCATTTTTACCTGTTCCTACTGGAATCCTGAAGAATCCCAAAGGAAGATAAAAACAACTCCTTGCTGAAGCAGTAGATGAAGAGTTGAGAATTGGCAGGACAAGAAAAAAATGTTGTTTCAGACTGATGGGCTTGATATTTCTGAGTGCTGAGTGGGGGTTAGGTAATTAAAAGAGGAAATCCATAACATGAAACACAAAAGCAGGTTGTTATCTGTATGGAGGACATAAACAATCGCTCCACCACAAGGAAGTTTCATCAGAAGGACAGACATTCAAAGGGCCTTGGGGCTGAGACACCCAAACAGCAACTCGGGCTGCTTGCACAGAGACAATGAGTTATGTGACTTGATTAATGGCAGTCCCAGTGCCTGAATTGTCACCTCTCCCGAGCCCTCAGCTGACTGTCACCGCATGTGTTAAGTGAGGCAGCCGGGCCCCAGGACCTGTGCAGGCTTCAGGGCAGGGAGGGAGCAGAGCCATCTGCACAGCCAGGCTGGTCCCTGCCTGACTGCTGTCCACAGCCCAGCCGGGATCCCCTGCCCTGATTAATGGGGGAATGATGCTCCTGGCAGCTGGCTTCCCAGTCCTGAGAGGGGAGGGGTCTGGGCCCCAGTTCCTGTGTCCTTATAAACCATAAAGCCTAAAGCTTTTTAGTTCCCCCCCCCCTACATGGTGCATATGTTATTCTGCTAAGCAAATTTATGCTTTTCCTTAGGTTTCCTATCCACAGGAATTCTGTGTTCTTCAAGTCCAGGATCCCGTCTATGTAACATCCCAAAAGGATGTTCTTCCTAATGAAAACAAACTGTCCCTAGTACATGCCAGGCAACCTCCCAAGTCTTGGGAAGAGCCTGGGATCTTGCTCTCTCCTTGCAAAGGGAGTGGTTTGGTTTGGGAATTATTGGTGATATTACCTTGGCTGCCTGCTGTAATACCAGATACAACTTGCAGCTTCAAACTATTTGGGATATTCAGGGAAAAGAGAGAATTTTTATAAGTCTTCTTCAGTTTTTCACTTAATTTTTCCCTGCCAGTGGGATGAAGGTGCTCCTATGTTTGTGCTAATACTGTTCTGGGTCAGGAGCAGCGTTTAAGATGGTCTTTTTTAAATTTCAAATTGCTTTACTGGCACAAAATGGGTGCAGGTTTTCTTGTCACTTGCCAAGCTCGGATGGCAGAGGAGGCTCGGCTATTTTTCACCCCTCTGCTGCGAAGAAATCTGTTTCAGGCAGCTGCTGCTTTCATTATTGTAATAAACCATGGAGAGAGCAAACAGAATGGCACTGGGGACTGCATCCTGTGTGCTGGGTTTCGGGAGATGTGCTCCTGAATGTGAAGGGAATGTGGAGGAGTAGCTGCAGCACAGCTGAGAGCAATGGGGAGGTGAGGCAAGATAAAGGGGCTTCTAATGAAGGAAGCCATGACTAACTGATGGCCTTTGGAGGAGGAGATTGGTGCTTCCAAAGGATCTCAGAATAGCTCTGTTTACGAGAATTGCAAATAATTGAAATATTAGCAGGGCGATTGAGTCATAGAGAGATGAAACGGTTTTACAGCTGCTGTGATGATTCTTGTGAATCCACAGGGGTTTGTCCATTGGGAATTTCATCCCTAACAGTAGAAATAGCAACTCTTACTATGAGTCAGGGCTCACACTTAGCAGAAGGCAATTAGGGCATTGGTAGATTTAGTAAATGTGAGTCAGTGCAGCAGCAGGAATGGACCACAAGCCCCTTTGGTTGGAGCCCACCCCTTTTTCCTCCAGTCTGGTCCCTTACAAATGTGCTTTCCCTTTCAAATGGACTGAAGTCCTCTAGAGAGCTCCCAAACAAAGAGACAGCCCTCCTGAAGCTCCTTCCAGGAGAAGGCAGCTCCTCAGCTGCCTTTACTGATGCTCTCCAGAAATGTCTGCTCTGCAAAGCAGGCGTGAAGGGCACCAGAGGAGGGATCCATATCTTCTGGGAACCACAGAGGTCTGTACAGCAAAGCAGGGCTTGAGGGATGTGTTTCCACTCCCTCTTTGGTTCGAGATACTGGCCCTTCTGTTTGAATTCAACACAGGGGAGTAGATTGAGTCTGGCCCAGTCTACAGAGCCAGTGGGAATTCTGATGGAGCTCCATGTTAAAATTTTAGCTGCACCTTCACTGAAAAGCCTGATGCTTTAAATTCTGCTGTAATGGCCTCCCAGCCCCTGCAATTGTAGGGGGGAACATTCTGGCCAAATAAAGGATCTGTGAAAAGAAATGTCTCTTTTTATATGACACCCTGTTAGCCTTAATAACAGTTTTCTCTCTGTAAGTGCAGTAAAGTATGGAAATATTGCTGTGCTCCATGGTGCAATTTTCTGACTGTGATTTTCTCTGATAAAAGCCTTCAGAGAGCGCATTTTCCTTCCCACTTATCTGCCATCAAAAGACAGCAAATACATGAAAAATTCAGCTGTCACTCTAAACAAAATATACAATTACTCGGGGTTGATGTTTTAAGCAGAAATAATTTCCATAGCAAAAACCCCTGCAGCTATTTTCTAAATGCTGTGATGTTTGCTTCTAGCTTTTTGCATTACGTATGTATCACCTGTTTTAGACATTTGAATGCAAAGATGAGATACCACGAGTTAGAACTTAGCACTTGCCAAATTAAATATTTGCTGGGCTGAGCCCTCACTTCATTACCTGACTGCTGTTTTGCACCAGAGAATGAAAAATCTTCTCTACCTTGCCAAAGGTAGTTATTTTGGGAAGCTGACGAAGAGGGCAGATGTTATTCAAGTAGCTGGATAAGAAAAGGAAATAGTGCATGTTAACTCTTCTGGAAAAACCAGGTAGATGAAATAAAGTGGAAATGTTCCTGAAATGTGCTGATTTGTTTGGACAAATCCAAGCAGAGAGTAGAATATGGAAATTTGATACTTCATTTTTCACAACCTGAAATATTAAATTGGGGTTGCTTGAGTTTCCTGTTGGTTGGAATGAATGAATTTTGGGGCATCTCTGAGCTTTGATAGCACCTAAAACCCAGAAAAATGTTGCTGTGGTTTAGTTCCAGTTGCTTGGGGGGATTTTTTGTATATAACTGATACTAGAGATTAAGAACCTTAATGTATTTAGGAACTGAGATGGAATTTTTTCTTACCTTGTTTCAAGGGATGAACGTAAAAATAACAGTAAAAAGCAACTTATCTTGGCAAAACAAATTAAAGCGTTTCTTTTTGACTCAAACTGACACTACAACAGGCTGTCCAAGGAAGTGGTAGAAACACCATCCCTGCAAAAGTTCAAAAAACGTGTGGATGTGGCCCTTGGGCTTTGGTGCACATGGTGGTGCTGGGCAAATAATTGGACTCAATGATTTTAGAGGTCATTTCCAACCTTAATGATTCTGTTGTGTGATTCTGTGCTCTCCTTTCTTTTGTAGGTCCCTTAGGCTTTATTCCTCTTCATTTCCCCCCAGCTTAACAAAAATTATACTTCATTTGTGTCATTCTGAAATGCAACCTCAAAACTAAGTTTGAAATTCAAAAAGTATTTAGCACTTCTAAACTGGAATTGTTGAGTTTGGACGAGAAATGTCCCCTCCTGCTTAAGGCAGAAATACTGAGACACACTGAAAATATGAAGAAAAAACCCTATTCTTATACTTTTAGTGTCATGGAATCACAAAATCACTTAGGTTGGAAGGGACCTCTGGAAATCATCTATTCCATCCTCCTGCTCAGGCAGAGCTGACTGGAGTGGGGCTGACCTTGTCCAGCTGAGCTTTGACTATTCCCACAAATGCAGATGTCTTCTCATTTTCTCCTGAAACTGGAAT
This sequence comes from Anabacerthia variegaticeps, assembly GCA_035583185.1. Taxonomy (NCBI): domain Eukaryota; kingdom Metazoa; phylum Chordata; class Aves; order Passeriformes; family Furnariidae; genus Anabacerthia; species Anabacerthia variegaticeps. The sequence goes on along the minus strand of JAWWEW010000166.1, from coordinate 30,016,957 downwards.
GTTAATGTGCTATTATTTTTTGTCTCCTCCCAAATTCCATCTCTGCAAATTTATTCAAATAGAACCTGAAAAAAAACCTCCCACCTCACCACATTTTCTGAGTGACATTTCCCAGCAAATACTGCCACTTGCACAAGTTTGGGTTTTGTTATTGTTGATTACGTATGTAACGTTCTCTGGAGAGCACTGCAGCATCTTCTGGTTTCATACAAGGAAGTCTGATTCACTCTCCTTGTGGAAATTTTCATATTGTAATTAAACTTGGCTTTTGTTCAGAGGGTCTTTGCAGTGAAGATTCAAATGTGCTGGTGAGGTCATGCCACCATTCAAAGCTCCTGCAGTGAAACAAAGTCCAGAATGCAGATACATGGCCTTCAGTTAAATTATGTTAATTCAGTTTGAGAAAACGAGTATTTAACATTTCATGCTGTGTAAAGATACCATTTCATAGTGGCAGAACAAGTCATTGACCTTCATATGGAAGCGACATAGCTGGTTATTCTGACCTGAGCCAGTCCTGCTCTCAAAGTGGCAGTGGCTCCACTGTGCTGGACTCTCACTGCTGAAGGGTTCGTGGATTTGGGTCCATCTCACACTCAAGTCTAAGCTGTTTCCAGGTCAAGTCACCTATGCCTGTTTCTAGGGATAGACCATTCACCTGCTCCTTCTCCTCAGGATGCTGGAGCTAGTTCCAGGCTTGAAGAAGTCCAGTGCATAGCAGGACTTAGCCTACAGAAGTTGGGTTTTAAGCAGAAGAGAAAAACAAGGCTCTTAGCGAGACTTAGTCAGGTCGGCTGCTCTGCTGTTCATGCTTACCCAGCAGTGGTGCTCAGCTCTACAATTAAAATAATCTAACACACTTGCATAAAGGTCAGGCAGCAGATGCTGCCACTAGACCTGGCAGATTCACGATAAACTTCAGTTTCAGGCAAAGCTTATAAGAAGAAAATGAAGTATCAACATTTACTATTTCCAACAACATGTGCACATACAAAAGCATGTGTCTTAGCAGTGAATTTATTCTTTATGTTCTAGTAGAAATATGCACTTCTAAGGCTCAACCTTTTGAAAACCATGCCACACATGCTAAATAAAATGGATATTTTAAATGAGATGTGTGACACATCTGACTAGCAATTCTTTAACTACAGTCAAGTGTTTGCGTAGTTAACAGCAAATGAGATGTGATCTGAAGAATGAATGAATATTGTGCTAATATACAGAATGTCTTTGCATAGTAATAATGGAAGAAAAATCAAATTATTCCACAGTCTGACTAGGCACCGAGTGGAATTATATGAGAATGTGAATTGGAAAGAGAAAGGGCCATATCTCTTTATTCCCACCAATCTTTTATAGGCAATGAATTGTTTAGAAAATTTAGCTTGGGAAAAGCTTCTGAGTTGGAGTCTGACAGTCCTTCAGGGTATTCTTAGAGGTTATCTCTGCAAGGCAGGTGAAGGAGGAAAGAGACAAGCTTAACCCTATAAAAATAATGATGATGTATTATTAGCAACTAATGGCAATGTAATGGAGTCTTTTCAGCAAAGGCACCACTGGCTGCAATTTCTCTTTGTCATATGCATAAAAAAGCAACTCTTAATGGAACCTATATTCTGGTGATTTCTCAAGCTCAGGGAAATTAGCAAGAAGCTTTCTGCACTTCAAACTTCATGTGGTTCAGCACACTGGGCAGCATGCAGCAAGGTTCAACACTGAAATCAGCATTAGAAATCTGTTGAGATCCCATGATCTATCAGAATTGAGAGTGTACCTGGGCTTTTTCCTTTCCTACCTCAATTTTTCCTTGTTGAGGTTTGAGGCATTGGCCCCTAAACTGGCATGGTCTTATGGTGGTTTACATACCAGAACCTGGAGGATTGTTGTACTTCAAAAGGCATAAAAATTGCTCATAATAATTGTGTCACTACAGGCTTTGTGAAAAGAGACATCTGGACAGAGACCCTACATGTAACCCCATAAAATCAACAAGGGGGGGCAAAAAAAAGAAAAAAAATTCACTGTAAGAATGGAATTTGAAAAACTGCAATCATCAAACAAAGCACCTGATACATGAAATCTCATTCCACAGTCCATTTCCTAAAAAGACTTAGCTAATGGTTGGAGTAGGAACAAAAGAAGGGAAGAAGAGGACAAGGACGGCATTAGCAAAAACCAGGGCACATTACACAGTCAATAAGTAATTGCTGCAATTGGAGTTCATCATCTGCTTAGCACTTAATGTCTTGGCCTTTTCAGAATGAATTTTATTAATGCTAATGTCTGAAGAAAACTGTACAGTCATTATCTCTGTTGATTCTTGTGATATTCAAAAGTGAAGCTCTTCTCTTGATTTGGGTTACTTGTCTCTACCAAATTCCTCATGTTTCCAAGGGCTCTCAGACCCTTAAAACATGCCCTTGGGGTCTCTGTGGAGAAGCACTGCCAAGACTACTCCCCTCTAAACCCACACTGACCCCTCACAATCACATTCTTGTCCTTCAGATAGAAATGGAAATGGAGCAAAAAAGTCTGGGAATCATTGCCTTGCCAGGGATCAAGGTGGGACCAACCAGCCTGTAGTTTTCTGGATCTTCCTCCTTGTCCTTCTTGAAGACTGGAGGGACATTTGCTGTCTTCTAGTCTGAGGGAACCTCTCCTGATCACCACGACCTTACAAAGACAATCAAGACTGGCCTTACAGTGACATCAGCCATGTCCCTCAGTGCTTCCTGGCCAGCTGTCCTGGGTTGGTGTATGTGCACTTTGTTTAAATGTTCCCTAATCGAAATGCAGTGCCTCTTGCACCAAAGCAGGTGAGCCTTCCTCCAGACTCCCACTGCTCTCTGAAGGCTGGAATTGCCAGTAATGACAAAGATCAAGGAGCCACTGAGTATCTTGGCCAGTTCTATGTCCTTGGGGAGGAAATTTCAGCTACGTTTGAGTGATGGTGGCTGCTTTCTGATGAACTGCACTGCTAAGGGTGATGCCCTGGTGACACCAAAATTGTCCTGGAAGACTTGCCAGAGGAAATGTCCCAGACCCAGACCCTGAAAGGCTTATGGATTTCAGCATCCCCAATTCCACACACTGCATTTGTTCCAGGTATCAGGAGCTGCCATTGTCTCTGATCTCAGGGAGGGTTTGTTATCACCCAGCATCCTTCCAGCAGAGCTCTTGCAGGTGATGCTGAAATGCCTCACTGGTAAAGGATGGCTTTTATTCATACCTTTTTCTTCAGAAATCAGAGCGTGAATTTCTTGTATGGATTCTGCTGATCTTTTGCTTTTATTTCTCTTCTGTTTACTTCCATCAGTTTCCCCAATTAAGTGTAACTATTTGAGCTGCTCTGGGCCATTGCAGCAGGAGCATAAACATTTGCAAAGGTGGTTTTCTGTGAATTTTCTCTGAAGCTGCTAGTCAAAAATCATTTGTGTGCTCTAAAAGTGAGGGTCGAGCAGAGACCTTGGAAAGATAGTGCTGCAAAGACCTTATTCTGTGTCTTTTTCCAGTATTGATTTCTTAGGGAAGGGAGATCATCAACAAAAGAAAAAACAAACTCTCACATGCTGGGGTGGGACCATTAGAGGAATGCAGCTCATTAGTCCTGCTAAATATGATACTGCGTGTAAAGTCAAAAAAGCAAAGTGAGGTCTGGAAATCTTGGCAGGAAGTCAGCCAACAGCCATTATATTCTCTTTCACATGGTTGGTTAGTGGTGACACTAATTGAAGCCCGAGCCCTCATTTTTGCTGAATAACACAGGGCCATTTTAATTTCACCTGATTGTGTTGGCCTTTTGTAAGAAGTCTGACAAAAACAAGATTTGTGGAAACTCCTGCCAATGAGTCCTTGGCTGCCCAAAAGCTCTCTTGGCAGATGGAAGGTTTCTGTTAATAAGTGGACTGACCCATTTTTGACTTCTAAATATCCCGGATAAATTGGCTACTGTACTCCTGCATTTCGGTTAAAGCTGACCAGGTTTCTGGAGCAAGCATATCAATCTCTATTTACTATATGTGTGAAACTTGTGGAAATACTAAAAATGCTACATTTTCTACCTACCCCCATAGGAAAATCACTTGAGCAAGACTGACCACTTGAAGGTTGCCAAAGAGTGGGAGTAGATGAAACAAGTGCTGTTGTAGGAAAAGACCATACAATAGTGGAATCATTTTGGGAAAACTTTTTGTCACATCCTTGGATAAGAACTGCGATTCTTTGCTGCTTTTATTGACATTATTTGTAATTTCCTCTTACAGTTTCCCTGCTCTTTCTTTTCAGTTCCCTGAGCAGACCAGTTCAGCTGTATAATAAGGAGATGAATTTTACCTCTCTTTTATTGGTGTAAATCTAAAGTAACTCTGCAGAAGTTAATCTGATGTTGGCTAGGGAGAAATGGTCCCACTAAAAAGCTTTTTAAAGAGAAAAATTCCCTCTCCTGTTGTGGAACAAATTAACTACTAGAAGCAGCCCGTTGGATGCACCTCTCTGGGGCCAATGACCAGAGAGACTTAAAAGTCCATTAATTTAATGCCTAAATTCATTCTTTGCACATCATGTGCACAGAGGAGGTGTTGTCACAAGCTGGGCTGTGCCAAGGTCCCGAGTTTCCATCAGGGAAGGGATTTACATCAGCAAGGAAACATTTGGTGATTATGACTACCAACTGCGTTAATCAACAGCTTGAATTAAAAGTCACTGACAAGTTGCTTTGGGATTTGTGTGGCCATGCAAGGGAAAAAAGCCAGAAGGAGCATTTCTGAGCAAACTAGATGTGCCAGTGAGGGATCATCCTTTTCCTCTGTTGTGTGCTGACGCATTGCACAGAAATGGGGCTCTGTCAGAACAGGACAGGCCCTTTTATGAGGCAAAATCTGCCCTTTTTGCTTCATGAAGCACGGGCTATGATGGTGGGGAAGCTGGCTGTGTTTGGGGAGAGGTGTCACAGGGACTTTGCTGCTGGGTGGCTGTTCCAACAAGGCAAAGCTGAGTCCTGCCTTCTGCTGCCTCCATGGCCAAGGCAGGCTGGGCTTGGAGGACCCTCTTTCTGGGGCCACCACCCTCCCTAGGGACCTCTGGGGAGCAGAAGCAGCCAACTAGTCCCTTGAGCCCTCTAGTGGTGCCTTCCTTGACTATTGAGTAGAACGTCTCGCTGAAAAATACAAACAGCATCTCATTATTGTGAAAAGAATGATTAGTGCCAGAAAGAGGCCAACTGCAATGAAGGCATCGGTGCTTTTAGTAGGTTATCAAAGCAACAAAGATTCTGGCCTGGAAACAGCAGACAAGATAAAGAGGTGGATGCCAAAATAAGATGCTCAAGGCTAAGTAGACTGGTCTGGTGTAATCTGTCTTATGCTTTGTCTTGGTTTTTGCAGCACTTTATGGATGCTCACTGAACGAGGCCGGGATTTTAAAAGGAAAGCTGAACTTTCTGACCTGAAACCTCAAATCCTTTTCTGATGGTTTTTGTAACTGAAAAGCGGAAATAGAGCCTTCAGTAATTCAAAAAAGATTTAATGATCAAAGTTGCAATTAAAAGAGTGGTGAGTCATCTTACAGTTGTCCATGTGCTAAAAAGTACAGGCTGTGCAAGAGATCATGTTGTCACGGCTGGTTTTACTCAAAACAAGGATATAGGAGCTGCTATTACTTCCAGCTTGAGAAGCAATCTAAATTCTGCAGACCTATGTTTAGAGAGCAGAAGAAAAGGCAACAGTCCTGACTCCTCCATTTGTGTATTTTATTTAGTAGTTCTGTCTGAAGCATCTGAATTCATTATGTTGCTTTATTACTTCTTTTCTTCTTTCAGAGTGTCGGCTCTCAGTAGGAATCTTGATTTTTTTTTCATTTATGCTAACAAATTACCCACCAAGAAAACCCCCAGAAAAACTGATCTTTAGAGTATTTTTTTTTTTGCTTTTTGCAGCAAGCACTAATAATGAAATATTTAATGGAACTTTTCACAGTATGTGCATTTTCTGAAATTAAAATTGCAAAAGAGAAGGAAATGAAGATAAAAATATCCAACCATGCTCTTACTCAGAAACCCTCACAAGTAGTCTAATATTTCCCTTTAAATCCTGTTGTTTTATTTTGCTAGATACAAAGAGTAGTGTTAAATATAATTTGGTTTAAGTAAAGGAGAAACTCCTTCCTAAAATTGTTTTGCCTGTCACACAGAAAAGCAGCTAGAAGGATGCAGGACAATCTGTAAATCTCAATTAGAAAAATGTAATAAAAATGTGGATATTCTGCTCCAAGTCTTGCTTTCCCCGTTCCTCAATTCCCTTCCTAGTGGCAGTGAGGTATTTCTTGTTTTATTTTTGAATTCTCATAACAACTGCAATATTCAGACTCTAACCCACTAGAATGTGATTGCCTACTTTACGAAAATCATTGCTGTAGCTCTGCTCTTAAAGATTTATTTGTAAAACAAGTTTTTTTATCTTGCCATTTTTGACATCAAGTGCCTCCAGTCAATGACAGACAGCTATAAATAAATGCCAGCTTTTACAAGTGTCCCAAAAGAACCATCTAATGCAAAATATAATGCAACCAAATCAATTGGTACTTTCTTTCCCAGCTTTATCTGAAAAGAGGCTTGCCCTGTATGCTGAGACACAAATCAGATTATCTGATCTAGCAACTCTTGCAAACAAGCAAATTCAAGTATCTTATCATGGATCAAATCCATTGTGATCGCTTCATTCAGTTGACATAATCCATCTTTAGAAAATCCTCTTAAATTCTTACATTACTTTACAAATACAGTTATTTAGCAAATGAGAACTAGAATTGCTACCTCCACATTTTCAGTGTATTAGAATGGCCTTTATCTAGTGCAGTCAAAGAGTTGCCAAAGTTGATTGGGGAAATAGAAGAAAGCCCTGTTAAGAAAAGGTGGATCATGAACTGAAGGATTTCTTGGACTTTTTCTGAAGGTAGTCCAGGATAGGACAAACAGTTGATGTCCTTTACACTGGGAGGGAGAAGCAGTCCAAGAATTGGGCAATGGCTTTAGTAGAGCTCAGCCTTGCCTTGCAATGGAGGGAATTAGCAGAAGGGGTGAGAACTTCTCCAGAACGTGGGTAGGGATTTCCAGCAGGATATGAAAACATCTGTGAAAGTCCTGGTGCAGTCTGAAATGGTCTGTACCTGCCCATGGGGTGAAAGGGCTGCAATTGCCCTGCTGGGTTAGAGCAGTATCTTGGTCTTGATAACAAGAGCCAGAGCAAGACCCTCTCGAGGAAAAGACTAGGCTGTGCAATTAGGAAATTCCTGTAGGAGAGTTTTCTCCCCACCTGTCAGTCACTGGTTGGCTGATGATCTGGGCTAGAGATGCTTTGATATCTTATAATCATTTGTCCTCACAAATGAAACCATCAAATTCTTTTTATCCATGCCAATAGGGAATGTTTTGAACTGGGATGACGGGGAACCTCCGTATCTCATAGCAATGAGTCTTCCAAGTTCATAATATGCTTAATAAAATAAAATTGTTGCATTAGTTTGAAACTTTTTTCCTTTTGCCCTTTCTAATTTCACTGTGTACCCCCTATTTTTCTACAACAGAACAGAAAGCTACAGGAGTTGACTGATGTTGAAAGAGTTGATGAGAGTATCTGAGAATCCTCTCTGTGTGCTTTTATTTTTTCATGAATCTCTGCCCTGTTCCATGCTGTTGGTCCCTTGTCTAAATTTAGCCACCTCAGACATCCCAAAATCTTGTCATATATTTCCTGTGATAACTGTGTCTCGACCACTCATCCATGTGAGTGGAGATGGCCTTACTGCCAGATATAATCATGAGTGGATAACTTTAATCTTGATGAGAGCTAAAAGCTTGACAATGAGGAGGAGGATTTTTCAATGCTCAGGCACTGAAAGTGGTGGCAAAATTTGGCTCCATTGTACTTACTTTTTATGTGTGTTCAAAAGAGGAAAAATACTTGCATTTTAGTATCAAGCCAGCAATCTGAACTGAGAAGGAAGTAATTATACATGAAAGAAATGTAGTCTTTTGTAATAACACTTTTAAAGTATCAGTTTCATTCTATCATAATATTTTTATGATTAGATTTACCTTCTAATATTTTAATAACGTTGGTATGAAGTAAGGAAGTCCTTTGTAGCTTATCTCAGAAGCCTGTCTAGGACGTCGTACTTAATGAAGTTTATAATTCAATATAACCACATCTGCATCTTTAATAATGCCTAACATTTAATCTTCATTGCACCACTTGAATCAAAAGATCTAAAATTAAACCTACTGCATCTTAATCTAATAATAAACATGCATGACATTTTGTGCAAAATGTGTGTCTGATCAGCACAGTGCACTCTTACAATTGTGTCAGATGGAGAAAAACACAGTTTAATCAGCCAAAGGTAGATGGTGACATTTAACTCCCGCTGATGCTTCCACTTTGGGGAAGCCCTAAGTCCTGCCCCTGGAAGGAAGGGCTGGTTGTGAGGCTGGTGGCAAATTTAGGTCCAAATGCCACTAGTCAGAACAGCATTTACAAACACCCTTACTACTGACACGTGGTCTTCAGACCCTCTAACCTCAGACTGGGTATTTTGGTACCTTCAACAGGAGCCTTGACTTTGGGGTCAGTGGGAAGGTGCTCCTGTCTTCCCTTGCAATGAACTGGTGCACGTGAAATCCTGAGGCACCTGAATGTTGTTTGGCTTGTTACCCCTGCAGTGCCAGTGTCATTCACACCTCAGGTCCCCCTCACCCTTGTCATAAGCCTGCTGGGTCCATGCTACCAGGTGCTCAGGTGGGAAGGTAAGTTGGTCTGGACCTTATATAAGGGTGAACTTTCAGCCACAGTCATGACATTTGGTGGGGTTTGGTAGCCCCAGTAGGAGGGTTGTGCTCCTTCACTAAAGAATGAGGGGACTGCATATGAGATGTAGATTTTATGTGCCCAGAAGGTCCCCCTGAATTAATGGGGCTTTTCACAAGCAGCCAGAGCAAAGAGGCCAATTTCTGCAGAGCTTTTTGTGGTCTCAGGGCTTTGCATGGGATCTGTGGGTTGCTGTAAGTTTTTTCTCCAGTAAATATTGTTCTGTAATCAGGTGTTTTGCTTTGGGGGCTACAACAGTTCTGCCTTGTGGCACAGGCATTTATCTGTGATGAAACTGAGACAAACAAGCAGGACAGGCAACATATAGAGACAACATTTTGGAGAACAGGCAGTGGTAGAATTGTCTAGAACATGTTCAGGTGAAATGATGAATTTGTGAAAGCTGAGCACAAGTATTTAATGAGAAACTAAAACTTCTCATTTATCCTCAGGTCAGTACACTCATAATCACCATTTTAATTCCTCCCAGGTACAAAAATTAGCAGTGTCAGTAAAATATATGAACCTCTACTAAACCTTGATCCAAGATATGTCCTTGTATTTAAAGGGCTCTATCTAAAGGTTCTTACTGGATTATAGAGCAGCCAAGTCTTTTTTTTTTTTTAAATGTATTTTGGGGCTACAGTGGTAAACAATAGTGTAGCTCTTCATGTGAGATGCCTGCATGATATTCACAGGAAGTCCCCATCACAAATAAAAAGGCAGTTCTTCACCAGGGTCTGATCAGAAGAGTTTGACATCAGCTGGGTCAGGATAGAAGGCTTTGATCGGAAGAGATGAAAGACTGGTGAAAACTCTGCTGGGCCATGGAGTCCCCTGCTGAAGCTGAAACCTCACCATTCAACTGGGCTTCATCTGACTTTAATTACATAAGGGATGATCAAAGTCTACAAATCTCCCTGATCTCTATCAGCATGGCAAGCTAAAGGTAAGAATTCTCAGTATCTTTCTATTCCTTTGAAGTGAATAGTGAACTTTGTGCAGTGCATGAGGACACGAGTGCCATTTGGGTAGCTGCTGGTTTACAGCCATTTTGATGTAATGTTTATGCAAGGAGAGGGAGAAAAGCTGCATTTTGGAATGATGACTTCACAGCTGTGGGTCCCCTCTCCTCCCCCAGATGGATTTTATCTTTAGGATATGCTTTGTCTTCCGGTGGTGCTTAAGGCACAACTATATCTAGTAAATCGGGGAAACCATTGTCTTAGCTTTCCTTCAGCTATAAATCACACACTATTCCATTTTTGTACAACCATTTCCCTTCTTGCCTTCCTTGCATACTAGTGAGGTGAGCTGGAGGCTCACTTGATAAAAACATCCTGAACTAAACCAGCTGGGAATAGACAGTATAATAACGCCAGCCTGCTGTCAGCCCTCATCTATTTTTGTTTGATTGGTATCTGATGGTGATTGAAAGGCTGACTCCCAGAGTTAACCACCTTGAGGCCAACCTTGAAATCATGTCACATTTGGCTACTTGATAGCATCTTGAGCATAACGTTAGATCTGGAGCACACACGGTGCAAAAAATAGAAAGCTGACATCTTGCTACACTGCACAGGAAAGGCAAAGCAACATGGAGAGAATCTGACAGACATGCAAGGAAATGGAAATGCCGCAAGGCAGAGAGAGGAGCCCGTACACATGCATTAGCAGCTCTGGGCAGGACAGAGCAGTGACTTCCCCAGGGTCCAGGTTGGCTTCATGTCTTTACTGTTGCAAAAGAGTGTCCCTCCTTGGCAGTGAGGATCTGTGTGGGGAGGGCTGAAATCAGAGCAGTTTCTGGAGTTAACAGGCTCTTACATGCTGGGGATGGGATTAGGTTTATGGAGGGGATGGAGAATGTGTTGGTTTGCGTTGCAGCTGTGCTAGGGCTGTCTAGGATGCTTATATAGGACACATGAGTAGGGAAAACAAAATAGATTTTGATTATGTTGAATGGAAGTCAGGAAAATGTGACAGTGACAGGTCTGCTAGAGAGGAGAGCATCAGTTATTTTGATTTCAGTTTCTGTTATCTGACTGACAGCCATAAATAACAGCTGTGAGGCCAAAAGATACAGATCTTCAAATCATACCTCCCTGAAAAGAAGGGAGGGGTGCTTTCAGAGGTTGTCTAACTGAGGCAAATAGCAACAAACCATGACAATGAGCTCCAGAAGAGAGAGTCAGTGAAGCCAATGCACCTGCTGAATAGAGTGATGTTCCAGCACAGAGAGCAGGAATAGTGAGGGAAGAGCTGTGAGTAAATAGCTCTCGCTTTTATCTGCACTGGAAATGCAAATAGGAACTAGATGGTATTGCCATAGGAGGAAGAGATGTCATGGGTATTACATAAAACATGGCTTGACTGTGGGTCAATGTGCTGTATTTGATGCAGGTTTGCATTTGAGATGCTCTCAAAATAGCATGATAAAAACCAAATAGTATGCTACCATCACAACAAGATATATCAAAGAGGCCTCAGCACGGTCCTTGCTTGTGATAAAGGGCTTTGTAAAACAGAAGTTGCAATTGATATTGAAATTTCTTGCTTTTTAAAAACATTTCAACATCATTCCTACATCAACATCATTCCTACATCAGCTTCCCTAGTGGGTTCCTCAGAAAATGCTGAAGGTCTCCTCTGGTATGTAACCCATAACATACCAGTGGTGCTTTCCAATGCCCTTCTGAAAGGGAAGGATCTTTCCTTTAGATGGAAAATCTATAGAAACCCATTGTGATCATTGATGAATACTTTCTATATGGGCAGCCTTTCTCTCTTGGTGTCTGCCTGAGATTTTCTTTTCTTTTTTTCTTAGGAAGCAAAGCTCCTTTCAGGTTCCAGACTGAAAGAGTGGTTGTGTTTCACCTGCACAGCTCCCCTTGGGATGGGGGGGTGAGAGGCTGCAAACAGCTGGGCAGGGCGTTCTGCCTGACCATGCACAGGGGCTGAGCTCTGCCCCAGGAGATCAATATTTACCATTGGACATGCTAGGGTAGTCACACCGCTGCTGGGGGAGCAGGTGGGGCTGGAGGAAGGGGATCTTTATTAAGCAGTTGGATGAGGGTAGGTTTTAGAGGGCAGGGGGGACTTGCCCTTCATCCTTGTCCCTGGAGTTGAACGCTGTGCTGAAACAGGCTAAGCCTCAAACATGACCTTCACTCCTTGCTGCTGTAGTCAGACAGGGGAGTGATGGGAAAGGTGAGTCCGGGAAGAAGATCTGATGTATTTTTATTAAGGTTAATGTCAATACAAGGCCTTGACAGCAAAGCAGGGCTGCCAGAAGCACTCAGTGCCTGTGTTACCAGTGGCAGAACAAGGCTGCTTCCAAGGGCTCCCCAAGCCCCACTTCTCTTCCCGGTGAGGGTGACAACACAGAGCACTACTTTCTTCAACTATTTATTTGTGTTCTGGGCTAAGTAATATCTACAGCAAATGGCTGTCAGCCAGTGTATGCCCACAACACACATCCCACCCCACAACTCGCTGGCTCTTTATTCCCACCAACACTGCTTGTCGTTTTTGGCTAATAGGTGCAGAAAAAGGAACAAGGAACTAAAGGCTCCCAATGGCTGTCAGTGAATTTATTTTGCAGTTAACTGCCTTTGTAATGCACAGACTAAGTTTATCTCATTTCACTGTGGGTGTGCTGGGATAATTGCTCGAGTACTTTGTTAAAAAGGAAAGCTCTCCACATTTCCATTAACTCCCGGCATGGTGTCTGTTTCACTTGACTGCACTAGGTACCATTTACAGTTCAATTTCACAGTCGTGATGGACTGAAACACATAAACCTGCTTTCTCTCCATTCCACTAATCACATGCGTTAATAAACAGCGAGATTCATAAGGTCTGTTACTTTTATTATTTCTTTGTAAGTCTATTTTTATGAATTAAATTATGAGGTTTTTTTCCCTGTGAAATCCAGACTGCCAGAGGAATAAATACAGTGTTATCTTATTCAGTAGGGTGTAATAAGCTACTATTTTAGGGAAGCAAGCCAGGCATACCGAAGTTGTTGCAAACTAAAAAGAAAAAAAAAAAAGAATCCAGCAACAAGGAATAGCATTGTATGATGTCAATCTACAGTATGCATGTGTTTATATAATCACATTGGAATTCACTTTGAACTTTAGCCTGGAAAATTTACTTAGTGGGGGGAGGGGGAAAGGATTTGAGTATCTAAGCACCAAAATAGCTAAGACAAAGTAGTAAAACTGTGTGGTTGGTTGTACAGCAGAACCACGTGAAAATGCAAAGAATCCCTTTTGTAACGGGTAGAGACGAGTAAGCCACTTGATCGTTATGGTATGAGATAAGTATACAAGCCACAGGAAATGCTGTGTTATTCACATTCCTCTCTTATTGTTTTTCCAAGGGTGGTTAATTCTTGCCTTTTTAAGGAACTTTTTTTTGTACATGACTTGTTCTTGCTCTGGTTAGATAATAACAGTTCTCCACAGAAAAAGAAAGAACAGTCATAAGTACTATTGCATGAGAGAAAACATGGGTTCAGAGATCAGAGCACCAAAGGTTGTCTTTTCTCCTGTGGCTTCTTTGGTGAAGCAAGAAGGGAAAAAACCACCACATTTGACCTACCAAAGGCTCAGCTGACTAGTCTGAAGTTCAGTGCTGGTACCCACAAAACTCCTCTCTGCAGGGACTGTCCCATCTGCCCCTTGGTAAAACTGGCTGTAGTAGCTTTTCGTTGTTAAAGGTGTCTGATCACTTCACCACATATTTAATAGTGCTCAATACTCAGCAACTTCTTTTGGGTTAATTTGGCCAGAATAACAGAAGATCCCAACATGCTGGTTGCTGAGTCATTTTGAGAATTCTGTTGCATTTGCTGATGTTGTGGAAGCAGAACCTGCTTCAGAACCTCCTCCAGAAATGTTTGATAAAATGGAGAGCTCAGGTTTGCATGTTGCCTTTGTTGTTTTTTCTCGTATTATGCCATATTCTGTGGCAGTGGTATGGTCACACATTTGATCACACATGGCCCATTCTTCAGTTGTGCTCAAGGAAAATCTTGCTATGCACAACACTAATTCAGTCTGCAAAATGGGCTGCTGGGTTTTTCATCTCTTTCTGTAAAGCAATACGGACTTAAATTCTTAGACTTTAATCACTAGTGTCAGAGCAGCTTTGCAATCTGTCTCTCCCCTTTAAAAGTTGCCTTCTCAGTGTATTTTTATGAGAATGGACAACATATGGGATTTCATTTTCTGCTTAGACAAACATTAAAAATGTGGGGGGTGTTTTTCTCTCAGTAAATGCCACCTGTCCTAAAATGCGATTGGGTGACTTGTGTGATAAACCACCTGTGCTGTATAATGGCAACATGATTCATCTGCAGACCTAGCTATTGCAATAATAAAGCTTTTTCCAGTCAATACTTAAGATAATTTAATTACAGTATTTGAGCTGGAAGACATAAGCACATAGAAACTTCCTCTGAGTGACTCACAGAGTGTTTGGAAATTCACCATAGCAGCAAGCCTTTGCTTTAAAATGTACTCTCCCCTCTGTTTCATTTGGTTTTAGCAAGAGCTGTTAGGATGTGTGGGTCCAGGACAGCCTTTTGCATCTTTTTTGAGATTGGGATCTAGGAGAGAGACAAAGCAGGGTGACATTGGGTCCCTTGTGCCCTATCACACTGTGCTGACTGTGAACACGAGGGGGTGGAGAGGATGAGGAAACCATGCAGCCCTAGGAAGGGCTCCTGACCTCCTGAGCCTTTTGAATGCTCTCTGTGAAGGCTGCTAAGATACATGGAGAAGGGGAAGTTGATCTTAGAAAAACGAGATCCATACTTCCAGCAGTCGCAGAGGTCTGTGCTGAACACTTTGGTCTTCTGCTGTTGGAGGAATCCACTGAAGTTCTCTGGTCCCTAATATCAAATATAAGGTAGGGAATGATGAAAGACTCTGTAAATGCACAGGTCCTGCTTTTCTGAGCAATACTCTGAATCCAGGCATGACTAATGTGGTCAGTTCTCTTGGAACAGCAGATCCTCTGTGCTCCTCCTGGGTCTGGGGTTTGCAGAGACCTGCAGGAGTGTGCTGAGTGTTTCTGGCCTCAGGGGCCTTTGGCTTAAGGCCATGTTTTTATGACACTGCATTCTATTTTATACACTGGAAAGCATAAGTTAGATGTTGTTTGGCTGGTTTGCTTACCTCTGTGCTCCACAAACTTGGAATTGAAACATGTCTGTTAACTTAATGCAACTACAGGAATGAAATAAGGCAATCTACCACTTGGTGTCATTAGACCTTGTTATTCCATGTATTTCATTACCATGTACCTGAAGCAATTTCTGGAGCCTATCGCTTTTCTTCACTTGCCTCCTTTCAGGCTGCTGAATTGCTTCGGTCATGAATTTTGTAAAAAAACAAGCTTTAACCTCATGGATCTTGTGATATTCTAGTCAGTAGCAACCTGATCCATCTCCTTCCAGCATCTCTGTGACTCCTATTCTCTGCTTGGAACCCTCAGAGCCTGCAGAGTTTTAGGCTACCTGAACACACAGCCATATTTTTTCTTGTCCTCTAATAATTCCTGGGTTGACTTTTATGGTCTTTCATCCACTTTTTCAGTTATTCTCTATAAGGTCCCTGTGATTCATGGCATGAGCTCGGTTTTACTTATGGATCAACAGCCTCTTCATACAGCTCAGTTTATCCTATTTCTTCTTTCTAGACTGCAGTTTTTGTTAGGCTAAAGCCTTGTGGGTTTAGCCCCCAGTAGAAATAAATCTGCACGTAGCATGCATCCTTGCCTGACTTCTGTAGTCATCCTTAACCATTCCATCATCATCTTGTCCACTGTTGCCACACGTGATGACTTGCTGTAAATGTTTTCTGTCGACTTGATCAATCTCTTGGGCTGTCACAGCTTTGCAGAATTCACCATCTCTCTGTGTGATGCTGTCAGAGCCTGCTCAGATTTTTTGAACTTATTATAGCAGGCTCAGATGGGTCCCACAGATTTTTCCAAGATCTGTTTTAAAATAGTATGTTGATATGTTTTTTCTTAGCCCTGCCCTAAACCCAATCTGTTTATCTGCAGGTATTTTTTCACCTTCCCCCAAGACGTTCTTTCTTTTCATTGTTTACTCTGTTTTTGTTTACATTCTTGAGGAATTGGTTTGTACAGCACTTTAGCTATGAATTCCCTATCTGCCTGTAACATATATTTCCAGAGACATTATTTTTACCTTTTTCTCTTTTGAACTTTTTTCCAAGACCTTTAGACTTTTACTCCTTTGTCTAAAAGGAAATCCCACCCACCCCCCCCCAAAAAAAAACAGACATAAAAAGCCCAAAGCCAACAAAAAAACCATAGCACCTGCTCTCTTTTATTTGTGCCAGGAAGTTTCTCTAGGGCTCTTTTATCTGCTGTGCTCTGGGTTCTTCAAAGCACCCTTTCTATTCCTATTTTTCTTGCTCACCTTGGGCTGTTCTTTACAACCAGGCTCTTCACCTCAGGCTCCATACCCCTCTCCTGTTCACCTGCACAAACTGATGCTGCTGGGGAGTCCCCCAAACCCTGACCTAGTGACTGATCAGAAACCATGTTAGAACAAATAAAAATAAATATTTTAAAAAAAAGGTAAGGGTTGATACAAGAAAGGATTAGTAATGGACACAAAGTAGAATTTCACTGCACCCCTCTGCTAAGAGTGCCTCTGACAGTATCCTTGGAAAATGGCTCTTTCCCCTCTGTCTTTTTTTATCAGACTGCCTGGGTTTTGCTGGCTTCTGCCTTTATGCTGATAAAGATGACTTTCAAGATGATAGGAAACAATAGGACCTGTGTGTAACAGCCTGTGTTTCTGGTCTAGATTCCCTGCCAAAATAGCTACACTTAGCACTTGCACAGCTCTTTTCATCTTCAAAGCCTTTCACAGATCCGATGTAAACAGCCGGAGTTCCACTGATTTTGGTGGCAAAGAGCTTAGTAGCCTTCAGAAAAGGATTATGCATTTGCATGGAAAGTGGAAATATCATCTGCTGCTCTGCTAGCTGAAATTTTATGAAGGTATCAAGCTTCAAGCTAGAAAGCATTATTAGCTGAATGGGATTTTGTAACTTTCTGTGTGGTCAACATGCATATTCCTGGCTTACAGTTTCATTGGCTGAATCCAGGATTGATTATTGAATCAGTCATTAAATGTGTTTACAAGAAATTCAATTGCTGAGACCAACAGTATTTTTGAGTGCAATTGAATTTGATGTTTTATCAAGCTATGTGCCTGTGTGTCCTAATACCTATGCCCAACATGTATGCAGGCATTGTCTTGGCAGGGCTTGTTCAGTATAATAATAGCTTTCAGATTTACTTTATGATGTTTCACCGTATTTAACAAATAAGACACTTTACTTCACTGGTACATCCTATGATGTATGTTGTTATATTTAAGCTTGGAGTGCACTTAACAGGTCAAGACCTAGTCCCTTCCCCTGCGCCATGGCAGAAACAGGTCTGTCTAGCCTGGGATGATGTTTATCTCATATTTTTATCAACTATATTCTGCTTTTACCTATTTAGAGGCTGATATCCCGTTTGCATTACAGTCAGTCAATGCCTGACTCTGCTTCTATAGTGACAATTAACCCAGTTGTTTCATTTTCTTGTAAATTGTGTTTGTCAGTACTTCTTATGGTTCATGTTGATCTTCTCTGAAGTAAGTCTAAATTCTCTACATTTTTCTTAGTGTGATGCACAGATCTTTGCAATATTCCTGCTGAGATCTCTCAGTTGTGTGTAGGCCACAATGTTCATCTCCCATGTCTTGCATATAACCCACCTGCCAGGGCATCCCAGGGCAGGATCAGCCTTGTGTGCACCATGTGGTGGTGGCCATTTGGATCCCATTGGTCTGGAATAACCTCCGTTTCTGCAGTGACTCTGCTGAACCAGTGATCCCTTGGCTCATGTTTTTGTGTTGGATTTCTGGTTGTGTCTTTACTGAATGTCATTGTGTTGATGTCAAACCATCACTTATGAATTGATGGCAATTTGTAATATGGGATCTGAATTTATTAACAGCAGGCAGAAGCTTTCCCTATGGTAGAAGTGTTTCCCTTCAAAACATATATGGGAAGGGATGGATGAGGAGGGGTAAAACTGCTTCAACAGTGGGATTTGTTTTCCAGTTGTTCTGTTGGAACTGCTCCTCCAGCTTTGTCAGGGTCCTCCACAATTAAATGTTTTTATGGCATTGACATGAAAAATATTAGCACTAACTCTGACCCACCCAAATAGGGCTACTGCTTTTTACATCCACCCTTCTCTTGGCTTTCTGTCAACCTGGACATCAGATTCTTGAGTCCAGCTCTCCTGTGGTGTCCAGTCTCGTCTGGGAGGAGACTGAAAATGTAAATGTGCAAGTGTTTTATTTTTGCATGTGGAAGATGAAGCAAAGAGTGAGCTGAATTAGGTTCCGGCTCTGGGAACACCACGCAGCAAAGCCAGGCTCTGAAACCATTTTTTCAGAGTTATGAGCTGGTGCTTCAGCACAAGCCTGTTCCTCTCACGTGAAGTGAAATAACCTCTATAACCTCTGAAATATGAAAGATGGTGAATTAAATCAAACACTCATCTCCTTCAGTGACTCATCTGCTTTTTAGTTTCAGTTGATGGCCAATTTTGTCCTTTGTCTTTGAAGAGGCAGTTGAGAGTAATTCCCTCTTAATTTATCATTAGTGCATTCTGCAGGTCCCTAACAAAAGTCTTTCCTTCAGGGCTGGTTCAGCAAACCTGACCCGGCTCCAGTGTCCCCAGTGCAAGTCGTGCTGCTGGGGGAGCACTGTCATTGCTATTGCTGTACCTTATCTGAAGCAGACCAGGGAGAAAGAGCAGTAAAAATGTCTTTAGCTGTCTCTATAGGCATCATTCCTGCATTCCAAGAGGAGATAACAAGGCTGTATCAAAGGGAGATGTCCTGAAAAAGTCACTGTAAGCACAGGCCTGTTTATGTCTTGCCTGTGAGCCATATAGTTTACAGTCAAGGATTTCATTGCTACCTTGAAAATGCAGATTGCAGAAGGAATCAGAACTAATCCCATCCTCTCCTCTGTAGTGCACGTTCACCTGCCTTCAGCTGTGCATCTCCTTTCTGAAGTAACATCTGAGGAATTTTTCCTTTTGCACCCATCTGGATTCTTCTTCAGTCCATCATTCTCTGCTCTTAAATATTCAACAGTGGCTTTCTCTGAGCTTGTTCTTGTATCCCTCAGTGCTTCCTTCATAAAACCAGACTCCTGTCTCCCAATCCTTTTTGATTATTTCCTGCCACCCATCCAGTCCTTTCTTTTCCCTTCATTTCTTTACTGCTTTTTGGCGTCTGTTCTCTACGTAGCCTGATAGTTCTTACCTGAATCCTTAGCTTTGTGAATATCATTTTTTCTCCTTTTCACTTTCATTTAAATGCATTTTGTTCCCAAGTAGCTCTGAACTGCCACAACAATTATTTTCTAGTGAGACTGAAGGAGATGCTTGCAAATATTTTCAAACCGCTGCATTCATCATTCCTAAAATCCCATACTCCTTCCCTTCTCTGATTATCATGGGCACCTGGCAAGATAAACACGGGCTATGAATAAGCCTGCTTTCTGCCCTGGACACCTCTCTGAAGCAAAATGCTCCCTCTCTGCTCAGTTTTGATTTTCACATGGTGCATTTGCTGCTGTAGTTCCCTCCAGGACGCTGCCAAAAGAAGTTCTGCCTCTGTTTTATGGCAGCTCTTCTGGTGGGTGTGTTGTTTTCCCGTGCCTGCCCACGGTGGGGCCACTGCTGTCCTTGGGCTTGTCTCCAGCAGCATCCCACCAGCTGCATCCCTGGGCAGCCCAGGGCTGTGTCCTCTGGTGGCTCTCACGGGCTGTGTGTCCATGCCCATCCTCTGGGATGGATTTTACAGACCTTTCCCTGGATTGCTGGGGAATCTGGCCTGGCATACAGGCAAAGTTGCTCCCGTGAAGAGGCTAATCAGAGAGACAAGGGTGAAAATGTGTTAATGATATTTAAACCCACAGTACTTTCAGCTAAGAACTGTCTAGCTTTGCTGGTTCTGCAAAGCTCTACCTTTGTACAGTGGGGAAACCTGGTGTGGACCAATCCTGTAATCTGCATTTAATGCTTATCTGTAAAATACAACCCTGATAAAAATAGCAGCCCTTCAGACTCTGCTTGATGTATAAAAAAATGTGCTGTGGTGTATTTAGGATTAAATCCTTTAATAGCAGTAATTCTTTCATTACAGCACAAAGCATTTTATTTTATTTTGGAATATGTCCAGAAGGACTGTTTAGTAGAGCAGATTAACAACTAGTTTAAATATTTAGGTTATCATCTAGTATCCCAGATCCAAGCTCATAAGAACCCCTTTCCAGATCCAGAGGGCTAGAATATTGAATACAGTATTCCAACTGCATGGAAATAATGCAATATACCAGAAATACATCAGATACTGTATCAGCTGGGTAATTTTTTATCGCTGCTTTGAAAATGCATCTGTTTTGATGCACATGCTGCTGTCCAATACAAGACTAAAATGAGTAATATCTTTGTGCCTCCCAGTAGTAATATCTAAATGCTGTAGATTAATTTTTTTTCCTCTTTCGAGCATGTTATCTTTCATTCTGTCTGGAACAGTATTATTTTGTGCATCTGTCACCAATTGGGATGTGCTAGGAGGAAGGGTGAGCATAATCATTTAGTTATGAGACACTGAATAAAACAAATGATCTTTTCATAAATTCACAGTATTTAAGTCCAGAAGGGATTGTTGCATTTAGCCTGACCTCCTCTATATCACATCTTTATAAAGCAGGAGCTGTCTCCGCTGCACTAATAATTTTTTGAGGCCCATGTTGCATACTATTATCAGTCTCCTGGATAAATACCAGCTGTTGGGATCCTTCCAGCTATGCCTTTTCCTGAAAAGGCTTCTGTATAATAAAAGGGGACTGATGATGCTCTTTTTGAAAGAAAATTGTGCTACAGGAGCCAGGAATGTAAGAAAGAGCTTCAGGTCCAGGGAGAATGAGTGTTTCTGGCACAACTCTAAAACTACTGAGTATTGAAATAAAAGGATTCCCCAATCTGGCAGCAAGTTTCTTTCATTTCATAGGAGAAGAACCATGGGGAGATCAGACAGCAATGCCCCAGAATAGAAGATTTCTCCCTCAGTTTGCAGCAGCTGTTGACAGTGTGCAAGAGGAAGGATGCTGTATGTAAAGAAGCAGCAACATTTGCCCCTATGACAGTAAAACACCTTTTTTTTTGTTTTGTTCTTGTGCATATTGTTTCAATAATGAGCAGATTGCCCGTAACCACATAAATCAGCAACAATGTGATGGGTTTCTAGTGGGCTAATCACAAAGTCCTGCAGTGAAACTGTTTTTGTGGGGCTTCTACCTATTTGTGCCAACATTGTTAGTCATATCGATGCATATGGGGAGTGACTGCTGCTTGCAGTGAGGGGTTATATTTGGGTTGTATTTTGTTTTACTGGGAGCCTTGTGTACTTGACAGACAGATATTAGAGCTCTGCAAATGTTCCTGTCAGGGCACTTTTGACACCTGTCTGTGTAGATACGTTTATGCTTGCACATCCATTTCAGCCCATTAGACACCATCAATGAATACTGGTTATGGCTGCAGCTCCAAAGGTGGGGTGGCAATAGGATGTCTGCACAATGAACCTCCCTTTTTACTCCATATAGAGCACGAACTGTGTTGGGGTTTAAACAGTGGCCATCTCTCATTTCTGAATGCCGTTTCCCTGGAAAAATGAGCATGAAGTGACCTTTATCCCACATTTTTTGTGCTTGCAAGGCTGTAAGAAGCTTTCTTAAGATGATTGCCTCTCACCCTTCCTTTTGTGGGTGACTCAGAATGTACCAGATAGGAACCCCAGGTGTGGAGCCTGAGCACAGCTGCCTCACCCACTTGCAGAAGAGAAATTGGGGTTTCTGCTGGTTTCTCTCATCCCTCTTTTATTTGTTTTCTTTTTTTCTTTTCTTATAAGTAATGCATCATTTGGTTGGGACTCCCGTCTCTTGTGACTAAAATGCTTTCAGCCTGACTTGAATCCCTCTCTGGGAAAAAGATACTCAGGAGAAAAATACCTTCCTTCTCGTTTTGACACAGCCTTCTATATAGTCTGAATGTCAGGAAAGCCATTTATAGACCATGTACAGTAATTGCATGCTTAATATTTCATCAGCTGCATTAACAGTAACGTCACTAAAACCAGGTATAGATTTAAAAGGATCTCTTTTGATTAAAAGTGACTTTAGAGCTTCATGTATATAATAATAGAGCAGCATGTGTTATCATAGGTGTTGCTATGGGTTTCTGAATTTAATAATTCAACACACATAGACACACACTGAGATTTGCATTGAGATTTTGGACAAAGCATATGGTTCCTGTTTGGCAGCAATCCTCTAATTACACCAGATTAGGCTGGTGTGAAGTCGATTGCTTCAGCTTGAGCCACACTCTTCTTTCACAGCCAAGAGATTGCAATATTTTTGGGTAGTGCAAACCCCCATGCTTTCCTTACTGTGCTACGGTGAACAGCTGTAGGAAATAGTGGTTAGGATTGGTTTTCTACCAGACTTACTTCAGGCTCTCGTGTTATGATGTCATGTATTGTTTGGACACGAGGCAGAAATGTTTACTTTGAAACAGTGCTTGAGTTCACTTGAATTCTACCGAACAAAGATGTGCTGCCAACTACCAATAGGGCTGAAACCCTGCAAGCATGCTTGAGTGGAAAATAAATGAAGGAATTTATTGGCTGTGTCTTAATAATAAATCTCTTCAACTTCATTCTTATTCTATATTCTTGAGAAATAAACTTTGCAATAAGATCTTGTATTAAATGGCAATGAGGAATTCCTCAATAGCAAGTGTCAATTGGCTTCTTTGGAAACACCCTTCTGGTTTATAATTTCCTTTTATTATTGAGCTAATAATTTTGCAAATGTTAGCAATAGATCCATTGTTTTGGGGTGGTTTTTTTTTGCCAGCAATGAATAAGAATTTTTTTTTTTAATTCCTGCACTTCACTGTTGATAAATTTCACCCTTTTTTTCAAGTTATCATCTGAGCAGGTTTCATGAAAGTCTTCTGGTTTGAGCATGCATGCATTTTGAGTTGTGCAGCCTGAATTTCCATCAGCAACCAGAGCTCCTTTCTGCAGGCAAAACTTGGGCCATTCCAAAATACTGCAATTTGTACATTCCAAGGACTGCTGTGCCAGAAGGTGAAGGTGTTTTAAGAAATTTAGGAGATGATGCCAAACTGTGAAGAACACCTATCACAGGAGCACTGATGGTTTGTTTTGCACTGTTGAAACATAGGTCTATCTGTGCATTAAACCAAATATGTATATATGTACATATATATAAATTTATATATATTTCATGGCTGGGAATGGAAGAATTATTGCTCAACATTGCATGGAGAATATACTGCTTCAAAACGTGCACACGAAGTGTGGCAAACCACGGCTCATTTTCTCTCCGGATCAGCCACGTGGAATGGTAACATCAGCCATGTACAGCCACTGTACATCTGCTCTGAGTTTTATAGGAGAGGGTAATTTATGCATCTGAGTGAAATGAAACTCAGCTTCAGTGCTTGCTTGTGATTCAAACTGTAATTAGCTGTTTTATAAATGTTGTCCTCCACATAAGGGTAGTGGAGTGAGAAATACATCACTCTGATGCTTCTGGTCCTACTGATTCTGTTGGGGTGAGAGCAAATATATTGCAGATTTCTTTCAAGCTCATGTTGGCTTTTTTCACACTGCTTGTGGGATAGTAATTTCATGGGCAGCTCTTACACAGCAACGCCAATGGGGTAAGGCAGAAGTTAATTCTCAGTTCCAGTAAGGTGACAGCCACGTTTCTGGATGTAGTATTAACTTAAACCAGCCTCCTGCTTTCCTGCAGGAATGAACCCTCCTCCCCACCCCCTATATGTGTCAGTAATCTGTTCCTTTTCAGCTGGGTAGAACTGCCCTTTTCCTGTTATTTGCTTGTACCAGACTGTTTGTCTTCAATTGACTGTGCCAGCCTTTTCCATTGGGCTTTACACACACATGCAAACATTGGAGATGTTTGTGTCAGATAGTTGATAACTCCAGATGTTTTTAAAATCCATACCTGCTTTCATAATATTTCAATATACTGGATATAATTGGAGATATACAATGAAGCAGGAGTTGGGTCATACAGTGTTTGCTTTCTTAGTGCTGGGGTTTCTCATTTGAAGTTTGCAGAAAACTTTGATTGAAAGACCAGTTAAAAAGAGACAAACAAGACATGGTAAATTCCATCCTTGAGGAATATTTACTTCAGGAAGCTCTAACAGGAATGCTAGTTTTTCATTCAATACAAGACATGCTTTGAAGCCAAATCATCAAAATATATTAACTGATGTAGTTACTTTACTCAGCCTAATGTTGTCTTTACATTGTAAAACATCAGTGTCAGTTCTTGGTTCTATGATAGTTTTAATGAACACAAATCAATTGCAACCACTGCTCATTTGGAGATTGCAATTAAACAACTGGTAACTAAAAGGTCAGAAATGCTTACTGTTGTAAAAAGCAATCTCCTTCTTGTCATCTGCCTTTTAGAACTGATTTTAATACCCATATTTAAAAGAGAAATAAATCATAAGAACCCTCAATAATTAATAGCTTTGCCTTTTTTTTTCTGTGTGGAATTAGCATGGTAGCTTCATCCTAGCCTTTCCTGGAATTTCAGCAAGTGCTCCATTTAATGAGGGAATGAGTTTCTGTTTAAATGCTCCAAAGGATTTGGCTTCCAGCTCTGGGGGTTTTCCAAGCTGTAAACTGTTGATCACTCTTTCAGGCTCTGCTTGAGGTATTGGCTGCTCAAATCTAATTACATCTCTTTGTGATAGATCTGCCCGATGTAGTAATTTAAATAGTTTGTGTCTCCTCCGTAGGACTAGCAGATTTCTCTATGCCAAATTTGGTGAAAAAATCCTGAAAAGTGGATTTAATGGATCTGGGATTGGTTTTGATTCTGCTTTCCTCTGAATAAGCCACTTTCTGATTATCTTTGTAAACAGTGTGTCAGTACTTCCCTTTCCATAAAGGATTGTTTCAAATAATTTCCTTGGTGCTGCTTTGTTTCTCCTTCAGCAGTGTATTCATTTCTCCTCTAACATTCCCTAGATTTCCTCTGCTTTCCTGAATTCATGAGAGGACCCTCCCATCCTTGTCTTCTTCAGCAGAGATATCTTTTTTCCTAATTTTTCTTTTTTTTGTCCCTTTTTTCGTAGCCATACAGTGGAACTTTGCACCTTTCCTTACCTGACTCCAGCTGCTCCTCCTCATGTGTTGATGTTACTTGCAACTTCTGCCTTGTTTTGTTTCTGCTTTCAGTCATCCTTTTATTTATTTTTTTTCCCCTCCAAGAGTATCTGGAGTATCAAGAGTATCCTGAAGCCCTGTAAACTGGCTCATGCTGTCTAGATGCTTTCTGCAATGCTACAATGCTATGTGTTTTCCCATGCAGGATTAGGCTCAGTCACATCCACAGTGTTGACATGAATGTGGTAAAAGGGATGTTTCAGGGATTCTCAGGGGAGTACTTGATGTGTAAGGAAAAAGAACAGTTTAAATCCTGCCCACACAATGCCAGACTTGGAACTGGCACTTGTGGGTTAGGAAAGTGCCATTGCTGGTGTCTCTTCGAAATCATGGGATCCATGTGCAGTGGCAGCCACAGAATCCAACACAGTGCTGAGTGTCCTCAGGTAGGATACTGAGAGCAAAGCATTGGGAATTGTTTTACTGCTGAGGGAGATACAATCCAAGGTTTGGTAAAGTCATGAATTAGGTGAACTCGGAATTGTTTCTCACTAAATTCTGCACTGCTTCTGGGATGAGGAACTCTTTGAAACTGGTAGGAGATGAATGTCAGACAGCAGAAAGAAATTGCTGTTTCCCATAGCAGGCACAGAACTTCTGGGGTGTGTTGTCCCAGGAAGCTGCAGAGCCTCATGGTGCCAGCAGGTTCAAAATGGAGCTAAACACATTTAATTCCAGCCAGAAGATCCAAAGTGGATATAAAGAGTGCTTTATGTGTCCCTGTTGCAGTTGTTACAGGTGCTGGAGGAGCAGAGGGGCAACAGGCTTCAGAGAGTGGCCAGGCTTACACCAGAGCCCTGGTCCAAGTGGGATTTCTGGGCTGGACAGACCATAACTCCAGTCCCTGGGAGTATTTCATTCATCCCCTGCTCCCCCTGTTCCAGTGCTGTGTTCAAGCACTAACCTGGCTTGCTGTGCCATGTAAGCTTCCATCCCTCAACTGCTGCTTGCTTGTTGAAATTAAACCTCTGAGAAGCAGGGATCCCTTCCTTCCCCTTGCATGCTTTTTCCCATGTCTTGTACAATACAGCCCATATTTCAGCTTAGGTCCCTAGGTGCCACTGTGATTTATACTACTAAAAAGGTTTATGTGCCACACAAATAAATTTATGTGCATAATGCACATTAGTGCATTGATGTTACACTGTCATTGAAATATCTGGACACAGGTGACTAATTTGAGGCAAGCAATGAAATTCATGTGTTTCAATTATTAAAAGGGGAAAAAGAACCAAGCTAGCACTGTAAATGCCTTTCTGCTTACTTATGTCAGCCCACTTCCCTTTTGGCATTTCCCTGTCATAGTGTCATTAATATTTCCATCCCCCCTGCATCCTTAATGATGTACTTGGTTGACCTGCATCATTTAAAATATTTTTTCATTATAGTGATTTTCTCATTTAGGTCCCCTGGAGATCTCGATATGTAATCAGTTTTCTCTAACAAATGACCTCCTTTAACTTCATTAGTTCAGAATTAATTTACTAGCATCCAAGATATTGAATGACTCTGATTAGTAAAATACAGTAAAAAAATTAAAGTTCCCTTTCGTTTATGGTGAAGGCAAACATTAATTAAACCCTATATTTCTTTGCTAATTTTGTTCATACTTGAATTTAATGAAGAGGGGACGTATGATGGGCTGTCACTAGACATCACAGAGGGTGGGGATGGGACTAAAGGCTTTCTGTGTGCGTAGCATCCTCAAGGAGCTGCATTTTGCCAAATGCTTCCCTTCTCCTGCAGCTTCCTTTACCTTTTAGAGGGGAATTTTTAAATGAGCAAGCCAGGAGAACCACTGCTTTCCATGATCAGGGGGAAAGCGCTCAGTGAGGACTTGGGGAGGACGTGCCTTTTGGATGGCAAACCCTGCTCATCCCAGCACCCCTGCTGCTCCTGCGTGCCAGCTGCAGCTCCCAGGTTGTCTGTCTTATCTCGGCATCTCTGCTTGCGAGGCGCGCAAGTCGTTTATAGGATTAGCCACGATGCCAGCCCCTCACCCTTTTAGGCTTTGCAGGTTCCCATTTTGCAAATCTGCCCGGAGATGGCATTTTTTCTTCCTGTCATTAGACTGAAAGTGGTGTTTGCACTGTACACTGCACGTGGGATGGCTGATGAGGCTGTGTGGCTTGTGTGTAATGAATGGCAGTAAGGTTTTATTTAGGGAATTATGGTTATTCCTGGAAAAACCCAACCTTGTAGGGAAGGGTACCCACCTTGAGTTGATTTGCATCACTCCCCCTGCTGCTATATTTTTATTTTCTGAATGGCAATGGTACAGATAGTTTTAAATAAGCTTCTTTTTTTTTCTTTTATTTTTCTTTACCCCTTAATCATAGCATTGGCCTGCTAAAGACCTTATCATAGTTGTTTTGAAACTGCATTAACAGGAGCTTCATGTTTGCTCTGATCTTTATAGGAATATGTACTTTTGGTAAAGCTTCACCCATGGCTTGGAGCCCTCCTGTGCTGGGGGCAGAAGAAAGCCTGACCCACTTCTCCCTCAAAAAACTCCTTGAAACAAACTTCTGCTCTCAGTAATGTTAGCTGTGGAGGCACCTTGTGACTGTGCATGATTTCAAGTCAAAGGTTGGACTTGATGTCTTGGAGGTCTTTTCTGACATTAATGATTCTATGAATCTATAGCAGTTTAGACCACTGTTTGAGCTGACCTCGGGGGGAAGCAGAGGCACAGGACAGATGTGTGCCAGATGTGTGGTTAGGTCTCGTAGAGGAGCACTGCAGATCTCCTGGGGCAGCACTCAAAGCAAGCAAGCAGCAAGGTTTGCTAGAGATTGCTGCTCCTGAGGCTGGAGCCTGAAGTGGCTATGCTCTTGTCCTGAGCCCAAGCCTTCACTTTGCTGAACTCTGCCAGTTTGCCACATCTGGCTTTTGAATTGGTCAGGTTACTGTTCTGTAGTTGATTTGCCCCTCAGCCAGCCAAGAATTTTGAAAACCAATCTGTTTGGTTTGTACACAAGTGATTCACTAGCCCAAGAAGAATGGGATGTGCTTTTCAGGCACATCCCAGGAGTGTCTCTGAGAAGCATCCTTATCCCTTTGCTCCTCTGGCCCCAGCTGTGTTTTCCTCCCCCCTGAGCTGAAAGGTAGAACAAACTGTGCCCATCTCTGTCACCCAGGCTGGGGGGCAGCACTAATGTGGAGCCATGGGGGCTCCTGCTCTCTGCTGCAGTGCTGGACATCAAAGGTTGTGTTGGTGACCCCTGAGAAAGGAAACCTGGAACTAAAAGGGGAGTGGATGGGGCCAATGGCCCTGTAAATTATTCTCCCCTCTTCACAAGAATAAAGTTTGTAGAGGGATTCAGGCAGTCAATTTACATCTCTTGAAGGAAAGGAAATTGAAAACACTAAAACAATTTATTGCCTTTTAAATTTGGGGATGAGGGGGAATGTAAGTAGTGCTAAAATTTAACTACCTGCAAAAGCAAATAAAGAAAACTGTAATATTTCACAAAGTCGTAATCCACTATACCATAAGTGCATTTCCAATTTCATTGTGGAAAATATCAGTTACTACTGCTTTCTGCCTAAGAACTTGCCCATAAAGCAACACCCAATTGGTGGATTCAGTAGTGTTTCTGGTATTGTTTTTTTCTTCTTTCTTACGATTTGCATAAAATACTTAGATGAGATTTCTTTTCCACCTCCATCTCATATTGCAGTATTCCAAGTTTTCAGCACAATAATTGTTTTGCCTGCAAGGCCTATATCTAATATTGGTTCACTTTGAATGTCTTTTCCTGTTTAAATGTTAGTCCAGGAAACCACAGTAATTGTAGTCAAATGAGTATGCTCAATATACAGCTTTTATGAGTACAGGGTGGCTTTCTTGGTCTGATTCAACCGATCTTAGAAAACAGGAGAGGTGATTCAGGAGCTCTTCTAGGAAGAGTTCTTGCTTCTGGCAATATTTACTCCTAGGTAGATTAGAAAAGATAAGAGCTGGCAACTGAGAAAAAGATGAAAAACAAAATGGGCTAATATCTGTTCATTACATGAAGGCAAAGCCACTGACCCCAATGCAGCAGAAAGCTAAATTTACCTCCTCTGCTTGGGAGAACATTTCAGAAGAGCCCTGCAGAAGTTCATTGTATGAAGAAAGTATAGGAGATACAACTTGAGCTTCCTCCAGGCCATTAATTCTTCCTGTTCATTTTCCCCTCCAGGAAACCCCAAAGCTTGAGCTGTCAAGCCCTGGAACAGGCTGCCCAGGGAAGCGGTGGAGTCACCATCCCAGGAGAGATTTAAAAGACGTGCAGATGTGGCACTGGGGGACATGGTTTAGGGGTGGACTGGGCAGTGCTGGGTTAACATTTGGACTCAAAGGTCTTGGAGGTCTTTTTCAGTCTTAAGGATTCTGTGATTCTCTAATTCAAGATGAATCACTGATGCTTTGTTTGAGTAGGCAGACTGATTGCCTGAGCTATTCTGGGACGGCTACTGCTCTACAGGTGTTCTGGAGTACTTTCTGTGTTCAGATAAATCCAGCTGCTTCTGAGATAAAGCCAACTTTTCCCTGGCATCACTACTTAGAGAATGGCCCTGTTTATAACTTAGAGCAGGTTCCCTGAGGCAGCTCTAGGCATAGTAGCCTCTTCTCTCTGCCTGGAGAGTTGAGAGTTTGTCCATGTGAGAAATTGCTACCAGCTACATCTAGGCTGGTCAACAATCCCTGTGTGGCTCCAGGATTCCCATCTAGCACCAACAGTGTACCCTTTTCTGAGAATCTGCATTGGCTTTCCACCCTCCCATGCTGCCCTAGATGGGATCTCGATGCCTCTGCTTATCCTCACCCTTGTAGTGGAAAACAAAGGGCTAAACCTGGCCATGCCTTAATCACAACTGAGTGAGAAAGCTTTGTAACAGCTTACATTTGTTGAACCATCATCACATCTCTCTGTTCCTGCTCCACATGCCTACAAGTTACTCAATTTTACTAGATATTTATAAATATCTGTTTAAGTTATGCAAATGAGACTGATTATTATGGCTCTGGAGGCACTGCTGGTATTCTAGATGCTTTATGCTGGATCTACTGAGTCTTAGTACAGAGGGGAATCAAATGTATTTTTCCTTTTAGAAATGCTCCAGTTGCTCTCTGAAGCTGTCAATCTAAATTTGAGCAGAGGTATTGCACTGACCCAACCATATCTGCAGAGATTTTGGATGCATGTTCATGACACAGTTCTGTGCATAGGAGGTTTTAGCTCCAGGGCCACACAAAGGATAATTTAAAGAGGATGGAGTTTTCCCCTTGTACAAATTCATTCGTATTCACTTCAAAGGCTGAAGGGAGCTTCAAACCAAGGTGTGCTCCATGCAGACTGTGCTCACAGGGGTGAGTGTTACCCACTGTGACAGTGTGTATGTAGCCTTGCTCAGATGATAACAGAAAATGACTATGCAGAGGGCTGGGTTTCTCCAGAGATGTACTAAATGCCTGCTGCTCCAAGGACATGTGAATCCTTTTAGCCCACTGCAGGAGAAAACCTTCAATATTTAAGACTCACTCTGGTGCTTCAAACTCTTAAATGCAACGGGCTCTGCTAGTATAAAGTGATGCAGCTCCACTGACATCAACCCTTCCCCTGGGGCTGGAGCCCAGGGGATTGGAACAGGACTGTGCTGATTTACATGAGAATCTGGCTGTACACACTCACAAACCAGCCTTCCTCGATCCCTTATAAACATGCCTGGTTAGGATAAAGCTCAACCTGAAATCAAACCTCTCTTTAGAAATATTGAGACTACAGCTCTCACTCATCATCACTGTAATTAGGATTTCAGCTGCTTTGCTTTGCTGCAAGGCCTTTGGAGCACTATGGCTGACTAGTGATATGAAAAGCAGATTTACTGTTATTAGCTATAAACATTGTAGCACAACTGAAAATCCCCAAAATATTAATCTGTGCCATAGCATAAAACATGCACACAACTCACAGCAATTAGCAATAATTTGTCATTCTGTGCTATGTTTAATTTTAAAGTGGCCAAACTATTGGATAAAACACTATCAGCATATGTACTGTGGATTTTTTGCTGTAATAGCTGTCTTCTGCCCTAAGCAGCACCTCCTCCTCCTCTCCCCAATGCTGCCTCAGATGCTTGGCATGAACAAACCTCATGTCTGTACATGAATTTGGGAAAGGAGAGATCTCCCTGAAATAAAATCTTGTATTGGTAGAAAACTTTTGCTGTGCATATAGGATGACGATCTAGCCAGTTTCCAGCCCCACCCAAGGAGGGCTTTCTGAAGTCCACAGAAGTGTCTCTCTTGCTTGCAGAAGCTGGTCCTGGAATTGAAGTGAGCATTGTCCTCTGCCTTGGCTGGCAGGGATTCCCCAGAACTGAAGTAGGGAGAAAACAGGGCTGGTGGTGTTCTCTTGAGATACATCACTTTAGATGTATCTTGCTGTCATCAGACCATGATGCTGTCTTGAGATAAATCACTTTAAATGATATTGGTTTGCAATTTTGTGTTTCTAGTAATAAAATGTTGGGGGTTTTTTTTCAGTACTAAGCCTTAATCTTTCTGAAACATTTTTCTTTTCAAAAACCTCCCCATAACATTCCTTTTTCTTTCATAACCTGAAATGTCAGTGTTTTGTAAGATGTTGTTTTAAAATGTGAACATTTTGAAAATAACCCTTTATTTGAGCCTATTTGCTTACTGCAAATTTATTTAGAGTGAACTTCAATTGTTTCCTATCTATGATGAGCTGGAGGAGTGTAGTGGTACATTACATGGCGTGGTTATGCACTGTCTGGAGCTTGATTGAAGATGTGATTCCTGGATTACAGATCTTGTTGCAGCTTTGAAGAAGAGTCCAGCCTCAACAGTGGTTTCCTCTGGCTTTTGAGAACTTCATTACCTGGCACTGGAGTCAATGTAGATTTCTGGCACTGATGAAGGTCTGTACAGTTTGAAAGATTTCCTGTAAACTAGAAGACTGTCTCGCCTGTGGGCTTGGCTTGGGTGCAGCCTTACCCCAATAAGTATTTATTTGATTTAATATTTAGAGCAGCTGAGGAAGGTCTGTTCCAGCTCAGAAATACTTTTTTAGCATAGGCAAAAGATAGAATAATTCAGGAGGAGCAAAAGAGGGAATTTTCTTTCCCCTCCTTTTCCCCCAATCTGAGAATTGTATTAGCATCAAGTTATCTGTCAATATTTATTTAAATTAGCCTGGTTTCTATGGATCTGAGAATCACAGTGAGCTTATTTTCCCCTGTGTTTTTTCAATGCCCAATGTATCTTCTCTCTCTACCCAACAAGATTTTTGTCTTCAGTGATGTTATGCACTTTTGTTCCAGGCTCTCACACCAGGAATGAAATGGGGTCTGATGTCCAACCAGCTGCTTTCCCTCATTGTAGGAGCCTGGTACCTGGAACCTCCCAGTCATCTTCTGGGCCTGACTTACAACCGCAAAACTGGCAGATGTGAGAACACTGCATGATTAGATTTGAGGGCAACTTTACAAATACAGTGACCTGTCTCTTGGAGAGGTGAATGGCACAGTGAAAACCCAGGACTTCTGGTGAGATCAGGTCAGGACAGACAGCATTTTCTGAGCTGGAAGAGTTAACAGGAGATTGCTGCTTCTTCTGCTTTGCCTTTACTGTTATCATGATTTATATATTTGAAAGTAGGGGTGATTAATAATCCACAAACCCTCAGCCTGAAAGGAGAGCTTAGCACTTAACATACCAAAGTGAGCTACGATGCAAACAGTAAGAAATGATTAACAAGACTAACATTTACCCTCCTCCCCAAATAACTCAAGAGCAGCATCAATGGTTCCTTGCACTTCCTGGCTCTCAGCAGTGGAGTGAGGGCTACCAAATGACTTCTGCAGCAAAAGGTTGGAGCTAAAAGTCGGCTCACTGCAGGTACCATGGGGATGAGACCGGCACAATCACCTGGAAAGATAAATATAGTTATCATGCCATTCCTGGAGCTGGATATAAATGTCTCCATTCCATATACACTATTACTCTCAAGATTAGGAAAAGCTGGCCTGTGAAGTCCTCACTGACCTAAGAAGTTAAAGCACAGAAAGAGCTGCTGGAATTTACCTGCTGTTTATCAGCTTGGACCTCAACACTTTCCCTGCTCAGCACTGGGCTAAGTGTAGAGGGGGGGACAGTGTGGCCACAGAAGAGAGAAACAAAACCAGGAAAGTAAACTGGATGGAATTTGTCTCTGGGGGAATGGCCATTGAGTGCTGAATTGCATCGGTTCCCGATATCTCTAGACTTCATACAGACCGATCACTACCAACTTTGTTCTGTGGTTTCTAGTGGAAAAGAAAGGATCTACTTAATTCACAAAACACTTTGGAGGTCAGAAAGTGTTTTCCTTTCCCCTGGGTTTTTCAATGCCAGCAGAGGGGGCAGATTCGGTTTCTTAAATACAAAGAGGCAAGGTCCTGGCTCTGTGCTGATACAAAAGAGATGAAGGGAAGTCCTAGTAACCGAGCAAAAAATGTACAGAAGTAAAATCAAATGGAGATGTGGGCAGCTCAGCTATCCCTTTTTTGTGTGATGGAACTAAACATGAGAAGATAATTTGCATCCTTATGTGAGAAAAGAATAACATTGCAGTAGCAAGGTGGGTAGACTGGAACACTGGTAAGGGTTATCTGTGACCTACTTATTTCATAATGGTACAAACAACCCTTTAAAACAGGATACAATGGCAAAGCAGGGCCTCAGAGGAGGTTCTGAATCCCTTCCCTTTTCACCAGTAGGAACTGGAAGCCTTCAGCATCTTGCCAGCTGTCACTGCAGCATTCACATTGAGTGTGTTCAGTCCACCTGTGTGTTCCTCACATGGGAACAAAGGACAGAGGTGTGCAGAGATGCAGTTCCTGCAGCAACACCCCTTGTGCAGCCTTGTACAGTCAATGCAAAGGCTGCCCAAAGCAATATTCTCTTTTATTTTAACCCAGTGTGCACCAGAACCAAGTACAGGCAGGTTTTGTGCTGGTGTACTCTTTTTTGATCCTTAAGAGGAAGGGGGATTTAATTTTAAAGTGAGACTTCCCTTAGCAAAAAAAAAAAAAAAAAAAAAAAGAGAAAAAAAAGGAAAAATTCCCGTTAAGATCATTCCAGCAGACACCACATTTTGCAGAGCTGCTTCACTTCCTAGGCAGCAGCTCCTCCCCAAACCCCACCCCTCCTCACTCCCCCAAAAGTGCCCTCCAGCACACTCTGCTGTGAGCCTTAAGAAACCTCTTACATTTGGCTCAAAACATCCTGACACTGCTTTTTACAACAAACTGGACTTCCAGTGGAGTTAAACTTATTGAGAAAAATCCCTGCTTTGTCCTTTGCTCCCTCCCTTAAGTCAGATAACTGGAAATTACACTTTATTTAGAAATACTGAAGGGATATCATGGGGATTTTGTTTCCCAGATGGACTGCCTGTTCCCTCATGCACCACCAACAGCTGTCTCCTCGCCCTGGAGAATATTTTGCAGTGTGTGATGGGGATATAAGATGACAGGGGACGTGGCTTCTGGAGAAACTTGGAGTACAGGAACTCTACTCCAAGGGATTTCCATGGTACTACTTCAGTAGTAATATTTAACTTTTCACTTTTTCTCTTCCAAAACACACTTCAAGTTGAGTTTTTTTCACTGTAAAGCAGCCTAGTCTGATGTCAAATGTGCTGTATACGTATTTACTATGGCATGCCAGCAAAGCTGAGCAGAGAAAGCAATTATCTATCTATGAACCATTGAGCCACACCACAGCTTTGGGAGAAGAGAGTGTAGGCGAGACAGACAGGGGTTATAAACGAGGGACATGTGCATTTTATTCCCTAGGATGGTTTCACTGAGCCTCCTGCCTCTGAACAAGGTCCTTCCTACAGTTCTTTTAGCTGTATTTTTGCTTTATTTTCAGTACACCAGAGAAACAACACCCTTTGTGCAAGGTTATATGGGTTATGCTGCAAACATTGTTACTGAAACTAATCATAGAGGTCACCAGAAAGACTTTCTCTGGCTCCACAATTACATTTCACTTAGTACCACATGATGGTCTAGTCCTCTCATAAAACTGTTAATGAAAAGGCCGGACCAAGCTGTGGCCAACACTGGAATAAATGTCCCTTAAGATGATGATGGGAAGAGGACAGAATCTCCTGCTACCTCTCAATACCCTCCTCCTGCTCTACCTAGAAAGCACAGGACATTGAAATTCTTGCCAAGACAATCAGCAATACCCCAGAGGGAGGAAGTAACTGTATCAACACTAACAAATGGCCGTGTGGTGTTCTGCTGTGTTCCGTTCCTTGGCACAATATACTGTGTCTTAGATTTGTACCAAGGCATTGAGAAGCTTTAGGTGGCACATCACATCCAGATCTGGAGACCCTCCTGCCTGATGCTTCTAGCACAGCATTGCTTACAGCTGCAGGAAACCTGGCACTGTGCTAGGTCCTTTTAGTCTGGTGTTTGGTCCTAAAGCTGAACAGCAAAGGGTCAGCACTGTTCTTCCAGGATCAGAAAAGCTTCCTGTGGAGGAGCTGGTTACAAGCTCTGCTGCATGATCAGAGGGCAGGTCTGGGCTGAGTTACTGGCTGGGGTCACCAGGATAAATCTTATCTAACCCCAGTGTTATATGGTGTAAAAGAGACCAGCATTTGGCCAGCAGATTCATAGAAAGGAAATATTTCAATCAAACAACTCTGTTTGGTTATTCCTCTTTCCTGTTTCACTTTTACTTTTCCTGTTCCTCTTTATTCTCTGCCACCTCCTCTCAGATCTGACTGCTTTCATTATAAGGTTGAAGGGCAGTGCCAAGTGAGTACATTAATCTCATACATTTTCATGAATATCAATTACAAGTTGGATGCCAGATTTTTCTTATTTTCAGCAGAGTTGAGACCCAGTTCTTTATAGAGACCCTCTCTCGAGTAAAACGTGGGGGTGTTTTTCCAAAGTGAGGCCCGCCATTTCTTCTCCCCACTCCCTCCCACCATGCTGATAGCCCATTGCTTTTTTCTTGTAGTATCTCTATATACAATGGTTATCAGAAAAAGCCATTCCCCTTTCTGCCCTTGAAAGGCAATATCCACACAGGCTCTCGGGCAGAATTTGGAGTGCAGAATCTCTGCTGTTCAATTACCATGGAGCTTATCTCTTTCATGTGTGACTAGATATTGCTTTTTTTTTTTTTTCTCCAGCAAGACTGAAATTTAAAAGGACAGAAAAATTTCTAGTCTTTGAGATGGGGGAAAACATCTGGTGTTGAAATGAGTGGAGTGTATGGACTACTGGGAAATAGGGCCATTTCTGAAGGAGTAAATGTGTCTTATTTTGTGGCCTCTGTTGCAGTGTTGGTTAGCTGATTCAGACCATCACGAAAACAATAAGGTCAAAAGCATATAGCAAACTTTGCAGCTATCCTTTTCTACAAATGAAACCATCTTTTGCTTTCATAGAGTCCATTTTACCCCGGTACAATAAGCTCTGACTGCTCGGCAGCAAAGTAAGGCCAGAGAAAGCTGGCTGCAACTCCAAGGTATTCTTTATTTGAATTACAAAAATGCCAGTGAACTTTACTTATGGGTTAGCATTCCACTTTGTTGGCTGCTCTTCAGAAATCAAGCAAAAAAAGCAAATCCACCTGAAGGGGATTTTGGTTTAAGCCAGTGGTTCCCACAGCCCCTTGCTCAGGTCCGGCTGGAGAGGAGGACCCCAATTACTGGGGGCAGAAACTCTCCCTGCCACATCCAGCACTGCAGCTGGTCCCTTTGGGGGACACCAGGGGCTCAAGGCTTCCCTGGTGACCAGAGAGCAAACCAGCAGGGCTGGCATGTTCCGTGCTGTGGGATCTTGTGTGCTCCTTGCTGGCGAACCCCGGGATGAGGGATTGATAGCAGTGATGGTCACACTGTGTGTCCAGGGACACTGATCACACCCTTTCACAGCATCTTTCAGATACACTCCTAAAATGGCTGGGAGCTGGAGGGTGTCTGTGGTGTGCACATGGGCCAGGCAACTGGAGAAGGGAGAAATGTATGATCTAAGACATATCTATTAATTTTGGGTCGAAATATGGCAGCCTACCATGAAGTTTTATAGCTATAGATAGTAACAGGAGCAGTGACCTTTAATTTTAGTGAGATAATGGGCACTGCTCTAACACAGAAACAGCTAAAAATAAAGGCCAGTATAAAAATACAAAGTATTTCAGGATGTGATCACATTTTCCACTAATGGAAAACATAGCTCAACTCGCTGTATCTCTGAAAAATGTTTTCTTTTACAGATACTAAGGTTACATTTAGATTCTGAATTGGTACGGTTTCATTCAAAATATCTTATTAGACTGGCAAATTTAGAGAGCCCGGAAAACTGAGTGGATATTCCCACTTTGATTTAAGCTGGAGTTATTAAATTTTGGTTGAGTTTGATTCAATTTAGTTCAAGTTTACAGTAAATTAAAACCCCCGACGCGAAATTAAATTTACCACCTGTAAATTAAAACAAGAGAGATTTTTCAATGCATTGGCTTTAGCAAGTTATCTGGTGCTGGAGATGTGGAGGGTGAAATGGTGCTGAGGCTCTGATATTCATATTCCGTGTGTTTAGAGGGGGATGTTTCAGATGAATTTGGTCCTGAGGACTGAGTGTGAAGGGCCAGGGCATTATTGCAGCTCATCTGCTGGTTTAGTTTCACCCAAGAGGAATCCAGAGCATGTACTCCCAGACCACTTCATGGGCATCACCCAAAGCAAGATGGGACTGGTCAGGACAGTTGGTTTGTAAGAACACGTCTGACCTGGACTAGGATGTGGGTGTTGTTGCCTCCTGGCTACATAAATGGCCTTTGATGAGTTGGTGCATGTTTGTGTGTTGGAAGGGCCTGTGAGAGCTCCCAGTACCTCACTGGGACCCCAGTCTGTGAAATGTGCTGGGACTCCCACCTGAAATACCTGGGAGTTCTCCAGGTATTTCAGAGCAGCCCCTTCAATTTCTTTCCTCTGAGGAGAAACTTTTCAAAGTTTCTGATGTCTCCTGCTCTGTGTATTGAAAATACTTTGGTTTGCTTTCCAGATTTGCCAATCTGTAGCTAAAGCTACTACTAATGCACAGAACTCAGCTTCATTTTTCTCTCAAAATGAAACTGGCCTGTTGGAACTAAACTCAGTGACCCAAGATAGGAAAGGACTTCTTACAACACAAACCATCTCAAAATAATACAGCCTGTAAAAGATGTGGTTCTCAACTTAGAAATGCACTTTTCACTATTACAGAAATGTGGGCATCTAGCTTTTTGGAAAGGAAAAATTCCCACTTCCCAGGTTTTGCTGACAAACTTTCTGCACCTATTCAGATAAAGTGATTTGTGAACTGTCTCAAAATGCCCCAGCAATTGCAAGCTGTGAATAGCAGGTCTATTAATATGCAAGTCAGGACTGCCATTATGGTACAAATTATAGAGAGAGCTGAAAAAAGTTTGAAGAGCTGACATGTGAGCTTTGAGAAGCAATCACAGCCCACCCCTGCCCCAGCACATATCCTTCCACAATAGGATCTTCCCTATATCTGTTGACAAACTTTGGCTAATGTTTCTGCTCACTAAAAGGTTTTCTGCCAATACAGCAACATATTGCAGATAAAACCTAATGAGCTGAGTTTAACAAAAAAATGCCATGTGGCTTCCTTACAGTGATGCCCATCTGTCGGCTTAGTGAAGCAGCAGTGTGCTGCAGCTGTACTCCCTTGCTTTTTATCAAATCAAAATAAAGCTGTGCACCCCAGAGTCAGGTATGATAAACAGGCCAGCAAATTGCCTTACATGGGTATCATACAGCTCCTTATCTGTCTCACTTTTCAGAGCAGCAGAACCAGATGGCTCCTAACGGTGGGTGAAATTTTCTCCGTTATGTTTTTGGCATTGAGCTAGAGGGATGGAGTCCAGAAGTCCACCACCAAAACAACAGATATTTAAATTGGACTGGGACTGAGATTACAGCCTGCAAACAGAACCTTTGAAATTGAAGCAGATTTCATTAATAGCAAACAAAATGCCTATTTAGAGTGGGTCTGGTGGAACAAAAAGGACACAAAACAATAATAAAAAGAAGAGCCTTTGTGAGCAGTCTCACAGAACAATGAGAGGGTTGGCCTTCCTCCAACCTCCCTCCCGGCTGGTGCAGAGCCTGGTGCAAGGCAAGTGCCCTTTCCACATCTCCCTTATTTATCACAGGGGCAATGGGAACAGGGAAGGGTTCCCTGGCTACTGCGGGGTGGCTGGAGGCATCATCTCCCACCACTCCTCTCTGCAAGGGTGTGGAGAACATCATTTCTGCTGCGACTGGAAGTAGGATCATGAGGAGGGCTTGGGGATATGAAGCATCTGCCTGTGATAGAAATCCCTGCTGAGAGCAGGATGTCACAGGCTAAAGACTTCAGTTTCTCCTGCCTCATCTTTTTCCTGGTACATTTGTCAGACCAATCCAAAGTTTAAGAGGAGTTTGCTCTTCCTTTAACTGTCTGCTAAACAAGTATTTGTGCTTTTGTCTCATCTCTGGTTTTGGCATCAGTTCCAGATTTGGGGGACAATCTAGGTTCAGGATTGAGGTAGATCTTGCTTGGAAATTTGGGAGTGGAGATTTTGTCATTCTTTTGTAGGTGAGGTTTAAGTTCAGTTCATTTAAGTCTCAAAGCCAAATGTGACATTCATTATTTGCTACCAACATATATGTAAGGCTCTTCTATTACTGGGAACGTGCAGAAGATTTGCATGAGGTTTTGCTGTCACCAAGGGAAATCTATGAAATAAAGCAGATTAAATTGTTTAAAAATGTGCCTACTGATGAACTTCTTCAGCACATTACAGTTTTGTGTATTTAGACTTATCTGAACACTTGTAAAGGTGTCTGCTTTGTGAGCTGTCACACCCACAGCTGTACTAACATTTCAAAGGCTGAGTCTGGAGCTTCTCAGTTGTCTGCACTGTGGTTAAACAGAAAACAAAAATGTGACATATATAGAAACCCAACTGAATAGAGACAGAATTGGCACCTTTTGTTCCTGGGTCATTGAAAATTACCTGAATCCACCATACTTCTGAAGATCAGATTATTTGTATTCATGGGCATTTGCATGTAGGTAGATGGTGCATTCTAGGCACAGATATCTGGAAAAGCTGTCCTGTTTTACCCCAATGCACTCTCTATATGCCTCAGGAAAAGATGCTAATGCTGAACATGAACAAAACAGTATTAAAGAAACTGTAGAGATGTTGAAGTTTGGTACTGAAAGAAAACCACGAGATACCTAATTCTTATGCATAAGACATTTTGTGATTGTAATTCCTGCAAATTGTGGTTGTTCCTTGTTTTATGGTTGAGATGGTGAAGGGTATATCGACATACCTGGGCAGGACAACCATATGTCCAATATCAGAGACAGGTGGCCCTAATTCACCTTCTTCCTCTTCATTGTGCTGTGGCTGCACCCTGTGAATATAATAAAATGAGTGAGTGCTTGTCTTGGAAAGGGTGTCAGAACTAACATGGAATATGCTGAGTTACGTACGGTGCTGTGGCATCTGAATGTAGACAAATAGAGTTGTCTTATTTTGGAAGTGATGACAAATGCCATGTTGAACTAGTTTTGCTTGAACAGGACTGTACAGTGATGGGCAGTTTACTGGAATGTATTCTGTTAAATAAATACCCTGGGAGCTCCATGTCCCCATTGTATCTGCTGTCACCTGATTTGCAGAAGGAAGTCCTCAGGGCAAGACACTCTAAACCCCTCCCTGTGACCAGAGTAATTTTATTGCTATCTCATCACTGTTTCTGTCCTATTTGTTATGTTTCTAAGGTCACATCTTTTTAGCTCTCACATTTCACCACTGTGCAGTAAGCTGTATGCAAATCCTCCCTAAACAGAATGAGGAACATTGTAGAAATCCAACCCATTTCCAGATGCTGCAATTTGCCTGAAAGTGTCTTGTACAATTTGACTTTCTTTCTGGTATTTTATTCATGGCTGCAGTTTCTTCCTTTTAGCCAAGCTGTAGATGAGAGGAAGAATGAACAAGATGGTTGAGTTAAATATAGCACTGGGGCTGAAGCATAACAGACTGTCCAGGGCTCCAGTCATAAAGGAAGAAAGAAATGACTTCAGAGAGGATTAAGCACTTTCTTGCTATAGAAGTTGTACATGGTGTCAAAGAGTGGTTAGTACTGAACAGCATGCTAGGAAAAGGAAAATCCTGGGATGCTGACCCAGAAAATTATCACACTGCTCAGTGGTTAGCTCAAAATGGAAGAGGAGTTGCACGACTCTTTTTCCTGAACGGGTGACAGCTGTGACAAAGCCATACGATGGAGTTACAACTCCAGCTTCATCCTGAGTGCGTGTATGTCTGCATGCCTATGGGTAAGGGAAAGTCATGGCTTTGTACAGCTACTGTGGTGTCCTGGAGTGAGCAAGCTGCTGGGTGAACACACTGTGGACTGCACTAGAGCAAGAAACGTGGACAGGTGTCCTCCCACCATGTAAATCTCTGCTCAGACTTCCAGGTTTAATTTTCTCATGCCAGCTCTGTGCTTTCTAATATTAGGAGGCATGAGGAAATTATGCCTTGAAATGCATATGTAACCCTCAAAAGGAGGGAATGTATTTAGATGCTGTTCCTGAGCCTTTGTGGAGGCAAAGGTCTGTAGACTGGCTATGCACAACCTGTGTGGCAGCCTCAGGTTCCACAGCTCTTGATCTGTGTGTACAGCTCCAAGACCTGGCCAGCAGCTCCTTAGCAATGCTGGTGATATTAAACCTTCCAAACATAAAAACAAGAGCTGGCCTGCACCCAGACAAGAAGCTCCTTGCTTGTTTCAGGGCAAAGGGAGAGACAGGCAGAGGAGGCAGAGCTGGGTTTGAGAGCTGGCAGTGGGAGGCATGGGGTTTGTGTCTGTTGGTGCTACATCTTCCTCCCCTGAGCATCCCCTCCCTTGCTGCAGTGGCAGGCACGCTGCCTTCAGGGCGTTGGCACAGGACGTGGGACCACTGCAGCTCTGCAAAAACCTGTTGCTTTGCAGGTGATTTATCTCCTGAAATTGTGAGTTGCGTGGTTTGTGTGGGTAGGAAATTATACAAAGCAGTGAGTGCATTGCCTGTGCTGGGAGCTGTGTGGCCAGGAGGGAGAGGATGTGATGGGGCAGGAGGTGCTTGGGATTGCTGGGTTAGCTGTGCTGGAGGAGATCTTCCACAGCAGCCAGCTGTGAGAAAACAGTGGAAATAGTTTCCAAGCCCTTGCAAATGAAGCCAGCCCTGGGTTTTGGAGAGGGGAGAGGAACTGGGTCATTATGTTTGGTCAAACAAAGGGTGTGGGCTGAAGCGGGAGGGAAAAGCTTTCCTTTGTTTTTAGTATCACTATTAAATTGTACTGTGATGAATGCAAGAGGGTCCCTGTGGCGAAAATCAAACTGTCCCATCCCCGCTGTGCTAATTGGTGCTGTGTAAAGACCTGTCGATTTTTTTGTTGCAGAGACATACTGGGAACTGAGTAGCTACAGAGAGGAAAATGTCGGACCAGCAAGGAACCTGCTCACTCTGCTGCCTTCCCCTGTCTCTGCATGGATGTAAGTGCCTCTTCTGTGAAAAGAGGATTTATAGAAAATTGGACATTGAGAGCAAAACCATTCATCTGCTATCACCTGCTTATTAAACTAACCTCATAATCGTGATGATTAGCAAGATGTTTAATTGAAATACGTCCAATACCTTTGTCCGTAAGGAAATTGCTATGGTAAAATGCTACTTATTCTGAACAGATAGCAAAAACATCATGAAACCTAATGAACAATTTAATTCACACTTCCACTAACTTCTAGAAAACATTTCCCCTTCTTTTATAGAGAGAAAGAAATGCTGGACACTAGTTTAATTTCAGTTTATATGTCTCCAGATCTACGCAAAAGGCATTTGTGCACTGAGTT
Source organism: Anabacerthia variegaticeps (assembly GCA_035583185.1). Classification (NCBI taxonomy): domain Eukaryota; kingdom Metazoa; phylum Chordata; class Aves; order Passeriformes; family Furnariidae; genus Anabacerthia; species Anabacerthia variegaticeps. The sequence goes on along the minus strand of JAWWEW010000166.1, from coordinate 29,973,674 downwards.
TTGTGCCTTTTATTAAGAATGACTTACTGAAAAAGAATGTGTTTCACATTTAGTGATCTTGAGCATTAGAAATGGGTGAAGAATTGATTTTTTGGTTTGCTGACTGAACTAGGAATGTGTGAGGAAAATGCTTGTGGGTTGATACCCCAACTTTTTTCATCTTCCCACAGAAGTGTAAAATGAAAAGCTGAAAAGGATTGCATTGGCCTAAGCCTTTCTTTGACACAGAACATAATATGTTGTTCTGAAAATGGAAAAATGAATGGTCTAGCATGCTTTTACCAGAAAAAAAACCTGTGTCATCTCCTACTTCTGGGACTGAGTAAGGTCTGATCCTCTACTCACTTCATTCCTGAACCTCTTGTGTTTGTGCAAACCGGCAATGCCTTGAAACAAACCAAGAAACTAACATATAGTGCAATAAAGAGACCATTAATTGCTTATGCTTGTGAGATTCACCTGAATTTTCCAAAAGAACAGTAGTGCCAGCAACAACAAAACATCTTTGCCAGAATTTTCAGTGGCAAAAGCTTTGACAAAAATGAAATTGCAGCCATAATACCATTTTTTTTTTGCTGATTGTTTCAGTTTTTATTTGAGAAAAAATACTAAAAAGAGTGGGGTTTTTTCAGCAACTAAAACTTAAGTTTTCTGATTTCAAATAATAATAAAAAATTCTGATTTTTTTTCAGTGCAATTTCAAGAATGCTTAAACGTTTTTAAACATGGAAATTGATTTGATTTGTTCCCAAGAGTTTCTCTAAACCAAGTCATATCTCTGTAGATTTTTAAATGCACTGTGATCAGAGATCCCAGCTTCTCGTGGGTTTGTACTCATGGAATTCATCACAAGGCTTTGAATTGCTTTCAGCTTAATAAGGGCGATACAACTGTCCATGAAGCTTTTGTACTTGGTCTCAGATGAGCTGGAACACTTTATGACACTTTCTGGTCTATTTTCCAGTCCTGTAAAAAGTAAATAAACTCTTTAATGTTACCAGCTGAAAGCCTAATCGTTCGTATAATGACTCTTTGTTAAGTTACCTCTTTGCTCGTTGCCTTTGAAGATGTTTGCCTTTGCCTGAGTTCAAGATGCTCTCTGAAAGGCCATTATGTGATACAACTACTTGATACATTTTAGGAGATTTTTCATAAAAGACTTTGGAAACTTTGAATCTTGATTACTGAAAGAGGAGGTGTTGCAAACAAGTGTCTTGAAAGCCAAGAAAAATAACCTTGAGAGCTTTGCAGGAATGAAGCTTCTCTGTTTTAAGAGCTCTCTGTCTCTCTTTTAAGTGCTCTTGTGTACTGACCGTTCTGGTATTTTTGGGAAGTGGGGTGCTACTGATTGGGGGTGCATACATAGAGAAAATGAAAAGTGGAGGCCAGTTTGCTGCTCTCTTACACAGTCCAGCATATTCCTGGCTGTCTCTAACCTGAGCCCTGCCCAGTTTCTGCACCTTGGTCCCTCTCCCACAGACCCTGAAAGCAGCTCTTGCTTGCTTAGAGGCAAGACACGAACTCTTCATGTTCATCCTCCCTCTGCAGAGCAGAGAAAGCATAACTTCCCAGATCTAATTTAGAAGGACTACCTGTTCTACCATGTTATTCCAATAACAGTAACTTTGCCTGTTTGGCTCTTTCCAACAACCGAGTTTCTTCTTGTTCAGTCTTCCTCATTCCTCAAAGCCGTTTCTCCAGCTGTGTTTGTTTAGTTACATTAATACAGCTCTAACACAGAAGTGGCCATTGTATGAGATTACTAAAGCTGTTCCATTTGCATGGAGAATCTCGTTTCATTTCAAACTCCCAGGTCCAATTTTCTAGTGCCTCTTTGTTTATTTATTATGTAGAAAGCTGCAGTGTTCAGCTGTGGGCAGTTCCCTACCTTTTGCCCCATCCCTTCCAAATTGTTTAAAGGTGTATGATTCTTCCCCTTGCTCTTGAATGTGTTCTCCTGTGTTTGCACTTCCTTTTGTTAGTGTTGGGGCATGAAGGAACACAATGAAACACTAAACAATATGAGGTCAAGGAGTCAGTCAATGAAATTGATAGGAGGTAAACAAAGAAAATTTGCAAAAGGACCAGAGGCTGGGAATTGACAGAGAGCTTTTAGGCATTAGGGGAGTGCGGTCTTGCAACAGTTGCAACAGGCTTAATTAGTTTAAGGAAAGAGTTTAATCAATTTGTGTGCAATTTTACATGTGATAAATTTTATTTGTCATAGCAGGAGGGAGTCTTAGCACCCTAGAAGGTCTCTTCCAGCTTTAAGTCAGAGAGGGTTTTTCCTTAGGAAGGAAACATCCAGTTTCCTGTGTGACCCACTCGTGTTTGCTTTCATTTGCCTCACTTATTAGAAACATCTATTTCCATGCTGTGGGAGAAGGGGTTCACCTGTTCTGGTGATACCTGCCAGAAAAGACTGGCTAGTCTGGGAAAAAAAGTCTTGGAAATAGGAGTCTGAGTGGGCAGGTTGAGTTACACCTTTCAGGTTTAGGATCTGCGTTCAACAACAGACCAGGCTGCTAATGAAAATAAGCCATTCCCTACAGGTTAGTCTTTGCAAGCAAACATCCAGCTTGATTTGTTAACAGCACGTAGTGCCTAAGGGAGTGCACAGCAGTTTAGTTCTCTAAAGGGAATGAAGAGCAGAATCAAGTACAGGATGTTTATCATCTAGGTTGGATGTGGAGCATCATGAGTGAAAAGGGAATAAATGCCAAGGGGTTAGTAAATTCTGTGTTTCAGCTGTTTCAGCTGCCTGAGGTGCATCAAATAAAGGCCTGATAGCACTTGAACCTTCTGAATACATCAGCTTCTCTGGCTGTTGGGAGACCTGGGACAATTCCTTAGTGTTGCCACAGGGATTGTGCCTCTTTCCCCCTTTCTGGCATTCTCACTTGTGTTCTTGTCCCTTGGCCTCATAGGAAGCTTCACTGGTTTTGTCCCTCAGACTTGATATGTGACTGCTTAGTGCATGGAATCAGCTTGAAAGGAGCTGGGGGTCAATGTAAGGGCCAGCACCAAGAAAGGGGGCAGGCACGTACAGACCCAAAGGAGAGGGAATGCAGAGCGGGGCTGTCTGGTTTTGCAGGCAGCCAGTTGCTGGATCAGCTCGTCCCGTGTGGTTGTGCTGACGGTGCCCTTGGTCCATTTGCAGTAACTGCACCTCAGGTTCGTGGGGACCGTGCTGGGGAGGGAGCTGAGCTGGCACAGCGTGCCAGGTGTCCCTGCCACTGACCAGCAGCACCTTTTGTTCTGAGTGCTGAAAGTGTTTCGGCTGAAGAAGAAAAGAAGCTGGTGAAGCAAGACAAAGATGTAATCCTTTCTGAAAGATAAACCCTGCCATCTTGTAGAAAACCCGTGCCATCACATGCTCTGGCAGAGTCTTCAGGTTGGCCTAATTTAATCAAATATTCATGTTGTGGTTTTCCCAGCTCCTGCTGTGATGGAAGCTGACATCGATCACCAAAAGCCTTTGACAGAGGTAATTGTCCTTGTTGAGTTTTGCTTCTGTTTCAACATCCCCCTTAGCAGCATCTTTTCACACCTTCATAGATCTGCACATTTACTCCCGTTGCTTGATTTCAGGAGCCTTCAGCTGCTGGAGTTCTGGTGTGTCACAAGAAGTCTGTGCAGGCACATGTTGATTTGGACACAGAGCACATCCCCACAGAGCCTGCGTGCAGCATCCTTTGACAATTTTGATATGACATGTATTAACATGTCATGGCATATTTTGTACAGCTGACAATTGTGGCACTTTTTGAGAGGTGAAAAAAAAGGCATTCATGAAATCCTGCATCATATTACTGGCTCTCTGCTATCCTGTCAGTATTGTCCTCTCTCGTTATTCAGAATCAAATTGTGTGCCTGCAGAATTTGATAAACTGTAGCACTTCACACATCTGCAACACACTAACTTGATTACAATAGTTTAATTCTGTTTGATATCAATCAGCTCTGTACACAGTAAGATTAATTATTGCTGTCACTTTGTCAGCTCTGTAATAAGAAAACATAGATTCTGAATGACAGATGCAAATTTGTTGGGAAGAGCGAGTTTGCCTCCCCTGCTCCCCAGGGAGGGAGAAAACCTGCAGGAGGTGAGCTGACCTGGGAAGGGATGTGCAGGCTGGAGCTGGGATTATCACCTGCTCTGTGCCACAGATGGGTGCTTGTTAGTATCTAAATCAATTCCTCTCTCCTGTCAGCCCATCAGAGCATCTTACAATTTCATTTTTCCAGGCAGATTAATTTTATTTGCAGGTATGTGATGGTGAGGATGGAAATTAGATGCTGCCAAATGTTTGTCATAAGGGGACTCTGCTATATATTTGCCTCTCTCTACACCTTTATAGTCATTTTCTCTGATCTGGAGTGGGTGTAAAATGCCACCAGATCAGAACAGCAATGACTTCCACCTGCTCTGTGTTGCTATAAATGACTACCTAGGAAACTTGGACTGAAAAATCTGCCTGCTGCTGCAGAGGTGACAGACGTAGATGTTATTTTTGCTTTGTTATTGTGCACTGGCATTCTACTGCAAAAGCTAAGTTATAGACTAGTCTTTAATACTCCCCATTCTCTAGTGGTAGGAGGTACTTCAGTTATCTTACTGCAAGGGAGGGAGCTGGAGCATCCACAAGCTGCTCCAACCAGCACAGGATGTGGAAAGCTCTCAGTCAGGGAGTGGGGGCCACCTCTTTACTCTTCCAGCTTCATCCTTGGAACAGGGAATTAAGCAGTACTTGGGGCAGGGAAGGTGCTTGTTTTGGGGGGTGACTTTGATAAAGATAACCTTCAAGGAGTGCAACTGGGAAAGAAACAGGCTGTTATTTCAGGACATGAAATGTGGTTTTCCCGTCTTCCTGGGTTTGTGTCTTCTCATTTGCTTGGTCTGTTGCACCTGCACAGAGTTGGACATAATGATCATTGTAGGTTGCTTTCTACTGAAATATTCTGTCCTATTCTATATCAATAAAGCACTAAGAGTCCTGTTTTATCTTGAAGCAACAGGGTGCTGCAGTCTTCCCTGCCCAATGACACTAGCAAGAGAAATGATGCACTGTGCATAATTCCTGTTTCATTTCCTTAATATACAGTGCATATATCACTGCGGTGGCAGGTGGGGCATTAAGGACTACCCGAGAGCGGCCTCCAATATATCACATATATGAAAGGATGATATTATGAGGACTTTAATGTCATTTGATGATCCTCTGGAATTGTTTGGCAGACTCTTGTTTTGAATTGGTTTGATGTTAAAGCCTGCTGCTGATGGTTATATCTGCCACACCGCGTAATTCACACTGTCCTTCTCCTCAGCATTTACTACCTGAAGCCATGCATTTAGGGAAAGTGAATGATGATAAACTACAGGAATATATTTAACCTTAACTGTTATTAAATGATTGCTCTTCTCACTGTTTCAGCTGTCAGGGACCAAATAGATGCTTGCTAATGACTTCTGCTTTTAAATTATGTGTTGAAACCCCTGAAATTCATCAGGGGCAGTCATGCTAACATTTTTAGAGCAGTAAAAAAGGACAGCTAGGGTTCGAGGAGGGGAATGAGCACTTGCAAATCATTTAGCAGAACAGCACCGACTCACTAAAAACCCCATGTTTCTGCCAGAGAACTGTGCTATGGGCCATGAACCCCAGAGCTCAAACAGGGGTTTAGGTCTGTGCCTTTAGCTGGAGCAGGAAGGATTGTCCTGTTATGAGTTCAGTGCCAGCCAGGGTAAGCAGTCTAGCTGAGATCAACACGAGAGTTCCTTAGGTTTACAAGGGTTTTTTTTCTCTTTCTGTACCTATGAAGTCACTGAGCAGTGCACTCAGGGCACAGGGATCAAGTCAGCAATGTCTCTTTGCTGCCTCTACTTTGAGCTTGAATTGTCTTGTCTTGGGAATGGGCAAGACCCGAGCTGTCAGCCCTGCTCTGCTTTGAGATGTCAAGGGTATTAGGTGTGCTGAAGGGCAGGAGGTAAAGTTTTCTTGGTATTCCTCAAATGTTTAACTTGATTTTGGCATGAGATGGACTGAGAACAGATGGCATGGAATCCTATTTGTCTGCAAGCCCTGAGGAAAATTGTGCTTCCCTGGAGGTAGCTGGTATAGGGAAGCAGGAGATGGCACTTCTGCTGGTAGCTGATAATGCTGCACAGTTGACACCCTCACTGTGGGGTTTTGAGGGCTCACCACCCTCAAACACTGCCTGGGCTTTGTGCCTCACTCTTATCCATTCACAAACCAGCAGCTAGCAAACACAATTTGCATGTTTTTTCTGTTCTTTTACAGTTAGGTGGCAAAAATATTCTTCTGGTAGTGGTGTTTATGAAAAAGAAAAAAGGCATAATATTGTTTTTTATTGCAAATTATTTGAATTAGCCAAAGCTACAATCTTGCATTTTCCTTTGCTAAAATTGACAGGAGCTCTTTTTGTGATGGGGTTGTCTATCAAATGTAGAGCTGGTAGAGAGACCCCTCATCTCATTATTGCAATGCTACAGAAGACTCATTTTCACTTTTGATTCGGGTTGGGCTTGAATAGGTGACCTGCCTGAATGGGAAGGACTTTTCCAATTGCTTCAGTTGCTCACTTTATAGTAATTTTGATCTTGATCCCTTTGATGTATTTCTGCTGCTAACCTTTTGTTAATGACACTTAATTCAGTGTTTTCCTCAAATGCCTTGCCTTTACTGAGAAGCACCTTGATACAAATCAGCCATTGTTGTAATAGGAAGATGTTCAAAGCAGTGCTTGATACTGCAGGGCAAGCTAATGGCTCAAAACCAGAATCACTACAAAGTGCAGGTGTCTTCTTTTTAATTTTTTTTTTTTGCCCCTGCTCAGAAAATCACACAAAGTGTATTCTCAGTAGTCAGGCGTGCAGGAGGGGGAGGAGGTATTTATCAGAGCAGCTTGAGTGCTGGAAAGGGACCATTTCAAAAGGACAGAGGATAAAAAGCCATGAATCAATATTTCTGTGTGCCTTCTGCTGCTGTTTATTTGAATCCATTTGTTTTGCTGACATATTTCCCATGTGGCTGGAAATGCTATTTCCTTTGATAGCATCAGCAATTGATGTGTTGTGTTTGCTGTACAGCGAGGTGCATCGCAGGCAAAGGGGTGTCACTCTGACTCTAACGCTGCTTTTCAATTAAAGGGCATGTTTCACCTCTGTCTCCCAGCCCTGCACCCCCCTGTGATCCCTGTGTGATGGGCACTGGGTTCTGCCACTGGGTGATTCTGGCCTCGCAGGGAATGAACTGACAGACACTGAACAAATTGCTGTTGACCAAGGGCATACCATTATTTTTGTTGCATGACAGCTCTGGGATTCAATGTGATAGAAGGTCTCTTGGAATGAGTGCCATCGAGGTCTAGCTGGTCTGTTGCTGATACTTTTTGCCAGATAGTGATGGGGAGATGACAAGAGAGCTTTTCCAAGTTCTTACAGCTAGAAAGGACCAGTGCATCATAAGCCAGAATACATCACCAATTTACTGGGTGGTGATGCTTGTAAGAGAGTCCATTGCTTCCTTCACTGGCCACGTCTCCTGATTCAACCTTCACTGTTGAGTACATATCCCTTAAGCTTAATACAGCTCTCCATTTGTTGACTGCAGTTGTGTATCAAATGGTGTGTACTTTTTCCAGTATTGTTTGAATCTACACACTTAGAATGCAAAGAACTATAAAAGGTTAAATATTTCACTAGAGACTGATTTGGTCACACTTTGAATAATGGAGGATTAATTTTTTAATACTATATGCATATGGATATATGTGCATAGATATGTGTACATACCAGCTTTGGGCTGGTATTTTAACAAACCCACAAGTCCTGTGAGAACATGCAGACAGGTTTTGTTAAGCTTCAAACTAGAGTTTGATGTGTAAAACTAAGATTAAAAAACTTCTGTTTGTTTGACTTCCTTTCAATGCTTGTTCTGAGATGACACTTCTGCTAGAAACTTCCCACTCAGGAATGACATACCATTTTAATGAATGACATACCATTTTATGTCAAAAATGCATCTTGGTCTCTCTCATCATTACTGGTGTATGGAAAAAGCAATTATATTCTCTTTGAAGATTCAACAACGAAAGAGCAGCTTTGCAATGAATCACAGAACTATTTATGTTTGAGGAGAGCAAAGGGGAGAATGGAGTGGCAATAGAAAACATTTTTTCTGTTTTGTCTGCTTTCGGTGACCTAGAAAAACATTTTTTTAGCCTCTCCATAGTTACCAGAATATCCATTTTTCTTTTTTTTTTCTCCTTTTTTTTGGTTTTGTTTTGTTCTCAAAGCCTGGCACCTGCAGGAGGTGATTTCTGAGCTCTTTGAGCATTGGATCAGTAAATGGAAAAGAGCACATCCTCTCTTTGTGAAAATGTGCAGTTTCCTATAGTTTTCGCTATTCAGGAGCTGCTCAAAGGAACATACCTTTCAAACGTAATTCTTGCTATTCAGGAGGTGGTGCTGAACAAAGCTGAGGTTGGATACTGACCTCTTAAAGGGAATTCTTGCCTTTTCAACACAAAGCTGGTTGCATTCCAGTTCAGACCGGCTGCTGCTTCCACTTTTTGAAAGATGAAGAAGCAGATACCAACATAAAAGGCTTCAAACTGCCACGTGTCATTTGCCATTTACTTGAATCTTACTGTGCACGTTCATACAGGAATTGTGAATCTGTGGCTTCAGAGCAGTGAAGGTGTGGAAACAGATAACCTGGTATGGTGAGGTTCAGCTTCAGGAGACTTCTCCCATTGTCTAGATTGTTCTTTTTATCCTGTCCAGCATCTGCTCAGTAAATTGTGCAGAGCAGAGATTTGTTGCTAAATTACTCTCTTCTCTTGTGCTTGGTACAGCAGAGCCCTGGGACTGGGCATGCATTTCCAGGTAGACTCCTACAACAGATAATAAATGGCTTGAGTGTTGTCTCTCCCACCAGTGTTGTTCCAATTAGATCAGGCTAAATTTTATTAGGGCAATGTGGAAAGGCAGAGAGACTTTCTGGCAAAGTTGCAGAGAAGGAAGAGCTTGTGCACAGCAGCCTGGGTACACTGGGGTCTTGTAATCAGCTTTTCTAAAGGGAACAATGGTACATCTGTGCTGAATGGCAAACACAAGCTCTGGTACATCCTCCTGACTGCCCAGAACAGGCACCTGTCCAAAGTGCCTTTGCTTTTAACTATTCACCCAAGTTTTACTTCTGGTTAAAACAGAGCATCAAGGGCAAGACGGAGAGGGACAAGGGCTTTTCATGCCTTCACAGAGCCAGAAGGTGGACGGGATCCACACCCTGACCAGGGAACTAAAAAAAGCTCCAGGAACTCCTTATTTATTTCAGGTAAGTGTCCCAGACAGGTTGCAGTTCAGGGCATGTGGGAAAAGAGCATGGAAACTTTCAGCATTTATTTAGGTGGAAATTTTGAACGTTTGAGTCCAAGGGAACTTCTAATTTTTATAAATTTAAAAATTATCAGCCAGCTTTCCCCTGGCATCCAGCCCACGAATTGGCAGCATGAGTTCATTGCAATGAGCTGAATTTTTGTAAGCTCTTCAAGACAGTTCACAAGCGCACTGAATTCTAAGCACAGGAGGAGTCTCGTGTATGGAGCATTTCTTAGCATTATCTGAAGCGTGTTCCCTTAAACCATATTTGACAGGTGAATGCAATAGAGAAAATGTGGTTCCAGTGTATATATTGAAAGCAGATGCAGCAAACTGAGTTCAGTGGCTCAGAAGGGGGCAGCTGTTGCAAAGCTTGACATAGAAGATAAATTATGAGGTGCTATTTCTGGCCTCTGGCAAAAAGAAAGGTAGGTGATGGAAGATTGACTTGAAAACAATCACTTTAAATGATTTTGGAATTGTATGAGCTGGAGATGTGCTGCATTTACACTGATGGATGAGCTCAGAAGCTGACCTAATTCCCTTTATTATTGTCATATGGGGTTCTCTTTACCTATTTCACTTACAGAAGAAACATTGAAAGAGAACTTAAAGTAATTCTTGTCTGTGAAAGTACCACATATAACAGGATACTTGCTACTTTTTATGTAAGTAACTTAGTTATTTAAGAGTACTGAGTGTTCCATTTGTTTTGCCTAATTAAACTGATTCCTCCATAGTGATTTTTTTTTTTTCATAGAAATTAACTTCTTTTATAAAGCAGCACATAAAAGTTCACTTTCAGTATGGTAATTCTCATTGCACTTCAACAGAGAGTGTTTGAAGAAAACCATATGATAGGTGGTTAGATTGAGCTGAGACTTTTTGCTCTAACAGTAAGTAGTCCCTGTGCTTTTCTTAATTATGCACTGCAGCGGTGGGTTTTTTAGTAAATTTTCCACATGCCTTAAGCCACACTAATGAATACACATAAAGAGAAGTGATTTGTTATTGTCATGTCCTCTTATTTACTGTAAATAAAGCTTATTTTGTTTATATTTCCTCCTGCATTGTTTTCCATTCACTGTGTTGTTTAGTAGCATCTCCATGATGATTTTGATCCTGGGTGACATTTCCAGCTGATATATATCAAAGAAATTGCAGGAATGAATTTAGCTATTTAAAAGCTTAGTCCCTCTGTTCTAGATTTAGGCATATGTCAAACTGGTAGTGTTTGGAATTAAGAATGCTATGCTGGCTCTGCTGCCACTATAATTCTGCCAGCAAAATTTATCCTCATGAAGATTTATGGCTTAGAAACTGTTGTCTAACAGGAAAACACAGTGGTTTTGAGCATATGAATATAAAAGGGTATTTTCTTTGAATTCTGCCTTCGCTTCAAGAGAAACAACTATGAAGCCAAGTGGATAGGTGTCTGATTTAGGAATAAAATCTGTCCTGTTGAATCAGTCTTGAAGCAGCGAAGGAGCAGCTTGCAAGATGGAGCTGCAAGAGCCAAGAAACTATTTGACCTGAGGCATAATCTGTTAATGTGGCTTATTACCATGGAACAACTACAAAATGGGATGGGATTTGATATTTTTTTGTAACGTCAGAAGATGACATTTAAAAGGGGCTAGAGTTCTAGGATCCTTTCAAAGCCTCCTTCTTGTATTCTCATTTCCTGATAAGTTCTATCAGTGGTTAGATCCAAATAGTTGATAGAAGCAAAGGTGTGAATTTAAAATATGGTACATATCAAAAACTCCCAGGAATGCTTTCGTCTGTTCTTATCACTTTTCTGCTGATATGCTGCCAGGAACTTCTATATTTATTATTTCATTCTGGCATGAAGTCAGGATTAGTCTTCAGTACTGCTCATCAATGTTCTTGCTAGTTCATTGCTTCCTTTTATTATGCGATATTGTATGTGTCATTTGCATCTAAATTCCTGCAGTCTGTGGTGAGCTTTGGACAAGTACGCTTTTAGGAAAAAAGTTTGAAGAACAATCTCGATGGGAAAAGGCTGTGGATTGATTTACTCCCCTACTGTTGTAATGCAGCAGCTGGTCACGGATCGGGACCCCACCGTGGTGGTGGCTGGGAAGGAGAAAGGCGATGTCTGTCCTTCAAAACCCAAGATCTCACTATGAGACAGAACTAATGAATGGATACAGACAGGGAGGGAGGCAGAAGGACATATGAGCCACTCTTAGTCAGAGGGTTTCAGCAAACCCACAACCTAACACTTAAGGATTTTATTGACGTAATGTCACAAGAGAATTATAAGGATAATGAGGATAGTTTCACAGATACTTAAAGCTGCCTGGGAAAAAGCACAAAGGTGCCTAAGTGAGTGTTTTAACAAGTGGGAGATAAGGGCTTTTATCCCGGATGGATTAGAGGACGGAGTTGGTTTCCTGACACTTAATGAAAGACAAGAACTGGATCATAAAGAACCTTGAAAGTGAAGCTTCTGTTTGATGCGATGGCCAAGGGGGCCCAGAAACTCAAGAGGAGTCTGAGATAGTTTAGCAACATGGCTGATTTGATGGGTAAGGGGCGGGGGACATAACCATGTCTATTAAGGGGAAGTGAAAAAAAAAGAAGTCACTGTAACTGAGGAAAGGGGAAAGAATCTGCTCAGGAAACTCACACCTTTTTGGCTATATAAGAGAGGGTGTATGCCAAAATGTTACCTGAGCCAGTTTTCAAGAATGGCAGGATGTGGGGGCCTGTGCCAGGACAGCACCCAGGTGGGATGATAGGACTGTGCACCAGGGAAGAGATAAGGGAAGGAGATAAGACAGTGAGTCTGGAGGGAGAGTAAAAGCTGTCTTTGAAGTTAAGCTTACAGTTTTCTGATAATACTGAGATTGTATTACTGCCAGAAAGGAAGGGAGGAGAGAAAGTTAAGCCAGGGATGCAAGCGCAACCTGGGTGGGGGAAGAAAGGCTGAAGGGGAGAAATAACTGAAGAAGTAGGAAGAAAATTAGAGAGTACTGAGCAAAGAAACCATGCAAGACAAGATTGTGGGTAGTGAATGATGCCAAAGCTCTATGCAGACTGAAGAGGATGAGGCTGGAGCGCTGATTGTGAAGTTTGATTAAGATAAGGCCACTTGCTGTGCTCGTAAGAGCAGTAATCATGAGGGTTAGAGGCTGGTATGTGTGTGCCTTTGGTCCTTGAATAACAACACTGAAAAATCTCTTGCATTTGTTATTTCTCTGTTTAACTTTGTCTATAAAACCTCTTGCATTTGTGTAATTCCTTTCACCCTAAAGTATTTTACAGAGGGCACATTAGTTCCACCAGCTGAGAGTTTGGAGTGAACCAAAGCAGGTGTCAACTTCTGGACACCTTGACAATGCAGAGCAGAAAGGGGGAGGCCACACCACATCCTGCAGAATGCATGGATGGACCTTCCCTTGAGTATTGAATTGGAAGCAGATGAAGAAACCATGTGATAGATTCTCATTAAAGCTTTCCCTATCATGACAGCTTATGGGGGGAGGGGGGGTGGAAATGTTTTAATGGACCAGTATTTCCTCTCTTGTAGCCTTGGAAACATAATGATCCACTTTAAAACTCACAAGATGAATTCATGTGTTATCTTCCAGCAGGAGGAACTGTGGATGCTATTTTTCCATTTTCTGAGAAAATACAAAGAATGAGGAAGTCGATATCCAGTATCTAACACAAAACAAAGAGTGGACGCCCACTCTTCTGTTGCTGCATGCTGGTAGCTCACACCAGCCCAGATAAGTGCTGTGCAAATTATTTTCCAAACAGTCTTAGATGTGAAAGCCAATGAAAGAAGTGATGGAGAAAGCTTTCCTACTATCTGATTAAACTGTCCTAGAAAGGTCTGTTTTTGAAACAGCAAGAGAACTGCTGCTTAACACCTAAAAACATTGTGCAAATCAGTAACCAGGAGCAAGACTCTGAATGGTAGGGCAGCAAATCATTACTCTGTAAGGGAGGTGCTACTTGTTCTCTTCCCCTTCATATATGATTTCCTTTTGTGCAATGTTTCTTCCTTCCAGCTCCAGGCTTGCTTCCCACATTTTGCCTTGAAAAATTCTCTCGTTGACATCTCAAATATATTCTAAATCTTCCAGTAACCTGCTGCTCGCTACTGGTGAGGATGTGTCAGACGTGCATGGCCATTATTAAAACAGATACGCGACTTATGTTATCCCTGTTTTTCAGTTTTCCTGCATTACTGCTCAGGAAACGTCGTTCCTCTGTGTTCAGCCCTGCAGATGACTGGCTCCACCTCTAGGCCAATTATAGTTGGCTCTGCGGGGCGATCTGCCCGTTGCTGCTTATGGTGAGGCTTTTCTTTTCAATTTGGAAAAATCAAACCAGGATGTTTTGTTAGATGGATGGCTCTCAGTTACCGGCACAATGCTGCTGTTACACTTGCTTGTGGAAAGTCTAGGAGGAATGAAAGTTTTCACTCTATTCTATTATGAAAACTCCCAAATGTTTTCTAAATTTGAATCCTAAATATATTGGCACGGTCCCTTTAAAAAAATGTTCCTTGCTACTGAGAGAGTCCTATTGGCATCAGTTAATATCAAAACACTCTTCACTTAGGTTTTTTTTAATTATTTTTTTCAAATGAACAAATTTCTTGTGCTTTTGTACCCAACACATCTTTACATTTGCATTCTCAGCTAAACAACTGGAAAAGGAAACATGAGTTTAAGATAAAAGCACAAAAGCTTCGGCAGATTCTCTGAAAACATTACTTAATGCATGTACCTTTATTTCATGGGAACCAAAGTTTTCACAGACTCTTGCATACTCTCCTGAATGCATTCTGAGAAAGCAATTAAATACTTAATGATAAAATAAACAAAATCTGCTCTGAGAAGCCTAGAGTTTCCTTTTTCCTTTTAGTCAAGAAGCACTTGTTTGATAAATGGGGCACTTTTAGAGAGCTTTCAAGAGACTGCACACCCGAGCGGAGGCGGAGGCTCGGCAGAAGATTACCAGGAGATAATGGAGCAAGTCAAATGAGAAAACACGATGAAACAGCAGAAGATTTACATGCTGTTTTGCTTCTTCCTTTCACAGTAATAAAACCGGAGCTTCTGTGTTTATTTCCAAGTGCTGCCCTGTGAGCAGGTGTTGCTGGATGTGCCCATGTGCTGGATGACCTGTGATCCCAGGGGAGTGGGCTGACACCTAATGATGGACTGGAAAACCAGCCTTGGTGAACAGCCTCTGCAGCTCTTTACTGCACGACGTGCATTGGGTCCCTCCTGAAGAACCTAATCCACTGGGGAGGCAGAACCACGTATCTGCTTTGGCCCCTGTTGAGACCACACCAGTGCTGGTTGAGCAGATGAGTGAGGTTGGTACAGGGCTGGAGCCAGTCTTTGTGGGGACCCTCAGAGGAGAACCTGCACAAGCACAAGGTCACACGGCCATGTGTCTGGAGAAAGCTGCATGGAAGTGGGATTGTATCCACTGTGAGGGTGATGCACAGTGAGTGGCACAGCCCGACACAGGTCCGTGATGATGGCTCAGCTTAGCTGGCAGGAGTGTCACCTTCAGTGGTGTCATGAAATGGCCAAACACACATGCCCTTCCAGTGTGGTATTATCTGCCATGGGTAGCTCAAATGTGGCCAAAACCTCCCTTGTGTTGTAACTGCATGCAAGCAGTGGTGCACACTCCAGGCAAGACCTGTGGCTGGCTGGCTCTGTGCATCCTGGACTTTGAGATGCCTGAAGCTTTCCCTGGAGGTAGGGAATTGTCTTTATTTCCCTTTGGATTTTGTAGTGCAGAAGCACTGATAGATCACACTCCAGATTCTTCGTGTGTGCTGGAGGCAGGCTGGAGGTTTTGTAAAGTACTGAACAGAGTTTCAAAGACTCCTTTCTATTGCTCACACTGGCTCAGTGCTGTCCAGATACATGAGACTGGCTGACCAAAGGCCCAGAAGAAAACCCAAAATGAGGTTACTAATGTATACGAGGCAAGATATTTTATTATTTCGCATGAGCTCCTTTTCACATTGGTTTATGGGACAGAATAGTCTGATCATGCCCATAGTTAGAAGGATGAACCTATATCACATGCCACAAAAATGCTTGTAGTGCAATTATGCTAAAAGAATTGTGCTTTGTATTTGTGCTGTAAAACCAAACCCATATGAGCAAAATAATGTCCTGTGCTATGGAATAGACATGCCACCCAACCTACTGTCTTCAGGGCTTGGTTAGGGCATTGCTTTATGTGCCTGGCTGATGTGACAGAGCATCCAGAGTATTTGGCCCAGGGAACATGGCTGTGCAGGGCTGTCTCATCTCTCTGATCCCACAGGACAAATACTGAGTTATTCTCCTATGCACAAACTGAGTGACACAGACCTTGAGACAATCCTGTTTAATAGATTATGAGGGAGGAACATGTCAGGACTTGGTAGAGAAAGGTGACAGGACATATACAACATAGGACAGGTATGGAGTGAACCTTAAGCTCTGAGCTTAAATAGAGCCTGTGGACAAAAGGGCACAAATTTTATGGGAGCCTAGGAGAGGCTGGTCATGTTAAGTATAGCAAATTACTGCACTCAGGGCCCTCACACCAGGCACAGATGATGGTTGGAATGTGACCACTAGTGGGGAAGCTGGAAAAAGTTCAGTGGATATATTACTGTACTCACTGTGCTCTTAGTATCTTGCTGGTGATGGAGTTCAGGCATGAAAAGGGGTGCTGGTTTGAAAATACCTTTTAATTTTAAACAGCTTCACACAGTTCTGGGTCCTGTTCTCTTTATAAGGCTTGGGAGGAGGATCACAGCCTCCCTGCTGGACAGAAGTAGGGATGCACTTGAACCTTAAGTAAAACATTTGCATTTACCTTAAATGTAAATTATTGAGTTACATATGCACCCAGGGGTGCCAGAGAGCAGACCATGGTGTTACCCTTTTGTTCATTTTGGGAGAATATGATCTGATTTGACTATATATTTTTGTTGTGCCCTGCAAAGCAGCTGTACGTCCAGCACACTACAGGGAAAGGACAGACATCCCCGAAGTGCCTGTGCTTCGATCAGCAGCTTACATTTACCCTGCTGTTCCCTGGCTGTGTGGCAACTGTGTGCTAGTCTTCTGCACCAAGGGCGCTGTGCTGGCCCCTGGCAAGAGCACTCTCCTGCTGTCTTGGGATGTAGTTGAGATTTCCTTTGTTCAAAGTAGGGCTTCTGCCTGTGGAAGATGGCAGGGATTGTTCCTCTTCAGGCAGCTGATTTCTGCCTGTGCTGTGACACCTTCTTTGGAACCCTCACAAATCAATACCACTGGCAAAACAAGTTAACAGCACTTTTTCCCAGGATTTATCAAGCTGTGGTATTTTTCTTTTTGTGTGGGTTATTTTTCTTGTTTGTTTTGATTTCACTTTTGTTTGTATTTTTTTTTTTTTTACCTAGGGAGAGACTGACTGAGACATCACAACATAATGAGAGACACTGTATGTAGTCAGTGTTTGTGGAGTGTATATAGTCAAAAAACACTAAGAGTGGTCTCTCCATACCACTGGCACATTTTCAAGAAAATTTTACACTGCTCAGCTTGCCCTAAGTGGTAATAGCTGTTGGAAGGGGTACACCACAAACTGCCAGACTGCAGCAGGACTATTGGTTCTCTGTGCTCGAGCAAGTCATGAACTGTCAAAATATGTCTCAAAAATAATAAGCGCCTAAACCTCCTTTTTGGTTTATCTGCTCTCTGCCAGTGCTCTGCAAGGGGCTGTCTTATTTGCCATTGAAAGAGCTGTGTTTCATGCTCCTCCTGACAGATTGCTATTTAAGGCTCTGCTTAGCATTCATATTTCTTTCTTGTCAGAATTATTTTATTTGGTTTTTAGAAGGAGAGCTATAAATCTGAAAAGCATTTTACATGCTGTGTTAGGGCTTGATTGAAATCCCATTGAAATCAATGAAAGCTTTCCCACTGACTTCAATGGACTGGGCGCTTGGGAAATATGGAAAAATGGGCTGTTTTAAAATCAGAAGAATTGTATCCTTGCCACAATGTTTATTACCAACAGCAGGAAATAAACCAAAACATATTATGTATGTCTTTTCCCAACATGCCTCATATATAATTTATCTGCCACCTACATACACCCAGCTGGGACAGGAGAGTACAGAAACAACTGCCCTGGGGTACCTAATAATCCTGCTTTATAAACAAAATTGTATGAGAAAAACAAAATCCCCTTATCTGATTGATAACAACTGTTCATACGAAATTGAAATTACAGTAGGTGAAACATCCAGCAGAAGCAAGTGTCACAGCCTGCTTCTGAGAACCTAGAAGGAAAAGCTTCCTTGTAGTTGGATTTCTATGAATTCCTGTGTAGAAAATGTTTCTTTAATGACTCACATTTTCCGTGGATGGTACTAGTAGGAAATCTTGATCTTCCCTTTTAATGTGTAGTAAAGCTTGTGGCTGTGACCTGGTTAACAAAAGTGCTGAGCCAAAAAAAAAGCTAAAAAAAGCTGAAGATGTAACAAATGCTTCTGATACTTTTCTGGGTAATTACACACAAATCCAGGAGTCTGAAATGAAAGTGTGACATCTGCATGGAACTTTGTCAGTGAAATTGCTACAGTCTACTGAGGAGCCAGCTACAATAAAGGCAAGTCTCAGGTCTCCAGGAATGTTATGGAGACGTGAGGATCCCCAGGTCTTTTCAGAACTGCATTTTTAAGTGGTATTCTCAGCTAATAGTAAAAATAACTATAGTTGTGGTATTGCAAAATGTAATTTTGCCAAGGCAGTATTTAAAGCCTGAATCAAATTTTCACATGCTGACGAGGAAAAGAGGAAACAGTGTGGAGAAGTCACCACAGTGCATACAAAAACAAGTGCTGCTTCCATGATGAACCATTTGATAGTGCCTTTATCAGTGTACAGTCATATTCTAAATAGCATGAGCCATAAATGACTGCTGCAGCTTGTCATTTGCTGCATTTGCAAGAAAGAGCTTCTTGTTGGATTTGTAAGATGAGCTGGCTGTTGCACAAGGCAACAGAGGAGACTCTGTAGAGAAATGCCTAGTGAAGTATTTCCTAAGCCTTTTTGGATTTCTGCCACAAGGAAGCGCAGTGAGTGTAGTCACAGTGCAAGGAACGTTGTGAAAAGAGATTAGAAGGGCAACATACCTTTAAAGATCGTGGCAAAAAAAAAAACCCTGCAACCCAACCCAAACCAGAGACCTCAGCTGTAAATTAAAGAGGTGGTAACAAAAATCAGTGTGTGCAACAAGAGAGTATGAAATAGAAAAGAAGCAATTCTAGAAGTGAAAAATGCTGAGTTTGTCTTACTTTTGCACTGCTCTTAGATGTTAATGCAAGCACTTTTGAAATTAGTAGAACAAAGATAAAGCTATGGTGATAAGGGTAAGTTTCTGATTCCTCCTCAGGTCACAGTGTTTTTAAATACTGGAAACAATCTGAGTGGGAGCAGATGAGTAGGAGGGTACAGTGGGATTGCTCTGAGGGTTGAGAACACAAACATGTCTTTGTTGAAACAGTCAAAGTTATGCAAACTTCAGTTCTTTGTTATTACCAGAGAATCTCAACATTTACCCAATCTAAAAGTGGTTTGCTGCTTTAGCTTTCCAAGCTTAACATCCATGACGTAAATGACTCTACTGATACTTACATTATGTTGAACATCTCACTCAGTGAATGCAAAGACGCAGCAGAAGTGAACAAAAATGTCCTGTCTGTTCTTTTTCTAGCTGTGGTTAAGGTGTAGATAGAAATAAATCAACAGCCAAAGCAGGTGTGTGAATATGCTGAACCCATAATCTAAGATCTATATGTGATGTGCCAAATCAGCTCTTGGACTCCTGAGACAAAACTGTGACTCACTGGTGTTTACTGAGATGGAAAACGGAGGAGAATCTCTATTGGTTTGAACAGACCATTGATGTTCACAGTGTGACCTTCACATCTAAAAAAACCCCACTGTTAGCTCAAATATGTATCAAAAAGCCCCCATGCAAGAGGGACAAACTGTTTTCATCACTTGTCTTTATCAAAGGTAGTTCTGCAGTGCTGGGAAATCAGCAGCATCTTCTGCTTGTATAAACCAGGACAATTTTGTTTCATGCTAAAACAAAATTTGTTGTTTCAGCTCAGAAAAAAAAAAATAGAAAAAGACATACTTTTCACTTTTGGTGAGATGTTTTGGAAAGAAGGCAAGCCACCTTTGATTTAATCTATGTATTTCACCTTTTTTTTTTTTTTTTGGTTTGCCAAGAAAGAGCAAAAACCCACTATTTGTTTCCATTCTTCTCTGGCATCAACCAGGTGCAGAGGAAAATAATACCCAAAGTAAGTACACTTGAAGGCAACTGGACAATATCATCATGGAATCACGGAATGCTAAGGGGTTGGAAGAGACCTCAGAGATCATCTGGTCCCAACCCCTGCCACGGGCAGGGACATTTCCCACTATCCCAGGTTTCCCAAGGTCTTACCCAGCCTGGCCCTGAACACTTCCAGGGATGGGATACCCACAGCCTTCCCAGGGAACCTGCTCAGTGTCTCACTGCTCTCACAGTAAAGAATTTCTTCCTCATAGCCAACCTAAATCTCCCCTGTTTCAGCTTGTCCTGTCAGCACAGTTCCAGGTGGAGAGCGTACTCCAAAAAAATACTTTTTAACTGCTGCATCGCTTATTGCAGGACAGACTCGTTTGTGCATCATTTGCGAAGGCTTTTCGCGTTTCTGTTCGCGGGGCGGGCTGGGCTGGGAGGGACATTAAAGACCATTCGGTTCCATCCCCTGTCACCATCAGGGGCAATTCCCGCTGCCCGGGCTGCCCGCAGGGGTCGGGAGGGGCGCCGGGAATTCCCGATCCGCCCTTAATTCCCGCTCCCACCCTCCGCCAGGGGGCGCTGCCTGCCCGGCGCCCGGCTCGCCCCTCCCTGGCATCGCCGAGCCGGGACACGACCGTCCCGGGAGGGGGAGGCAGGGCGGGACCCGCTCCGGCAGGGCTGCATCCCCGGCAGGGCTGCATTCCCGGCAGGGCTGTATCCCCGCCTGCATCCCCGGCAGGATTGCATCCCCCCCTAAATCCCCCGGCAGGACTGCATCCCCCCCTGCATCCCGGGCAGGATTGCATCCCCCCCTGCATCCCCCCCTAAATCCCCGGCAGGACCGCATCCCTCCCTGCATCCCCCCCTGCACTCCCAGCAGGACTGCACTCCCGGCAGGACTGCATACCCGGCAGGATTGTATCCCCCACCTGCATCACCGGCAGGGCTGCATCCCCCCCTGCATCCCCGTCAGGATTGCATCCCGCCCTGCATCCCCCATCAGGGCTGCATCCCCCGCCTGCATTCCCCCATCAGGACTCCATCCCCGGCAGGACCCCATCCCCCGGCAGGACCCCATCCCCCGGCAGGACCCCGTCCCCCATCAGGACTCCATCCCCCGCAGGACTCCATCTCCCAGCGTGCCCCGCGGTGCCGCCCGGCGCCGCCGCCGCGTTCCGCGCGCCGCGAAGTGTCGCGCGGCGCGGCCGGAGCGGGGCTGTGGCCTGTGCCGATCCCGGCCGGGCCGAGCGCGATGGGCGGCGGGCACTGAGCGCCCCGCCCGCGCCATGGACGAGGACAGCATGAAGGAGGACGAGGAGGACCCCGGCGAGGCCATGATGGACGACCAGAACCACACCACCTGGGGCGCGGGC